>CM056827.1:25060209-25772709 GCA_029853015.1 Chelidonichthys spinosus | reverse complement strand
TTCTTCTTCTTCTTCCATTAAAGCACTTCAGATATAGATTTTACTGTGCAAACAGATTTTTTTATAAGGACGTCCCTCCCCAGAGTTTATGTACATGCAACCGGAGCCAAGCCCTCATCGCTGACAGCTATAGAACATTTTATTGGCAGACGGAGCCAGGTTAGGGCTAAGCATTTGCATTTTGTCATGCTTTTTTTTTTTAATGTCTCCTGAATCGGGATGTACAGTGTGGGATCGCTCACTCCTGCCCTTGTCATACCTCCATTCCCCCCCACCCTCGAACAAATGAGAGATTAAAGCAGAGCCGTCTACAACAGAAGACTGTGATGGGAGAAGAGCAAGAGGATGACAGCAGCTCACTGAAATCCACAAGAAATGTATTTCTTTTGTCTCGGGGCTTAGAAAAGTACAACACCCACTCAGTAGCTTGATTTCTCTCTGTTTAAATTATTTTTTTCTGGTGTGGTGTTGTGATGTTAAATACTGGACATTTTCTCATGCATTAAATGTTAATCACGTCTGAAGGATCTTCATGTGTCTTTTCCTCACGCACGCACATAACGGGAATCTCCGATTGGTCGCTATCAGACGGGTATAGACAGATGCCCTTCTGTCCCAAATGCCAAAACCTGAATTGAGATGGAGATCATAGTGGGAGAGGTGATAAGATAAGTGTCCTTTTTTGAAATGATGACAAATTCTGAAAATGTCTCCAAAGGCCGACAAAGGTTTTCATAGAGCTGCTTCAGTCGAATCCAAACCTAATTTTTGATAATATCCCCTCAAACCAAACTCATGGTCAGACAAAAGTTTCAGTTTGTAAAACCAATTTCATGAGCAAATCCAATCCAATCATGCTGTATTAAAGAAGTCTTGAAGACCGCAAAATCATGTTTACAACGTAAACCTTTTCTCATAGACTTCTATACAATCAGAGTGGAGTCTCCCTCTGATGGCCAGAAGAGAGAATGCAAGTTTAAGGAACTTCCACATTGGCTTCACTTTTGATAAAAAAATAAACAAAAATATTTCATTTATTTGGTATTGACTACACTTGGATGGTGACAGTTTTGATACTCGAACCTTGTATAATTTGTTCCTAACAGATATTGTTTAAATGATTAACTGATTAATTGACAAATCCATCCACAACCAATTTAATAATTGATCAATCACCTTAGTAATTTATCAAAAACCGTTTGCTGCTCCGTAATTATTTGCTATATATTTATGTGTTGTGTATCATTGTATATTGATTATCTTTGGGTTTTGGTGATCATAGGGTCTCATTTTCTCAATTCATATTTTATAGTAATATAGGAAAAAAATATATATTTACAGCCCCTGGTGTCGGTACCTTGTGCCTTAATTTTTGCCGTGCAGCAATAAATTCATAAGATGCCAATAAAAAAATATACAACAGCGCAAAGACATCCAATGACATGAACAAAGGGTCAAAACAAAAAGGAAAATCAATAGTGTTGCCGTAATTTGCACACAGTCAGAAAAAAAAGTTAGCTTGTATGAAATGTGTAAAAAAAATAAAATAATAAAAAGTGTGTGAATGTTTGAGCCGCAGGCGAATCATCTTTTCACCCCAGGGCTCTGATAGCAAAGACCCGTGAAGTCGCCTTTGCTACCGGGGCCTGCAGGCTATGAAAAATATTCACTCAGATGTGAAAACTTTGTAGCACTTAAATAGACAGAGGCAAGCAATAATAATATGATTAATTATATAATTGTTGTTGTTAACTGAAACAAACCTGTTTCCTTTTCTGCCCCCGGCTGCCACTGAAGAAGTTTGAATAACAACAGTCTCTCCAGCCCGATCCTCGAAAACTGAACATCTCAAGGGAACATTAAAGGTTACAGATATAGGAACACGTTATTCAAAATCAGAAATATAACATAGCTGCAACAAATTGGCCTTGAGGCTGGATAAACAGCAACCACTATCCTTCTTCATTGTGTATCTGTTGTGTATCATCATGAAAAAAGAAGCAATTGTTCGGAGGAAAACGATGCTTTCCCCCTCGAGGAACATTACGTGTACAAATACAACAATCAGCCGGGCAGAGTAATGTAATCCACCTCTCTGGGTTCCTCCCACCACGATACAAGTGTGCTTCTACCACACTGAATACTCTAAATGCACTGAAGCCATTGCTTCTAATTACACCACAAATAGAACATGATGGCGCACCTGCTTTTCTCTCTTTATTCCCTCTTCTTCTCCTCTGAAGGCAGCGGTCCATTACATGCTAATGGGCCCAGAATGAATTGACAAAATAATCTTTCATCTCAATATCTGTGTATGTATTTGCATTTTTTTTCATCCGTCATCTGATTAAATTTGTTACCCACAGAAACCTTGCACAATGAGTCCGATGCATTTTTATGTTTGTTGAGAAAATTTGCAAAATGAAAATAAATGCTGTAATGTGACAATTTCGGACAAAAAAAGAATGGAATCAGTGTGCAAAGGCCTTATGGGAGAATACATGAAAAGAAGTAATGTCATTTTCTCATAGACTTCTATACTAATTGGATTTCTTTTTGCAACCAGAGGAGTCGCCCCCTGATGGCCAGCAGAGAGAATGACACTCTTCGGCCTCGGCTTCACTTTTTAGAACTGAGGTTTCCGCCTGGTGAAAGCCCTGTTGCAGGCTGTAAAATATGCCAACTGACTGTTTTTGCTGAAAAGAGAAAACAGGAGGTGTAATCTACAGAGATCTTACTGTTGCACTAAAATCATTCAGTTTAATTTCACTTGAAAACAAATTAGTGGATAAAATGTTTATGCAACATGCATGGCGTGGAACAGTTAGAAAACTATCATGACAGATGTCTGAGCTGTTTCCTTTTGTCAATCTTCTCTTGTCGGCTCAGCGGTGAATTTGTTCAAATCCACTCTGGAGCTAAATGTGATTTGACCGTGTGCAACACCGTCTTGCACTGTGTTCTCTTCACTGCCCCCCACCCCCTGTCGCCTCCAGCACCAAACTCTGGCTTCCTCAATGTCACGGCAGCGAGGCAAAGACAATTAAGGTGTATAAATATGTAAATATGGTCACGGCAGCTCAGCGGGAGGAACGGCGTAATGACATTTTCTGCCCTCGTTTGGCTATTCCCCAAGACACCTCCAAATTAGAAACCTTAATGACAACCAATAATGCACAGATGGTCAAACTCTGGGGGCACGCGGCCCTTCTGATGCTGCCCGGGCTCCTTGTGGCATCGCTCTGCGTGCCAACATCAACAACACACACACACACACACACACACACAAGCAAATGGGATGAACACATGCAAACAGGCGAGCAAGCACTACAGCATGCAGAGAAGCAGGCATGATGCAGAACACACACAGCGGACACACACACACACACACACACATGTATCACCTAGCCAGATGCCACCCGTGCCCATGGGGGTGATCATGGTCGTGACTAGAAGGTCAGGTCTTGGCAGGCCGTTTAAGGCCATCCAGGACTCTGCTTCAGTGTGGTTTTCTTTTGCATGTGTGTGAGTGTGTGTGTGAGAGTGTGTGTGTGCAGAGGTTATTGTTTGGTGTCTCAGGTAATATGTCCAGCGAGGCTATGTGGCAGATGTCGACCATCCGTCTTGCAGAGCTGACATATAGAAACACTCCCTGTGGTCACATCTCAGGAGAGAGGGAGAGAGGGTGAATGCAAAAGGTGTGTGTGTGTGTGTGTGTGTGTGTGTGTGAAACCCACACAAAGAAACAGAGAGCGAGATGCTTTGGCTGGTTTCCGACAGTAATTAGTTAAACTCAGCTATTTGTTCTTCCTGCCTCTATTAGACGAGAAAATGTTTCTTCTGGGAGTAAGCAAGTTTTTACAGAGGGCAACGCAGGGCGAAGGAAGTAGAACAATTTGTGAGGGTTGCCAGACTCGACTTGTGGAAGTCTAAACTAGACAAGCTTAATAAGTCAGCTCATAGATAATGTATATCCGCAATCCTGCCGTTTAGGAGTTCCTTGTGTTGTTGTTGTTTGGCCTTTCAGGGGTTAGCACCGAGACACTTCAGATTTGAATAGGGCATCTTCGATGGTGATTTATTCACACACTCGTTGGAGAATGATTGAAAAAACAAGTTATTTTCACATTTTCGGGAACAGTATTATTGATAGTCTGACATTTAAACCAAAAATCAGGCTTATATATCAAGATTGTATATCTCAAATTATTCAGTGTCCCTATAAAAATGGAATGATGTCTTTTTTCTTAAGGTTATAACTCTATTTTCACAATGTTGCAGATTCAAATGTTTAATTTATTCAGTCCTCACTGGCGGCCAGCAAAACCATGTTTTTAAAGTCGCTTTTAAGTCGCCCTTTAATTTAAGTGATTTGTGTTATTGGACTCAAGATTACCTGTCCTTCCATTACAGCTGAAGTGAAACAACAGACACACCCGACTGCAGGGATGAAAAGAAGCCAGCGATCACCAGTCAACACGCAGGAGGTCGACTCTCCGGGAGCCTCCTTTCCTTTCCTCGCACTTCGTTTATTTCGATTTTTTTTTTTCATTTTTTCAAATTGCGGCACAAAGCGTGGGCTCGAGTGCATCTCAGACCTCATTAGCATGTTTACTGTTTGCTGGAGACTGAGAGAGAGATAAAAGAGACTCCACCGCTGGTACCCGTCCACCCCTCCCCCACACTCACAAACTGCTCATGCACGACGGTGATATCGCATCACTCTGGGCGAGGAAGCCTCATTATACGCATGCTGATAAATTATCAATGGGCTTCACAAACGATACATCACGGGAACTTGTTTCAAAATGTATCGGCTGTGCTGCTCACTGTGATCACTGCTGCTCATTACTACCTGAGCAACAAGGTGCGATTCCAATAAGAAGTCGCAAACAAATACTCGTCCATGGCTGAAACAATGGGGGGTAAGCAACTAAACTATGGACTGTAGATAAACCTAAAGATCACAAAACACATTTTAATTGGCCTGTTAGATCAAAGCTTTCTAAAAAAGGATTACCAACCGGATATTTACAGTCCGTGGTTTTCCGGTTGAAAACCAAATTAGCGCCGTGCAGCGAGACGGCCGCGTAACTCTCAACGAGCGCTCCTTTTCATCCGCCTTTTGTCATCCATCCTGATGAAAGTCCGTCTCTTTTAATATCTAAATCCCCTTTATTAAGTGGAACCGTGGGAGTCATGCATTTTGTTTGGCAAATGAAAAATAAATATGTTAAAGCTTAGGAAGCTGGAAGACCTTGTCGGTGTTATAATTTTAGTCTCGAGGATTCCAGTAATTCACGGAAAAAAGCCCATAAATGTATTCAGATATGTGGGAGACGGCAGCGTGAGGATGTTTACAGTTCAGAAGGCGGTTCTGCTAAATCTCAAAGATACTGTCATTAGCTCAATGTTTTCACACAAAAAAAGTAAGCTTGTTATCTCGGGCTATGTGTGGAGGTGGCTAAGTCTCTTGTTGCCACAGCAACAAAAGCCAAAAGCAGACAAAAGGTCAAGAAAAGCTGTCTAAATAGGATGTAACGGTATGTGTAGTCAAACTGGACAGGAAGACAAATATCGATTTCTTCTCTTATAACCGAAGCAGCAGCTGCTTGAGTCGGGAACCGCTGTGTTGATTTAACACACATGACGGCGCTGCAGTTCACGATGCATTCCGTGTTTTCAGCTTTAAACATCCCTCTTACAGTCCTGGTGGTAACGGGAAAAGCACAATAGCCCCTCTGGTTACTTCCTCCAGCTCCTCCTGAGGCATCCCTTAGGGTGTGTTCTAGTCCCGAACCAGGGTCTTTATTTCAGGGTTTTGGTCCAGTGTCCCTTTTGGAGTCTCTTATCAATAAAAATGCCCAACATAAAGTTTTTGGGTCAACTTCAACAACAGAACTACTTTTCGGCGTTAGGCTTCGGAAAAGATGGTGGTTTGGGTTCAAATATTTGTTACGTTGGTCACATGACAACACTACAGCAAGATAAGTCAATGTTCCTCACACAGGACATACACAGGGTCACCTGGGTGAAAGTCCCAATTGTTCACCGTACCCGCTTTGCCACAAACTTGCTCGCTCTTCCTCATACGTTGGTTGATAATAACCATGATGGGAGGGGTCTATTCAGACCTTGAGCAGACAAAGTGGCAGTATGTCGTCCAGGTCCTGCTGCAGGAAAGATGGAAGGTCGTGCTGCCTTTCCTGATCAGATGTGATCGTCTCCACCGACACTAAAGGAATGTTTTGTGATCTGAACTCCCAGTAAGAGCCTGCTCACCCTGGGAGTTCAGAGTCATTTTGCTTGCCAATACTCACCATCACATTCACCTTCTGTTGCTACCCAAAGCCCTTGACCACAGGTGAGGGTTTGAAATGGATAATACCAAGAGCTCCGCTGTCCCACTTGGCTCCCTCCTCAAGGCAAGGCAAGGCAATTTGATTTGTGTAGCACCTTTCAACAACGAGGCAAAAAAAAAAAAAAAAAAAATCCTCACACAACAATCCTCCAGTCAAAACCAGCATTTAAGAACAGCAACAGATGAGAGAAGAGAATTTGTTCAAAGTTCAACTTTGGTTACTGACTGAGCAAAAGCAAAGCTGTTTTTATTTCACTGACCTCGTACAGAAAAGAGAGCCAGAGAGTCTGAGATGGAGAGGAGGCTTTTTGGAGCTTATTAGCGGTGCTGCACCATCAACTTTTATTCCAGCCACTCTGTCTGAGTGTAAATTGCTCTATAAAAGAGGAATGGTTGGCCGACACTTATGAGACAGGCGTCGGTGACACATCTCTTGAATAAACCGTGTGAACTTGTTGTTCTGTTGGCTAATGACCCCCCACGGCACTAAGTGCTAAAATCTGCAGTTCCTTAAACGACCACCAGTTCCTTAAACACATTTGTTACAAATATCCCTGATCATGACACCTATACAGGGGATGAATATTAATACAACCCACCCATTTTAAATGATTTAACTAAGGATGTGGCAGCTTTGAGCGACTGAGAGGGAAAGGGCTGTCAGAATCCTTCTGCCTCTGAACAGCAACGCAGGTCGTCAGGGAGGGGGAACGAGGAGAGACGACCTCTGTGAATGGAGAGAGCCGGGGAGCCGGAACAGAAGGTGACGTTTTAAAGACGTGTTACGAAGCTGGGATGCTTTCGTAAAAAGGAGACGCCGTTGGTGCGATCGCGGCATATCGAGGGCTCTCTCCGTGAAAAAAATGGCTTTAGACATCGTCGCTATTTGACTTCACTCCTGTTGTGAGTGACACTTCAAGAAGGAGGAAGGCAGGAGTGGAGATATGAGGTTTTGCTGACAGTTTGAGCATCAAATAGAGTTACTTGGAGTTAAATGGAGTTAGCCACTAATACTTTTTTCCCTGCAGGTATAGAATTCTGCTGGAATTGAGCTCCCTGCTCATGTCTCCATCAAAGTCTGGTTCCGCTGGGATGAACACCAGCATAGGGACCTGGGAGCATCGCTGCCGCCACTGGCCCCAAACGTGGATGCATAAGTCAAAGATGGCGGTTGTCCCTGGAGGTGATCTATGTTGCTTGACAGAGGAGCCGAAGGTCTAATTTTAGCCATGGCAGGGGACCTGACCGTGGCAGACGTCTGGAATGGTTTGCAGCCTTGTTGTTTCCTGATCCTGAGAGTTCGGCCGGAGCATGAAATGACTTCTTTGTTCTCTGCTGAATTGTAAAACCTCCGACATGCAAGAGCCTCCCGCCTCTTTCCTCGTATCTGGAATCTTTTTACACGTTTGGAGCCTTGAAACTCGCGTCGTCTTCATTTATCTTTTTGAACAGCTTTGTTTGCCGGGCTCGAGGCATCTCTCTCACAGTTATGTCTCTCTAATGATAAAATCTTTACATGTTACACATCCTCCTCTCAAGTGCGGGATTAGCTCCCTTGAAGTGACCTTTTTCTCATCTCCGCCAGATGTTTGAAGAAAGAGACGCTCAAGTGGATGCATTCGTCTTGTTCTGTGGAGGTCGCATCGTTATCGGTCATGGTGAACATACACCCGTCACGCCTTCATGTGCAAACCGCTGATTCAGCTGACGGCAGTCAGGATAAACAAGGATTTAGGAGGACAATTTAGGAGCAATCTATAGACAAAGAAGTGAAGAAATGTGTATTTTGATTGTTTTCTTCCTACTGGGCTGCAAGAAGACATATGGAAGCAAAATAGACCAAAATCTCAAAATTGAAAGATAATTTTCGACTTAATGACAAGGAGTAAAGCTTCATAAATCCAAGAAAAATGCTGATGAAATTGTCTTTTTATTCCGATCGCTCCAAAACTCAGTCAATGAGGCTCTGCCGACATGTTTCAATAATGTTTTATAACCGAGCGCAGTGATCTGGCTTTAATCCTACCTGCAAATTAAACATGAATCTGCTAGCGATACCCTAGTGGGTATTAGCTGCACCATGCATGGGGGCCACTGTCAACCAGACACACGATTGCTTTTCTCAGCTTTGATGTATTTACGTGCCAGGTGTATTTCTGCCAGATCAGCTGGTGTCTCACTTGTGAAAGTAAAAGGTTGAGTAGGTGATTCTATTCAGAAACACTTTCTGTTATATTACTTGAAATCCTCGCATCAGCACAATAGCAATAAATAAACTAAATGCTCTGATATGAAGACATTTTAAAAATGTCATCTGTGGCCGTGGCAGGATTATAAAAACCCTGTCCAATCAAAAAAGCCGGGCCGGAGAAAGTAATTGGACGGCCTGCCTGTCTGCCAATGCAGCCTTGTGCGCCTTCTACTGATCTCTAGCACTCATTTGGCGTTTTGGGGGAGTGGCTTTGAACAGAGGTCTGAACAAAGGGGTGTGACTTTTTCAGTTCGACGGGAAAAAAAAGTTATTTTTTCAAATGACCTACTCTCCCTTTAAGAGGGAACAAGAACAGAGAGATAGAGAGGGTGCAGAGATGTTTCCTACACAATATATGTTGTGTGTTTTAACCACCGGGGCCACCAGGAGGCCCCACATGTACTGACAATTCATATGGATCACTTGTTACACAAGTCCAGGCTTGGCATGGCTAACCCGAAGACACTGCCAGCGGTTCACCTGGTTCAAAGTCATTTTCACTCCAGACTCGTGTTACAAAGAAGGCTTTGTGATGGAAGAAGCTCCTCGATGCTTCTGGTCTGATCGCCAGCACACCGCGGCGACACTTCAAGTCTCTCGTTGTGAAGCAAAGCTCTCCAAATATTCCCCCAGCCAGGGGTTTACACAGTATCTGTTTCTTATGGTAATTCTTCTCCAACCAGTCTCCGGTTACCATGGCAATCGCTCACTTTGCAGGCATTGGTTGGTCGGAGAAGTTGAGCTTTCACTGCATACGACTTTCACTTTGTATACTCAACAACAACGTGTGAAGCGTTTTGTTTTTGTTTAACATGCACACAGTGTTTGCTGTCCTCGTTAGTGCAGCTGATTTGGAGACGTCCGTTTAGTGAAACACCAGCAGATCCAGGGCCAGTGTCTCGTACAAAAAACAGCTGCACTTATTCAATGCTTTTTTTTTTACAAAACTGCCGAGCACAGCAATAACTTACTCATCTGCAGTGTCACATTCAAACCTAATTTTGAAAGATCTGCTGACTAAATGCTAATTTCTACATCAAATAGCTCGGGTTCACTGTCACAGATGTGGGGGGAAAGCTGGCAGTTTTATTTTGGTCTTATTTCCCTGATGTACAGGATTCTATTCTGACTATTACTTTGATTACTTGCTTCATAAATATGTGGTCATATTGCTATTAGTGAGAAATATCTTTTACTCATCTTGCAGAATATTCAGACATTCAGATTAATAATAAAAATATAGGAGCAAACAAATAAAAACGGATGTATTGTTTTAGGTTGAGTTAGGCTCACCAGGGGGTGAATGAACGAGCTACCCAGCACAAGTAGTTCAAATGAGCCCAGCTTTCATGTGCATACACAGGCGATACAGTTCATGGCTTTCCCCCAATCACTGCACTCGCTTCCCTGTGAGCTCGATGTACACAAACGTGTACAAACGCACATGCACAGGATCACGCAACCAACAGTTCGAGGCCGTGTCGATCCTCCAGCAGCGGGTTAAAAGGCTCTGCATAATCCCGCCCGGTTAGACTGAAGTGCGGCGTTTATGCTGCGCTCTGAGCTTTTTTTTGAAGAGGCTGTAACCGTAACCGCCGCAGGATGATTCGAACCAGTTATTGGAGCTCCAACAGCATGATGACAAAGGCCTTTTTTTTTCTCTTTTCCTAGGCTGTAATCAACTTTGCAGCCCACGCAGAGGCTGAGGGTTGCGAGCGAGCTGAAAAGATGAATCCGTTCGCTCCTGATCACAGAACGAAGCCATACAGCGGGCCAAAGCCTTGCTCGTTTGGCGACGGGAAGGAGCCTCGAGATTAAACAGTGAGATCTTTCTCTTGATCAGGCGCTCGGCCTGCCCTCCCCGCCGCTGCTGCACCTGCTAGTCACAGCCCCCTGATGTATGTGCTCTCTTCTTCCCCTCCCTCGCTTTCTCTCTCTGTCTCCCGCCTCAACTTTCACTGACTGTCTTTCTTCTACACCCCCCCCCCCCCCCCCCATCCCCCATCCACGCTTTTCTCCGCTTTTGATTATCGGCAGCGACCCAGAACTCATGCGAGGGAATCTATCGGAAATTCATCTCTGACTGGCTTGCGAGCTCCTCCACTTGTCCACGCTATCACACAATGTCTGCACACTCTGGTCTCACACACACACACACACACACACACACGCATTCACAGGAAACCTATTTTCCTCTCGTCTTTCCCCTTTGATCATGATCCGCGGAATCACTCCTTTCCCTCTGTTTATCACTGTATAATACATCGAGGCGACACCAATTCCACAGCGAGGGTTCTCATAATTCCCACTGAATTAAGGAAGATTCAGCCGAGTTGTTAAACGCAGTCTTATGACTAAATTGGTGCTAAACACCTGTAGAGTTAATTATGGGAAAAGAATTGGATGTGTTCAGGATCCACGCAGGGAAGTAAAGATTGCCAGGGAATGCTTGGCGACACGGGGGCTTAAACCGGATCCCTGTGGTTGAAGGACAAGGTTTGTCCGAAAGCAAAGCCACCATGTCTGTTATCAATAAGTCATTTAAATGGTGTTATTCTGTTATTATGAAAACCAATCATGTGTATTAGGAAAACTAGCAGAAAACAGAGATTGATCCAGGATGATTCGCCCCTTCCTGACCAGAAACAGCTCTATTGGCAGACAAATAAAAAAAATAATAATAATAATATTAATTCAGGAAGCCTAGGTTTTGCAGAATCGTCCAACAGCAATATTTTTAATATCCAATGCCAAATGTTTTTGTGCAAAATCTGTTCATGGGTGACACAATATGGTTAAGATCAGGGAAAAGATTGTTGTAATGGTTAATAAAGAAAGTGTTGCCAGTTTGGGCTGATTTGCATTTGAAAAGACCTTAATATGTAAAACAGGTTTCAAATGTTGTTTTCACTTTGAGAAGGGCTTTATTTTTTTTCATTTTTTTTTAAAAAAAAGAGTAAGATTTACTTAAAAGGACAGTGCTGAGTACTTTTGAGTAAATCTTACTCAAACAGGTAAATAACGCATTTATTAGGGGGTGATTTTTCAGTCATCGACATTACGGCATATACAGGATTGATTCAAAATAAACTACATCTTGTAATCGTTGTTGTTAAGGAACGTGTCACCCTGTGCAACACTGTGGATGACTGAAGTGCTTCTTAATAGATTTTGGACAATGGAGCTCTACGGAGGGAGAAGATGTATCAGGCTTTGAATCCAGGAGCCACACTTGCAGTTGGATCAAATTGTTGTTAGTTTTGTGCTTTTCATGGGATTTGTTAACACAGAGACAAATATAGAATACCACCAGCTTTTAAACTGTGTGGACAAATGCTATTTCAGTTGACGCTGACGCAGTGGAAAACCATCCAAATGATCCTTTAAACGCGTCTCTGGGGCCTTTGGGCAATGCACCAGAAAAGTTTTACTCCGTCCTTAACTTAGCTATCACTTCTTTCTGTCCAACAGTAAATCGAGTAAAAAAGAAAAAATGGGCAAACACAGACAAAAGCATTAGCATTTAATCTAACTTGAATTCTTTATTTTATGGGTAATCTGGGTTAATTTCCCTCCACCAGTGTCTTTACCAGTCCACCAGTCCACCATTAATTATGAATGTGTTATAGTCTGGGCACTGTTTGCTCCACTTATTCTCTTCAATCACTGTTAACTTTTTAATATTTCACTGCGGGTGGCCAAGGCCAATACACTTCCCTCTATTTGTTTTTTTTTAACTTCCAAATATTGCCCTAATTTGGATTTTAAAATGGTTTCTGTTGAAGACAGAAAGAGGGAGAAATGGCGGTTAAGAGGACACCACAGAGCTGCTTAAATATTAAATGGACGGTGGTGACACAGAAAAACACAATCTTCTTTTCCTTCAGCTTTGCGTTAAATCCAAATGGCAACTGTCTGGTCAACAAAGCAGTCGAGGGATTAACAGCCTGAAAGCCCTCTGCAAATGTTTGTCTCAATGCAATTTCAATAGAGTTCTTCCCTGTATTTGTTGTCTTTTTTCTTGATGACAGTCGACATCCAACCGTAGCTGGAAAGTGCAGTTTGACTTAAGTTCTAAAAGATGAACCAATCAATATGCTTGTATCAATAGTTGATCAAATGAGCAAGTGTTATGGGAAAGCTAGGTACCCTCAAAATTACATTAAATATTCTTAACATTCTAAACATATAATGTTAACATATAACAACCGATATATTTTAAGCCCTTTTTGCTGCTTTATTTGGGGATTTTTTTTTCAATAGAAAATATTAAGTACAGTACATGCTGGTGTAGGTTGGTTGGTTGGTTGGTTGGGTGGTTGTTTAGGTTGGTTTGGTTGGTTTGGTGGTTGGGTGCTTGGTTGGGTGGTTGGTTAGATTGGTTTGGTTGGTTGGTTTGGTTGGTTGGTTGGGTGGTTGGTTTGGTTGGTTTGTTGGGTGGTTGGTTAGATTGGTTTGGTTGGTTGGTTGGGTGGTTGGTTTGGTTGGTTGGTTGGGTGGTTGGTTAGATTGGTTTGGTTGGTTGGTTGGTTAGATTGGTTTGGTTGGTTTGGTGCTTGGGTGCTTGGGTTGGTTGGGTGCTTGGTTTGGTTGGTTGGTCGGTCGCTTGGTTGGTTGGGTGCTTGGTTAGGTTGGTTGGGTGGTTGGGCGGTTGGTTGGTTGAATGGTTAGGTGTAATGTTTAATTTTTCCCACAGGATGAATTGCATTCAATTCATTCCATCCAATAATTTTTAGTTTATAACCCACCATTCAGGAGAGAAGAGGCCTCAAAGTTGACCCAATTTCAATCACCGTGGTCCAAAATAAATCAATTTGCATATTAGGTGATGTTTTTTTCATCAAATCTTAATTTTCTACTTGAATTCCAGACTAGATTACAGTATTCTTATAAACCCCCCCCCCTCTAGATTATTGATTGAAAATAGAATTGCCATATCTTTGTGTGAAAAGGAAAACATCATGGTCTTGACAGGAATTTACAGCTTGTAAGCCGACATCTTTCCACATAAGACACCACGTGAAAGTGCAGCACTTCAGGGTTTTACTGCTGCAACCAATCGGAACACAAGTCATAATCGAGGCACCGGCGAGCATCGAGGTCGGGCAGTAAACAATAGTTACAAAGCTCGGCTTTATTTCCGGCCACATCTGGTTGTGACTCGACTTCATCCACAGCAATCCCTTTTTAATATAGTGCAGATGATTGCATGTTGCCGTTCGGCCGCCATCAATCCCCGACTGCAAATAAGAATTCTGACGCATGATTCCTCACCGCCGTGACACCCGGCTCTGCTGCCCTGTAGACGTGTTGCTTCTCGAGTGGAATCAGTGGATAAAAAACACCACATGTTCCTCCGCTGTTAAATCTGGTTTCTGTTGTCATAGTTTATGTTTTGTCTGTGCATTTTACATCATTTATGTCTGAAAATAAGGAGAAAGCATGTCAACAACAGAGCAGATCATGGCATGTCATATTCCTCTGTGGGATCAGATGCTGCGACTGGTATTAAATTGAACGCCATCTTCCATCATGGAATGTTTCATTGAACTCAAAGAC
The DNA here is from genome assembly GCA_029853015.1 of Chelidonichthys spinosus. Lineage (NCBI taxonomy): Eukaryota > Metazoa > Chordata > Actinopteri > Perciformes > Triglidae > Chelidonichthys > Chelidonichthys spinosus. The sequence goes on along the minus strand of CM056827.1, from coordinate 25,758,538 downwards.
TCATCTGGTGAACACGGTTATGCCACGGCTGTGCTCCTATTATTTCCCTTGTGTTTCCCACTTCCTCTCGCCTGCCGTGGGCTTGTCCCGTTTCATTTATTGCTTCGTCTATTTGTAGATTTCTTCTTAATTAACCAAAAGTTGGTGTTAGACAATGCCTCATTTGCATATGTAAACAAAAAGAAAAACCCTTATTGTCGGTAATCAACTTGGGAATTTTCTCTAAATAAGTAAGTAAGTATGCAGTCTTTGCCTGAGGGAATTACCCACAGTTCATAGCGTTGCGATGTGAAACATGGGGTTACCAGGGGAAAGGCCCAGAAATGTATAAAAACGGGAAACAACAGCCATGCTGGAAAAAAAACAACAACAGCGAATAAGAATGGAAGGAGCAACCAACCCGAACGTTGACATTGCAAGGAAAAAAAGTTTCATGCAAGAAGAAACACAAAGCTCACTGGCTAATTAGTCAGAAGTGTGTGCTTCTCCTACAGTGATATGATGAATTCTGAATTTGATTTATTTAATCAGATTGAATCCAACAAGATTGATATTTTGTCCACAAACAGGGAAGAAGAAACAACCGCTGCAGTACAAGCCTCTCTTTACCGGGCATAGAAACGCATCTGCTCGTGGTCTTCGAGCTAATATTCAGCTAGTAAACTTTGGGAATGTCTGTTCATCATTATTCAGCTGATGGATGACAGTGAACACAACATCTGCCAAACTTCTCAACAGTGTGGTGATACAACAGATGGGATAGGAGACAATATAACCACCATTCAAGCCAATAAAAAATGGGAAAAATTTAAGAAAAAGTAGAAGCTATGTACTTCTGTTATCTGATGAATGGGTCACTGGATCACAATTACTTTCTATAGGTTTTCTCTTTGGGAATACATGGAACAGCATTATGTAATTTATGAAGACATTTCCTAATTTGTAATGTTTGCAACATATCGTGTTAAATTGGTGAAATTTATGACCGGGCATTTGATCAATCAAGATTTAAAAGGCATTTGTCGTTTCTGCTCAACTTTAAAGTAACAGCATACACACAAACTGTGGTTGTCAACAGAAACAAATGAACCTTAATTCATGCATGCATTCCTCTGAAGCTGGGTGTCTAGCTCAGCATGTGCTAAGCAGATGACATTTGAGTAGGTGTAGGCAGCAGAAGGCCAATCAATAGACGACATCACATTTTGGCAGCTTTGCTCTGACATATAGCGGTTTGATTGCTTTTTCTTCAGTTTTAACCGGCGTTTGTTGAGGAGATTAAATTTAAGCCTCTTTGTCATAAAACAAACAAACATCAAAAATCCATCTTTCTTGCATGTTCAGTTCTTCTTTCAACCAGTTCCAATTACAAATCCACCCTTCCTTTCTATCTGCTGTGAAGGTATGAAGGTATTTTTAACATTCAGCTTGTGCATCTACTCCATCAATTAGGGCAATTATGCATGCATCCGGTCGAGTGTCCACCCGATCCCAGAGGTCAGGCAAACTACCGACGACGCTTAGAGATGATGATATATGTAAATGTGTGCGAGGGGGGCACGCGTTCAATTAAATTAGAGACGATGCTCTTGGTGATGGGGCCCACGGGACATACCGGGTCTGCACGTCCTCTTTCCAATCTATGCCGAGCCATTAGGACAGTTTATCGATCTATTACAGTAAAAGGGCGCACAACAACCACCACCACGTCTATTCAGTATCCACAAAAAAAAAAAAAAAAAAAAACACGTGATTGATCATATGCGAGCAACAAGGAGCGTTTGTTTTCCACGCTGCGAGAGCCCGCTGGTGCATCACACACACCTCCTCCGCTCACTCTGCTGGTGCTGCTGCTGCCGCTGCTGCTCTCCTCCGCCGGGCTGAGAGAGCGAAGCTGCCTGCGAGAGTCACACCACCGAGGAGGCGAGAGGAGACGGAGAGATGGCGAGCATCAACATGGGGCCGAGAACGCCGCCGCTACCGCTGCCGCTGCCGCTGCTCGCGTGCATCCTTCTGGCCGTCCTCGCGCCCAACGTCCGCTGTCTCAACGGCGACGAGGACCAGGGCCAGGACACCGAGTGCAAGATGAAGAGCGTCACCGTGTCGGCGCTGCCGTTTTTGAGGGAGAACGACCTGAGCATCATGCACAGTCCGTCGGCCTCCGAGCCGAAGCTGCTGTTCTCCGTCAGGAACGATTTTGCCGGTGACGTCGTGGTGGTGGACGACCTGGAAAACACCGAGCTCCCCTTTTTCGTCCTAGGTGAGTTTCCTTTTTTTGTGTGTCTCAGCAGCAGCAGCAGCAGCACGACGGTCTCCGCGCTTCGTTACCCGCCAAGTGATCAGATGGAAACCCCTCTCACTCTATTAGCTTAGGCCTGGCTCCACACCGTGTGGTCTCCGCTATGAAAAGCTCCATCTTGACCAGCGTGAAGACCTAACCTGACCAGCTGCGTTTATAAGCAATACTAGGTAATTAGTTAAGCGTCTGTCCCTCATAACGCCGCGGTTAGCTTAATCAACACTAGCACTTGTTATGGCAATAATAGGCCGCATAGCATCATAATGCTAGCAACAATATTTTTTTCTCTCCTCAAATTCAGTTATAGCCAGCAATATATATACACGTGTACGAAGGTGCCTCGGACTGTATGTCCTCCCCGGCGTTAGCTTACACACTTGTTAGCTACTTGCTAGTCAACGGAGCCAAACTCTTTAGTGCAACTTTGAACTCGTCGCGTTTTCTGTTGTTACTGCTGCTGCCAAGTGTAGTGGGTGTTACGTCACTTATTAAGACGTAGAACCAAACTTTGTCTCAGGTGTTGGGCCAAATCAAGTTGTATGTGTGGTTGAAAGACAAGCAAGTTTGGCAGAAAGCAAAAAAAAAAGAAGAAGAAAAAAGTTTGCATTGTGGGAGCTAGCTGGCCGCTGTCCAAGGTGCTGGATCGCCAGTGACGCTGTTGTTGCTGTGAGGAGCTCTCCATAGTACCGTGATGTGGCTCTCTGTGAGGTTTGGGGCGATGACATTTGTTCAGCCAGTTCTGTCAAGTGTTGGTACTGGTGACACTGGACGTGGTGGTTGGTGTTCTGTTGTCAGCAATCAACTGGGAAGCAGTGAAAATGTGCTGTTGGCACAGCGTCTCTAAGCACTTGCATGTTGGAATTGTTTTTTTTTTAAACCTTAAATGCATTTTACATGGATACTGTAGTTTTCTGTCTATCTCGTGTGGTCATTTGGACATTTTTGATAGCGATACCTTGAGTTTGATACTGAAACAGCAATGATACTTTTTCCATACTTTCTGTGAATGTTTCCGTTTCCTCCTATATGTAACATTCCTCCTATACGTAAACCATTATTTTTCTTGAATTGATATTCAAACAGTCTCATCGTCAATGACAAGAGGTACTAGTTCATTGCAGAACCAACATCAAAAGACAATAATGAAACGAAACTTACTACCACCGTACCAAATTATATTCTCAAATTCAACACTAAAGTAGCAGCAAATAATTACAAGTGACTTTTCTGAATATTTATTATTAGTTTTCTAAGTCCACATGAACCGCTCTTCACACCCTTCACATAAATTAGATCCATTGCCGTTTGATACCGATCTATTAAAAAAAAATCCCAGATCAGTCTCGTACTGAGAATTCAATATATTGGCATTTTCTTTCTGGAAGTGATGATGGAAATAGCTAAGGAGAGAGCGGTCTCATGAGTTTCACATGCTCAGTGATCAGTTATCGATTTCAAGTAGATATCTGACCCACTGTAATGTTGAACCCTGAACAGAGAGATGCTTGAAACCTGTTGATACTTGATGCTGCAGACACACTAAGATTGGTACCCCTAAAGTCCAGAGGTTCCAGACCCATCACTCAACATGAGAAAGTGTCAGACAAGCAGAGATGTTCTCTACCATTTCTTTCCTTACCGATTCCGATGTGTAAACTTTCATATTGGCTGATACAGAGTACCGTTGTCATTGTTGTATGGCTTTGCTCAGGTTAAACCCTTTGTAAAAAAAAGTAACAAATACATACAGAGAGTGGATGCCGTCGAACTTTCTTTGTTTTTCTAGTTTGACAGATTTTTCCTGTGTAAAGTATTTCCAAATTGCAGGAAATACAGACCGGGTAGCAAGTGACACAGTGACAGTGTTGTTGTTGTTTTTGTTGTGTAAATAAGATTATAAATTACATAACATAGGATTGGTGCATAGATTTGCGACCTTTGCGACACCCAAGCCAGTCATTTAGTTTGAATCAGAGGCTTCTCTGACTCCGGAATCAGAACAACTCTAATTAAATTAAAAGAAAGACAGAAAAAACAGAAAAGTTCCTGGCATTGTTTTAACACAATTCAGTTGTATTTTTCACCACGGCAGTATAAACACATCATTTGTATGTCTGTTTTAATTAACAGGCTTATAGTTTGCAGGAATAGTCCTATGGCGGTCCCCTAATGATGTTTGCAGTATTATTGAGTGTTTACGCCATGAGGCCGCAGTGACTCCTTGAATAGTTTGAATAGTCCATTTAAAGGCACAATCTAGACAACCGTTAATTCATTATGGGGTGGAGGGAAATAAGTTAAGGCAAATGCACAGCACAAACCGATCTCTCAGGACCAGTGTTGCATATTAATGAGTCTGAATTTGCGTCTGACATTTCCTTTAACGTAGCAGTCTACTCTAGGACGGAAAACTTTTAATGAAAATTCACACTGGGGAGCCCGAAAAACAATTCTGCATTCACGGTGCAAGTAGCGTCGCTGCTGCCCAAATATAAACCCTGGAGCAGCCGCAGCCCTTTATTTATCTGTTTGTTTGTTTTTCTTTTGTCTGTTGCTTGATTTCCTTTGCTACTCTTTTGTGGAAAAAGGGATTACAGCTTTGGATTACAGAGCGGAACCGTCAATTGTTGTATTTACGTCTCCTCATGAGGCAAAATCAGTTTATGTAAACATTGTGGATGGCTGCATTAATAACAAACAGTAACTACATTTAAGTGTTTCAGCTGTGAAATCTCTTTGCATAGCCAAAAAAACCATACACAGACAAAATAACAAATACTAAGTTTAATCAAGTCCTCAATACTTCATCTTTCTATATGTGTTGTCATCTAGTGTAATCTTGGCATTTAAATGTGGCTCAACTTTCTGCCGCAGTCGGCTGGTTAAAAGTGCAGGTTCCTTATTAAGATTTCTGATGGCCGACTGACCAGTTTGCAGATTAAAGCCTAATGTTCTAAACATAGCTGCTTTCTGGTCTGTTTGATGAACATCACGCTGGATTGAAGAAGACTTGAAACTACAGATTGACCATAAACTCATGTTTACAATGTTTACGGAGGTAAAACATCAAGTTGCCTGAGTAGAGAGAGGTTGCCGCCTGGATATAATATAGTTCGATATAATTATTTTAACCGCGAATGCAGTTTGTCAACATCTGTTTTTATCTAACACGATAACGTTGTAACTTGGTTAATCTCACTTGTCGGTCAAGCAGACAATGATTTAGGGCGGGGCAACCTTGTGATTGATAGGTTGCTACCATGCTACCAATGCAGTTAGCTGATGACTTTAAAACCCTGTAAAGTACCTTGGATTATGAAGCATTTCTTAACAGCTTTACACCAGAATCCAGATGGATCCAGATCCAACTGGATTCTGGTGAAGCATCATATCAAGATGTATCGTGGGGCCTCGGGTGAATCCCATCCCTATTATTTTTTAGGATAATACATGCAACTGACAGAAATTCAGCCTCATTTCAACCCTATAGGCGAGGAATGTTTGACAGTTAAAAAGCATCACATTATGCAGGTTTTGACTTAAGACCCTGACCACTTCAATCAGTTTAATATACAGCGCTGTACCCTCATCAGCAGTGAGTTCCCCTATCCTCCCACCATGTCTCATCAGGACACCTCATCCTTAGCTAACCCGCTAGTAATTATTTGAGTGTTTGAAGACCTCAGAGAGACAGAGATCAGACGTTTTTTTTTTTTCAGGATGGTTTCAGTGTTCTAGTTAAAGGCGGAATCATGAAGCTGTAAGCCTCATTTTTGGGAGGAGAAAAAAAGAATCTTGTTATGAGGCATGCTGAGATTCTTTTATTTTCTTTAGACCATCAACCTCTTTGATGTAACATCATTTAAAGAGTGTATCTGCTCCTGTGTGTGTGTGTGTGTGTGTTTTGTGTGCGTGGTGGGCTGGGTCAAATTAAATAAATTCCACGTTTCCTCCCCATCTTTTACAGTGGAACATTTTTTTTCTCTCTCGACAAATTGCTTCTCTGTGAAGCAGCTAAGAAGCTATTTGAAGGGGGGGATATACTGTGACTGACAGTAAATTTTAGCTGCAGGACCGTGGCCACTCGTTAGTGTCAGAGAAGCCCGGCTGTGTTATTAGAAATTTACCCTTTTGGTGTTGTGCCATCAATCGCGCGGAAGGTGAGGTAATAAAGTCGCCTCCTGGGACAGACTCGAGCTGTATTTGCTCTGGCGGTGATTTGCACATCTGGGCCGGAGGCTCGGGAGGTAGTCGGCCTTTTAACTGCCTCCCCATTCAAATTGGCTTTCTGGAACACTAATTTGGCCGGTGCACTCCAGAGAAAGTTGTTGCCAGTGTAAATGGCATTAAAACCTAACCTCTAAACATTGGCATCTGTACTTCACGTGCCATCTTTGAGTCCTGAGTGCAGTTTTCACATATTCAAACAGCAGCAAACAAACAACACAAACAAAATTGTGAAAGGGTGAAACAGATCTACAGACAACAGAAAAGACCCCAAGAGTAGTTTTAACCACCCTGAAATCCATATTAATCATCAAAAAATAATAAATAAATAAAATGTCCTTTTACTTTGTTATAGTTAGTATAATTATAGTTGCATCTGTCCTTAGAAAAACTTTGAAAAATGTTCAGCTTTAAAAGCACCTTCACACTGTAAATTAAAGTTTCAGCATAATAGGGGTTAAAACTTTTTCAGCCTTTAAAATAAAAAAAGGCTGCTTTTTGTTTAATTGTATAAGTTCTGTGTGATCTTTGTCTAGTCTTTGTCTACAAAAAAGGATTAAATCAGTGATTTTGATTTGTTGTTCTAGATCAATACCCCCACGTAGTGCTGGGCGGTATGACCAAAAATTTCTATCACGGTATTTTTCAAAACGATATCGGTTTCACGGTATTTGACGGTATTTTTTTTTTTCAAGCACGACTGGGTGTTAACCTCATTTTCTAATAATTGAGAGAATAATTACTGCAGTAAATTGGCTTGGAATGACATATTTTACTGTCATGAGGAGTGAATATTGTAGAAAAACATTAATGTCCACACTAGTATTAATGATGTGAAGGAATCAGAATGCATGACTGTTGCAGTCAAAATACAGAACCCTTAATTGTGCAAGTTTTGCAACTTGAAAAAACATCTTTTGTAAACCAACTGGCTACACAATGTAAACAATACGTCTCCTGTAACTGAAGACTTTATCCACTGAACAAAAATTAAGGCAACATCCATAAATAATATTGAACCAAATAAATAGAAAAAATAAATAGTTCCACCGTTTGCTTTTCTTGTCGTAGGCAGTCCCCCAAGCAAACGCGTCTTTGAGTGACATTTGACTCGTCTTTTCTCCCGCAGTGCCAACTGTGGCTACAACTTTAGCCCGACAGCATTTGCAGACTATTGTTGTTCGTTCGACGTCAGATTTTTTAAAGCTGGAGAAATTCCAAACAACAGACACGGCTCCTCTTTTCGGCACAATTTCTTCTGTTTCATTGCTTGCTCGTTCGGAACTTTCGGTGAGAGGTTGGGCGAAAACAAAATTTGTGTTTATGTTTATGCATTTTTTCACCGCATCGTACGCTCAACACAGGCTGTGCTCTCATATGCTGCTTGTTTGATGCAGCTGCTAAACAGCCCCCTCTCAAACAATGTCCAGCAGCGCGACGTTCCGCCGCTCTGCGTTCCCGACGTTCATACACTACACACTCACCGGTATTGGGGTATATGAAAAATTCATATCATAAACAAAAAAAACACCGGTGTTCGGTATGAACCGGTATACCGCCCAGCACTACCCCCACGTTTTAAAATTGTTTTAATCTATTGCTTTTTCATAACTTTGAAAGTTTAGTGTGCAAATGGAATTACGAGCTTCTGTGTTTTCATTTGGCTCCGTTAATTTATTTTTTCCTCACTTCACATGACGATAGAGCACAAAAATTGATTACAGCACATCACTGGCAGGTCAGCACATTCTGTAATGTGTCATTAAGGATTGGAGGATTTTAACAGTCGGTAGTTGAACTTGACTTTTAGCCCGGTCGTTAAATGTGCTAATTAGCTGGCTCGCAAATTAACTGCTGCTTCAGGTGTTTTTCCTGCCTTTTTATCCGACTCTCTGTTACTGATGTAACAGCACCAGAGTACACCGTCGCCTTTAATGTTGTCGACGGCGAGTGATTTGCAGTTGTCATGCGGGACGACGATGAAATATATGTGATGCGGTCCACCTGTCTCTCTCTGCTGTTTTTGGTCTATTTTCGTGGCTCGGTCGCTGCTGTTCCATCATGAACGGACACATAAATCTCTATGTTTGTTAGTGTTGCCGCTTTAATGTTGGTATAAATTTTTCAAGTAGGAGACACATTTATGTGCACAACAAAAATATGACTTTTATGTGATCAAGGCGATGATGTGAAAGTGTGCTGAGATTTTTAATAGCATATGTTATCCCTTTTCTGGAATGACCCATTCCTAAAGTAGATACACATATTATTCTTGAATGGCGTGTTGCCTGAGTACATCCACACTACAATCCAGTGTCTCCATTGGTTGACTGCATTAGCTTAAGCATATGGCATGATACATAGCATAAATTAGCAAAATATTCCTTACTGATACCTCTTCTGCTCTTACCTGGTTTAAGTCACTGCAGACAGAAAACACTGTTGAAACTGCACAAAATAAAAAAATTATATTATAATTATATTTTGGTATATTTTCTTTAGACATTTGTCAAAATAATATTTGTCAATGCCCAAAAATTAGAGTGCCGTACACCAAGGAGATTTATTAAGAACTTCTTGGCAGAAATTTAGTGAAAGTTTTCCTTACAGATGCCAGTGAATACATTGGCAAGACCTTCACAACATTCTTCAGGTTCTCTTCCCTCTTCTTCACATCCATAAACATCCCTCAGGACTGGCCTTTAACGGTCTGTATCTGTTTAGGATAAATCAAGAAATCAACATTTCATTTTCAGGTTGTTTTCTGTTGCAAGGTACTGAAGAGTGCACCCAAACAAATTTCAATATTTTCATAATCACTTTTCTGATTTGTGTTTGTTTCTTTAAATATTCACTCATGAATAAATGAGGCCATTTATTCATGAGTCACTTCTTCCAAATCATTATCATTTACTTTTCCAGAGCCACATGAACCACTCATCACTTTGGCATAAATTGACTACAGAGCCCTTTAAAAAAAAGAAAGAATATAAGTTACTTTTAAAGCTTATTCGCCTGTTGTTCCCATTATGTCTTTATTCTAAAACAGTGATGAAAAACCAGGAGGAAAAGCCAGGATTTAAGTTTGATTAAGACTAAATTATAACTGCATGCCAAATTAATCAGACCACACGCTATAGGAACGCTAATAATCAACCGTTTAACCATTAATGAAATTAAGGCGACATTTTTTTTTCAGATTTTAGAGGTCAACAGTAGATGCCACATAAACGTGGTGAACTTCATCTGAAAACTGTGAACCTGAAGATCAGTTTGAGCTGCTGAACCCATTTTTTATTCACATATTTTGCAATGGACCCCATTTGCAAACCACCATTTTCACTATAATGTTCCTGCTAACTCATATTCTGATAACATACAACAACTGATGACATAATACTCAACACACACACGCACAACTTTTTTTGTGTGCACACAGTGCAGCTGCCACTAAATTATGGATTCAACCAATCTTTTGCATCTCGGTTAGCGCCGGAGCTGGGCGGCATGTTAGGCACTTCAGCCAGAGCACTTATCGCAATGGTTAATGATCACTGAATGGTTAACGAGCGTCAGCTATTAACAGACCAATTTGAATCCTGAGCTACTATATGACAAGTAAGTACTAACAATTAATGAAGCATTTAAAAGGCAATTTTTTCAAACGGGTCAGAGATAGTGAGTTTATTGCGTTTTGTGGAAATTTCTTTATAGCAGTGGCACTAATCATTAAGTGGCAGCGTTGCACCGCCGCATGCAGGGCGGAGACTGAAGCCACAGAACTGCACCTGACGGTGTCATGCTGCAGAGCACAGTCTATCGATCTCTATGTACAGGCAGATCAGAGAGACATTTTAACCGCTCATCCTCTCACGTCGTCACCTCACACACGCCCGACATGGCTTCGCCACAAACGGAATCCTCACTTCCTTTTATCGCCCTTGCATCCGACTATGGATTAATCTGCTATCAACAGAGTGGAGATCTAGCTTGGTCTTGGTGTTTTTTGTGCAAGGCGAGGATGGAGGGTGCAGCGGACAGAGAGAGAGAGAGAGAGAGAGACCATAATAGAGACACTGGAAGGCTGCTGGCCGACGGTTTCCACGGCAACTTGATCGGATGCTTCGACAGGAGTTTCAAAGAGAGGTGGCATTTTTAATCGCTGCATCATGGTAAAGGCAGGAAGGGAAAGAGAGACGTTTGAGGTTGCACCTTTTAAAATCCACATGCTGCGCCTAACTGACTAACTATCAAATATTGTTCAGCTCAGTTTCACCTCTTCACCTGCAGTGTCTCGCTCTCTCCGTATTGCTGGCGCCACAGAGACCCATGCATTAGGAGGCTGATATCCAAAAAGGCCTTTAAATTGTTAATTAATAGAATATTATTGTTCTCCAAACATAGTCAATGAAATGACTCACTCAGTATTCAAGTAGTTTGGTTACGGCAGGGTTTCTCACACTTTTTGGAAAAATAAACCACCCAAAGGTGACCGTCAGTAAGTGTTTCATCTTTAAAATAGTGGTTATTATTGCTCTGTGTTTAAATCATTGGCATAAACGACCACATCAGTGCTCCAGAACGCATCAAAGTAATAAAGCCTAATTGATTGTAATGTTTGGATTAGGCTACATCCCAGTCTTCAGAATTCACAGCTACTCACTTGATGAGCTCGCCTAAATGAGTGAGATGGCTGAGTCCGTCTCTCACTAAACACTTCCTCCATTTGCGGAGTGACGGATGAGTCTGAGATCATCCTCACACGCCAACGAACCCTATACTTGGTCTCTGTTGCAGTCAATGTGGAGAGCAATGACTCACAAGGGTAAGTGGTAGTGATATTCTCACAGTCTCGCCCTCACCAGTGAGTTCAGGGAGGGTTTCCTGCAGGAATCAGGCCTACCTGTCGCAGGATAAGTCCAGCAGTTCCTCTCCACGATAGAAACAAAGCCTCCTGGAAAAGAGACGTGGAGGCCGTTGAGCGAGTTGAATACATACGGCCAGATATGCCAACTTGGCTGCACAACTCAGGTCAGAATAAAGCTGTCGGCTTGGGTTTGTGCCCTCTCATAAACTGACATCTCGCTGCATAGCTCAAACACAACTTTACACATACATCAGCGTGATATAGCAGCGCGTCATCCACCTACCTACAAAGCTGTCTGAACAAACGTGACTGCAATGCCCTTGACTTCACAGGATTAACTGCACTCGGTGTTCCAACTGGAGTAAAGTTCTGGTTCCATACCTTGTTGGACCCACTGATGCAGCATAGAGTGCGTAGCCGTGATCTTCGGGTCGACAGCCCATATCGCCACATTAACCCCTCTTTTTTGGTCCGCCATCGTCATCGTCGATTCATCGTACCATCCGTACAGACGGCCATGTCATTAAAAGCATCCAGGAGTCTGAATATTGCCTCGCCCAACTACCTGCAGAACAGAAAGTCCTCCAAAATGTTTCATTCCCATGGATAGCGAGCCAAAACCAATTAACTTGTTCCTTTGTCCAACTGAATAGGAAATTGCTCACAGGAACACGTTCTACCTTGAAGCTCTGAATGTACGCTGACAGTTCCTCACCAAACTCAACTTGTTGGCAAATAATCATTTTTGTGTCAGAAGGGGGGCAGGATGTTTGTAAATTTTAATTGGATAGAACTTTATATAGGTTTACATCCCCCTCCCCCCCCCCCATTAATCATGACTACAGCCCTCATGAGCACTATAGAGCCTTCCAAAGCTGAAACATTTCCAAGATTAAACTGATTCCTAAAAAAAATCTGTTTTTGGCCAAAGAAAAACTGGCAAGCAAACAAATAAATCAGCTAACATCTACAGCAGAAAGTCCCACTCAAAGGCACGCTTTCTTTTTGCCAGCTCCCTTGCAGCTCATTGATATAGTTCTCAGAAATGGTACCGCTGCCCGCATGTGTTTTATTAGGTTGTCGCGCTTGGAGAGATCAAGCGAGTAAGAAAGTGTAATCTGTATGCAGGCTCACAGTGGCCAGTGGGAGAGGGTTAGGAGCTGGACAAACAGTCAGGCACCGGCTCCAAATACTTTTCATCCTTGTTTTAAGATGTTTAAGTGTCTAGCAATGTATGGCGACCCATGAACAGGCTGCCTTTGAGACTTCTTGCGGGCAAATAAAATGAAAGATTGAGCGTTTCACAATTCACCCGAATCCCCCCCCAAAAAAACAGGAAAACTCGCTTCCGAACATGTGGTGAAAGCAGGAGAGCAGTTTCTCAGTTTCCCCCTCTTATGTCCTGATTTCATCACCCCGGCAGAAGCAATACATCTTAATTTACTACTGTCATCGCAGGCTGGCCTCGATCTGTCAGTTTCTCAACCTCGGGGAGAGGTGTTACACACAAGAAGGACATCGGTTCAAAGGCAATACGACATCCGGTTTTATTCATTTATTTATTTTTTAGAGGGCTGGTTAGTTTTAGGTTTGATTGAACTCCATGCAGCCAGTTTTGATTCACCTCATGAATGTTTTTGCAGCAAAAAGTCTTAATTTGTTTGATCAAACTGAACTTTGATGCCAAAAATAATAATGAAAAGAAGTACAAGTAAAAACAGCATTACATCATAGATATATGCTTGCATGTGACAATATCCAATATTGGTACACACTTAATTGTCAGTGCGTCACTCGATTTACTTGGAACAGATAATTTCATTCCATGCAACTGGAGCATTGAAAGTGACGAGATCTGGTAAAAGTTTATCAGAGAATTTGAATAGTCTAAAAAGAAATATTCTTTTTTAATTCTTTTCCTTTTACACCTGAATACAGTTGGTAAAAAAACAGTGATCGATCAGTAGACACACTTAATAACTGTATTTATTTTACAAATGTGTTCATGTTTAACATGTTCATCTTTTATGATTTTATATATTCAATGGAAGCATTCAAAACCCTCTCAATTAAAAAAAAAAAAAAAAAAAAAAGCAATACCGCTATGAAGATATGCCATGTCGGCTGATTCGTTTTTGTTTTTGTCGTTTTGTTTTGTTATAGTAGCTGGTATACAAGAAATTCACTTCAAATGCCCTGAACTCAGTGTAAACTGAAATGTCGTCCTTTTTCTTTTGTTATCATCAACTAAAGTTTGTTTTAGGAAATAAAATCGTATTTTTTAATGATAAAAAGATTTGGCATGAGTAGTTATGTATTCAGCTGCTTAGAGCAAGTGTTGGGAAGTTAAACTGGTAATAATTCCCTCCCTTATATCTATATCAATATATCATGTCCTTCCCATAACTGTATTTATTGCTGCCTCTCTCTGCCTTTCTCTCCGTCGGTCGTGCGGTGTCCAGAAGCATTCATCAATTCCAACTATCCAAACCAATGACAGTAATTGTTTTGGGATCGCCTGAGCAGCCCAAGTGTACACCTTCAAAATCAATGTGCTCATAAATCGGGGCTTTACACTAACTTTTAAAAGTGCATCAAAAACATGGCTGCCATCTTTAGCCCCCTTTCTATTTTCCAGTAATGAAGGTTCTATGCTATACTTCAGAAACCAAACAAAATGATTTGTTTTAGCTGATACACTACATAATTTGAAGTGCAGCTGTACTTCACAGATCCCTCAGAGACGACCTCCAATCTGTCTCAATGGTTGTCAGGCAGCTGAATCCCCTCTCAATACGGCTGAAGAGACACAATAAAATATATATAAGTGTGTATATACATACATGCATCCATCGTCTACCTCTTATCCTGTATTTACGGGGGGCTGGAGCCTTTAAGGAATTTCCAGATATTAATAATCGGTATCGGCCCTGAAAAAGCCATATCAGTCGACCCCAAATGGTGATAGTTATCGGGATAATATCGTGAATCACATTTATTTTGGACAGGATAATTGTGAGATTTTTCATATTGTCCCTCCTGGTAACCCTTACTTTCTAGCCCTGTCAGTGTTTTTTCTTTAGCACCCAATTAATGCAGTACACACACACACACACACACCCTCCTGCTGTTTATGGTGATATACACTTACTTACTTGCAGGTTGCACCGGTGGTCTAAGTTATACAATTCTGCCTCCAAAAATAAAATCCACCTTAATGGTGTCAGTCTGGATCCCCGTGTGAGTCTGCGGTGTAACACTGGTAGTCTGAGCGATATATTTACAGGCTTAGCATTTTTAAGTTTTATTTATTTTTTTTTCTGTGTAGTTTACTTGCTTTATATTTGTAGCTAACTACTGGCACATCTGAATCTCCCCATGGCGTCTCCTGACCTTGTTATGTCAGTCTCTCGGTCGGAAACGAGGAGATCAATCAGTCAGAACCCCAAAATAGGGCACAGACTTTCTCCTGTCGGCTCTCAACACGGTAAAAGTACAAAAAGAGAAAAAAAGTTTCCCGGGTCAGGGGTGAAAGACAAACATTCATCATGCGTTGCTTTTCGCTGTGGCCTTGATGTGTCAAACCTGGCATGTTCTCTGACTGAAGAGGAGGTTGAAGTTAGCAGGCTGGTTTTGTAGTTTTGACTAATTACAGCAAAGGATGTTTCCTCAAATAGAAAACCTGTTCCAGCAGTTACATTCTTTTAATAAATAAAACAAATACAAATGGATTTTCTATTGGACTTTTTCAGGTTTATAGCTTCGTAACAAAATGGCCTGCATCCCTGAGGACCGACACATTGTATCCTCCAATGACTGGCGCCTAATTGTCAACTAAATGACAAAGAGAGTGATAACACCTTACCACATTATCAGCCGTGCATGAGAAATGTTCTCATAAAGGAGCCGTCCCAGATGATCAGATTAAAATTAAAAAGGCAGAAGCCGATCGATCTGACGGTGAAATATGCTCCAAATAACAGAATATTTGGAGACTTTATCCCCACAGTGCCGTTGTATGACTTTTATCCATTTTTTTTTAAATTGGCTTTTAGTTCAGAAAAGATCGTCCTCATTAAGCTTTAAATGCGCAATCAGAGTGAGTGTATTACCTCATAAAAGCTGATGGAAAAGTTGGCGCCTAAAAGGGGGGAAGATTTTTTTGGAATACTCTCGAAAGGGGTTATTTCAATGAGCGTGGTGCAATCATAGAGGTGATTCCCATTTTTACACCACTTTGACAATGATGTCGGTTTCATGCGATGATCTTTTCACAGGAAGCCTCACATTTCTGTCCGTTTAAGTTTCTGCGCAGGATATCTTTTGTGGAGCGTTTCCACGGCGACGTCTCATAGAGTCGCCTGCTCGACCGTGTCAAAGTGGATGTAGCATCTGGAAATTTAAGCCACAGGGATTAATGGGAAATTATTACTTTTTTTTTACACAATGTCAAGACGAGCCTGAGGGCCAGCACCAGGACCGTGAATGTGGCGCGCTTTGCCATCCGTGCCATGTTAGTGAAATATTTACATGGTCATGAATTTTCAATTTGTCAGCTATTGCTCCCTCGGGGGGCTTATCACCTATAAACCATGCAGGTGGTAAAAATAGAGCCCATTTATTATAAAATGGACAATGACACCAGAGGCTCTGGGATAAAGACGGGCAAAGTTTAACAAGGCCTTGTTGAAGTGCTGCCACAAGCTACGTATTAAATACATAAAAGAGCATTGCTGTAAATGCCACGGAGCCGAAAATAATCAGCACGTCTGAGAGTGACAACTTTTTCACCATTTATGACTTTTCAAACTTCTCTCAAAAGCAACATATTTTGTGCAGAAATGTCGGTGTGTAACTCATCAAAGATCAGATATGGACAACCTTCTGTCGGATGTTTCATCTTCGCAGAGAACAGGAGGCAGAACAAAAGTATTGTAATGCATTAAGGTGCTCCGCGGATTTCTTTTTCCTCACTTTAAGTTTAAAAAAATGTCATAAACCATTTGAAACTGTCGATCAGAGGAATTAGATGGAATTAAAATGAACCGAATTCAAAGGACTTTAATCGTGCCCAGCGGTGCAAAAGAGCTCAATAGATAAATGGCCTCAGGTACATGAGGCTGCCTGGCACCTGTGCGTTATACAACTTGGACCGGTCAAATGAAGGTCTGGAAGAAAACATGTAGGCGCTCAGACGTTGCTTTCCTAACTTATTCTTGTTTCATAAATAAATGCAATGTAAGAAATATAATTTTAATGATGTATCTTCAGAAACCGAGAAGGGATGGCCCACAGAACATGCCATGATTACGAATGCAGGATCTTTTTCCTATTCTATCCAGATACTATGTCCTCCTGTGCAGCTGTGCCTCCGAGAAACGATAATATGACTTCCTGTACCTCCCGTTATCCCCGTTTGTTAGTCTCTGAGCTAATCAGCTGCAGAGCCGCCTGCCCCTGTTGTTTCAACACACAAGTTAAGCATCAGCTTCACGTTTTAGCCCAATGATATATTCATCACGCACTATATCACAGCTACAACATGTGCAAACAGAACTGGCCAGTGACGATCTTCTCGAGCACTCCTTTTCAGGTTGCCTCCTTGTGAAAGAAAAAGGGAGCTGTAGTGCTGTGTTTTCAGGCGTTTGCCAAATAAGGTGTGACGTTAAGCTGATGATTAAACCCCTCGAGGGTGACAGGTGAGGGAGGCGAGAGACAAGCGGGGCAAGGTAGCAGGAGACAGCTGACGCGGTTGAGGACGACAGGGAAGGGGAATGAGGAGAAAAGACGGTGAAGGGAAAGGCGAGGTCAACGCTGGAGAGGATGGGAACAAACATTAGCACTGGGAGGAGACAGACGGAGCGAGAGACCAGTCGATTTATTACACAAGTGGCAGTAATTGTCAGTGGGACTGGGGTCCAGGAGCTGCTGCTGCTGCTGCTGCTGAATCTTGGCTTTGTTTGCTCCGCCGTAACATAATTAGCCTAAAGGATACAGTCATTCTCAATATCCAAATACCGAGACACTTCTTATTCCGTTAAACGGCGTCTGGAGGTGAAATGTCAACATTACAGCCCTCTTGCGATTGGTGATAGCCTTCCACTAACGCCTTCGCTGGTATATTGCTTCGCACACACTATTTATTACTACAAGCTCACGCTGACCTTCAGAGAAACGTGAATTACCGTATCCTAAAAATACACGGTGGAAGCACAGCATTTAATCATGCCATATTAGAAGGGCCGACCTGCAAGCGAGACGCAAGCCCAGAAAGATGAAGAATAACTTATTCCCCACACGTACTGGCAACTTTGTGGGTAAAAAAAATGAGAGGGTATATTTCTCTAGCTGTCAGAGGCTTGGGAAGACTTTGTGGTGGACCTGGGCACATTTCTATTTCATTCTTAGCAAAGCTGGCTGCTCCTCGTATGCTTCCTGCATTGCAGTGTCTTCTTTTTTTCTTCTCTTCCTTGTTCTCACCAGGCCGTCGCTGGCTGACCGAGTGAGCATCCTTCCCTCGCAATGGGACATATTTGCACCCGCTACCAGCCAAGTACTGGTATACTTTGGTAGAGGTTGGATATTTTTCAATCACTTTCTTTTTCATACCTCCTCTGGCCACAACAAAAAAAAACCCTTATTTGAATATCAATCAGGGCTCGACACTCACCGTGTCCGAACGCCCCCGTGGCTTCAGAAAAAGTTCAACTCACTGTGGCCACCGGCTTCGATCTCATGAGAATGAGACCTCATGCGGTCCATGGCAGCTTGATAGTATTGTTTTAGATTCACTTCATTAACGATATATATATATATATATATATATATATATATATATATATATATATATATCATAAGAAAGCACGTTTCTTAATAAAGTCTATATGAAATAACCACATGGGTTATGTATGAGTATGAGTATTTTTAATTGAATTAAGGTCTTAATATAGTCTGATTTAACATTTGGGTGTTTACAAAATGTTTCTATTTAGACAACATAATTGTGTGTATCATGCTATCTCGATGTATGATTTCATAACAGTATGATAGACAGCAGAGAAACATGGTGTGCATGAACAAACTCATTGAATGACTTCTACATAACATTACGTCTTAGGTTTGTTTTACCTTGAAATCTATCTTTCATTCCCGTGGTAGAAAGTAGTTCCAGTGTAAAACGTCCTGCATGGCCAGATAACAACTAGTGGCGCAATTTGGGTGAAGCGACCCTTTAAACAAACTCAAATTGTGTGCTTTGGCCCATCCACAACCATCAGGATGCTCAGATGTGTTTTTCCTTTTCTTTTTTTTTCTACCTCTGCCATCTACAGTTCAGCAGCATTGAACTCACTGCAGTGGACTTAATGCAGTGTGTGTGTCACCTTCACACACTCGCCTAACGACTGATCGAGCCCTGTAATGTGCTTCGGCTCAAGTTCCACTACGTCAAATAGCAGATTGCTATGCAAATAGGCTGACGGTGCAGTATATGACTGTGCAACCGTACGTTGTTTTTACTTAAGCATTTGCACACGGAGATCACACTTCAGGTGACCAATCTAATAAAAAGAACATGATGGAATATTTTATTTCGTGCATTAACCGCCATAAAAAAGTACTCTTTTATCGTTTTTTTAAATATTTGTGTGCCTCGCCGTTGGGCTTTGATGTATCATAAATGCAATAATGTTCAGCAGATGCAGCGCAAGCAGCAGACAGGGGATTTTCTCTAGAAGACGCCTGTTGCAATGAACCTTGTTATAAAATGGGATCATGATCAATAGATGGTGTTATAAAGAGACTGTACATTTAATAACTCCAACAGTGGAAGTCACTGTTTTTTCAAGCTTAAAAATCTTAGAATCTGACAATCTGATGATTAACTGTATTAGATTTATTTGGATATCTATTTAATTTCATATAATAGCAAAACCATGTAAAAAAGATACTAATTCTCAATGGGAAAAAGTCATGGAGGAGGATGTTTTTGCACACTTTTTGCAGACCCACTGTGTGTAACAGTACCCTGCAATGTCAAACAAAAAATTGAAGCACAGTTTAACATCTCCAAGCACAGGAATGGAGGATGCCTGTGAGGAAAGGAGAATTGATTCACTGTAATTTAAAAATAACCTTTTATAAGTGAAGTTTTCACCCACAATAGCAGTCGATATATCGTAAGATGGCTGACTCTGTTTTGGTCGTTTTAGCAGGCGAACAATGCAGCAGGAAGCTAACTGTCAACAGTGGTGAATTGATGTCCTGTGGTTCTATAACGGCAGGAAAACAGTGCCCTGGTCAAGCAGTAGCTTTCAACTCAGAATAAGACGTGCTATGTTCACCTCTGCACCCTCGTACGTTTCCTATCCAATCTGACCTGTTTTGAGAGAAAATTTGGGACAATCAATGCAACCGTGTAATGCACAGGGTCTTTACTGTAGTTATTTTGTACTCCCAAGAAAAGTATCAGCGTCAGGCTCAGATCACAAGCAGACATCTCATATTATCTGTAGGAAAGACATATCAACACAACTAAATTAGAAAATACCATTACCTCATGATAATCTCACCAAAGTGGCTTTGCCCCCTCTTTGACTTCCATTCTTTTCACACTATGGACACTCTCACACCCTCTCTCACACACTCACCCTCCCCAGATTGTGACTCTGGGGACATCAGGGTGAACCTGCTAAATCTAAATTGAGCCTAAAGGTCAGTGCTACTGCAGTTTCTTTTCCTATCACCATGATTCTCATTAAATTCAAAACACATGGTAATACCCAGTATTTGCCTGACTAATTATCCCTTTTTATAAATTGCCTCTATTATGTTCTTTTCTATCATAACCTTGGGCAAAAACAGCGTAGTAAAATAATGGAATGGGATGCACAACAGTCCTTGTGAGTACACATTGATCTGGGTTTGTATGTGTGCAGTATTTTCTTGGGATGCCTAAAGGTCTTGGGTCTAGAGATTGTTAGGACTCTTTCCTGGACACAGATTTTTTAGGGATCCAAAAAGACCTGTAGACTGGGGATGCACAGTGGCATCTAGGGATGCCTAATGATCAATGAAGGAATGAATTCTAGATAATTAATGTGATGTTAAGAAACTTCTTTTTTTTTTAAATAACACAATCATGCAGTTAAGTAGGGAGGCCCAATGGTGAGAATTGTAGAGATTTAGTAAAAATGCACCGTTATTATAGTGTGTTATTTCCTAATATCATTAGAAAACCATATTGTTGCAGTTTGAGTGGGTTGGGGATGTGTCATATCTTCACACACAATGGTCTGTGGATACACGGTGGATTCTAGGGATGCCCAATAGGCATCTTTTATTAAGAACTGACCTTTGTGACGGTATGTTATTTCCTGACAAAACATGAATAAATGCAGTTATGAGGGGGGTGGGGATGCCCAATGGTAAGCATTGTAGCTTTGTTTTGCGCTTTGTGCTTGATTAGAGTGGGTTATCTCACTCACATCACATTAGCAAACCACAATATTATATAAGAGTGAAACAGGGTTGCAAAATATTATCTGGGGACCAGTTGTCGCTGCCGATTCACAATGAGCCGGGTCTCAGGATGCAGAGTGGTTCTGAGGGATGCCGAATGGCTGAGGCACTTGGATGTCATCTTATCACTTACACATTTTTCTTCTAGAATGGAACATTTGATTTGAAGTGAAGGATCGCAGCCATCAGTGCAGCAGCATGCCTCTGGCAGCTATCTGTTTCAGCTAATGGGAAGCCAAACCGTAAAGCTCCAGACTGCAGCTAACACATTAGGACTTTTGGTTGGGAACGATGGGAATGAAGTGAAAATGTCTGTTGAGAGAGAGCCTTTGCCCTTCCATAAGAGACATAAAGCGTGGCCCTGAGCATGAGGTATTTGGCTGTGATGGACTTTGCGGTGAATCCGGGGCTCATCGGTAGAAGGTTAAGTGGACATCTGCTGCTCTCAAAACATATGGCCATTAGGCGGTTTGAACGCCAGCACGTAAGAGGGTGGAGGCCATTACTATTTATCTAACAGAACCTCATAACGTAACCTGTCCACAGAATTAATAAAAGGGACTGTAGGGAGCCGTGCGGATTGCATCGACGTTCAGACGCACATGGTGCATGTGATTCTGCAGAGCTCCCGGTGCGTCCACTTCCTGATTGTAATCTCGTTTGAATTTATAGATACACCTGCATCATTTAGGAACATGAATGTCCCATCAAAACAGGAGGGAAGACATCTTTAATTCAATAGGACTTATCTGATATCTAAGAGGCACACACCCACACACACACACACCCACACACACGTTCAGAGGAGGTAGATGTGATTACATTCACAAAGATGCGTCTACATAACTCTTAAATACTGGCATATTGTCAAAAGTAAATAAATGAATAAAGAAATCATGGAGATGTCTGGGATCAATTAAGCATTTCCATCATGAATTACATTTCTGATGAATATCCACAGATGAACCTGACTTCAGTTTAATAATGATGGCATAGAGTTTAACACAAATCAGGTTCCACTGAGGTTGATTAAGCCGGCTAACCGCGCTAATCTTATTAGCATGCTACAGCTGACAACAACTGGTGTTCAGGCAAAACGTTTCCAGGTGAAACTCCATCAAAGGATGTCACACACCAAACCAAATGTCCTGTCCTGGAAACCGTACAGTATGAATACGTAGAGCACAAGATTCAGAGGCCTGGTTAGTGATCAGCATGTGATATTATGTTGTTGTGTCCTCCATTCACCATTCTTGTTGTCATTGTTCCTGTTAGATTTACAGACCTACTCTTTTCTGATGTGCCATATGTGCTAACAGATGTTATCGTCTTGGCCCAGAGGAGGAAGACAGACGACCTGTCTTCACAACTGAAGCTGAGAAATTGTGTTGTATTTTTCCACATTTGCATTCGGCGGCACACTTTTCACTCCAGCTGCCTGCACAATAACAATGGTTTACTCCCTCGGTCGGTGTCAGGGGGCTTGTTTTTAGGGAGAAACATTTCTAGTTTATTTATTTATTTATTTATTTATTGGCTCAAGTCAACAGAAAAAGCAAAGATTGCCACTCGTTGTCGAGTAAATTCTCCAAGTGGCTACGACTGAATAATTTTTATGGATCAAACTATCAACAAACATAAGAAAGCACTCCTCTAAGTCCCCGCAGAGCTCTATTAATATGCCACAATCTCCAGGCATTCTTTCCAGCCGACATGCCAACATTGCAATTAAACTGAAGCCCTGTTTTATTTACAAGACCATCGCATTTAATTAATGTGCCTACAATTCCAGCAGCCCGAGCACCCCTCAAGAAAAAGAAGTACCGCTTTGCTTAATTACTGCAGAAATGAAATTTTAATAAAGCTAACAGAAGAGCTCGACACGCAATCAGGAAGCCATTAAGTAGATGAAGGTAATCCAGCAGGACTGGAATAAAATTAGAAGTCAGCTGTGAAACAAAAAGCAAGGGAGCAACAAGGCCGAGCGCTCTGGAAGTGACATTTGATTAAAGCTTGGCAAGCTGTCCTGAACACGCTAAAAAAGTTTCTTTTTTCAGGGATGATTTCAAACGGGAGATATGTTATTTCATCTCATTTCATCTTTAGCTCTAGCAACCATATCTTCAGGTTTATTTTCTCTACTCCAGCAACAACAATGTGATTTCAATTAAAGTTATCTGCACCGCTGAGTTTCATCACCTTTTTTTCCCTCACCCTTTTTTCTTGCTGTTTTGATAACGCAACACATCAAACCTAACGATGAGGCATCATGTGCCGTGATTCGTATCATGCGGCTTGTTAAAAGCGTCTGCGGTGCCGCTGCGCTTGTGGCGATTAGGACTGTTCAGGCCTCGGACAAATGAGGATTTATATGTGCAATATGACACATAGCAGACATAATTAAGATGGATGAGGATTTATTTTGGCTTGGCCTGTCACAGTAAAACCAGCATTTCCCGCGCAGGAGAAAGCAAACGTGATGCATGCTGATCATCATTTTGGATCCGAGGCATGCTTTGGCCTCCAGGAGAACATTTGGAACAACTCTGAGCCGTGGAGGGAAAAAAAGCTTCTTTATGAGAGCCGTCATAATGCAAACAACAATGGAAAAATGCCTCCACACATTTGTTCTTTGTATAAACTTTAGTCCGGCAGTGCATGCTGCTCGTTAGGAATCACAAAAACATCTTTAAAAGAGGCTGATTGCTAAAGGCCCAGTGCCACTGTTGTCTCTCATCTCTGCCAAATGCTTATTGTCTTTTTATGTGACTGTTTGGCTCTGTAATGTCTACACACAATCATTGTGGCGCTGGCAAAGTTGGTTGAATTGTTACATTTTCTGTCGCGCTTCTCCGCTGAAAATGAAACGCCTCAATTAAGAGGCTGCTGTGGATGATTTTACAGGGCATTAATGTGGCCATCAAGATGGCCTCCTCGTGACTACCCATCAAAGAGGGGACTTCGGGAGCTGTCTGTAGCCATTGTTTACCTCATGATTGTTTGTTTACCCCAAATACTGTCTTTGTTTCTTTCAAAAATGGTTAAATTTACTCCTATATTTTCAATATTCAAACATTTTCTTCATGTTTTTCCTGCAAATCAAAAGTAAGGCTGCATGCGTTAATATTAAGGACTGCAGCAACATAGTGTATTTAATCACACACACACACACACACACACACACACACAGCTCTGTTATTTAACATTTTGTAGAAACAAGGGTTAAAATGTAATTTATTGAGTCTTTAGAATAATTAAACGCACACAGAGTTGTTTGACATTTCTATTCCCCATTTGGAGATGTACATTGTGTTTTCACACGAGCACATAGCAACAAGGCAACTTTAATGAACTTGATAAATGAGGAGGGATTTTGCTCTAATTCAAGCATCCTCTTTAGAATAAAGCAGTTGATCTCTGTGTCATTCCTCCCTAATGAGCAAAGAGGATGCCGCCAGCCTGTTTGAATTCAAATCATTTGCGAAACGCATTCGTCATACTAATCCTGTTTTGATCCATAATTGCTTGAAATAATGACATTTTTTGCTTGCGAGATGTCAGTGTGGGAAGAGAAGCTTCCTCGATGAGGTCAGTGAAATATTAAGGTCAGCGAGCAATGCTAGTGGAAAGCACAGTTTGAGTGGAAATCAATGCAGTCGCATCTGGTACAAAGAAGATTGACAGGGAATTATTGAAGGAGAACAGACATTGAGTGAGACCTGAGCCAATGTATAAAGTTTTCTAACTCATCTAACATGTTAGAGCAATTCACATCTTAATTAAAAAGGCAAAAACATATTAAAAATATCTTAGTAGAAATAAAAGTATTGCATTTAAAAGCCTAAATGTGCTTCAGGATGAAAATGATAAGCTCTTTTTTTTTTAACAGAATTAGTTACTTGCAGAGAACATACAAAAACATAGTACATTTTATAAGTTGATCATGTGCTTGTTGTTTTAAAACTTTAAATCTTATGTAGCAAAAGTCTGGTAATTTTCTTTTTGTCGGATTCAACTTTTATCTCTTAACTAGTAGAAGTTGTGAGGTGATGGAATAACAACTTTTTGCATTCATGTTCCGTCTCTATTCTATGCTGATGACTTTTTTTCCACTACACTTGTGCTGCCATAGAGAAATACAGAGCCATTCAGGCTTTTACTAACACTCATTATTTGTTATTATTGTCAAAAATGAAGAAGGCACATTTACTCCTATTAAATGTGTGAATAACTCTTACCGATATGTGAAATGGAAGAATCCAATATTTGATAAAAGCTAAGTGAATCAAATTGAGTCGGTAGGTCTGTTGCAATATGGGTGTAAATTAGCTCAAACCATTAGCGTGCACACCAATTAGGCAGATTGACATCTGACAAATGCATTGATGATATTTGACTAATGCTGAGCAGCTGTTCCAGTGTTGAAACCTTTCCCACGGATTCCAGTCGCCGGCTGAACCAATGGATATCAGTAATAGAAACTGTCCACACAAAGTACAGACCGGCTGATTGTAAACCAACTGTATTAATCTCTGTCACACAGTATGCACACGGAAAAAAAGGCCGAATCTCTTTCTCTTTACATGGGTCACTTGGCTCCCTTTCACCCTTCACTCAGTCAGTGAGCAAGAAAAACACATCTCTATACCTCTAAGTCTAAAGAGTGAAGGCCATGCTGAAGTGTGGGAAACCTGCAAGTCCGGTTGCATGGAAGTCAATGAGAATATGACCCTACTTCTCACACATTTATTATCTCAGTAAACTTTGTAATCTTCTTCAATCCTACATGATGTTCATTTAGTAAAATATACCACCTGGTCCACCTCCACTAAAATGCTACCAATGCTAGTAAGCTTCGAAGATCTTGAATTATGAAGCTAACTTTGTTAGCAGCTCAGAATCCAGATGGATCCAGATCCAGTAAGGTTGCTGCTCGTGGTGCTGCTCTGCTGCTTGTGTTCATCAGATCCACCTGTCGCTCCTCCACAGCCCAAATATGGTCACTTCCTTCAATGGTTGCAAAATATCCAAAAATAGCCAAAATACCCCTCAACTCAGACTGGAATTCCAAAATTGATGACTTTAGACTCAACTTGACATCTAGAAAATGCTTGCAATTCAACTTGTACTTGGAGCAGAGATGACTTGTGCCTTTACATGGAGACTTTTGATTTGAAAAAAGATTGAAACTTGATGTTTTTAAAAAGTCTGCTGAGAGTCAATTCATTCATTCTCATCAAGCCGTAACTTAATTCCCCAGGTCCAATTTGTTTGAACCAATCCGACAGCATCTCAAAGATTACGACTTGGGACTTTACTCAGGACATGAGTGGAAACATTTCAGACTGTAAAACAATAACCTCTGACACACGCTGTCAAGCTTGCGGTCATATTTTCTCATATTGTACTTTGCTGTTATTGTTTAATGTGAGATGAGGAGAAAAATCGAACTCTTTATTGAAGCAAAATCGTCTACAAAATGTGCAGTAATGGCCTCAGATAAATTACAGCGATCAGCACTTTAAATGCTCATATGAAGGCTTATAAAGAACAGATTAAATACATGGACTGTAGCTATGCCGGCATGTGAAATACCAGCTGAGATTGTGTGACTATCGATCTCCCACAGATGCTCGTAACTCAGGTTAAAGAGGGTTGCGACTTTCTCTCTTTTTATTGGCTTTTGCTACTTCTGCCCTTGGTTTTTCTGCATTATTAATTTTTACCCACAACACTGTTGCTATTGACTTTCTGCTTCGAGTCAAGTCTGTTGTTTATAGTCAACCGTGGAGTCTGTAGTCAGTTTGTGTTGTCAGACGTGGAATCCAAGGTTGAATGTATTTATAAAAAGGAGAAGTTTCGCCGAAGAGGCTCGTCATGTCCTCATCAATCATGAGACGTGATCCCACTCGACTGAAGACAGAAAACAGACAGCTTATAATAGAGAGTTATATACAGTGTTTGCACATGGGGAGTTTGTTTGAGGATTTCTATCCAATGCAATAGTTGCATTTAAAGTTTATAATGAAAAGTCTTTCAGCTGAACAATACTCCTCCTGAATGTTTTTGCATCACTTTGGCTGAATAGTTTTAATGAGTCCATTTAATTATGTTTCTCTTTCTCACAATCACTTCCGTCTTTGATTCACTTTTAGCACCCAGATTCTAATTGTTCTCTAATAGTCTTCCTCCCCTCCCAGCCACTGAGAGCAGACAGACATAAGCTAGCACCTCCCGAGAGTGGCGGCGCAGCCAGCAAATATTAGGTTAATTGCTCGAGCACATTAGCGCTTGTTCCATCGCGGTCGTCATTGACTTCCATTAGCATCAATTAAGATTAGCTTGCCTTTAATTCAACGAGACGAGGGGAGACTGCGTGATGTCGCTGAGAGGAGTTGAGCTTTTGCTTTCTGTGCTGCGGCATAGGCGAGGGGACGTGAACTGGTGAGGCAGCAGGAAGTAAAAAATTAAAACCTTTTCATGGACAAACTGTACATGTGTGATGCCTTCAACACAGTGTAGTTAATGAGTTCATTACATTCAACATGCTTTACTGCAGAATTGATCAGTTACCTTCAAGTATTCAATGAAAACATGAAAAAACTGCATGTAATGCTGATTGTCACTGAAAGTCTTCTTTCATTGTGATCTAAGGACTTCTTTTTAATTCTATTTTCTTTTCTTTATTAAATTATGTTTTACTAAAGCAGAAATCTGTATGCTGCAGAGAAACTACAAGAAATTACGAGAGTTTTGAAGGCTGATTCTGATATTCATGAGAGTAAATGTATGTAAATCGGATCTTTGTTCAGCTAATAAAATAAAAAATGATTTGTATTTCTTCAACAGAATTTGATTACGACCACATCAAAGCAATTCGAAAACTTTTGCATTTGCAAAAATATGATTCAGCATCTAAGCGGATATATAAAAGCGAAAGTTTTACAGCTTGTGTTTGGTGACTAGTGAGAAAACTTGTTGCAGGGCATTGGGTGAAGTTTATCGCACATGGAGGCCAGGTTCTGACAATTTTGCTAAATCGATCACACGATAAATCTATCTCCTCGGCCTTCAAGTAAGACGTTCTTTCACCAGACTAGATGCCGAATCCCTGATAAGTGTTGACATTGTAGGTTGCACACTGGAAGCCCATGGTTACAATACATTTCCTTTTGACTTTTTTATTGTGCCTTTTGATTAACACTCTTAATAGAGATCAGATAATAACATTCTATCAGTGAGGAAACTCATGTAAAATAAAGGGGTGTGGCGCACATTACTGAAAGGACTGAAAGATGATTAATTTCATTATAGCAGATAACTCATGTTGGCTTTTGTCATAAGCATAATTGGTTTTGACATTTTGTCACCCCGGGGTTTTTTCATTTTTTATTTTTTCTCTCTCCTGCTGTTGAAAACAGAAATGAGATCAGGCTTCTGGGTTCTTACATCAGGGGAATCCGTCATGCACTGTACATGATGAGAGATTTCATACATTTTGCCAAGTTGGCTTTTTTTTTTTTGCTGCCATGAACTGAATTTTTCCTATCCCCGTTGGCCTTGATTTCTCTTCACAGGAAATCAGGAAATTTGCCTCAGGGCAGAGAATGAACTTCAAACTTTAACTACAGTATATTGTTTTTATTGCTTCTGCATGCCTGAACAGCGAATGGTTAAAACTCCTGCTGACAACACGTGATGTATCGGCTATAGACCCTCCGTGCTGCCAAACACCAGAAGGAAGCAAACTCGGGGACAATCTCAAGCAAAATTGGAATCACCCTATAGTGCTTTTAGAAAAGAAACATGCAAAATTATCGTTTGGAAAAGAGATGATAGACTGGTTACCTGTCCAGGGTGAACCCTGCCTTCGCCCAATGTCAGCTGGGATCCGCTCCAGCCCCCCCGCGACCCTGAATACAGGATAAGCGGGTCAAGGGCTGACTTGCTGACTTGAACATCCGGTATAATCCAGCTTTCATTTATATGGATATGCTCACAACAACCTTCCTGTTGAACTGAACTTGCAGAGACGAACTACTTTTCCATGTGTTTTTTTTGTTGCGTCTATGTGTCCCTGGCAATTTCAAAGTAAAACAGGGTGAGTAATTCATGAACCTGATTCAATCAGGGTGAAGTATTCCTTTAAAATGGATAAAGTCCAGACTTGCGGAGGCTTTGTTTTTCTTCTCTTTGTGCTTCTCAAGGCTGCAACGTTCTCACTTCTTGTCTCAAACTGAAGGCTGAATTTCTGACAGAAGTCTAATATGTGGCTGTAGAGATAATCCATGCGGACCTTGTTTAATGTAGATCGATACGTAATATTTCATAGCATGACATCTGAGGCAAGTGAGTCAGGTCTCTGTTCATTTGAGTCTGTTTGAGGAGGCTTAAGGCTGCAGGGAGATCACAAGATAAATGTTTGGGGATGCAAAATAGGTAACATAAAAGAAAAGTCTAAAAAGGGAGCATAACTGCTAATAGATATTGCTTGTTTAAAATTAATCACAAACCTTTTTGTGGTCAAAGACGAATTGTTCTGTGTTGTTTGGTTGAAACCAAGGACAGTTATGAAAACCCTTACGCTTGTGGGAAGGTGGGCAATCCAAGCTTCCGATAGCTCCTTGTATATCAATGACTCATTACACTGCAGAATCAGATTCAATGTGTATAATTCACATTCAGGTGCAGCACAAACTATCCTGTAGCCTACAGCAAGGCTGTCCAATTTCCCCCTTCAGAAAAAGGGAATATTGTGATTGGACTGAAGAATTTAGTGGGAGTAAAACTGAATAATTAGATGACTCTCTGTTGCTGCAAGTGTTAGAAAGCAGCCGAAATACACCATCCCGATGCAATAAACCTGATTTATGCTTCTTTTTCTTTCAGACTTCTCATTAAAACACTTTTCCCCTTTCAATCAAAAAGTCCCCGCTATTAATATCTCACTCATCTCCTGTTTTGTTTATCATAATGACTCTGCTGTATAGTGCTGTTAACCAATCTGCAATTAGCTTTTGCAGATGTATCATAATTGAACATGCTCACACTGCAAAGTGCTATGGGCATGAAATTACCTCTTTTTTTTTTTTAAATATTTGCAGCATCAAACGGCACAACGCACATTTTATATTATAATAACAGAAATAAAACCTCACCACCAGCTTCCTCTGCAGAATCTATTCAAGTATACACACCAGCAGGCTGTGAATGAAACCCTTAAAGTGGTCTTGCAGTCTGTTGCCATTAACTTATTG
Organism: Chelidonichthys spinosus; assembly: GCA_029853015.1. Taxonomy (NCBI): domain Eukaryota; kingdom Metazoa; phylum Chordata; class Actinopteri; order Perciformes; family Triglidae; genus Chelidonichthys; species Chelidonichthys spinosus. The sequence continues at coordinate 25,728,369 of CM056827.1, read as the reverse complement.
TCTGAGGTAACTTTCATCAGGTGTGCCTGGGTGTCATGTGACAGCAAGGCGCTTCACAGTCAATCAACCGCTGTCCAAAAAAAAAAAAAGCAATAAAGTGGTGCATTGCATCGATTCAAGGTTTGAAAGCCCTCTGGATTGATTTTAAGTGTTCGGATTGATTCACATCAAGCTGAAGGTTTGTCATTGAAGATTTTTTGAGTGACTACCTTGGTAGTGTAGAAGAAAATGTGTTACCTTACAATTCTTATTTGTATCTCATATAATACTCCTTTCTCTCGGAACATCAAATGTCCTGCTGAGCTGTTTCTCTTGTGTTTAACCCTCGCCGTCTTGATGAAAAGACTCTTTGATGTTTCCCTCTTCCTGGACTGTCTCCGTAACATTTGTCTCGCATACATTGATCAGGGCCCGATGGGTGACCCCTGTAGTGACATGGTCTAGCTGTCCCGAGAACAGTCACACCTTGTAGACATCCAAAGATGTCTCGTCCTCTGCAGAGAGACATGTGTTGATTCAATGCAAATCCACTCATGACGCCTTCCCTTTTGTTCTCCCGAATGTTCTGTATAAATCCACCATGGCCAGGCCATTCGGGAGACTGGATCTTCATGGATACACTGTGAATTTCTTTTATCCACGGTCAGTGATTAAACCTCATTTGAACCAGCCACAGGATTGGACCTGAAGAGTTTTTCTTCCACAGTAGATTGGTTGAAACAGCTTTAAAAATGTTTTTATTATTTCCATTGAATGTACAGGGGTGGTATTCACAAAATGTCCCAAGGCTTAAAAACACTTTTAGCTGGCTGAGTTATGGGGAAAGCAAGGGACATGTCTAAGGTTCTGCCTTAGGAGTATTTGACAAAGCATTTTATTGCTTAGCTGCAAAGCCTGAGAGACGCTCCAGGTAGTCTCAGCGTGTTTTCAGACCCATTGCTCATTCGTCCCGATGCGAGTGAACAAATTGAGCGGATGAATTGTTAAATCTCAGGCTTTTTCTCCCCAGTTGGTTGGTTTCTTTGCACACAGAAGAAAATGTCATTAAGCCAAAATGTCCATGCTGCTCAATGGTTAGTGTTAGCTGGAAGGAGGTCCTGTCCTCACAATGGTCTTTCTCTTTGACTCTGGCTAGCTGGTAGAACACCTGTTCAAGGTTGGATTAACGTTGGGAACATCTTGGGGAAAACACTCACAATAGCGTGGTGAATTTCCATTATCAGGTTAATCGTAACATATCTTCATGGGTGAATTGAAAAAGCAATCTGGAATCCAAGGCTCCCAATCAGATAGCTGTTGCCGGTAATATTGCAATCAGTCAATTTTGTATGTTTATTTTTCATGCGTTTTGTGCATTTTTTTAATGCAAATTCCAGTAATACAAGCAGTAAATACACCTCTTTTTCGTGGATTTTGTTGCTCCATATGACGCCTCCCTTCCTGGCTCACTTTCACGTGGGCTATATATGAAATAAAATCCGAACAGTGAATTAGAACAGCCTGAATCGGTGGACGTGTTGTTGTGCACTTGAGTGCATACGTTTTAGTGTTGGGGTGGCCCCTGTGGGAATCCAACCTCTATCTATAGCACTGCAGCAAGGTGCTTCAGTGTTTCTCTTTTATTGCATCCTCCTCTTTGATGACTTTCCCACAATGGCGTGTCGGTGTGCCGGTGGGGGGAAACGGGTTTAGTTCGCTGGGAGGATTTACTGTCATGATGCAGAGGACGGGTTGCGTGGATCCTGTTCCCTCAACTGTGCTGTGTTCACCGCGGCGGCATCTTCAAACCGGGCCCACCGTGTCAGCATCTACGTTGAGGGGTGAAAAGCATCCCAAAATATCTCGAAGCAAGGCTGTAGTAACTTATTTTATTTTTTGCTCTGCTCCTTAGTTTTGCTTTTCCACTTTTTTACATTTTGACATCGGTAAAAATACTGGAGAAGTAGACTGGTGAATCCAAAATAAAAAAAAAATGAGGGAAATATTGAAAAATATATAAATAAAATAAAAAAAATATTTGATCGATTTATTAAATGAATGTTTATTAGCTTACTTGCATAAATAATATATCTGTCTAATACCTATATATCACCTTAGCTCTGCCAAATGCGGGATTTTCATGATACCAGTTTTTGAGGACTGACTGTCCGACAGAGTGAACTCTCTTGTTCCAAACTTAATGCAGAAAACTAATCCTGGTCTGAATCATAGCATCCACCTATCCACTTTAGACAAATCAAAGTTGTGGATTTTACTTGAATTTGTATCTGCGCCCGTGTTTCAGCCAGGAACGGTCACGGTCGAGGGCTGGGAGCCACAGGGCAACACTCAGGGCAGTTTGTGCTTATGCAACGTCAACTTGCTGTTCTCATAATTAATACAACCTCTGAACTTCAAAGTCAATTTGCTCCCACAATAATTAAGATTCACCTTGGGCCCCTCGGTGAGGGTTGGCTGGCGCGCGGATGAACCTGACATTTAGTTCAAAGGAATATTAATGTCAGGGGTGTACAAAGCTCAGGGTCGGTCCGGCGAATAGATGTCAGCATGCATGTAGCTGGTCGGGAAAACCGACCGAGGATGAAAAGGTGACAAATTAGATTCCCCCGGGAGATCCCGGAGGAAACAAAAAGGTCTCTGCTGTTTGATCCTGCACAGATATTTCTGGAAGCAGAGAGAGGATGTAGAAATAACAACCACCTTCACCCCGTGCTTAATGCTTCCAGGGGCTGGTTCCTTTCAGTGCTAAAGGAACAGGTTGCTCATTGTGTCATGCCTAAACATGATTGTCCATTTTATGGAGTGACATTTATAGAGAGGCCACAAGTCCCAGTGTCTCCCACGGGAACCTCGTTTCAGATAAAGTGTGGTTGGTAGCCAAAGACCAGAGACAAATATGTAGTTCCAGTTGTACTTTGAATTAAAAGTAAGACATCTCTCATCTCGCACAATGTATGTCACCAACACGGCCTAGGAAATAGAAAAAATGCGTAATAAAAGGACAGATTCCGTTCAAATCTATTTAGTATTTCCAGATGTACGTATGTCTGTCTGGTCCATTCTTGTTAAGATTATATCTGAGGAACGCCTGGAGGTAATTTCTTCAAATTTGGAAAAAAGCATCCATCTGGAGTCATTGTTGAACTGATTAGAATGTGGAGGTTAAAGGTCGTTGTGACCTCTTATCGATTCTCATGAACATGATGTCTCAGGAACATCTTGAGCAGATTTCTTCAAATTTGGCAAAACTAGAAACATTTTTTTTGGTCCAACTCAAGAAGTCATGCTAATTCTGACAATTTTACACAAACGACTAGTAGGATAAATTGTGGAAGTGATGACATTGGATTTTGGACTGCCATGGATGTAATCTGCAACGTGACTGGTTGGGTCAGATGTTCAAACACAAGGCACCAACTCTAGTTAGGTAGTCTTAATATTTTGTGATATAACTTTTAAATTTCATAAAGTACCAGAAGGGGATCATGGCCCATTCAGTTATTCATGTATGGGGACACATTTACATCCTACAGTCCAGTCACACAGTCCGAATCCACAGGTCCAGTATAGGTGCCTAGGGTCTGTTGTAGTGCAGAGGAGCTCCTCAAAGTGCCGATCACATGCATCACACAGTTAGTTTTTCGGCGGCGTGACATCTGAGGATGGATCTCGCGTTACAGCGACAGTGCCATTTTCCACAGAGATTCATTGTGTGTGGAAACAGATGTAGTATTTGCATAATTCATCAGCAGCTTGTTTTGTGGATGGATTAAGGTAATCATTGTTTGCAAGTAAATCTGTCTACCTGTACACAGTAACGGGACGAGCGTTTGCATAATAAAACCAAATGTGTCAAACAACGTCGAAGAGTGAAATCTCACTCTGCTTACAGACTGCAGACTTCTATCCGCTGCATATTAACTAAACATATACATCCCAGAATACAAAGTGCAGAATGACATTTGCATATTTATGTTCAGGAGGTTTGTTAGCTTCAGCAAAACCAGCAAGAATGCTATCAAATGTTAGATAAATGAAAAGCACATGAAAGGAGCACAGCTAACAAATCAGTACACTAAAAGAAATAAATACATGAAAAACACCAGCATGAATTGAATGTGGTAACACATACCATTGCTGAGGGAGTACCGGCCATGTTTTATTTTGTAGAAAGTAAGTTGATAAACCTGGTAAGTCTGGTATTACATGAATGAAGTTGCTAAATGATGATCATAGAGAGACAAGGCAACAACATATATATTTTTTTTATGAACACACATATCCAATGAATATTGATGTCCTCTCCTGAAACGGTGGTGCAGTGGCCTCGTTAACAGTTGCCAATCTTACAGATTGTTATTGCAGCAAATAAAGTTCGTGAAGATTGGAGGCGTATATCTATTTGCCCAGACAATATTACCATAAAATCAAACGAGGATAAATCGTGGAATACATTAGAGTTAATAAACAGCAGACTTTTATACAGCTTTGTAGTTTGCTGATGATCCCCAGTGACTTCACACTTTTGTAACAAATAAAATTAATAACTTTTCCAATTTAATTTCTCATCAGCTAAAGCGTGAGAGACTTGAGACGTTTCTTTTATAGCTACTGACACTCATAATTCTTAATACGCCTCCTCCCAACTAATATTATGAACTTTTTTAATATTCAACGAGAGCTTCCAACTTATTAAACATATTACTTCCTTCAGCCTGCCTCCAGTGTAGCCCATGTACTTCACCTATTGAGATCCAACCACGAGGCAGACAGAACTGACAAAAAAAACCCTGTTAATAGTTGTAAATGCAAAAAAAAACCTTCATTGTCAAGAAAATATATCCAGATACAGAATGCATGCTCTTTGTTGTGTGGACAAAACCCCTTAAACATCGGATCCTACAATTTCCATGTCACAAAACAAGGATTTTAATTTGATACCAGCTGATGTAAGCATATTTTGTTTTCCAGGAGGAAAAAGATGCTGTGTGATCCAAAAGGGTTTACATTATATATTTTTCTTTTAAGCGAATGCAACAAAAGGTTGACGTATTCCTTCAATCTAATTCACTTTGTGAGCTAACGTCCCCGGACAAAGTCATATGCTCTCCTTTCTAATCACAGCTAAGCATGTTGAGTGTGTGACTTTGACACAGTGGGCGGCCGCTGCGTGGAAGGTATTGCTTCGGCAGCGTCCCGCCACGCAGGCTTTGTTCCCGCACGCCGCTTCCGAGCCAACGCCGGTCGAGCAAAACAGAAGGCAAACGCCAAATACAAGCATGTTGGCAATTTGTCGCGGGATGGAGCTTTGCATGGGATTTCGTTGTTTGCTTAGACATGGTGGCTCCACGGTGAATGCGAGTCACGCTGCATTATTTCAAGACCGGCGATAAAATCCTCCAGGTTTTTTTAATTTAGATCAGGCGTAGGGATGGCTGTAAAGGTAGCAAATCACAGATGATGATGATGATGATGATGATGACAATGGTGGAGCCAAAAAGTTCTCGCCCCCCCTCCCATTTCTAATACAGCCAAAATTGTTTCCCAGCCAAGATTGTTTAGCCACGGTGTCATTTTGGGAGATGTGTGAGCACTTTTCTCTGCTGCCTGCCTTAAAGCAGTTTTCTCCCTGTGAGGCCGCCCGCGGGGGAACATGAAACACCATTTTCCGGAAAATCCAGAGTATCCCAAAGGCTTCATTCACACTGTTGGCTCAAACATATATTCTTCCTTTTTTTTAACTCAACATATAAGTTATTATTGGAGGTTAAGACCGTAATAATGTGTTCTTGTGTGCATGGCGGAGCTGATCTGTGTGATCTTATTTATATAGGAGGGGTTTTTACATGCGTAAAACATCCTCCGTCATCTTAGGATAGATGCTTTTATAAAAAGTACGCTTGAGGAATCGTATAATAAAATGTCTGGTCTAATAATATACTATACTATGACATACTGCAATTAATCATCCCAAATCTTTGTCTCACAGGTGTTTGTACGCTTCTGTTGTGTGTGCATCCAAAGCCTAATCTATATCTTGAACTATGGAGCAGAGCGTCGCTCCCTCAGCTGCTTCATTCATGCTTCACATGAACATATTCTTACTATTATCGGCCCCTAAAGCCAAGGACTAAATTGGAGGGGAAGAAAGAAGCGTTTAAGTGCGCTGCTCCCTCTGCTCTGGAATCAGTTGCAAAAATTAGCCGAATGTTGCGGAGCCGGTCTCTCTGGATGCATTCAAAGGAATTTTAAATGACTTGGAGGCAGGCACGTCTTGCTGCTGTAGATGTTGTGATTGATTGGTCCCTCACGTTGATGAATTTATTTGATATTTTATGATTGCGTAATTGCTCTTGTGTTAAATCGTGTCTCGTTTTTCGTGGCTGCTACTTTGTTGATTGTTATGCAGCCCGTCTCTATTATGATCCTGTTGAAAAAGATCTTCTTAAACCCTAATGAGACTCTAATGGTTAACTGAAAGGTAAATTGCTCGCATTGAGTTCTGATCTCAGTGAGATGGGGATAGCATGTGGACAATTTATCAAACGTAGGTCTCCATCATCATCTTCCCCCCCCCTCCACACATGGGAGCTCCTCTCCTGAGGGGAACAAAGAAGAGAGGAGGAAAACCAGGTCTGGAGCCCAGCTGAGACCTGGGTTGTGTCTGAAATCATTACTCACTATACAATGGGGTCATTTTTCTCTGCGTCGTTAATTACATCACTGCAGTCGCACAATTAAAACGTGTCAACAGATCAACAGTAGCTGGTGGACCATCCTTAATCAATACCGACATATGTTACTAAATACATATTGAAAGCTGATTTGTCGTCATTTAAGTTCTCCTGGTAATGTGAGAGAAAGAGAAGAGCGCTGTCGCTGCTGTCGCTGCTGTCGCTGCTGTCGCTGCTGTCGCTGCTGTCGCTGCTGTCGCTGCTGTCGCTGCTGCTGTCGCTGCTGTCGCTGCTGCTGTCGCTGCTGTCGCTGCTGCTGTCGCTGCTGCTGTCGCTGCTGCTGTCGCTGCTGATGAAAACCTGACATTTCATTTCGCTGCTTCAAAATAAAAGCTTTGAAGAAACAAAATAATGAAAAAAAAATACCAATTTATAGGCAAATGTGTTTATGATTGAATTAGAAGAGCTTTCCAAGCTGCTTATTCTTGTATAAAACAATAGTATTGCAGGGGGAAGAGTAAGTCTAAGGACTTTTATTGTGAAGAAAAATGAATGTGAATGTGTTTTTCCTTCATTTTATCTCATCCGATCAGAAAAGTCCCTTTAAAGTATTTGCAATAAATAGTCAATTACTTCCTGTTGTTCATCACAGCTACATAGAAACATGATGAATAACTGTAACTCCAGAGTTTAGGAATGGTATAAATTAAACGTTTCAACTTGGGTCCGATTTCCAAAAAAGGTTCTCCTTCAATCTGACTTTAAATACAAATAGGACTGCTTTCATAAGACTCCTATCAGAACGCATTTCACACATGCACCATCACATCCAAGCAGGTAAAAAGAACAAAAAAACAAGCTTGTCAAGCAGGCTATGATGCACTTGAAACACAGAGAATGTCAGATCTCCTCTCTCTTATTACAGCCTGTCAGACGGAGAGAATCACTCTGATCAACGCAGTTATTGAAAATCACCTTCAATTTGCTCAACGTATTAAGATTTGGGGGGGGGGGGGGGGCAAAGTCACCGTGTTCTGTTTGATTTGACGATCACTCCCATCCTTCCTTGAGACGGGGGGGATCTGCAAAATCAGTGAGTGTGAAAGTACAAAAGGCTGAGATTTAAAGGGGCTAGCTTTGATAATAAAACATGACGGGTGTGTGTACGCTAACATTCATGCCATGCATGGAACTGGGACCGCTCCCGTGGCTTAATTGATTGCAGAAACACACTCAGCGAGGATAGAGAGAGCACATTGTGCCCGAAAAAATCACATCACGCCAGCTTTTAAAAGGCTCTGATGTTTCTCATATACAGCCTGAGTGATTTCTTCTGTGCTGCCTGCAGTAGCCGTGAAATATCTAATATCAGTGACAGTAACGGCGCTGGAGCGTATTGCGTCTGTCTGGGTGTTAAGGTAACCCTCCGTTTTGTTATCCTGCACGTAAAAATGCTTTAGAATTCTTTTTGGGTACGCCATTGTGCTTCTTCATTCTCAGCCTGACACCTCATCTTTTGTTGCTGCCTCACAGCCGGCGAATTCACTGTGAGTCATCTTTGTTTGAATTACTCCTACCCCCCCCTCAAAAAAAGAGACTTTTTTTGGTGACCCTCTATGGAACCCTCCGACTAAAACTTTTATGTATTCTTGTGGCACTGTAAGCGCTTCGCCAACAAAGAAAAGAAGAATAGAAAAGGCCTGCTGCGGGGAAGTGCTGAGCTTCAATCAAAAGTACTGGAAGCTAGTTGACATGCAGGATGTGGAGGTCCCTGCAAAGTTATTGAACTTTTTTCTCTCTTTTTTTTTAACCAGCAGCCTTTTATATTACCTGGCAAAATTACTCATCCTTTCGCCTGCGGTTTGAAAAGGCTCACTGTCCCTAGATTAGGTTCTGCTGGTGTGTATGATCAATGAACCGGAACCGACTCGCGGTCAGAGCAGCGCGGCGGGGTTGCTGCCACGTCCCGCCAAGTGGCTGGATGGTGATAAGTTCATTGTTGTGCCTCCTGCGCGCCCCAGATAAGCATGTCGGGAGTTCGCAGCAGCAGCCACAACAGCGGCGGCGGCGGCGGTGTAAGCCGGTTACGGCTGGTCGGACTGCAGCACTCCGACAGATTGTCATTCCCACCTGTCAGGGTGTTTAGCGCTAATTTACTAGCCCGATTACACAGGCTAACACGCTTGCCGAATTTAACACATGGCTCTCGGATAAAAGTCAAACGGCTTTTGTTTACACAGCCTGAAAACAACTTTATATATCCAGAAAACTGGCAGCTAGAATCCTGTTGTGGATGGGGGAAAACGAGGGGAGAAATAATTTCCTCAGCTCTAAAACAACTGTTGCTGCAAAAAGTTTTCTAAAGTTTGAGAAAATAACTGCGTGATATTGGAGAGGACATTAATACCAAAAGCCTGCATTACTAGCTGAGAGTGTGGAGCTAGAAAGACGTAACATAGAGGGTCAGCGAAGATGCTCCTGAGTTGGATCAAAGGAAATGTAGGATTCTGCTTTTTTGTGCTCGATCCATATCAGAGACGGAGGCCCTGTTTACTTTTGGTATTAAAGGTACCCTTTCTTTCATTTCTTTCATGCTATTCCTCTGATATACGGGTAGAGGAAATGTGCTGAGAAGCAAGGATGACTGCCAGCTCATACTGATGGACGTAAATAACACAGAAGACTTGGCTGAACATGTTGATTAGTTGTCAATGAATAATAAGAATTCTTGTTATCTCAATTCTACCTGCCGAAATACAAAATGAATTAGGCTTGCTCCTAGGTAGGGTTGTCGGGATACTAACATGTTCAACTCGATACCGATACTCAGGAGGTTTAGGGGGGGGTTTAGCTCAGGTGGTAGAGCGGGTTGGCTGGTAACCGCAAGATTGCCGGTTCGATCCCCGGCTCCTCCTAGCTGAGTTCCTGGTGTCCCTGAGCAAGACACCTCACCCTAATTGCTCCTGATGAGCTGGCTGTCGCCCTGCGTGGTTGACTCCGTGTGTGTGAATGTGTGTGTGAATGTGTGTATGAATGGGTGAATGTGTGTATGAATGGGTGAATGCCAGTCATTGCTGTAAAAGCGCTTTGGACAAAAGCGCTATATAAATGAGGCCATTTAGGAAAATATTCGATACTCGATACCATTTTCGATACCACAAGGATGAAAAAAAGACCCCAAAATTTTAAAGAAATATTTTTATTAATAAAAAAATGCAAAAATAACAAGTTTCAGGTCTGAGGTAGTGCAAAAAATAAATAAATAAAATAAACAATAACAATTGGAACAATATTTTGAGGTTGTAAATATTAGGCAAGCCTGATAAAAACTAAATTAACTTAAGTGTTCCTTCCTTGATTATGCTTTATATACATAACAATAAACTAAATGACACTAGCCAAACCAGTTAACATGAACATTACACTGTTGAAATGCTGTATTCTCAGCAGCTGCAACTGTTACAAAAAAAGTCGATACTTTTGAAAATGAGTATCGTATCCGGATACAACATTTTAGTATCGATACTTTTTTGAGTTTCGATACTTTTGACAACCCTACTCCTAGGTCAAAAATCACGTCCATATATTAGTATTGTTGTACTGTGTTGACTTTATTCTTTATTCTTTAACAGATTGCATGTAATTGAGGTGTAAATGGGTCTAATAGTCTGGATATCTCTTAAGTCTCCTAGCTTTGTGGAAGTGCTATTGAAAACATCTGCCGCACCCCTTCAGCCAGCCTTTCTCTGAAGACACACTCAGTGAATGCAGCACACTATATCCCCGCTAAGTAACACGGCACAAAGTCAACATTACCAGAATGAATAGATTTAGGGAAAGATAGACTTGCACTTTCAGTGAAAATAGGAAATGCAATATACCAGCACCTTCTTTTATGTAAAGCAATCGATATGTGTTAAAGCCTGCATTGCTTCTTTTTTTGGGGTATTAGGGAATGGCAGGCCTTTATTTTGAGTGTGTAGCCCGCCACACTCAACAGCTTACATTGTTATTCGATCCATACAGCATTGATGTTTTGTCTAAAGCCAGCCTTCCAGTGGATGGCCGTGCCTTTCTGCAGGGAGGGGGGCTCAACCGACTCCAGAGTCATGGATTATACAAATCGCTGTGCTTTTCTCATGTCTTTTGCTTTTTACTGAAGTGGGATAACACAGAATGGATAAAGCAATGCATCGGTACAAGTCGTGGAGATTCTGCTCTCTGCAGGTAGAGCGTCTCCCGTGGACATGTACCGTATATTAAGTCTTATGTTAAAGCTTGATGCTTTCTGGCGGAACATCCAACACATTTCTTTGGTACAAAAAGCGATATGGGAGGTAATATTAGTGTTATAATTGATCAACTTTTAGTGTGTGAGGGACTGAGTTGGCTGAACTGGTGCGGTTAGATTTTCAAAAAGGAAGCAACAGATTTACAAAATATGTAATAAAGCTGTGGGCCCACAAGAGTTCACCTAAACATATTGAACAAAACTTAACCAGTAGAAGCTAATGTATTGCCAGCAGCTGATCTTGAATATTTGTACTTTGAATATTCCTTCTGTGGTATGGACTGTTAGCGTATTCCTCAGGCTAAACTAACAAATCCTGTTAATCCCCTACATAGAAGTGGATGAGCGACGTGTGTCATGGCTGATCTGACCATGTTTTAAATGAATGGGCAACAAAGAGAAACACAACTAAAGAAACTACACATAAACAGGAAAATCAGCCAATCATTACGACCACAGCAATTAACAGAAACAAACACACTAACAAGCTCATTTTCTATTAAGAAATAAACTAAAACCTGCTAAAATAAGGAATCGCAATCCCCCCCATGATGTGACAGGCACTTGGTACATTCTGATTGGCCACTTCCTGTATTTATAAGCTGTGCTTTGGTGGTGAATCTTTTGCCCCAGCCTTCTAAGATGGCCGCCCAGCAGCAGCAACCAGCACTCAACACTGGTAACTCAAAGAGACAGACTTACAATGATTTAACAAAACTTAACTAATAGAAGCTAATGTAGCCTATTGCCAGCAGCTGATCTTGAATATTTGTACTTTGAATATTCCTTCTGTAGTATGGACTGTGAGCATATTCCTCAGGCCTAAAAAAAAAGATTGAACAAAGTGTTCAATCTGTATTGGATCTTCTAACCTCAGCAGGTGGACGAGACATTACTGGGGAGTGTCTGCCTGCCCTGCTGGAAGTCAGACAAACAGCCTCTATGATGTATTGCTCTATCTGTTGTCAGTGACTTGAATTCTGTGGTTTCATGCGCATCTCTTGGCCTCGTCCATCTGGTTTAGCTCAATCAATCATCATCGGTTAGGAGGACGTATAATAAATTCTCACCACTCGTGTATTTTACCTCAGCTGACGTGGAAAAAGAGAAACATTTATAGACCTTGGTTTGTTTGTTTGCTTGTTTGGTGGATAATGAGCTTGGATGTTGACTGACAAGCAGGTTGTCTTTTGTTCTCAATGCATCCTAGTAATAACTTTTTTTCTTCTTAGCTTTAACTTATCAATATGAAGTATATTTTTTATTGTCTAGTGTAACTGCTGTAGAATAATGGCACCATCCTGGTTTAGGCTGGTTCCCCATGAACATTCCTTTTACTGCCAAATTGCCAAATTCCAAGATGGCGACGTCCAAAATGCACAACTCAAGGCTTCACAAACCAGTGGGCGACTTCACAATGCCTGAAGTGACGTCTTATATGCATTCTGTTATCCAGAGAAGTGGAAATAGCGGATGTCGGAACAACTAGACAACAATATGCAGTCTATCCTGTGTTGTTGGTAGTTGCGATTGTCTTTGCGACAGCAGCATCAGCGAAACACAACTCAGAAACCAGAGGGAATCTTTTCCTTTTCCACTTTAAGGAAGAGGGAAACCTTTACAGTAAGGGATTCTGTCAAACAAAGCCTGGGTTGTATTAGTTCATAATATAGTTTTTAATTCAGTAGTTTATTGGCAAAACTGAAAGTGTCTTGAAGCATGAGCTTCTTACAAATGCTGCATATACTTTGCAACATGATGAACTAGTTGTTCAGGCAGCGCTGAGGCTCTTGTGCTACTTGGCTGGCATGCTAAATTGCCTTTTGGAAACGCCAAGCAATCCCCATGGAGCGCCATGCTTAAGTTGTCAATGTGACTTGAGTAGCAGGGTCACTTCAACTGTTATTTCCCCAACGGTTCTTCTTCTCCAGTAGGATATATGGCACTCATGGTTTTGCCTGATGACAAATGGACTTTGTAAATTGGAATTGAAGTGGAATAGTTTGGTATACGGAGGAGTAATACCAAACAAATCCTGCACTTGCTCACTTAAAGGACTCTCAGACAATTGGCTACCACATCTTTTATTTCTGAACCTGTGGGGGGAAAAAAGAAAAAGGCAGGACGACACAATGAAGTATGAGCAACATTTGGAAGCTCATCAGACGAGGATGTGAGTGCAAAGGGGATTAAGATCTTTTACCACCATCAACACACATTTCTTCATCTTACACACGGGGATTTAGCTGTTTTCCATATGCGTGGCTCCGCAGAAGAACAAATGGGTTAACCAATGAGACGTAGCAGAAATTGTAATTGCTATTCGTCTCAGGAATGGCAAATGGCTTCGGTGTTTGTTTGGTTCGTTGCACCGTGCGTGCCTCCTTTGCGAGGGGCTGACGTGCATGTTGAATTAAGTTAACATCGGGGCCGAGACGACTGCATTACCAGCAAGCGGCGGCTCCGTTAATCTCATTCTTCATGAAAGCCGAGCTTGCTTTCGTGCTACAGGTTGACGCAGTGCTTCTTTGTTCGTGGGAGAAGGGAGGATATTATCCATTCACAATCGGGAGGTGTTATGTTGTGTCTTCGGGAATCTCATTTACGGCTACATCATGTAGCACAATTGTGTTTGGATCCCCCATTAGTCTATTGGTGATCGCAGGATTGAAATATCGCATTAAAACAATTTAACATCATGTCTTTTCAGAGAAGACGACTCCCAATCTGGTTTAGGGACATATCCAGGATAATATATGCATACTGGTATGTCATAAGGGCAACCACTTATCATTCCATTATTATGGGAAACATTTTCAGAAAACAAATGTCAAATATGTTGACCTTTGACCCATCTCACCTATGCTCTGGTGCGTGGAATGGAAAAAGATACCGCCCAAGCCTGATTCTTATGTAAAATAATGTAGATAATATTTGAACTTACATTTTTTTTTTACTCTTAATTGGTTACTTTTAATGCTGTTATCTTATTGATGTTGTGAAAAGTATATGCTTCCATCTTGGCCAGGTCCCCGTTTTAAAATATGCAACATCTGGGGTATTTATAATTAAATAATAATAAAATAAATCACAAAACAGATGGATTGTTGAAGCCTCAGGACAAATATCAGTAATTGTAGCTGTGTACATCAGTGATTGACGGGCCTTTTTTCCACCTGCATCTTCCGAATCAAAAGAAGCTCTGCAGCTGCAGAGTCGGCAGCCCTATAGCTTGACTTTGCTCGCCTCCACCCACGGCGATGCATTATGCCTCGGCGCCTTTCATTTAAACAGCTTAGCAACCTGTCCACATCATTTTTTGAAACTTCCAATCTTGGCAACCATACAATCCATCTGCTCTGTCTCCCTCTAAATGGGATTCATCTCCGCGATCCCACTCCCAGGATCTCCGCAGGATGTGTGACTTTCCCACGAGGGGGATTTCTAATCGCAGCCGGGTGGGGGTCGGTGTCGCTGGATCCCGTCAAACTGAGCGCTCCATGTGTTTTAACAGGAGCTGTGATCTCATCATCCCACATGAAATTTTGAAGAACTTCTCAAATTACCATTTGCCGGCTGTCTTGACTAATATGTGGAGTCCTGTGTTTGGTAGCTTGTTAGCAAAGGGACAGACTTTGATTGATTGCGCTGTTTCCTTCTCTCATTCATGTAGAAAATTGGCAACATCTTTTAAAAATGAGCCCACACATCCGACAGGGATACGGGAGTGTTACCGTGAATGACTTCAACGGCTTTTTGTTCACCTCACACCTTTTTAGGTTCTAGCGTTTCCATGCAGGTTACGTGTAACGTGGTGAAAATGTTGAAACAATGTGCTGTGTACTCGCTGGTTTCTGGAAAATATCCTCAGCGTCATCATGCTGATGAAATTGCTATAGAAGCAATAGAAATAGTTTCTCATAGACCCTTTTTACAGCCGATGCTAAAAGTTGAGATTATCCTTCTGCTGACCTCCTCGACGGTCACTGCTGCTGAACAGGCGTAATGAACAGAGAGTTTTTGCTAATACTCTAAACTGAGATGGATTGATTGCCCCCCCTTTTTTTAAGCTTATTTTCTTCAACTAGTGTAGCATGAAAGTGTGGTGGAACAAGCAATCTAACTTGCCAAAGGCTGGCTACATAGCTAGCGAGCTAATTCCACCATGCCTTCATGCAACACTGGTTACAGAAAAACGATCCAAACTAAGTTTGGAGCTAGACTCTCTGCCATCCACCTCCTACTTGTCCACTAATCCCATTACACCAGCTTCCATTTGTATGCACCCCCCACCCCCCCCCCCCCCACAAAAAAAAGAGAAAAACTCTCTTTACTATCTTCCCTTCGCTCCTCGCTCTGACCCGAAGCTATGACTGAGATAGGAGAGGTAAGTTAGGGCAGCTTCCCCTGACACCGCATGAGGATGTGAGCAGAATAGCTTCGGTCCATCACACACACACACACACACACACACCTCTCTGCTGCTCTTAAAACCCAGTACAAATACAGCTCCACGGCCATATGGTCCCCCCCTTCTCCCTCTCCAAACACGCCTCAGAAAACAGCATTTCTCTCAGACCGTTGTGTGGCTGCTGATCTCCCTTAGAAAACAAATCTGTTTGCGAGCGTCATTACTTCTGAAAGCGTGTCGATTTCACATTAAACTCCGAACCGTTTTGGCGTGGTGAAATTTAAAACGGCAGCCTACCCTATAGCCCCTCTTTTCACCCGGCGTGTCTCTCTGTGTTGTGTTCAGTTTTAATGAGACAACAGCGACTGCGTGCCAAAAAAAAACGGGAAACACAATGTGTAAAGATGCACTCGTCTTACTAAACTAAATGTCAAAGTGGGGCCGGGCCAGAGAAGAGCATGCCATTAAGTCAAAGTCAGACACTTTATAGATTTGCCTTCTATGACTGAATTACATTCTGGTTTGGTATTGGCACTTATCCCCTAACAGGAAGCTACACATTGAAATGTGAGAGTGAAAAGAGCAGTAAGTGAGCCACACTCCACAACAATCAGGCCTTTTGTCAGCCTCTTGTCTTCACTTTTTTGTGAGAACACATTGCAGATGGCAAAAATATATATATGTTTATGTTTATTCAAACTGCTGAAGCATGGAGATGATGATAGGTTCTTTTATAATACGTTTTCTTTTTGTCTCTGACCCTCAGTTCTTTAAAAGAACTGGACGGTGTCATGGTGACGTCACCCATCGGTTTGTGGACTAAGCTTTTGAAGCCTCTAGTTCCACTTGCACTGATACAGACATTTTTTGGCGGGGGAGGACAGTCTGAGAAATGAACGGGTCTTACACGTAACCAAAGCCTGATACCCGGCTGTTACTGAGCCTTTATATTTGTAACCTATCTGTACAAACTTACATCCTCAGTACAGAATCCAACTGCCACAGGGAGGAAGGGAGATTTTAAAAAGTGTTGACATGGCTTTCTCCCTTCGGCCTCTCCATCACAATAGCTGACAATATAGAATTCACCTCAACCTTTCAGTTTTTCAATGTAATGTTAGTGAAACAAGTCCCAAGTAAACTGCCTCTGTAATAGAAACGTTGATGATAATTAATATCAACAAACATCCCTGAGTGTAATGAACTGAGTGACAGCATTGCATCGCTTAACGGCTTCAATTTTACATTCGGAGGAGGAAGATTGTGTTATTCCGTCTTTCAAATGTCACACAGTGACGCCTTAATACGTTGACTTAAGAAATATGGATGCACGAGCACATACACACAACAATTAACACATAAGTTTGGAGCTCCTGCTCGATGGCGTTTTGTGGCTCCGCATCCTCCAAACATCTGTATTTACAGAGGGACGCGCTAAAAAAAGCTACTTTTCCTTTTCCTTTGTGTTACCCTCTGCGACTCATTAAAAATAAGAAGAGTTTGTGAAAGTAAAACAACTAAACAAAAAGAGGCAGTTTTCAAAGACTTCTTTTAAACAACTTCAACAAAGCTGCCTTCTGTATGAAACGTGTCGCAGAAGTGAACACGAAGACAAGAAGAATGAAACAGGTGTTCACACACAAATCAAGACTCTAAACTGTGACAGAGATTTGGCTGAGGCTTGTAAAGTTTTTTATTATTATTATTATTATTATTTATTTGACGTAGTGTACAGTGTGATCAATGAATTGCCTTTTTCATGTGGTGCGTCAGAGGAGTGCTCAACCAGACGCTCTTCTGGAGTTCATGTATTTGTGTTTTATGAAGTCGAGTTTTCAACACGTTTTTTTCTTTTTAAAAGTCCTCCTATTTTTTAGAGCTGTATTTGTTTTCATTTATTTAGCTTTTTCAAAGCAGCATAACAGCATGCGTGCTGATTACAGATGGAGCTAAATTAAAATTCACAGCACAGTGCGTGATAGCCGCGACCTGCGTGTTTGTCACACTCGGGGAAAACGCCTTCATCCAGCAATGACTGCATCAGATAAAACACCTCGCGCCACATAAATCACTGCGTGCTTCTTCTCTGTGTGTTAACAGAGAAGTTGGTGTTAAAAAAAGTAACATCTAAAATCTATATATGTGGCCTGTTTCCATGCTACGTACCAATTTCATTAATATCTGCTGTATTAATACTGAAAAAAGTGACACAAAGGAATAGTTAAACATTTTGGGAAAAGACAAATCATGATTTTACAGCATAGATTGTGTCCCGGTTGTACGTGTCACCTCGAAGAGCTCAGCTTCAGTTTGACAATCTTCCCTCGATATTCACTATATTTAGCTAAGTTATCATATTGTGAATAATCTCATATCCCGTTCGGAAGATTCTCAAATATAAAAGCTGAAATATTACAATATGTGTCATATTGTGGCCTACCTTTCTTTTGAGTGACAGCATTCATGATCCATGATCATTATTGCCTTGGTTTCCAAGGTGATATTAAGATTACCCTCTCTATGCCACCCATGCAAACAGACATGCAGAAACGGGATATAAAATTCATAGAGACTGTTGGAAATAAAATAAAAAACTCAAATAAACTCTGCCAAGAAGTCATGACTTTTTTTTGGTTCGACTCGCATATGGTGTAATGTAGATAAAGATGCTCTCCAGACAGTTTTAGATCGTCATACATCCACTGAAGATATCAAACGTGAAGGTTTTTATGATGTGAAATCTGTCGAGTTTAAGGCGCCGTGTTTACTGTGTGGAATGGATCCTTCACGGCCCCCCCTCAGAAAGCAGCCCCCGCTTTGGTGCAGTTAGAGGACGGGCCTGAAGGACGACCTCCATGTTGGCATAATGATCTGGAAATTAGTACCCTCGTCTCCCTCTGTACTCTTCCTCTGTCGGCCGCCGCGCTCCCCGCTCAAGAATGTCACATTTGGTGAAATAGTCATTTATTACCGCAGTTTGGCGAATTCACAATCACCAACTTCGGAGACAATTCTGCTGAGAGAGAGAGGGAGAAGGAGAGATTGTTTAATAGTGCAAATCATGTATAGTTATTTTCAATGCTAATGAATTATGGTTCATTATTATGGTTTAATGTTAGAAATCACAGCAGGGTAAAACCGTGATTGCAATAGCGCCAGTTACATAATATCTTTATGTTAGAATGTGGACATTGAACCCGGTGAGAAGGCTCCACATTGTCGGAGAGGCCAATTAAAAAAGCCTGATGTGAGATTGCACTGAGTTGCAGCAGCGAGGAGTGGAGGAGCGGCGAGCCCGAAGGTGATGTCAGGACATCCGGCCTCTGTTCTGTTCACCTCCATCGGGTCAGCTGCAAACCCAGACGGTCTGCATGGAAAGTTAACACTATGAGAGTTAATTATCAACTTTTAAAAGTGATCGTCGTCGTGACAGCAGGCCTGGTGACATTGTTAGCATGAGTGTGTTGCAGCTCCGGTTTAACAGGAAGCCCTCCCAACCCCCCGTATCTCGTCCCTCCAGTAAGATGAATGATTTTATTCCACCGCTGACGCTTCACGGTGATGTTGTTTCCTGGAACGGAACAAAACCTCCCCGCTGGGCGCTCAAATCTGACACTATATGGCGAGATCATGTTAAAAAAACAAAGCACCGGGCCGACTACTGTCGCTCGTCCATTTCAACATTAATCTTTACACAGTAAGTGTAACATAATTCCAGTATCTTTTGTGTTATTACCCCCCCTCCCTCCCTCCCTTATCTAATTATATCAGCTGTGCTTGGATAAGCAGTAAGCACATAAGACTTCTCTTCACAACTTTTTTTCCATCTCATTTTAAACGCAGAGCGCAATCTGTACACATGTAAGCGAAGCTGTGACAGCCACAAAACCCCAACCCTGAATCCTCTGTAATTTATCACATTCTGGCAGCCTGAGTGCTCTGTCAATCAATTAGTGAATGGAAAATGCTTCTGTGCTGGAATCCTGCGCGGCGACGATGGCGGCGCTGCCCGTTGGTTTGTGCCCCGGATTAAAGATCGGGGCTTTAACAACGCTCGGCGATGGATGCCGTGTCAATTTAAATGGGGAAGGAATTGCAACTCCTTTAAGTTAAATGGTTCGGTGGATCTGCATTCAGAGGAGGTACACTAATAATGCGGTCTAATCAGATTACCTTGATCCATTTTAAAGGCTGGTGGGTGGCCGCTTTCTCTTTTCTAACTCCCACCACGCCCCGGCCCCTGGTTTTATCTCCCCTCCCTCCTATCTGTCTTCTGGGTGGTTGTGCACACGGTGCCGTGCAGCGAGGCCTCATTAATCCCGCTCTCATGGCAAACAAGTCCCCAGGGGGAGAGAGCACACTTTTTTTTAAAAAGTGCCCCGTCACACTCTGGCATTTCATTTGCATTTAGGTTAAAAAATAGTCGGGACTCTTAAAAGTCTTTTTTTTTTTCCGTGGGCAGAGGAGACTTCCCTCTCCACTGTGGCATGGGGCATCGCTTATTGTCAGGCTAAATCTTGTTATACTCTCACAATTACAAACACACACCCGCTGCCATGTCACGGGAAACACATTAAGTGTTGGGTTTGTAAGCAGCTTCTAATCTATATAAGGGTTATGGCTATTATGCAGCAGGCGAGTGTTTCCTTTGCCAGTAATCAGTGTAATGGGCTGTCTGACAAAGGAGGTGCTGTATAGTCGCACACGGCGGGGAAGCGGAGCGCGGCCCGGGAGCACATTGTAATCGGGATGGGTTTAAAAAAAAAAAAAAACATGTGCACAAAATATTAATGATGGCCGCTCTTACCATGAATACTTAAAGCCAGGTAAGTGCTTACACAGAACGTGCACATGGCGTGAGTTTTCATTTACATATGAAACATCAGTTAGCTACTCTGAAAAAAAGAATCCTGGGAGATAAAAAAAAAATGCTCTTAATCAGGAAGAATGACACTAGAAGGCTGCATTTACCTGGGTAATTGTGACA
This sequence comes from Chelidonichthys spinosus, assembly GCA_029853015.1. Taxonomy (NCBI): domain Eukaryota; kingdom Metazoa; phylum Chordata; class Actinopteri; order Perciformes; family Triglidae; genus Chelidonichthys; species Chelidonichthys spinosus. The sequence continues at coordinate 25,708,006 of CM056827.1, read as the reverse complement.
CATGATACAAAGTTTTTCAGCCGAGGTTGAGACGTTTTCGTGTCCTGCCTCCTTTGTAGCCATGTCTTTGAATCACTTGTCATTCTATTGTATCAGAGACACCGGATGAAGCACCAAAGGGGATAATGTAAATCCCTGAATCAGTTGAGGTGGCGTCCCATGACGTCCTGACGCGTTGCACGCTGTGTGAAAGCCCGTGATCAGCAGTTAAATCTGGCTTGCCCCTACAGAAAGTCATCAGTGTGATGTTGTAGCGTAGCGTAGCGTGGGGTTAGCTCGTGTTTACATGTAGATCTCTACTACACAAGGCCTTGCAGAGGAAAGTAGGTGTCACGTAGTGAGAGCTCTTGTGTCGCCTTCCTCCCGGCCTTCCACGCCTCGTTATTCCCGTCCTAATTCCCCTCCCCCATGCAAACGCCAGTGCCTTAACTTACTGCTCGAGTCACTCACTTCTGGGCTTCCCCCCCTTTTGATCAGGCCTAAACTTCATTATTATTTACAAGCTGTGATTTCTTTTTTTTTTTGTTTTTGCTCCGCAGCAGGAACAAACCAGGCACCATGGTATGGACTTTGATCAATTATGGACTATTCGCTAATGGATTCTGTCCCTTCATTGCCCAGCATCCCTTGCTGTTCTGCATTGTGCTCGCAACGCTGCTCTGTTCGTTTTTATGTAAAATGAACTTTAAATAATTTGATAGCTTGTATACTAGTAGAGCTGGCACAATGTCTAGCATCATGGAGGCATTAAACAGGATCTTATCTTATTCCTCTTCAGACATGGGGAAGGGACTGAGAGCCTCAGCTTCCACCTATAAACCTCTAACAATATAATACAGATGTATTGTAATTACATTTGTATGATTTTTAGGGCGGGGATTTGCATTTTAAACACTTAATGTTTAAACAAGTTCTACTTTGATTATATAACTTATGCACTTTACTAATGCTAACTTACCTACCGGGCAGACTAATGTTTCTCAGCCTTTACCTAAAGCTGTAAAAGTTTTACTTTTACGACATGTTGGGTGGAGTTTGAACCAATTGGAATGGTGCGTTGTCGGAGCGTTCAGAGCAGTGGAAAATGTTTCTGTATTTATAAATAACTTGTTCTTCTTTAAAAGTAAGACTCATGCACTCGATTTATTATATATTGGTCTAAAATGCTTCTGCAGCAGAGCATGTAGCAGATATCTGTTTAAATAGCACAGTTCAGCGTTGCGGAGGAAGTGAATGTTCCTTGTTCCGTGTCATCTGAGCGCCTTGTCTAGCAGACACGCGGAGGCTGATATGCTAAGTGTGAGTGGCAGAATGAATTACTGCAAGACGTGAAAGACTTTCCGGATCCACGAGGTGCTCTGTAAGCAAAAAACAGACATACTTATACAAAAATACAGGTTGAAATACTTTCGATGCCTTTTTCACGAGTTATTTATTTGGTGTTGGTGTTTATTTCTTGGCTGAATGCTGGTTTGAGAATTAATGTAACTTGCTTTAACAGCATTTTTAAATGAGACCTACACATATCATAATTAGGAGGTGCTGCATAAGCTAGAAGATGTTTCACCCACTTTCAGCCCATTCAGATGCATCATTTGACCTGCAGCAACCAAATAAATAAGTAGTAACCAGTGAAACCACAAACGTTGGCCATGAACACGTGTTCCCTTCCAGCCTGCTGATGCAGCAGCTTGTTTGTAGAGTTGGAGGTGGGAATTAGTCAGGAGTCCCAGTTGCACTTTCTGTGATCTCTTGTTTCGATTCATATTCCAGTCAGCGCTCTCTCACCCCTTGTGACTTATGATCCCGATGCATCTATGCTACTATTCACACTTGCATGAGAGAGAATTACACATGAAGCCCCGTCATGCATTTATAATCTCCTCCAATTCTGCACTGTGTGTGTTTTGGGTGTGCACCACGAGCATTTCAAACGGCGAGGAGCGCAGGATGTAATGCGCCGCTGCTTCCATAAAATCACTGTTTACTCATCTTTATCCTTGTGAGTTTCATCATATCTCGGGAACTTCCTAATATGGGTTAGGGCTGGGAGATTTGGCCTGAAAATAAAATCTCTATTTTTTCAAACTAATGGACACTTTTCAATTTAAATTATTTTTCTGTTATTCTCCAAACAAACTAAAAAGACCAAGGCAAAATTTGAAATCATATTTTCTTATTAACACAATAAAAAAATTGATTCCCAAGTAGTCTATGTGAACAAATCAGTTGTTCAAGAATAAAAATTAAAAAAAAAACACAGCACCACATGCTGTCATTATTGTGCAAAGTTTGTTTTTTAATCAAATTGAAAATATTTCTCTTGTAGGCCCTGAAAAAACTTGTAAAATGAAATACAATAAATAATGTGTAGCCCGGGTGTAGAAAGCAGGGATTCAAATGAATTAGTTCCTAAATAAGTGCCGTAATTAATCAGTAAGATAGCTAAACTAAGAGTAATTTGGTTTAATAAAGAGAAAAAATGGCTAACTAATAACGAATTAATCATAAATGTGTAAATGATTGTAAATGTTTGTAACAGTAAGTCAAACTGGAAAAATAGAGAGCGTGCCTTTATTCTTGCATGTGTAATTTGATTCACTGTATCTGTCAGTGTTTCCTGGTGCAATTGGTTGTGGGTAAGGAAGGGGCGGAGTTTAAGTAGGAGGGGCGGGAAGATGAGAGGGAAGAGTGAGGAGAGTTAGGATTGAGTTTGTGGACATTTTTATGGTCCATCTGTCGGCGATTGCATGTGGCTGACCTGTGCATGCTCTGGAAAGTGAGAGAGTCGGGGAGGCCCTTAATGCAAAACAAATATGCGAAGTTGAGAACTGTTTTTAAATCGTGATTTTGTGGTTCTGCCATTTCACAAACCTTTGGAAAGTAAAAATGCAAATGAATCAATTAAATTGAAAAAATGGCCCAGACCTAACATGGGTTTGAGCTTCACAGTTGATAGAGTTCTCCTGTGGAGGCGGGAGCGATGGCTGGCACTGACTACTCATGAAATGCAATTGCCTTCCATTTATTTTTACACCCCTAGCACCCCAAGAGTCCTGTTACAGATTTACTACAAACGAGTGAGACAGGAGTTAATGTCCATTTTTCCAAAATAGTCATTGTTGCTAAGCGAGAACTCAATATGATAATTTCTCATCTTGCGATGGAATCCTATTGTGATGATAGAGATGTCGTGATACACAAGTCCGCCCTTTAAATTGATAAAAACAGAAGCATGTACTGACTGGTTATTTCATTTTGACTATTGTTTTACTTCAAAGACAACCTGCTAAGTCATAATGTTTATAATTATGGAGATATGGAATTGGTGATGGAAGAATGTGGCCGTATGGATTTTGTTATAGAATTACGAAGAGAGATTTTGAGAAATACGAAGACTGATTTTTTGATATAGAAATAGCTGCATAAGACCACGGATGTGATTGAATAGGGTTAAAGGGGCATTTTTCCATTTCACCTCATCTTTAAAACATGCCTTTTAAGTGCACCTGTAATAGAAGGAGAACATTCCTTACCTTTGACACGTACTTTAGAGTGCAGTTTGGTTGAATTGGAACGTAATTTTGTAGGAAACGGAGTTGCAAAATTAATCTAACAGAAAGGCTGTTGAGACATTTCAGTGGCTAAAAATGTGGAATGGTAAAGAATTGGTTTGCAGGCCGTTTGGAGACTTCCTTTCCCCAACACAGCTGGCAGACTGGAATTACTGGTTGAAATTAGCATCATAAACCCGGTTGTATCACATTCAACTGTTACATCTCAATTATTGAAATGAAACCAACACCAGCCAACAAAGTCCTTTCTAGTAAATCTCCTTCATGAGGAAATGTGTGGCTCGACAGCAAACGGCCTCTGATTGAGTCCCCTGTCTTGTGTGTGTTGTCTCTGTGCAGAGATCTCGGGGAACTCGGAGGACATCCCTCTGGTGCGCTGGAAGCAGCAGTGGCTGGAAAATGGCACTCTGCTCTTCCACATCCACCACCAGGACGGCAGCCTGAACCTGCCGGAGCCCACCGAGGACCCGGCCAACGACTCTGCCAAGGAGGAGCTCCGCATCCTGCACATCTCTGTCATGGTAAACTTGCTCACAAAGCAGCCTAAAACAGAAACTGTTTGGGGGGAAAAGTCTACTATTAATCTATTAATGTCTTTTCTTTTGATGTGCAGTCAAAATAACTTTTTAATTGGCTGAAATCTTTTCATTTGCAAAAATTAAAGTGTTTTTTTTTTTTTGCTCCCACGCTGTTTCATTAAGATGGATATGGATTTAAATATATAAAGTTATTAATAGCGTTACAATATTTTTTTCCTCTGAAGCCGGAGACATTGTCTTTGAGATGAAACATTTTCTCTTGTTTTTGTTTCCCCGTGCGTTCCGAATGAAACAGCTGACTGCTGGCTTTTTCCAGAGGAAAAGGTTTTAGCGAGCAGATAAATCCCGCTGATGTCTGTCACACTACGACGGCTGCAAAAATGCTTCATTTACAAAAATGTCTTACATTTTTGTCCCGCTGCTATAAACAGTCTTCATTGTCCAAATGTGCGTGAGGTCTCGGTCTGACGCATCCCTCCGGTGGCAGATTTGCGGGTGGAGTCAGGTAGGACTTTTGTATCGAAGCAGTCCTCATGATTAAAACAGAAGAAGGCCGTTTTTCTCTTCGGAAATCCATTTATAAAGTTCCACATTTCAGTTACAGAATGCAGATTTGTGCATGCCTGCACTGTATCAAACCTTATCTGCTATGTCGGCAGAGTGGGAAATGAATCCTTAGATCTTGCAGCTTTCTCCATTTTGCCCCCAGGAAATGTATATTTATTAGATCTTAGATATGCCACACCTACTCCCAGTGCCCTTTTCCAGCCCAAAGACATAGCAGCCGCACTTTGATGGATGATATGTATTTTCAGACATTGAAAGCATATTATAGCTGCATACACAAATGATTAGTCAGCTCGAGAAGACGTTGTTTGCCAGCAGCTAAATCTGCTGAACGGAAGCAGGGAGCAGCGCTTTCAACGCCCGCCGAATGTCACCGACCTCGAGGACCTTGAGACAAATACTGTCCTTGACTGCGCCTGTGCATGATGTGCATGTATGAGCAAACATCAGGCCCATCTACGGCGCACATGGAAATGAGATAGTTATGGAGTTCCTTACCTCTTTGATTTTCCTCTACCCTCACATTTTCACTCCCCGCTCCATCTGCATTTCACATCCCATCAACCTGAGGTCCGTGTCTTTGTGCTCCCCGCTCTGTTAATTCCTCATCCTGAAAGAGCTGTGGCGGCGGCGGCGGTGGCGGCGGCGCTGCCTCGAGGGTGTTTTTCATGAAGGTGTGGGCAGAGAAGGATTAGCATGCAGATATGAGCAGACCGTGACAACAGATGGAAGCGGTGTTGCCGCTGCGTTGCCCGGGCCCCGCTGCAGCTTGCCACCCTGCTGGAGGTGCCGACCTATAAATCCAAAGCCATGTCACTTGTTCGGCTCCTTGTGGATACAGAAAGAGTCCTGTGACGGCCACTTTACGGGGAGCTTTTTTTCCAGCTCGAGCACACAGCTGTCAATGGATGGCTTTTTTTATTTGTATGTCTTGGGGGATTTAAAGACAGCAGCAGGCGGCACAGGTAGAATGTCTGGAGACGTGTGGAGGGAGAGAAAAAAGTTGTGGGGTACGGCTGTGAATGTCTCAATTGCTTGAGGTCTACAGAACCTTTGTGGTGTGAGTTTATGCAACAAACAGGACGGAACTGGACGTCAATCCAGCTCACTTCAGTTTGTCTAGAAGCAGTATTAACATCCACCAAAGTTATTGCTTAGACATCACTGCAAAGTCCAACTACATTACTTTAACAGATGTTTGGACAGAGAGAAGGGGAGTGATATGCAGCAAATGATGGTGCCTTTAGCCAACAATCACTTAAGTTTAGTGCATCTCACACTGTAAGAGATGCGTTTATCTCATAATAACAATAAAATAATGATTAAAATGTAATTAAAGTGCGGTTGTTTGCAGGGGTGTAAGTATAGACTCTGCAGGCAGTTCGCGGTTCAGATTTCCACCTTGGAAATACCCCTTTGTTAAAACAAGAACAACACATAGTTGATTAACTTCCTGTTGATGATTGAATGATGACACTATCTACACTCAACTATTAGCTGTCTGCTAGCATAGTGTTGAAATTAAATCCTGCCTTTCTATTCACATTCACACAGACAGCAGTGTGTCTTACACCGCCATAGCCATGCTTTTATCAGACATTTAGAACGGGCCCAAAAACGTTCCCAGGTGTGCACCTCCCCTCCAGGTCGGCTCAGCCTGGAAGCAGATCTGCCAAGGCTCATTGCCTGACCGCCATGCCCACCGCAAGACTGCTCCTGCCTAATAGATGAGTTTTGAGACTTGAACACAAGCCAGGCTTATTATGGGCTTGATCCTAAAGAGGAATCGGGTTCAATGAACTGCACAAAAGTTGGGGTCTTGGGCCAGAAAAAGCACCTCCTTCTGCCAGGCTATAATGTTATATTCCTAGGGTTTAAGATTACATTTTTCCAGTCAGTGTGTTTAATTCAAAAGGCAGTATTGAAGAAGCAAGAAGTGAGTAATTGTCAATGGTTATACTCTACTTTTTGGCTTCTCATTGTGCGTTCACACCAACACAGTTGAGCACAGTGTCTTGTGCAGTTGAGCGCTGCTGATCTATAATAGATGACTATCCTTGTGTATGCCTGTACCAACCCTCAACTCGAGCCAGAACCCTACGGGCAGAGCCGGAGTAAATTCCACCTCTCCATGCAAATGAAGACAAATAAAAACTGCCATATCTAGAGAAAGAACAGCGTTAGGTGTTCACTCAGGCTTGATGGACTCACCCATAGAGACCCTTAAGCTCCAGTGTATCATTTTTTAATTTCCAAATTTCAATCAGCTGTTTTTTGCTACAGGGCCTCAATGGATGAATCCAATCAGCACATTCAGCAGGTATCCAAACCAAACCGAGTCAATAGCATCATATGAAAGACAAATACATTGTTTTTTCAAGTTTAGAGGTTAGATTTTATGTTTTGTGAATCTCTTTACGTATTATGTTTTTTCCCCTTAGAGGCTATAAGGCAACTTTTTAATTTCTGCAAGCATCAAAGTGAAACTCAAACCAAAACACAGACAGCCGATGACAAAAAGTTATCTGATGAAGAAATAAAGTCATCTTGGTTCAAACAAAGAGGCACTTTTCTGTTGTCCTCATAAATGCTGCTGAAGCTCCCCACATTGTTTATTTCTCTGGACGGTGAACAGTTTGGGCAGATCTGGTGTCTGTGAGCTGCATGGAGGCTCTGGAGGTCCAGGTTTGTTGTGGATCAGCAGTGTGAAATGAGCCCCACTGTGCCCAGTCAACCCAAAAGGTGAGAAGCAGTTGAGTTTGTTAGAGCCGTATGGTGTCTGATGGCAACGGCAGCAAATGCTGCTTTTTGTTTTGGTCGTCTTTTTGCTTCGTAGGAGCCTGGACATAAATACTGTCGGTTTCTAGAGAAAATTCAGGAATGTTTTTTATAATAAAAAAAAATCAGTTTAACATTTCATGCCTGTGAGGCAATATAATGCATTATGCTCTGCATATAGCACTGTATAATTCTAGTTGTAGGGACTGATACATATTCATAATGCTTCATCACGATCACAGCACATAATGAGCATTTTGTAATGACTTATAAGGTCAAGTATCATAATATTATACATGTAATTTTAGTGTCAAAGTAGGCAGGTACTGATATCATGTCTTTAGTATTTGAATATATGAAAAGGTATATAAGTATATGAGAGAATCAGACATTAAGAACAGCACTTAGCTGTTGAGTAATATAGTTACAAAAAAAATGATTTCTGATTTCTTTTCCTTTCAATGAACTCTTGGAAGATTCCTAGCTTGCACATTTTCTATTGTGGAAATATGGAATGTGGATTTAATTAAAGATTTTGCCTTACAGCATGTCCAGGTCAAGCCAATTTTATTTAAATGCCAATATCACAAGTTTGCCTCAAGGATCTCTACAGTCTTCACAGCATAGGAAACTCTCTGTTCTTTTCCAGCCTTGATCCAGAGAAGGAGAAACTCCTCAGCAAACCCCTTTCATGGGGATATGTTGTGTGCACAGAATAAAATACCTCGGATTCACATCAAATTAAAATATAGACGATGACAAAAGCATACAGAGTGTTACCTTTTATAAGAATATGGATAGAGGAGGAAGTCAAATAGCTCCAGGCAGCGCCAACGAGGAAGAGTCGAAGCTCTAATGCCTTGGCGACAGACGGAGGAAGACATAAAAGTCAGTTTCATAACATGACAGGAACCAGCAGGCTTTATGTTATGTTTGCTATGGACCTTCAAAACCTCTGCGGATTTTTATGAAACAATAAGAGCCTTCATATGTGAGATATATCTCAGAGCATTATATCTTGAGGAAACCCCTTTATACATTTTTGTTCATAAAACAGTAAAATGTGGAAGATTTCATCAGTATCTTGTGGACACTTTTGGGCATATAAAACCACGAAGTAGCATACGGAGGTTACAGCCTGGATTCAAAGGAATCTCTTTGTCCACTGCATGAGTAGCTGCCAAAAAATAAATTCTTAAAAAAAAATGTAAACAAGGTAATTCAAATTTTAAGTCAATTTTATCTACCTACTTGATGCTATTTCAAACCCTTCTCTTAATTTTTTAAATGTTGTTTTTTTAATGTTTTTTTTTTTCATATTAGGTCTGAAAAGATCAAAACAAGGCCAAAAAAAGCAAAAAGGCATTTGGTGCTTCGCCTTCTGATATCTTCTTTTGATGTCATGTCTTAAACATGGGATAACCCTCCAGAAACCCAGTAACGTGAGTGAAAAGTAATTACATTTAGTTTCAGTGCAGCAGTTGCAGTGGCAGCACTTTCTGTTTTTACAGGTCACAATTCCCTCCGTGGTCATTTTCCTGAGATCTTTAAAAAGAAAAGCTGCACCTGTAATGGAAGCCGGAGTCGCACAGCGATGCCGGGCATTCGTTCATTTGGAGGGATGGTCCTTGTGACACAGCTTGGCTCGTGGGATATCGACGTTCATGTGGTGACCCTCCCTAAAACCTGCGTCGGTAGCATCGATCATATAAACCTACAATCAATGCGAACCCGGCCACTTGTAAAGCAGCCTCCAGAGCTGCTCTCTGAGCTTGTTTTTGAAAAGCCTGCCGAGCGAGACAAACCGATCCATAGCTTCCCCCTGTGGGCCGGGAGGAAGATGCTCGGCCCGAGAGCTCGGCCAGAGAGCCCGGCCCCGTTTGTAGCGCTGCTGAGTCTCTGATGCAGACGACGGAGCACCGCGGCTTGGGGTTTTCAACAAGAACCAAACAACACAATGAAAATCCCAAGTTTCAGGGGAGGAAAAAAGAGAGAATTAGCTGCACCGATCGATGTCTGGGAAGGTCCTCAGTCGTCCGGTCCTGGTAATCCTTGGATGGTTTGTCTATAGGACAAACGGAAGATCTTTCTCTTCTCCTCCAAGAGGCTTCTTCAGGTCTATCTGACTAGTGGAGAGTTCAGGTATTGAACCTGATGAAGGCACATTAGAGGAGTCTTCAAAAACCTAAATCCAGTCCTGTTGCCTACAACAGATCTTTTAAGGATCACCATGACCGGATGACTGAGAACCTTCACAGGTTTTCTTCTTCTTTTTCCTCCTCATCTTATTTTTCCTATTCTTTTTTTCTTCACCTCTTCTTCTTTTTCCTTGTCTTCTTCTTCTTCATTTTCCTCCTTCTCCTTGTTTTTCCTGTATTTCTTGTCTTCCAATTCTTCCTTTTCCTTGTTGTCTTCTTCTTCATTAAACTATTGTCACATATCTTTACACATTCCACAATATCTAAATAAGTAATGATTATTCTTATTATTTTAATAATAGTGGCAGTTTCTGAAAAGCTGGGATGTCTTATGACCGACTACCAGACCATGATGTCTGTGATCAGTTTTATGCTAACGTGTTTCTTCTGCTCTTTGTCCGTTTTTTTTGCGCCTCCAGCTGTTTTTCAGTGAGCATGCAGGAAAAGTCAGTCAGACTTTTTACGGCATCCGGATCAAATTAGTTCCACTCTGTTGGGATCTTAGCGAGGGTCAGTATATAAAGCAGACAGCATGCTTTTCATAAATCAGATGTGTGCTGGAGCAGAATTGTTTACATTGCTACTCCCGTCGTTTATTGTCCTTTTGCAAATGAATAGGACAAAAGAAACGCACCGTTTAGCTTAAATGTTGCTTCTTTTGCAGACAACCCTGACTAAAAGAAAGGACACTTTTGAATTCTTTTCAATTTCTTGCTGCTGCCGTACATGCATGTTAATACTTTTGCTTCATGGCCACTCGCCCCTGAATAAAGGGTCATCTTGGTGCTGCCACCTTTTGTCCCAGTATCTGTCCTCCTCTTCTAATTCAGCCTGTTTGAATTACGTAATTAGAAGACCTTGTAGAGTGGTCCTGTAAAAGACCGTACAGTAACAGTATCAAAGAAATGCATGATATTCTGTTTCTTCACGGTGAGACGTGACTCGCTAGTCTTCCAAGTTCCCTACTCTAACGGTGATATCGTACGTTTTAATGCAGAACACCTGAGCTGTTATTGCCATCGCATTCTGCTGCACGTTTTCTAATTTTCAGAGTATTTGTAGAAACGCGGTGAATCGCTGCCTCTCCTTCGCTGCCACCAAATGAATTAGTCACACCTGAATGTGTGCAGATATTAGTTTTTGGATTTTTGCAGATGACACTTTGAGAAAGAAAGTAGCTTGAACCGGTTGAACATTTGTGAGTGAGATTCAGAATAAATGAATAGGATGAATACAACAATAGATGGTACAAGCGACAGAGAGGGAAACACAAAAGCATAAAAAAGATGACATCACGTAACATAAAGTCCGTAAAAGTCTGTGTTTTATCGGGGGGAAATCCAAAAAATCTACTCTAAATCAAACAGGAGAGAAGCCGGGATTGGAGTGATGTTATGTCGTCTATTAAAACCAGGAAGCAAAATGCTGCACTTTGAACTAGTAGTTCCATTTCCATAAATACCTCCAAGAGAGAGATGTGCATTTAATGAAAAGAAAAAGTCAGAAAACGTTGCAATGATGTATATTGGTCCATCAAAACAAAGAATAGCAAATAATCTGGTGCGTTGATGGAACCATCTCAGATCATGTCAATAAACAACTTAACAAAAAATGGAAAGATTATACCTTAAAACTACCTTTCTCAGTGGAAACATTTATGGTGATATCAAATTATGTAAATGGAGTTTTCCTTCTGTGGGCAATGAGTCCCAACGCTGGTACAAACAGACAACTCATTCCCTCAGACACTCGTCCACAAATATGGTTTCCTGCGTATATTTTACCAGTGTAAACATCATTACTCAGAATGAACTATGGTAATGTCTTCATGTTTTGCATACTTGTTTGCTAGTACGACTCCGAGCCACATGTAGCCATTAATTCTGCAGCTCAGTGTTTTGGGAGCCCAGAGCCTCGGAGGCCTTTTGAACCTCACTGCTAATTTGTAACGTTGAAGCACTTTTAGCAGCTATTGTTGTTATTATTACATGTTCTTTTTCTTTTCTTTTCTTTTTTCTGTGTAGTTTATTTACCGATTAAGTTTTTGTCATTCCTTTCATTTTTTCCGTTTCTTTTCTCTACATTTTTTTTCCGTTTCTGTTATTAATTCATGTATTTTGATTGTTTCTATCCTTAGCATCATTATATTATATATCTTGCTTACATATTTAAGACCTTATTTTATGATGGAAATAATCTTCCTCCATTTGATCTCCAACCTTCCAGCAGTGTTATTATAAGTATTTTGATGTCAGCAAAAAAAAAACATGTCAGCGAGCTCAAGTCTCCCCATTAGAGCTGTGATCGTTATTTCTTCCCTCCTGTTAGAGTAACCTTCTGTGGGCTGGTGAAAGAGGGAGGAAGCAGCCGGGTGACAGACCTTTTCTGACAATGTGCTGTCTCGCTGTTCTATTTGTGGACACGAGATCTCAGGTTAACAGGGGATTCTGTTAATTGGTTTATTCATTACGCTGGGGATACTCAATCTCATTGTGTCACTTCATCAGTGGCTTCCAAGCCCCTTAATGGCAGTATTACCAACGGCTGGGTCACTCTGTGCATGTAAATGTCGCCAATGTTAGCGCTTCGCCTTTCTTTAAGAAGCAGGGAATGAACTACACGCCAAAACGAAGGTAAACCCACGCTAGTAGAAGACACGTAATAACATTGTGAAGCAGTTATTGTGGTTAACATTGAGAATTCAAATACCAAAACTTAATCGTCCATCACATGGTGAGAAAACTTTTTCTTAGGTTAGGAGCTAAATATTTTATAAAAACATATAAATAAATATATTATATAAACTCAGATTAAAAGTTTTTTCAAATGTTGGTCATTTGAAAAACAAAGTTTTAATATTTGGTGCCCTTCAGAGTTGGTATCAAATCAGACAACCTTTCAACCAACCACAGATCCGACCGTACAGTGAAGGATAAATTCTACTCACATTTAAAGGTCTCTGTGGATCCCTGCAGATGTGAGCGTTGTGATAACTGAGTGGCCGACATTACCATTCCTTAAGGACGCGTTAACGTCCCGATCGACACCCGTGTATCCTCGCTTTAGTGCAAGAAGAAGGAGCTTATTCCAGCTTTGGGCTACATGACAACACACGGACTTCAGTAGGGATGTCCCGATCCAGCTTTTTGTACTTCCGATCCAATACTGATATTGTAGCGTTTACTATCGGCCGATACCGATACCGGCCGATCCAAGCATGTATTAAAGATTAAAGATATTTACTTATTTTGTTATCAGACTCATGTTGAAAAGGGTTTTACTCTTAAGAACAACTAGCCAACTTAATTAGGTTAGTTTGAATAATCCACAATGGTTGGTAATGAGAAGCTGACCTGTTTATTCTTAACAGGGTTAAATAAACACAAAAAAAAAAAAAAAAAAATAGTCAATTAACCACACAAACTGAATTGGCATCAGTGCTCTGCTCTTGAACAACAAGAGTGTAAACCAAGGCTGAAAAAGCCATCAGTGCAAATATTGTAAACTGTATCAAAAAAGCAAAACACACAGAAAACCTGAGCAGAAAATAGTCAATTAACCACACACAAACTTCGTCTTTTAGGGTAAAATAATCCCACACAGCTGACATTTTTATCCATAACTTTAAATTCTTATTGGGACATGCACAGACAAGTCCGTGGAAAACGTGGACCGGATTTTAGGGAAAAAACTGGATTGGGAATCTGGATCGGGATTTTCCGATCCGATATTGATATGCATTTTTTTGCTAATATCGGCGGCCGATCCGATCTAAATATCGGATCGGGACATCCCTAGACTTCAGCAATCTCTACTGGGCCGCTTCATTTTTCTGCAAAAGCAAAAACATAAGCAATTAGCTGCTAAACTATAATCTTATTAAAAATCCTACATATCATGGCTTTAAAGGCAATAGAACCCTTGATGATGATGATGATGATGATGATGTGATGTGATGATGTGATGACACACTACATTAAGGAGAAACTGCAAACCTAACAGATTTTCTAACGTCTTTTTGCGCTCTTTAAAACGTCCGACTCGAACGACTTCTTTTAATTCCAAGAGAATAAATGTTGACATGATAAATGTCGTCATGGTTTTTTTTTACATGAATGCCTTCCCACCGCACGGACTCAAACGATATCATGACTTCATGCTATATTAGCTTTTATGAAACACACCAAATTGAATTGAATGATCCATACATCTGCCATCTATACCCATTTCCAGCCCTTGCGTGACATGTGTGTGAAATGGGGTTGTGACTTTCACATCTGTTCAATGTCAAAATCAGCACTGGATCATACCTCCGCTTGTTAATAATCCTCAACTCCAGTTTCCTTTTCGTTGCAGGTATTAAATACTTTAGTTTGACAGCGGTAACGCCGGCTCCAGGAGTGAGCACGACAACAAAACGCACGAGGCGGATTCGGTTGTATGAAATCCATCAATTCCCATCATTATTCTTCAAAGTTGATATCAAATCCATTGGTAGCCCTTTTGGATATGCAATGAAGTTTATTACATTCAGAGCAAGAAACTTTTTGCTATCTCGCAGCTGTCAGATAGTCTGGATCTTTCCGCCTCCCTGCGTCTTAATGCTTCACATCCAGAGACTAAGTGACAGATTGATGGCTCAGCTCTAATACCATGCCTGCTCTGTCAGACTGAGAAAGGCCATGTCTTCTCCCTTTCCATTCAGGACTTACATGACAGGAGTGTAAGTCATAAGGAGCACTAGTGCCATTATAACATCATCCTCATCCGTTAGTAAGTGGATTACGGGGCTGGAGCGCTGGCATGCTCTGATGTGTGGTTTGGTTTTATTGGCTCTGGAAGAGGACACAGTCCACTTAGTCCTCACTTTGATTCCAAGTAATGCCTGACAATAAACCGTTTTTTTCCATTTGGAACCAACCCACCCACCCAGGCACGGGCGCTAATGCAAGGTGGTTGATGGGTTTGAATTACATTTGTCACTGAGGTGGATTGATTGGGAGCCATTTGAAGTCGTTGGCATTTGACCTGTTCTCGTTTTCTCAGCGGTGAATAGAACAATGACCGGACATGTATAAGCTATCAAACTACTGTTATTTTAACAAGTTAGCAACAAGAACAAAGTACTACTTACTACGCCTGAACTTTGTAGAGAAACGTGTTATACTTAAATCTTCCCTAAGCCCTGTTGTTATAGCGACCACGGAGCCCACACTGTCACGGATATCATATTTGTGTTGTCGGTTTCATCGCTGATTGCTATTCTATGATTGGCCAGTGTGCGTTCAAGAGGCGGGACAAAGCAAAGTTAGCAGTTAGCAAAAACATAAGTAAAAGGTAAGTCGTGCACATTTTAGAGGAAACTTTTGATAGCAAATCAACGCTTGTTTTGAGTTTCAACACGCCCATTCCCCCTTTCAGCCCTGACAGATTATGGCTCCAGCATCCCTCCCTCTCTCTCTCCTTCCCCATGTCTTGTCTACAGCGGATGCTTTTCAGACACATTTTTCAGTCAGGCATCTCACTTTTAATCAATACAGATGTCTACAAGGTGACACTGTGCTTCGGTCAAACACAAGGCTGCGACCCAGCAACCGCGTGCTTTGAATCTTTCCTCAAACTACTACTGAAATGGGAGTTACAGATGCAACTATTCTATGGATTTTAGCTGACAAACGGCAAAATTAATACCTGGACTTTTCCATCATTTGAGGCAGTAAAAAAGAATGAAATGGACATCAAACTGTTGGCTTCTGGTTTTCTTATTTAAATGTAGGACGTTGCATAGAACAGAGGGAATGTGACTTTACGTAATACTCCAGGGGCAATGATGGATCACGGAATCAACCGATTGTATGACAAAGTGAGGATTTATTTATTTTTCCTGGCATTTAGCATTAGGTAACAGCTGCTTGATTTTTCTTCTTTGCTATTTGGGGGTAGACATTTCAACAAGCTACACTTATTATGGCCACATGTAAGCAAATATTGACTTTTTCCACATCAAGAAAACACGGAGAAACATTAGCATTCATCTGTTGTGTCGCCGGCAACCTTTCAGTCCGATATTCACTCCTCTTCTGGCTGTGTTTCGGTCTTCAGTTACTCCAGAGGAAAATATGTGACGCTGATTTATGCTTTACTATATTATTTACTAGCTGAAGTTAACTTTCTGGAGTTTGGCAGATCGTATATGGTGGGTTTATCAGAGCTGGCATAAATACATATCACGTATGTAATCAGGCTCAGTTTCATGTTATACATGTATAATTTTCATCATTCCAAGTCCTTTTTTACCACTGCATGCAGGTTTCCTGCACAAGTGGGCCGTGTCATGGCGTCATTTGTTCATGTCCTTGACTCTGCAGATTAAGCAAACAACTAGTGCACATAAGCCTCTACTTTTGCCGATTTAAATTATGAGCAACCGAAACCCCTGTTTTTTTCTTGTATTCCAGCTCAGAATTCACAATATGCTTGATCTTTCAAGCATACTGTAATTTGTTATGTAAATGATCAAATCCATTGTTTTCTCCATTTCATCAATTTTGCTAAACGTTGCTCATTTGACTGAGCTGAATGCATTTTTCTTTTCTTTTTCTTTGTAAATCAGTTTTCACTTAACCTCTTGCTATTCTACTAGTGTTGTTCAGTTTTCATATAATATTGCCATGTATCTCTCATATGACATAAAAAAGAGAAAGTAAAGTGCAGTACAGACAGGAAACCTGGCTGGGGGGAGCATATACTCAATTTTTGTGCTAATTTTAAATGAGATTTTCTGACTTCTTTACTTAAATCCTTCTCCAGTGAGAGATTGCTGCTGTCTTTCTCCCTTGGTGCTGTCGCCGTGACATTTTCATAACTCTTTTTGACATTTCCCAAATTGCACAATGAATCTGATGTGGAGTTCCCATGCTGGGAAGCATCAGATTAGCCACGAGGACGTGCTTTTTCTACACGTAACATTCGGCGTCCGAGTTACCGTCACGTCTGCCTCATATCTAATCTTCCATCTTGTCTTTCTCCAAATCATTTCTTTCGGTTTTAGAATAATTTTTCAGGAAAAGCCCAGAGATCTAGTCTCATTGCCTTTTATTCATGAAGAGATACGGTCTGATATTCCAGCTGACATTGCTGTCTCTCTCTTCGGTGTTTCAGGCTGTGAGCTTTTGACTTGCCTTGACTTTGATCCACATGCCGCTTCTCTGCAATGTTTCTCTGACACTCTTCTCGCCATTTCCCGCTCCCTCTTTGACGCTCCCCCCCGCTCCGTCTCACTTTCTCTCCGGTTCCTGTCTGATTCTGTCTCCGTCTCTCCCCCCTCCTGCTAACCCGTCCTTGGGGGGGCAGGCTCAACGCCCTTCATCTGTCCGTCTTGCGCTCGAGTCCGATCCCCATCACCCGCGGGTGCTGGTGTAGATGCTCAAGGCGTCACTCGAGCCCACAGACCCGGCTCACAAGTCATTAGAATCAGAGGGGAGATGAGTAAAGTGAACGTGGACGTTTGACCCGACCCAGTCATCTGGTATCAGGGCTTCCTGGACGACCGAGTTAGCCGATATTCAAAGTCACAAACTTCTTTCTCCCACGTTTCCATAGCAAAGCTGTTTCCTTGTGACTTTTTATTAAGCCAGAGGGACAAACAGGTTAGCTCAACCGATTTTTAACAGATAGAACAATTCAAACCCTAAATTTCCCAATGATACTTTCCATTGCAAACTAATTTAGTAGGGGGTGGGGAAAAAATGGATTCTTCCAAAAATCTCACCGTGAACTACGCAGCTTCCATAGAAGACCGGGCTACTTAGCCACTGCTAACGCTAGCCCTTTGACTCAGTGAAATGCCAAACCCAGCTACAGGAAATTCAGCCAGTCCCGTCGTCATCGAAGGCACGTATTGGCGCACATTTTGGATTTTACAAGACGGAGCTATTCGTGACTCCTTCCCTATGAAAGGTTTGAAAAATAAAAGTCAAGTTCTGCGGCCACGCTGCAGACACCTGGGCTCATCGGGAGTAGACCATGAAGCGTGTACTAATTAAAACATTTAGTTTGAATCATGAATTGTAAAACTATAGCAGAAACTTTTGAAACAAATTATAAATAAATCAACTGTCAGCATAAAAAATAGTGACAGGATGAACAATTGTCGTTGGAAAAATGCATCAGAATGCAAGTATAACAATGCACCATCATTTTTAAATACCCGTTTTATTTTTCAGTTGAACTTTGTCCAGAGTCAATGTGTCCTTTATCAATGCCAAATTTTATTTTCGGAGCCAGGTCTCACGGCCACTCCATAAATTCCCAAGGTGTCAAACCTTTCCCTTTTAAAAAATATGAGAACCATATTTTTAATAGGCCGGGCGTTGACCTCTGTACTTTCAATGAGGATCAGTTTATAGCTGCTGACCCTCACGCTCACATTCCACATGGAAATCTGCCAAGTGTTCTTTTGTCTCAAGGTGAAACACCCACGCGGCAGCATGAGAGCTGCTGTCATTTCAAAACATTGTAGGTGATTTTTCTCTAAATCGCATCTGCAACCTTTTAAAAAAAATAAGAAAATGCTTGACTTTGATCCGTATTCCACTTGCCAAGATTCTCTCAATCTGTTCTCCCCTTTGACTCTCTCTCTGCTTCTTTTCTCCTCTCCCCCTTTCCCCCCCTGTCTCTGCTAAATGCCACCCTCCTCCCCTCAGGGCGGGATGATCGCCCTTCTGCTGTCCATCCTGTGCCTGGTCCTGATCCTCTACACCCGCCGACGCTGGTGTAAACGCCGTCGCATCCCTCAGCCCCAGAAGAGCGCCAGCGCCGAGGCGGCCAACGAGATCCACTACATCCCCTCGGTGCTGATGGGAGGCCAGGCCCGGGAGAGCTTGAGGAACTCTCGTGGTCAGGGGCCAAACTCCAGCGGTACCCTCAGCATCCGGGAGACCCCGATTTTGGACGGGTACGAGCTGGGGGTCTGGGCGGACGGGTTGGATGCACGTGATCTGAAATGGTTGTACCCTAAAAATAAACTCATACAGTATCGTTGCTGAAAGTGAACAGATTGTGTTAGTGAGGAGAATAATATGTGGCTTGTTATTGCACATTTTATACCAGCAGCAGGAACTCAGAATCGTTTGAAATTGACCTCTTAGAAAGCAGCTGATAAACATACACATTATTTCTAGTCATCTCCGATGAGTTTTGATTCTAAAACCTTATCAGTACATTCTCTCACACTCACACAGTGCTTCGCTCTTTACTGCTGCTTATTTTATTTATTTTACGTAAGTCAAGTTAATGTAACGCTTATTAATTTCCACCCCAGGTATGAATACGACATCACCGACCTGCGTCACCATCTGCAGCGGGAGTGTATGAACGGTGGCGAGGAGTTTGCCAGCCAAGTCACCCGTACCCTGGACTCCCTCCAGGGCTGCAATGACAAGAATAATATGGACCTCACACCTGGTAAGTTGACCTCAGCAAAAAAAAACACACTCATAGCACCAACCAATCCATTTGTAATGTTAACAAGGAATCAGGTAAACTTAATGTAATGTGAAAGGGGTCACGGGCAAACTCACAGAAGCAGCAGCAGCAGGATGCATTTGAATAAATCTCACTATAATAAACTCAGTGTAAACTAACTTACCCGGCAGCCAAAAAGAGCACAGACAAAGTTAGCAGGCCAAGAAGTCAGATTCCCAGATATTGATGCAAATGTCCAGAACTAAAGAACAGTCAGACAAAATAAGTGGAAAGTGGAGCTTTTAGCAGCTAAAGTTCGTCAAGAGGTGGAGGAGACCAAAACCAGTGAAAATAGACCTTTTTTTTTCTCAGCAGACAGACAGAAAAGTGAAACAATTGCTTAGTTCCATTAAGTGTCTCAGTGATTATTACCACAACAACTTTATATGTTAGTGTTAATATTGATCCTGCTGCCCTTAAATACCCCCCTGCCTATATAGCTTTGATTATGGCAGGTATATGTTGTTTCATACATCAACCACCTATGTTTTATTCATCAGAGATATGCTGATATAGACATATTGCTTAATAATGCATCGTCAGTAAAGTTAATTAACGCTCTGGGTTGGGATACCGGGGGAGTGGAGCGCTTCTCTTTTTGTGCCTAATAAAACTTTTCCAATCACTTTCATTTAAATGCCAACTAGAAGCTTTCTTATTAAAGGCCTTATTTATTGTCCTCCCGCACAGCCATATGTTTAAAAACAAACCAACGGTCAACAAATTAATAAGACAGCATGTCAAAGAGGTTACATTTGCTATCATTGAGGAGAACATAGGAATATACAAATTGCTTTCTAAGCAGGGAACAGTATAATTACATCACCGCAGTTGCAGTAATTTAGATAATCAGCGTGAAAACAAAGAAGTAATTGGATTTTTAATTAAATACTATGTGTTATTTTCTCCTATAGGTGGGAAGTAATCATCTTAATGGATGTAGAACGGCTGATAGAGGACAAAAGAATTGAGTTTCACAAACGCAAAGGCTTCAAATGCTCTGTCAACGCAAGACTCTTAAAAAAAAAAAAAAAAAAAAAGGAGCCGCAAATATAAATGAGGTACTTGTTCAGCAGTTTCCATAATCCGTGGAAGAACGTTAGTTGTTACTGATGCAGACAGCACACCGGATGCAAATATCAAACTGCAGGTATCCGTTCCGAGAGTTTATTCCTCACTTGAAATTATCAAAAGGCATACGCGCCTGCTAGGAATTTTTTTTTTCATCGAGAAGATCTACTTTTCATAATCAGAGGGCGTTTGAATTGAACACCACTCCCGTGAGAGTTACTGTGTGAAGTGGAGCAGGTTTGATGAAGGTAGACCCTCCTGCATTTTAATTAGGAGCACATTCACACTGCACAGATTCATCAAGAGATCGGTCATGGTTCTTATAAAATCCAAAGAGCCCGACCCCAGAGGTGATGGAGGCGGCGTAATCCCGTGCATTATGCATGGATGGTTTATGCGATGGACTAAAGGAACAGGAAATGCAGCCGGCAGGCCAAGCGTAGAATATTAGACAATATAATCAATTGCAGAGGTCAGTCGGGGGGGTGAAAAAGCAGTGGAAAGATTTCTTCTTCTTATGGCTTCTTAGAATTATGCAGTGGTTATGAAGACATAAACATTTTATTTAAGGAGCAGTGTGTCGGATTTAGTGGCAAACTAAAACTACCTCCCCTTACCAAGCACGTCAGATAAGTAGGGCCCGACTCATTTCCATGTTTCTACATCCTCCATCGACACTGTTACCTTTTCATCAAGTTGATTAAATAAACAGTACATGTTGGAACCTTCCCCAAACATTAGGGCTCATCCTCTGGGGATGATTTCAATTGTTGGATAGATCTAGAAATGATGTTCTATAATGTGTTTTTATCGTTTCCTTGGATCTTCGTCTCCTAATATTCACCAAAATACATGAGTTCAGCCTCTGAGACTTAAATGTGTTCAGTATATTCCCTTAATGGGTTTTAATTTCATGCCAGCTTTTCTCTCAGTAATTCGGTTTGAGTTCTCCCCCAGTAAACAGCACGCTGGTTGTGTTTCCTTCGCCTTACTGTATTTAATGCTGCTTTTAAAAGCTTCAAAATCCAGCCAAGAGCACTTCCTCCTCCCAATTAAGAGAGAAAGCTTTCAGGCTGTGCCTCTACTTATATCCCACTTCCTCCTCAGTGAGTGACAACACCAAGCTGGCCCTGATGAACAAGTACAAGGACAACATCATCGCCACCAGTCCCATCGACAGCAACCACCAGCAGAACACCCTGCTTCCTCACAACACCTCCACCAGCCAGCGCAAACGCCTCTCCAGCAACACCCGCGGTGAGTCACCGTCGCCCATAGATTCGCCCTCTGACAGAGATCACGAGAAAAGTAGGTCTTGGACGGAGAATTGTTGTGCTTTTAGGTCTAAATGACTCTCAGCTGAAACCTGGCCACTTTAGTTTAAATTCAGTGCAATTCCTTATTATTATTTTATGAAAGAGTCTCAAACTCCATTGTTAAGACCAAAGTTACAAATAGATCAAGGCTTTAACTTTCCTTCTCCTGGGAACAGTCACATAATTGACAAATACACCTGACAGGCCTTAAAGTCAAACTGAAAGATAAATTCTCCTCGGTTTGTGTGAGGATTATAGGAGAATTATTTTTCTTATTTTTTTCAAAAGAGGATAAAAAAAAAAAAACATTCTGGTCATATCAAAGTAAACGCCAGGACTACTGAGACGTTTCTATTCCAGTCACAAAGTGGAAGCTAGTTGTGGAGATAATATTTTATTATTTGAATAAGGAAGTCATTGGCAGGTGGTGTTTAGGGCTGGGCTATAATTGAAAGATAAATCAGTTATCAGGCCTCATTCTGTTTCACAATGATCATTTGACACTTTTCGATGGCTTGGTCTGTGTGGTCTACCTTTTGGGGGTCTACTTCCTGGGAGAGCAGGACCCAGGACCCCCCCAGAGGGTCTGAAGTCCACAGTCTCACAACATCCTGTGGGGAAAAATCCAAAATAGATAAGTCGTTCAAAATGTTCATGATGTTTCCAAAGTTCATGATCAAGTAACGGTGTTAAAGTTTTAGTGTTAAAAGCATGATCCCCAGTTTGATTGTTGCCATAATGGAGCAGTCCTGGTAGAGTCAGTGGGCTTCCTTTTGATGGGACCAGATTTACTGAATCGATGAATCATCGACTCTCCTGATTCTTTACCGTTAAACATCTGCAGTTAGCAAAAGGCAACAAAACAGCTGAGTTATGTTTCTTTAAAATAAGTACATGAGCTAAAAGACATAAGTATGACAAAAGTAACTTAAGCACACTTTGGGACACGGACACGGGTCTCCTGGTTGAAAGTCCTGTGTTTGACTTTCAGGTTACTGTGATGAGATTGACGGGTTGATAAAACTGATATTATCCCACTATGATAATGTGAATGGGGGGGAACAACATTTTTAAAATGTCATTTTGGAAGTTTTCAGTCTGCCTCAGACTACAATTCACTTTCCTCAACACTCTGCTGCACAGAGGCTTTTTTTCTCAGCCCAATTAAACATGCGTCCGTGGTGGGAGTCGCTGCGGAGGAATAAACTTTATTTCTCAGCAACAACAAAACAGAAAAGGAGCACCAGAAGTAATTCAGAGGTCTTCTTCAAACCGTCAGGAAGAATTGTTTATTCGTTAAGCTGCGACACAGGAGCGATTTATTCAGCTGTAGAGTTTTATCCCAGCCCAGCAATCATCCATTTTAATTACGGTTCATTCATGACTACTGGAAATCCAACATGGCTCTTGGGACACTTTTTGGTTACTTGATGTAGACGAAGCTTTTTCTGTCTGACCTTCACTGTTTTTAGTGCCTACCTGCAGCCTTTATGGCTTTCCAGCTATAAGAGCTTAAATCATAGACACAGAGAGGATGAAATCAACATTCAAGAGAACCCTTTTATCAATAATAGACGGCGAGAACAAAGTGAATGCACCAAACGCCCAACGGAGGGTGTCGCTCGGCACCGTTGGCAGCTCCAAATGGCGGCGTTTGGAATATTAACAACTTCAGTGCCCAGAATTCTGGTAACATGGTTTCAGTGAACTGGAAAAATAACACAGCCGTGTTTACCGTCCCAGCAGCTCTGTGAGGCTTTCCAGCAAAGTCATGCAACAGTCAAAGGTCTCGGGCCGCGTTCAGACATCGCTGCTGTGTCCAAAAAATGAATAAAACACACGTTCCAAGTGATTACTTTTTAACGTTATGACACAATTCTTCTGTTGAATACAAGTTTAGTTGAATACTGGTTAATCAACAAAACAGATTTCCTGAAAATAGGTGCAGAATCAAACGAGTAACAGTGTGTGTGTGTGTGTGTGTGTGTGTGTGTGTGTGTGTTTGGTGTCCGCCCCCAAGTGAGCAAAATTCTTCAATCCTTGCCCTTTTTTTTTTTTCCTCCCCCGATGTTTTGTTCCTTGCTCGCAGCTGTGAGGATCTGTATTGTGCGATCGGCATTTAATATCCGCACGTGTGAAATAATTGCCCGTGAACATGTTTGGAGCTCCACGTTGAAAACGAGGAAGGTTTCCTCCTAATTAAATCGGCTGCATTTTCCTTATTTTGACTGCAGCTGGAATGCAGAAAATAACAGAAGGATTTGCTTCCTAATGCACTCAACTACACACACACACACACCACTTTTGAGATTTTCCAGTGCTTCCAGGTACATTTTCAGTATTCTCCAAGCCAGCTGCATAGCAATGAGGCTGTCTAAGCAGGCAATTAGATCTGCTTCATGCGGTTTTGACTCGTTGTTGTTGATGTTTCCAGTCAACAGTTTTCATCTCCGTCATGAAATATGCACAGGCAGAGCTATTGTGTTCCTCGGTGGACATCTTCTCATGAGAGGAGGAGGAGGAGGAGGAGGCGGCGGCAGGTGAGGTAATGGCTCTCTCCCTTTTGTGCTGAAGAAGATGCCCGAGTGCCTCTCTTCACTCCGCATGTCAGCACATTTAATGGACTCCAGCGTTGCTTTGAAAGCAACTTAAAGCACAAGAGTTGCCGAACGAGAGAAAGCTTTGTCAGTGGAGGGGAGCGGCCCGCGGACCCAAGGGGCCCTCCAATCACCATTTCATGATCATTATTGCCGAGCAGGTGTAGGCTAATACCCTAGTTAAGTTGTGGGCTCACTGTAACGATGTTTAATTAGTGGATAAGGTTAATGTTATAGTTATTATACTCCTGCCCTTGTTTTATTTGGTGGGCCGATGTTAACGTTAGCCGTGCTGTGATTCAGTGGTTTGAATACGTGGCTAATAATTCACCCCGACTCGGATGCAATTACTTATAAAAGAGTTATTCTGTGAACTCCTCTCATTTAAATCCCGTCCTTGTATTTTAAAGGTGATGTCTAATTTCCGTTTAGTTATTTTTGCTACACTTTTCCCCCACGCCTCAGTGTGAGTGACTGATGTTAGTATGAAAATCAGGTCAAAAATATTTTTTAGATGGAAACAAGCCAACTAACCTGATGCTTATTTGAGAATCAATATAACGATGGATTAAATGAGTAGAAAGCTCATCAAATAGGCTGTTGCTTCTCTTCTCTTTTGAGTTCCACTTTCATTTTTTGCTCTTATTTATTTACATTTTATAAAAAAAAACATTCAAATTATGCTGAATCAGCTGTTTGCAGTATAAAACCCAAACACCTGCCAAGTATAAGTAGATCAGATGAACACTTGAAATATGTAATACAATGTAATATGAGGACAAACGGGTTCCATGCTTTATATGATGCATCGTTTCATAAGACATGAATGCAGTCTCTCGGACTTAATGCAGTTTTCTTTGCACAAATTAGTACATTTAGCACTCTTTTTTTCTGCACATTTAAGTTGATTCATGAGGACTGCAAGTTATGTTTTTCTTCATTGAACTTTCTGCTTGTTATATTTACTAGTCAGTTATGTAGAGCAGTTGTTTGTTCACATAATTCAAAGAAATATAAACTTTTTTTTTTTACATACAGCGTCTGCAGTAACTCTGCATTATCTTTGATGCATTTAATGTCGTTTGAATGGATGCTGCTTTCTTGATTAATCTCACTGTTAAAACATTGTCCTTTCCATATGCTATCCTCGACTGTTCGTGTTGCCGTGGCAACGTTACCCTGCAGAATGATTTGTTTATGGTTCCACATCCCGCCTCCACCCCCCCGACAGGATTATCATTCTGGTGTCATTCCTCCTTTCTCACTCCAGCGCCCTTCCATATTTATAGAGATGTGGAGTGCTGGACACAAGAAGTTCTTTTTTCCCCCGCGGTGGTTAGAAGACGTGCGTGTGCCTGCTGCGCATGCTGAGCGCCTGAACATCCTGCGTTGAATACTTACCGCCGCCTCCAGCGAGCGCGGCACCTTTTGGCTTGGGTTGAAATGGTGAAGGCTGACAAATACCGGCCGTGTGTGATTTTAGTGCTGATTCCTCCGGAGAGTCTCTCCTCTGTCAGCCGGGCAGCGACGTAGCAGGTGTTTCATGTGTTGAAAGGTAAAATAGTTTACATCAATGCTTCTATGATGGAACATGGAAGGACAAAGCTGAGCCTGTGAACTTTTCCCTAAATGGATATTTTCAAACCAAACCATCATAGTCGATGTGCTCACATCACCTTCTGCACTCTAGAAACGTATATATGTGCTTGTGATGAACGTGATTTCATTAAATCCCAGCTGCAGATGTCTCTGATGGGTTTCAGAAGCGGCGAGCCACGTTTTCTTTTAATCGCTGGAAACACTTTTCCTTTTGTACATCACAGGGAGAAAACATGCCGTTTGCACTTTGAACCACTTGAAGTTTCTTCCAGTGTTGTACTTTTATATTGTAGCCAGCAGTCCTTTAGTGTGCTCCCCTCTCTCGTGGAGCCTCAAAGCTGTCCTTGACAGCTCCACTCTGTTCAGCTGCGCAGGGAGCCACTTAAAAGCTTCATATTCTCAAGTTGTGGAAATGAAAATGATAATGAAACGCCTCCCCGAAGAACAGGCGGTTTAGTTTGGTTGATCGCATCATTTCGAGTTTTTAGCTCAGTTTATCGGTGTTGAGCACAAACGAGTCACCTTGTGGAGAAATAAAACGCACAGAATGACAATGAGTGTTGATTTTCAGCAGGACTGTCAAAGGCGTTGTTGTTGTGCCAACAGAAAAATATGTCCCAGCAACATATTATATTACCTAACACTGCAGTCATGAATTTATCAATTGTTACGTCTCAATATAGCATGATGTTCATTAGGCAAATTATGGTCCATGTAGAGTCAAACCATAAAGCATGATCTGCTTTAGGGCGGGGCTCCCTTGTGATTGACAGGTCACTATCACGCTACCAATGCAGTCAGCTCCATAAGTGTTAAAGTCACTTTAGTAGCTAACTTCAGCTTCACACCAGAATCCAGATGGATCCAGATGCAGTGAGGTTGCTGCTACCGACTCCGGCCACTAGGTGTGCTGATGTGCTTCGGTACTTTGGTAGCAGAGCCAAGCGATGTCGTCCCCCACGTTACTGACGGTCAATGCCGTCGCCGCTGTGCAGCTGCTGAATGTTCCCAAATATAATTTTTTGTTTGCAATGTTTGTATCGCTAAACCAGAAAAATGGGTACAATTACATTCAAACTGAAGTGGAGAAAAGCAGATGAATAGACCTAAAGCTCTCTGTTTTTTTATTTTTTAATGGTATCTGAGCTTCTCATCGATCCTGTTTTAGATCTGTGTTTGTGGTTCTGTTGACGTTTTACTTCTGAGTCCTTCAGCTTGGTAAATGGAGTCTCAACTCAATCTGAGACGTGCTCTTACATCATCTGGGTCCCAAATCAAGGCCGTCCACTTTGAAGTCTCCTCAGTGAAGATGTTCAGATACGCATTTAAGAAGTCCCGTTCAAAAGTGGGCAACAGCCGGACGCCTGGACTTCTACAAACGACTTTGTGTGGATTTTAGTCGAGATGTTCAGTCATCAGTTTTTCAAGGACACATTCATAGCAGTAAACGTCCTGCTTAATCAGTACAGAGTGGATTTGCAGAAGAGCAGCAGAACCGGCCCGCTAGCTGTCTGTCCTTGGAAGGCTTCATATTCACAGGCGACATTCTATCAAGCAGATAACCCCTGAATTGGTGGCATAACAGTTTGTCATCGGCATATAGGACATATACAGTACTTAGTACTGTTCCCTTCCTGCTTCACAATGACCAACGTGCTCTCGATACGACGTGTAAACACACATTTCTGAGTGGCTCCTGTCATGAAATACTTTTAAACTCCTTGTGAACAAACTATAAAAGAATATAAATGAACACTAAGGATGGCAGAACATCCGGACAAACACCATCATACTTCACTACAATGTGCACGATTCTTTCAGGCCTGTATACGGTGCAGACTATGGCTTTATGAAAGGACTGAAGTGCAGGACACTGAACGACTCATGTAGTTTTATCCATATAAATGGTAACTCATCATCTTGAATGTGACGCTTTTCATTGCTTCTTGTTCCTTCGTTGAAGTCGTCCTCATCCAGCTTTACATCCTTTTTATTTTTTAAGAACTTGTTGTTAACTCTTGGGCCACTTTAAATGCTCTGATGGCCTTGGAGGTCAACAAAAAAATTGTTTAGGCTACACAGATTCTGCAAAAAATATTTCTATACTAAATACGAAGGGAGAAATGTCAACAATTAGGCAAGGCATAGATGTTTTCTCTGTCAATTTATTTTTCATCGATAATCCCCCAAAACTACTATGAAAATACTCTATATGAATTCCTTATCACAAGTATAATCTTTAGACCAACTTTTTTTTTTTTTTTTCAAAATTTGGACGTTTTTTGAACACCAGTTTCTTTGAATAATGCCATTTTTTAAAATGTATTTTTCTTAATAAAGAGTAGTTTTCATAATAAATCATAGGTGGGATATTTTTCACAATCTAGGTCTAGTCTGATATCATAGAATGTATGATTTGACGCATAATGGCTGAAGGATCAACGATTGTGGTTTTAATTAGTCGCAGTGAGGACATTTGGTTTTCTTAACGCTCTGAGTCTCTCTACTTTGGCTTCACTGTTCATCATTTACTTATAGGAGCTTTCCAAATGTGTAGAGATACTCCAACCCTTGCCAAAATGTCTGCCGTATGCATTAAAGGAGCCACAATGATTGAACAATTAAAACATGAAAAGCTTATATTGTAGTCATTAGAAGCCATTATGTGTTTGAAGAAGTAGCTCTGAATCTCTGCATGGAGCTTCTATCCGTCTTGCTTTCACAGCATTGCTTTAAAAGCACGCTGAATACCGTTCCAGAAGACTTTAGTTCCCTGCCAGTAAACATTTCTTTGGGGGGAATTGTGCAGTGAATGTTGCTTTATTATTAAATCAGTCGTGTGAAACAATGGTGTCATAAAAAAAAAAAAGAAGAAGCCTTACCCGTTTGTGAAGTAAAGCGACGGCAACATCTGCGGCGTCAGATAGTCACGGCTGCCAATAATATTTACACTACGCGTTCATATCCGCGGCGCATATTGTTCTCAAACCAACAATATGAAAAGCTGATGAAGCTGCTGTCGTCAAAAGTCCTTCACAGTCTGTCACATTGACATTGCTGCCAACAGTCTTGTGTGTGTTAGTTTTTCTTCTTCCTCTTCTCCAGTTTAATCAAACGCTGCGTCTTGGTTGGGGATTTTTAAAGCTCTCGCCACTGAGTTTTGTTTCAGTTCACACGTTCCCGCTGAGGCAGCAAATCTTTGCCGCTTTGATGGATTCCCCCCCCCCCCCCCTCACGTTGTGATTCGCAAGCCGCTAACGCTTGTAAGACGAGCTTCAACACATGCCCTCTAAATATAGCTTAATTCTGAAATGCATTACAGACGCGTAACGTCGTGTTGTAAGAGCACTGTTTTTGGTTCCTCATCCTTTAAGATCATATTGTAGCTTTAAATGACAGACCAGTCAGCCGTCATTCACTCGGCCGCTACTGAAGCAAGAGAGGGACGTTTACTATCTCGCCCGCACGCAACATGGAGACGGATTAAATGTGGGATTATCGGCCCCCAAACAAAGCTGCGCATTCCGCCTATCTTTTTACATTTATTCAGCTTCCTTTCCCCCCCAGTGGAATAAAAACGCTCATGAAGGCTTGTGTACTGGCATTTATTCATGACTGGCAACATGAAAAAGAGTCATGTTGGTATCATCCAGTCAGAATATGTGTTTAGCTGTTTATTTAGTGTTTTCTATCTCACATGCTGTCAACATGTCATTCATTGTTTTACAGCGACTGTGTTTTAAAATGGCTTCACTTTTGCAGCCGTCTCAAAGTCACTTCCCACATTTCAATACCAGATCAGACCAACGCTACTGTCAGTAAGGTTTCACCTACAAAATGACATCCTAGTAGGAAACTCATTTACCTTTCCAGGGGAACCTACTTTCTCCGGGGTTTGAAAAATGTGGTTAATGTTATAAAATGGGGGAAAAGATATTTTGTTAGTTCAAGGCAAAAATCAACTCTGTTAGGATCCATAAAAAACACCAATAATATTATAACCGTTGAATAAATTATGAAGAAAGAAAAAGAAAGCTGCAGCCCTGATACAAACTATAAATATATACATATGTAGAAAACGATGTTTTAGTGATTAGTTGGTGTTTACAGCTTTACAGACGAGATACAATAACCTGACTTTGTGAAATATAAGCATGCGATGATGAGCAACATCAGAATAAAAAGATGTGATAATAGGATGAATCACACGGAGGAGTTTCGACGCGTTAGAAGACGAGGATGAAACGATTCAGAAGCACACGTCGATGAAATGTTCCTCGGCTCTGATGTAAGAGGTTGCGAGCGGCTACGTCTCTTCATCTGAGCCTAATTGTTTAGATGTTTTTCTGTATCGTGGGCTGAAAGACCTGTGTTTCCATGGAAACCTCCAGAGTTTAAATACCAAACCCAGTGCTTTGTTAATGATCTGTCACCACAGAATATCGGTGGCTTGTGGACCGAGGGGAGAATCCACTAAGAATGGATCGCGGCCGCCGCCGGCGGCTCCAGGAATTCATCGATGTCCGATTCGCTCGCCTTCTTCTCTCAATATCTAAACACAAATACACAAATATGATGTAAATATCAATATTCATCAACTTCAAAGTAACCAGAATCAGTAAAAAAAAAATCAAGTTATAGTCACTGCCAGGTGGAAACCTCATATCTCTGTATTTTTGTCATTTTTATAGTTTTTTTTCATAAATCAATGCTATTGGTCGGCCTTTATCTCTCTCTGGAGAAAACAAATATTTAACCAATGAACTCGATTGAAACGAGCTTGTGACTAAATCTCATAAAACCACTGTACTGTTGGCAAAAGGGCATGTCGTTGGATCTTGTCCGAGGCAGTGTTTCCCCACAGTGTCATAACAGCGTTCTGCCTGGAGGATTTAACCCGGTGGGTCAGAGACGGCCACTTGGCGTGGGAGGATCCCCCCATGAGACCTCCCCTCGCTGGGCACGCTTCCTCTACAAGGAGTCCCGACCGCCGGCTGCAGGTCGGCTTGGAGAGACCCGAGTGGAGGCGTCTCGTAGCTCCGCCTGCAGCAGTGCCCCTACCTCGCCACGTTAAAATCACGCAGTTCACCTTTCATCGGATTTAGCTCTGATGGTAACTTTGTGATGTGCTCCGGCAACATAGACCCGGCCTTGTGCATGTCCTTGCCTTCAGACTGTGAAACACGATTTTGAAATGGAGGACAAAAAGGGGGGGGAGTGCTCGGCGGCTCGGTTCATCTCACTCTTGGTGGGTGATTTGAGAATAACATGCTCAGGGATGGAGCCATCACCTGGTTTAAAAAAATACAGGATGCAAATTCTTAAAATGTATTGATCCTGTTTTTATACTATATGATGATATTATCTTATTTAAGATTGTTCGAAGGATGTTCACTAAACATAAATTGAGTCTTTATGTGACAAAAATATTAGATTTTTGATCGTTTTAAGCACATTTTGAGGTTGAGTTCGTCTTCCTTTCCGCCACTATCAAAAGGTTTCAGTGTGAATTTGCACGTCAAAGGTCTCCGAAGTTGACTTTAAAGGTTTTGTAAATTCTGTGATTTCGGGCCGTTGTGTTGAAATTAAACCATTTTGGTTCCAAACTTGTTTTTGCTGTTTATTTGCGTCCGGTTGCCATGACGTCCTCTATGATGCCGCCTTGAGAACAACATCCCCCCCCTTCACCCATTGGTGCAGGTTTTTTTTTTTTTCTTTGTTTTTTAATTTTCATAGGTTTTATCTTTTGTTTTGCTTTTATGTGTGAATCCAACAGCGGGTTCAACATTCTTGAACCCAGACGGGGACTCTGGAACGGAGGCAGACAGCGAGCCTCAGCTGGCCTTTTACACCGACCCAAACCGCAGTCGCCGCCGGAGTCGAGGTATGAGAAACGGTAACGCCAACAGCGCGTGGGGCTCAGGGGGTAAGGAGGACTCGCACACCTACAGTTTGTCCCGCCGTCTGATCGTATCACCGTCGTCGTGATGCATGACAAGTAACCTTTGCAGTGCACATAGCAGATGGATGGCTCCCGTGTTGTGTGTGTGTGTGTGTGCTCGTGGTTTTGCCCCAAAAAGGAAGTACGTGGAGTTTGTGCACACGGTGTGTGTTGGTGTATGTGCGTCGGTTGTGGGTTTGAGCATGCGACGCTGATCTCGGTGCATCCGCAGACCAATCTTGTTGACCGGAATCAAACAAGACGACGAGATCAGAGGCGTTTCAGCGCCGAATAGTTTCCCACATTATCGATCCGCCTCAATAATATTCCACGCAAATATTATTTGGAAGGAGGAGTCTGTGCAAATATGTCGGAGTGATGTGGTGGAGCACGCTTTTATATGTCGGCATGCCGTGTCTTTGCATCTTTGATGTACAGTAATGGGGTGTGGAAGGAAGACATCAAGCAGGGGGAAAACAAATAATGAATGAATAAATAAATGAGACAATGCCCTCAGAATAATAGGTGCTGTCAGAAGGCGTTAGAGGCCTTCACAACGCCTGGAAGCCAATTACTCCCCCGTCGTGTGCACAGGTGTCACACACACGCAGAGATGCCTCCAGAAGTGAAGCCAACACCTTTAATTAGAGCCAGGCTAACCAATAGAATGGAGCGTTTGCAACGCTGCCCACACTGCTGTTTACATCCAGAGGAAAGGAATGATTCATGAGGCGTGACGGGAATATTTCTTCCTCCTCGCTGAGTGGGGGGAGATATTGAAATAGTCCACTTTTATGTCTAATATCCAAATCTACCGTCGATAACTTTTGTCATAAAACTGAAAGAAAATGAACTTTAAAAGAAATAAAATGGTGAAATGACGCCCCGGATCCATTTCTTTCCCCGGGTAAGTCACCTGATGATAAATTCACTTTTTACATAATACGATAGGTCATCTTTCTACTCAGGCTTTTGTTTAAAGGATCGCCTTGGGCAGCTGCTCAACGAGAAAAGTGCTGCCAGAGTCATTTAAAAAGTGACAATGTAATCTGGAGTTACTCTGCTAGTGGAAAAATAACCTCTTTAAATACAGTGTGAGTGGCTAGTCAAGGTCACTGTGATGTATTCTGTGTGTGTGTGTGTGTGTGTGTGTGTGTGTGTGCATGCACGCCCCTGTGGGTCACGTTTAACACTTTCGTGTTGCACTCTGGAGTAAATGAGATAAGGGCTCCGGCAGAGAGGCAAGGTTGCAAAGTAAACCTCTGAACCACTTTTATTTAGACCCCCCCCCCCCCTCCCCCTCCCACAACATCCCAGCATGGATGTTAAAACCCTTCAAAGGTAAACCTTATTCCTGTGCCACGAGCTATGCGCAGTATACCTCCCGGAGGCTAGAGGTTTTTCATCTAAAGGTCCTTTTCATCGGAGCTAAGCCGATTTTTTTGGCTTGTTTGTAAAACGACTCCCTACGTAAGCAGTGTGTGTGTGTGTGTGTGTGTGTGTGTGTGTGTGTGTGTTTCCAGTGTGGAGGAATAAAAAAAAGGCGACGACAGCTTCATGTATCTCTGCCGTTTGTTGCCCCCCCCGCTTGTTTCCAGCAGCAGGTTCCCCGCGGAGCCCCATCAATAAGACCACCCTGACTTTGATCAGTGTCATCAGCTGCGTGATCGGCCTGGTCTACTCCTCTCACATGTCCTGCAGCATCGCGGTCCGGGTGATCCTGCACGTGCCGGAGCACCTTATCGCCGACGGTAAGGCTTCGTGGATCCACACACACACACACACACACACACACACAATATCACACACACACCTGTCCGAGCCTCGGGGGTCCGTGCTGGCATTTTTCCTCTGCTCTGTTGGGAGTTCAGCTCATTATTACTCTCAAATGTAGTGCCTGCGTTTTGCCGATTTTCGCTGGGCTCTCTCAAAGACAAAGGTAAATGCCAGGTCCCCCCCCCCCCACCCCCATGGGGGTATAGGTTTCCCATGTGACACCACACAGCAGATGTGCTCTCAAAGCATCAAAGCACATTGAGGCCAGGTCACTGTGACCAACCCGCCACAAACCCTCCATCACTCTTCCCGTTCTACTTCCCCCTCTGATATGTTGAACCACCATGCTAATGAATTTCAATTAAGCACCTGCAAGGGAAAAAAAAAAAACCCAGCAGGGGGGGTTAGAGGCGCCGGCTCCTGCTTGGCATTTTTTCCTGCCATCAAAGGAGTTAGATGGCAGTTTGTGATATATAATAGACTCTGGCTAGGCTCACTCATCTATCATGTGGAGGTCTGATTTGATTGGTGAGCGCCGCTGCGAGGTATTAGGATTCCAGGGAGGCGTCGGCCACGGGACTTTGAAAGGAGAGATGAAAGATGGTAAATTCGCCTGTTGAATTCCAAAACGGGGATCGATTTTTCGAATGTTTCCATAAAATGTTTCCACAAATTCGATCTGATGCCACGGTGGATCAGAGGGACTCCACCCCGGGGAGAGGGAGCTACGCATGCTAATAGCTGCACACCAAATAGTGTGGCACCAGTGGTCAGTAATCAGCAGTAATCTGCTGCTGATCAAGACATACTGGAACAAAAGAGGGACTTTTCTCTTGGAGTCTCAAATAGAAACCATCTTGGTTTAGCCTGTTAGCATGCTAACCACTGCGTCCACTTACATACAGTGACATCACAGTGACTACAACCACTTCTATGGGTTTGTGTTGAAAGGAGGAGACCTTTCTTGTTGTTTGCTTGTCATTGTCTTGTGTTTTTATCAGGTAAGTGACTAATAAGAATACCCACCATCGAGGGAATTTGTAATTTCAGCATTGTTCCTGGAACCTGGAAGCTGCCAAAAACACAGAAAAACAGACCCCTTTCCAAAGTTTTTCTCTTTTTTTTTTGTTTATTCTCTCCATTGTTTCATTCTTTCAGTCAGGATCCATTTCCGACTCATGAATATCTCATGTGTTATTGCTGAAGTCCTGCAGCAGCCCCGTTCAGACCCCCTGACTGAAGTGCCGCATAGTGGTGCTCGAGCAAACTATGAAGCCTCGGTGCCCGTCGCACCCCATTCCAGCTCTGGATGCACATTCAGGGATACGTGGCCTCCTGATCCACACCTAATGATGATGATCAAACTCTAAATCACGTTGGCTCCCGTTTCACAATCTAATTCCTAGCTGGAGTCAGTCAGTCGAAGTTAAGTCAGAAAGTCGGAAATATCGGATTCCATTTCACGATGCCAAAACAAAAGTATCCCATACCCACGATTGCCAATGGCATCGAATACTGCAGGACATAAAATGTGCCATAAAAAAAAAAAAAGAAGAAAAACTGACACGTTGCCGATTGGCATATTAAGTTTGAAAGATTTAACGAGCAATTTTTTATGACCCGCCACAATTAGGCAAACAAGATGTGTCCGGTCATTTGCAGTGTGTGCTCTATTTTTAAAGTCGTCATTAGAGCGGATGGCAGTAACTGGGGCACACAGAGCCGGCCAAGGAGTCATTAAATATGCCTGTGTTAGCACATGCCCAGTGTGGCTCGCGTTTGCTAGCGGAGGGGCTTTGGTCAACGGGTGCTGCTGCTAATTTACAGAGATCACACAGCAGACGACGCGGTACGGGCTTGTTATGGTGACACCTGCCGGGTCGGGTGTCCAGAGCTCCTTTTGTCTCCTGATGCACACTCCCGGCTGTGTTTTTGTTCTTGTGTATTCAGGAGAATTATCACATTAACAAACTCCTGCCTGGCTCCCTTCAGTCACGTATTTAAGCTGCTCAGTCTTCCACGAATCCAGTGTGATAATTCTATAGCAACGTTTAAATTGGTTCTTTTTGCGGATCATATAGAGAGTCATTGTTTCATTTTCATGGTCAAACCACAACATTTCACAAAACACACCAGCATATGGTGAGTTTAAATACATACACAATATCTGTATCATCTCCACTGCATCCAGTTTGCCAGAACTTTGAATACGAAATAAACGATTAACAATAATAATAATGTTTATTTGATATAGAACCGTTTACAGACAAAAGTCATGAAGTGCTTTACATGACAAAAAAAACAGTAAAATGAGCAAGCAAAGAAATAAATACTACTGGAAATACTTAAATACTTTAACATTTTCTTTTAAAAAGTAGAAAGAATGAAAGAAAGAGAGAATCTGTGTTGACTAACAGACATCCACTCAGCGATGATTGTGTGTTTCACCACATGCCGTTGGTTTCTCTTTTGCTGGTGCTTTGTGATGAGATGTGTGTTTTGACCCTCAGGGCCACCATACCTTTTTTTCCCCCTTCAATTAAAGCACCATAATAACATCGCCTTGCTCCACAAGTTCTCCCGACCGCAGGTGATCAAATGAGCAGAATTTCAAATTTGCATTTAAAACAGTTCGATGCGGCGTATCAACATTGTCCCACTATTAATTCATGTGCTTTTTTCATATTCATCTTTCACGTCGGCTGAAAGAGACGTCGCCTAGTAAACAATCTGCAGCTAAATTTATTAAATCATAAAAAAGCAGATTTAAAGGTCCCTTAAATGGCGTTCTCAGAAGCGGGTGACACGGTGACCTGACACTTGAATGCAACACTAATCCCATCGTGTTGCTTTATTTATGTCACAAGTGCCACTAATAATACACATGAGGAGATCCGGGCGGAGGGGTGGAATTTATGTGCTGGTTCCTGGGGAGTTCAGGAGAAAACAGCTGGGAAACTGTTTGTGTCTGTCAGTTTTTCATTGCTGTTGTTCTTTTGGGTAAAACTGCACCGTTTGAAGGAGTGAATCTTCTTACAGATGCTCCACTTTAACCAAGTTACTCTCCGGTTCCAGTCGCCGGGGCGTGCAGCCAATTTAATCTGTGTGCGCCATCACCTTAAACATAATGGAATTAAAGGCACACCGTATGTAAAGTCATTGGCTCAGCAGGAAACGCATGAAAGGGGGCGAAGTCCGTAACATGATTTCCCGCCGCAGCGGTGGCGAGGACAAAGACGGCAAGGTCGGACGGCGCCCTCCCTTTCGACTACACTAACATGGCGTTTATTTATCGATGACTGTCTGAAGCTTCACCGTGTTAATCCAAACACCGTTTCTGCTTTTTTTTTTTGTTCTTCACGTTTCTCTTCCTGACACGTGTTCGACCGCAGGGCAACAAAGTGGCGGCCTGTTGTTCCTGATAATAACCAACAGGATGTTAGAAATATTATTTCCAGAACTCATATTATTATCCAATCAATCTCACCGTTTAAATGTTTTTCATCTTATTTTACTGGCGTGGCTGGATCTCAGCTCATACTTTAATGGCGCTCAATATGAATATTTATTACTATTGAAATATCACAGCAGTAGCTGGGACGTTTATGTGAGGTTTTTATTTGATCTCCTGCTTTTAGAGTAATATTGAATTTCCGTCTGCAGGTTTATCAGCTGTATGAACCCAAAATAACCAGATTTGCTGCCGTATGTATCTTCGAATCTAATTTTCCGTTTCAGTTTTCGACCTGCTGTCTTTCAATCAGCATTTTTTAGTTGAATTCAAATCCAATATATGTGCTAATTTTCTTTCATATTTTATTGAATGTAAAAATAACAAAACAAAAGTAACGTATTGCTCCACCCTCTCATTCCTTCCATCCGACTCGTCTTTCCTTCTACTCATGTGCCTTTTTCATCCCTCCGCCGTCTTCAGGGTCGAGGTTCATCTTGCTGCAGGGGAGCCAGCTGGACGCGTCGGACTGGCTGAACCCGGCACAGATCCTGCTGTACTACCAGCAGAACGCCAGCGGGCCCTGGGTCAGCGAGCTGTGTGGACGACGTCTCCTGGACCCCTGCGAGCACCAGTGCGACCCGGAGACCGGTGAGCCAAAGACACAACATGAGTACAGTGTTGTAGCGGGTTGGTTGCCATGGAAACCTCGTCCTTTATTGGTGGAAAGGATCCGGTTTAGCCGCTAGTAGTAGTAGCCTGTTCATTATCCCCATAGAGATATTTATTACGGTGGTTAAGGGTGGACTTGATTAATCTGGGACATGTGTGAATTATACTTAATATTTATAAGGAAAGAAAATATATGAACAGACTGGACCAAAATACTTTGAAGAGTAAAAACATAATTAGATTATTAGATTATGAGCAAATGCTAAAAGCCCAATTTCCAAACTGTGTAGTTATTGTAGTGATAAGTCAGTATGTTCATGTTCTATATGGTTCTGTGTTCTCAGTCATACATTATTTGTATTTTTATGCAATAAATCAGTGGGCAGGAGTTTTTCCCTGTGATATGCAACCGCTTACCTTGGCTTAAATGCAATTGCTGCTGCCTCTACTACTCCTGAAAACATTTGATCCTCTGAGTCTGGAAGAAAGCAAACGGTCCAGTCAGTCAGTTTGCATGGGATCAAACTGAAAAAATGAAGGAAAAAAGGTAGATTTCACCAGGAATTACCGGTTTATGAACTGGACTGATGGGTATATTCCATGTCTCGTCTTCTGGAGAGTCCCAGTCCTGCAGAAAGGCCTCCAGAAGTGGGAAGCGGCTGCAGGATGACCCTCCTTTTTAATTGTTTACAGGTGTGACCATGACTCTGCTCAGTCGCACTGCGGGGCTGGGAATGGAAAATAGATTGTCTGGAGCGGCTGACCTGACTTTCCCCAGGGGAGCCGTCTGCGGAGCCGATCAATTAGTTTGCATTTCTCCGCTGTCAACTTCATTTGTGCTCTGCAGGAAGTCTGTACACGCCGCCTCCTTTCAACTGGAGGGATTTCTCTCAGCTAAAATGGAAAGAAAACAAAAAGGTAGAAGATAAGTGAAGCAGTTTGTTGGATGCTTGCGACTCGAGCTCCACATTTTAAGGTTTGGCAAAGGTCAAGCAGTAATTTGTCAAACTGTAATCTACTTGTCAGAGCTCCTTCATCGCTTGTGTAATGGTTTCTGCCTGATTAGATTAAATATATAAATCAAGTTTGAATCCAAGCCATTAAATTGTTTCCACAAGGATTAACAGTCCCATTAATTATAATCAAAATAATAATGAGGCAACAGTTTCAGTGATGGGAAGAAAAAAAAACATTCAAAATAAATGCATGAAATAGAATTTATAAATAATAAAATAAAAATGAAATAGCACGTCTGAAAGATGTAACGGGGTATTTATGTCAAAACAGCACAGTCACTTAAGGCATCAAAATTATAGTTTAATTATAGTTCAACTCATAATAGCCATTATTACTTTGATGGAAAACGTCTGGTTGATTATCACAGAAGAAATAAATTAGAATTATTTATTTTCCTGCGAGAGCTTGAATACATTGTGAAACAGCCATAATCTCTGCTGAGTATTCAAAAGACTTCACTCTGGAACCCGGTTTCCTTTCTTATATAATATATTATATAGTTTCCACAACTAATAGTTGCCGTTGTTTATAAATTCGAGATAACAGAGTGCATTGTGGTTAATTTCCACTGCTCTTCCTGTTCCTTGACGGAGCTGAGAGGTCAGGCGTTGACTCTGACATTGGTCTCCTGATGTAAAGTCCTGTGTTTGTCTTTACAGTCTTGTTTGTCCTGCAGGTGTCGCTGTTGAGGCACTTTCATCAAATTAAAAGAAAATGGATTTCTTGAAATTAATCGTTTTTTTTTTTTTTATCAGGGTTTCTCAATTGTTTTGTATTTTACAACATTTAAATAAATAAGTAAATTCCAATAAAAAGGGAGGAAATATATAAAGTGGTATGTAAATGCTACTGCCGGCTCGAATGATGAATAAAGTAAAATAAATCACAGTCATTATGCATCCAAAAAGAATGCATTTTCGTTCCATTTATCTTGTCTCTACCTGACGGTGTGTTGTCATTCAAACATAACTAGTGATTGAAATTCTGCATTTAAAATGTTACATTTATGTGAATTACTGAGCATATTCAGACACAAACATAACTAGCTTTGTAAATTACCAAAGAAAAACATTAATAATGTAATCTAACCAATTGGCAGCACATCCGAGGCCCGCCAGTTGAGAATAGCTGCTATAAATGGATTCCAACCAATTACTCTTTTTTTCATATTCTGATTTCCCTGCTGCCTCTCAATCATAGAGACCAAACATCCTCCTCTGATACAAACATGGAATTATAGCCATGTGCAGCTACATGCTGCTTTACTGAAGCTGCAGATGATGAGAACAGTTTGCTGATAAAACAGAATTGTGGAACATCGTGTTGTTTAACAAGCTCTTTGTAATTCTCTCTGCCAGCGAATGCATTTTGATCTCGTGAGAAGAAAGTGGGAGCCTGTAAAAGAGAATAATATATACTACATCTCATTGTTTGAACAGACCCTTTAAAAGTCTTTATTTCTGCAAGTTATTATCCCTCCGTGGATGTGGACATTAAAACCATAATTCCAATGATCTCCTGTCGTACGCAGGTTGTAAAGTTTTGATCAGAAAACGTTATGACAGTTAGAATATGACAAGTTCCATATGACAAGTTCCTCTTCTGGAGGCGTTGACAGCCTCACCAGAAAAAAACAGGCTTCTCACATGTAAAAATAGCCCTGGCTTGATGAAGATGGGGGGAAAAGCTTTACAACTACGTGAGAAAACAACACTTTAAATGCGTTTCTTTGTTAAAAATGTATTTTAGAGTATCAACAGCTTAATGAGCAGCCTTACGTTAAGTAGGCTTTATTCTCTCTCCCCATTTTAAAAAAAATCTCTAATAGTATCCAACATGAATGACCTTACTGTTACTTGGTACGTCACTCAAACCTTAAGTGCAGGATGAAATCGCACATTTAAAGAGGCGGTAGTGCCGTCGTCTCCCCCGGGCAATAAAGAGTGAAGTCTGAGACCTTTAAATGAATCAAAAAGCTCGGCCGATGTGTCTTTTTTTTTTTAATCATATCTGAGATTCGCCCACACACCCAAATCCACACTCCTTAAAGTGATGCATGGACCAGCAGGACTGGCGGCGAGGCTTCTGTAATTGTATTGTATTGTTCACATGATGCATTCGTGATGAAACTGCTCTGCGTATGTGCGTGTTTCTGCGTGTGACAGGAAGTGAACGTGCGCTGCAGGCAGATTGCAAAGCTGCTATAGATAGTTTAAATCCAATCGTCACTTCGACTCGAGGAGCTACTGATGAAAACTGTGTTGCAACAGTATCTGTGCTGCAAGCCGTTCCAAGGAGACAACCTTAAACCTGGACTCTTTGGGGTCTGATGTTTTTACGGGCTGGTTTCACTGCCTTTCCCCCTTTTCTAGAACGTGCGTGGGACTTTAGAAAACACAAAAAAAGGTCACGTTGTGCCTCTGGAGACGCATGTTCCCTCATCATAACACACTGGCTTGATTAATGTGACTGCATAATGGATCGGCGTGTGGATGTCTGCCTGACGAGCTGAATAATTTTGCACACGAGTGACACAACAGTGCATGAAGAGGAAAAAAAAAAAGAAGAGGAAAAAGGCTTCCAGTGCAGCCGCTGCCGCCCACGCAACAGGCAACCGGTACGTTTGTGCTCGGTCTGGTCGCCCTAACTACACTTCTGTTCCGTGTGTTGTAAAAGGTGACAAATAGCTGGGTGGGACGTGATGGAAATAGAGTGTGGAGCTGAGAAAACTGGCTCGGCGCCTGCATATTTAGCAATTAGGGAATGTAACACCCTGCGAGTGTAAAACAAGTTTGAGCTGAGTGCCGCGACCTCTGAGCGCGTTGAAAATGGCAATTAAAGCGAGACGGATTATTCAGAAGCTATGCAAGCAAATCTAAATCAGTTTTTTGTTGTTGTTTCATTTGGACTTGTCATTCAACACGTTTGTACTGTGAAATATTTCAGCTCTTTCAATGCAAACTTAACAAAGCAGCGGAGGCGGTTTTCATCCTTCAGGTGAATTCTCAGGAGAAACATTTTACGGTGTTAAGGTGGAAGGGCAGAGTGTTGCTTTGAGGTCGCTAAGCAACTGTATGAGCCCTTTTAACTTGAACTCAAGTGCTTCTACGCTGGAAATAACTTTTTCTTTTAACTATCAGCATGGGCACCAGCTGAAATGATTGACTTCCGACCTCCAAGTATTCTTTGCAGAGGAGATCACTTTCAGGGATTCTTAACCGTCCATTTGATAAAACGGCAACATAATCTGCTTGCTATGATAGTGTGCATTATATTTCTTTAATTAAAAACTGTTTTCTCTTGCTTACATTACAACATCGGCTTTAATGACTAATTCACGGAACATGAAAAGGCACCAGACTGCTGGGCTTTGTCTACAATACTTTAACATTTAGCATTTATGTTAATCGCTAATGCTAATCGCTAGCATGCTGAAGTAAACGACTGACTTAGGATAGTTGCATGCTAGCAATT
The DNA here is from genome assembly GCA_029853015.1 of Chelidonichthys spinosus. Lineage (NCBI taxonomy): Eukaryota > Metazoa > Chordata > Actinopteri > Perciformes > Triglidae > Chelidonichthys > Chelidonichthys spinosus. Next base: position 25,665,910 of record CM056827.1, on the reverse strand, counting down.
AGCATTAATGATAGCTAAATTGCCTCAGTCACATGCCTCCAGATCAGCCAATAGCAAAATCCAATCGCAATTGCCAGGTTTTGACCAGTAGAAGGCCAGTTGCTATGCATGTCGCTATGACCCAGTAGTCAAGTTGAACGCTAGCCTTTATTTCTTTGGAGCAGGTGGCTGAGATTACACAGTGAACCTTTTTAAACATTTATTTTCTTGTCTCTCAGTACCCTTGTCTTGTCTTGGACCTGATATGGACAGAAGTCAAGAACACGCAAAGATGATCTTGCTTTAGTAATATTTCCTTGTTGTTTCCTTCTTTCAATCACGTAAGCGAGGTAATGAGTGAATATGATTTCCTTTAGCCTGGCGGATACTGACAGCTGACCTTTTCCATTAACAGTGGTGCATCAGCCCAGGGCCTGTGCCCTTCCCTCGCCTGCTATCGAGCATGAGCAGAGCATGTTGTACATGTTACCCCTGAATAACCCTCTAAACCAAAAGTGAGGCCACATCACTCATACTGAGTGAAGTGGAGGCCAGCGTTTGCTCCTGGGGGCTGACGGCCGAACCAAACAAATGAGGCTTCGCTTATCGGGAGGATGCCAACGCGGAGCAGCCACCCGACATGTAGCTCAGTTTCTGTTTGATTTTGATTCATCAGACAGACGTCAGCAGACCCATCTTTCTACTATTCACTCTGTTTGCATATTAACTGTTCCCACTCGGGGTCCTGCACCAGGGCTTTACAAGCAGCTTTAGATCACTTGGCAGTAGGCAGTTACAGTTGGGCAGTGTTGCGTGTCATCCTATTAGCAATTGCCCCCAAAATGTTGCCTAAGGCCTGAGCGCTAAGTGGATTTTGGGAAATTCCAGTCCCAGACGAGCTTTGCTTTGGTAAATAATGACCAGTGCCAAGTGTCTCTTCATTAGACTGATCACTTCCCTTTTAGGTGGAGGATTTCGTTCAGTGAGTGGGACCCGTCGGATAACTGAAAATAAAAATTAGCCCATTCAATCGAGACAAAGGATTCGCAGTTAATTTCAGTATTTTGCCTTCAGATGTCTGGCAGTTAAATTACAATCTGGGAATAAAAGAAGAAGTGGCCAAGAAACCCAAAGTAGTTTTTCTTTGTGCGTTTCGTGAACTATGAAGGTGCAGCTGCATGGTTTGAGGTGCGATGTGAGAGTCCAACACTTCAAATAACAGAGTGCCTTGTGGTCGTGTCAGATGACGAGGGCTGTGACAAAGTGTCTATTGTGAATTGTTATTTTTGTCATTTACAGGTGGAACAATAATAGAATTGTTGGCCTTAAAATGAATCTTAATAACACGTACAATTAGCAGTCGGGCAAGTTTATCAGTTAGAGATGAAGAACTGTGGTTCTTTCCAAAGTCAGAGTGAGGTGTTTTATTTGTCCCTTGTTTTTCTCAGATGAAGAGATGGCTTCTTTAATACAGAAAACCAAGGGGAGGTTTGCAGGTGATGCGTTTTGGCCGCAGGCAGTAAGAAAGCAAGCAGGAGCAAATGTTTCTCATAACATCTGCAAAGTGTGGGGCGAGCACTGCAGCGTATGAACCCGTTCTGTGGATTTCAAGAGTTATACAGAGTTAGAGTGATCTAGCTTTCGGTGTTTATTGTATATGGAACCATTTAATTTTGCACTGTTGAATACATAAGTAAGCAAACGAGTCCTCGTTCATAGTTATTTTTGGGCTAATTGTGCTTCACTGTCAGAAACGCAGAATGAGGAAAGAATTTTCGACCCAAGTCCTGCCGTTTGCCGTTAATTAACTACTTTTTAGCTGGCAAACTTTTTTTTTAGCCTTTCACTGTGATGTTTGGAAAAAAAAACATTCAGATTGCGTCATTAAACATAAGAGATGACTTGGAGTCCTCCAACTCCCTGAAGAGGACAATCTTCGTTCTGGATCTCATGAAGTAGAATTAAAGGAGAGGAGCCGAGGGAATCCTCCATTGAACTGAAATAAAGGCTGGACTTTTAATGAACACACGATTGAGTCGTTGCTTCTCTGTCTGCAGGGGAATGCCTCTGCCTCGACGGCTACATGAAGGACCCGGTCCACAAGCACCTCTGCATCCGCAGCGAGTGGGGGCCCAATCAGGGGTAAGTTATGGTAATCGCCTCATGATGGTTTATGATTGCTCGTTATCAAGGAGAAGCAAATGGTGTGAAAATCATTGACAACGAGGGAATCCTCCTTCACGTTCAATGAGGCCTTTTAATGCGCTTGGACAGATAAAGCAAAAGAAGAACTGCGATGTCGCCAATTAATGTTCTGAATCTGACAAAACTGCACAGATTCATTCTCGACCGATTAGTTTTTAGTAGATAATGCTCAGCAAATCATTGTCATAATCGACATTAAAAGGTCTGATAGGAGAATGTACTCTAACAATGTGTGCTGCTTAAATGGCATTACACACATTTCTGTCACAAACCAACCTGATGAAGAGGTGATGTGTCGTGAAAGGTTCCAGACATCTGTCTACTATCAAATGTATACCACGCATATATATGAGAAATCTTTTGGGACGTAAAAATTGGAAAAACAAGTAAGAAAAATGGCATTAGTCTTTCCCCACCAGATGTCGATCACGGAAATTAAACTTTTTTTTTGTCTCTTTTGGGGATCTGGATACCTTCTTTGGTGCTTTTATTGCTTCAGGTCTCAACTCGTATAACTTAGCTTCTGTCATTAGCATATGTGGCCTGCAGCTGGTTCAGCAGGGGCTTCTTACTGGGACCAAGAGACAGCAGATCTGCTCTGTGATGACCCCACTTTACTGGTTGCCAGTGTGTTTTCGACCCATTGACGCTCAGATGCCTCTGATCCTCCGATCCTCATCATTTCATGTTCCCGGTCAAACATCAGTGACTGGCCTTTTTGTTCCCATTGCAGCTCCCAGACCTTTACGTTATCTGTCAGACGTTACCATCTACTGCCCATTTTAGATCCTGGTGTTAATAGTTACAGTAATATCACTATCGAATGAGGTAATTCTCTTCCTTTCTGATTGTTTAAAATACTGTGTTGAACCACTTTTTGACTTGATTTTCATTGAGTTATGGGAAGCGATGCCAAAATGTGTTTTTATGCTAATCAAAGGAAATGCTTTCACTGCCACTTAAAATAGATGATAGAAAGGGAACTGTGACCTGCTTACAAAAGCCAGCAAACGGTAGTAAAGTTATGTTGATGTTCATGGGATTTATTGTTGATTTCAGTTTTGTTTAATGGAGCAGAATCTCACTGGTTTTGGGGTCACCTATGGCATTTCTGGTATTGTGTCATCCAAACTGCATTAATATGCTTTGTATATATGTTTTGAGTAATTAGAGTTTGGATCCAGCTGTTTAATGTAGAACTGGGGGATTCACGTAGAATTTTTTTTTAAGAGACAGGTCAAAGTTCAAGCAGAGATCTTCCAACTATTGGTGTCTGAATCCTAACAGCATCTTTTCATTAGATTTAATTTCTTTAAAATTCACCTCACCACTTTGTTTAAGTGACATTTAAAATCAAAACACAAGATAGTCACTGTGGGATCATCGCTGGTAGTTTCTTGCTGATTTGACAAAACTCCGTCAGAGCCACAGCGTTATGTTTTAATAGGCCGAGAGGTGCTGCTCGCCCCGTGAAGAGTAATTCCACCTTCTTGTCTCAAAGTGGTGGAGGGCCTCTGAACCAAAAACACTTTAAGTCACCGGCCTAAAAAAAAAGAGACAATTGTATGAGTTTTAGCACTTCCGATAAATCACCTTTAGGCTGATGGCGATTCAGGAAAGCCGCTGGTGCTTCATCACGCTTTTTTTGGTCGGCTCATCTCTTTAGGCTCAAGGTCACTTCTCCTATATTGCAATAACGATTTCGAGTGGTGACTTGATATCTCTTGGCATTGAAAAATGCTGTTTCAGACTCCCTGTCCCAGGAAGTCATATATACGCTTAATTGGGTTCACATCTGCTTGTTAAAAAGTCCTTGACATTTGGCTAACGTCGGTGCCAACCACCGGGCGGCCACTCAGGCCGTATGTGTCGGGGCGCCGCTGTTCCAGAACGTACCGCTCACATCGAAAAGACGAGTGTCAAAGTACAGGACGGGTCCTTCTGTGACCCCCCGTACCACGGGATTACTATGGGATTACTACGGATTATAATAGGATTACTTTTACTCTATTAGTCCACTGTGACCTTTGGACTTCCAGTTCTGACCTCATTCAGGCCATTCTGTAAAAAGGATAGTGATCCGTCAACTCTCAGGGATTGGCAATATTATTTCATGTGATTAATGCGATGAAGAGCTTTGGTTTTTCATATCAAACAATACATTTAATTATCATGCATGAACATTCCTCAACAGCAAATAATTTTAATTTTAAAAGTAGTTGGAACTAATTAGATGGTTAATGGTGACCAGGCCCAAGTCCAGCCATCCGCCATCACTCAACGATGGAAGGAAACAACTGGCCAGTGGCCCTTGATATTGAATTTGGGCCCTTCTCCCGCTTTCCTCACTTTTTCCCACACATTCAATGTATTTCATATCAAATTATTTCCAATGTAATTTTTTTTTCCAGTGTGCTTTTCTCAAAAATCTAACTGATCAGAGAAGAGTCTCTGGAGTTGGGATTTGTTAAATCCGTACCCATCCAAGGCACACAACAACCACAGGAAGATACAAAATAACCACACAAAGACATAAAAAGACCACAAAGAGATAAAATACAACCACAAGGAGAGAAAAAAAGGCAAATTCATCACAAAGTCTGTGTCTCTTCGTCGGAGGAATGCTTTTTTTAGTTTGTTAACTTTAAGTGTTTCTACGGTTTCTAAAATAACTTTCTCCACATTTTTGACCAGTAAACAACTAAAGACAAGCATGTGGAGGTGTGTGTATCTGCAGCATACAACCTCTACCTGGATCTTGCTGTTTTCGGGATGTTTTTCGTGTCTAACTGTATAAAAATGGAGCGCCCAGGTGCCAGACGGTCAGCACACGTCCACGAGGAAGCTACCGACATGTCAGAGCCCAAAAAAAACACAAAGGTAGCGAGGCAGCGAGGTAGCGAGGTAGCGAGATAGCGAGGCAGCGAGGCAGCGAGGCAGCGAGATAGCGAGGCAGCGAGGCAGCGAGGTAGCGAGGCAGCGAGGCAGCGAGGCAGCGAGGCAGCGAGTAGCGAGGCAGCGAGGTAGCGAGGCAGCGAGGCAGCGAGGCAGCGAGGCAGCGAGGCAGCGAGGCAGCGAGGCAGCGAGGCAGCGAGGCGAAACACCAATCAGACGGAGCTCGTTCCAAAGCCAGAGTGAATCTGGGGTTGGCGAGCAGCCGGACACTCATCGAGTAGGAGGAGGAGGAGGAGGAGGAGTGAATATTGTTTAGTTGTTTTTTAAACTGATGGCACATTGTTATAAACTTTTTTTTCTTTTTTTTTGCTGTGAAGCACTTTGTTATGTTGTCTTTGAAAGGTGGCATGTAAATACAATATTATCAACATCATTAAACCAACATGCTCATTACCAACAAGGACTCAGGAGCTTTAGCCTTTTAATTTCAAGAAGTGTGAGAGAGAGAGAGAGAGAGAGAGAGAGAGAGAGAGAGAGAGAGAGAGAGAGAGAGAGAGAGAGAGAGAGAGAGAGAGAGAGAGAGAGAGACTGTGAAATGTATCAGTTTCGAATATCTTTTCTTCATATTAATCAATTAAAGGTGACATTCTACTGTACGATTCCAGCGTTTACTTTCCACACAGCGTCGACTTGTTTCATTAAACCCAGAAACAACAAAGGGTCTTCCACCTTTTAACTGTGATTGTGCCGGCAGGTTGCAAATAACCCCGTAATAAAACAGCAAAAAACCCGCCGTTTCGTCAAACGTCATGGTGCAGGAGCTGTGAAGCTGCATCTCGTCTCCTCCTCTGCTCCCCCTGTGTCCCCGTCACCGGGCCAAGGGGGGGAGGGCACCCTGGGGTGACTTCAATGTTTAATGACCACGGCCCTTTGCATGGCAGCAGCTCCCCTCCTCCTCCTCCTCCTCCTCCTCCTCCTCCTTCCTCGATGTTCTTTTTGCTTACAGTAGTGTGGGGGTCGGCCCGCTGTCATTTCTTCTCCTTCCACTCTCACTTTGCAGACTGTTTGCTCCCCGAGCTGCCACTCCCCATTAATCTCCATCATTCTCCCTCTCTCACTCCTGCCTCCTGGCATCACATCCCTCTCTCCCTCTCTCTTGCCCTCGCCATCACTCTCCGTCTCTGTGTCTCTTCCTCTCATCCTTCCCCTCCGCCTGGTAAATAGATATGAGCCAAAGTCACATTGCGTGTCAGCCGCCGCCGAAACACATTTTTCAATCAGCCTGTTTACACAGAGTCCACATCGTATGCTGCTTGTGAAACGTGCGGCGGCGGCGGCTCCGGGAGGCGGGAAACACGGATCATGACTTTAGAGGGGTGCAGATGAGGAGGGTGAGACGGGTGCACTGAAAAATGGAACGCTTCTCCGGCTTTGATTTTAACACTGTTTTATTCCCTCTCTCTCCTCTTTTGTCTCCCCCTCTGATCTCGTCTCTGCCAGTCCCTGGCCTTACACCATCTTCCAGCGCGGTTTTGATCTCGTGATGGGAGAACAGCCTTCTGATCGCATCTTCAGGTAAGGGGGAACTTCATCAAACTTTGTTTTTTTTTTTTTGCCGCATAACAGAGATTGTACAGTGATGTAACTGGTTCTAATTCTTTTTTGCCACTGCAGCTTTGGTTTTCTCTCCCTCCCTCGTGATTAAGGGGAGGAGCCTGAGCGAGATTCTATTTTCAAATCTAGAGCCACTTAATTTTCTCTCGGTCGGGTCATCATTGTGTTCGGATTAATCTTAGAGTAACATGCGTGAGATTGGCCAATATGGCGATGACAACCGTTAAATAAATAAATGATATGAATAATAATTGTCTTCACTTTTATTGCTATTTTGATTCTGGTTGTTTTTTTAACTTTTTATAGATTTTAAAATACTTCTCTTTCAAAGGTAAAACTCATTGCTTGAGTTTGACACGTTGAATATAAGTTGAGCATTCATATTTAGTTGCATAAAGATAATTAACTAATCATGTTTCAAGATATTTGGTATCCTTAGTTACCGTAAAGTCTAACCCCAAAATCATTTATCTTCCTTGAGAAGAAGCACATTGAACAGAGAACGTGTTCCTGCCTTCATTACCAGTCCTTCTATGCAGCAAACGAACCACAAGAAACTGCTTCCAATCTAAAGGAAACCCACAGAGCTGGTGTGAAGCTCTCGTGCAGCCGTGAGCTTCGTCTTTACGGACGCTGACATCGCTGATATCTCCACCAACGGCTTTGATGCATTTCTCCTCCCTTCCAGGATGTTTTCTGAAAAAAAGGCCTTTTTACGTCTCACTCCGTCCAGCCCTGCAGTTTGATACATCTCTGTCCTCAGTGCGCTCAGCCACAGCGGTCCTCATTTAAACCGTTCAGCCTTTTAGGTTTGAACTTGCCGAGCGGCTCCAGGAGCAGATATTACCACTCAACACAGGAGCAAATGAGGCAATTAGAACCCCAGCGGTGTATACTGGGTTAAACATTAGACAGGAGGATGTTTGTGATTCTCCCACGTCAGAGGAGGAGGAGATGAATGCTGTGAGTCAGCATTTGAGGTATCAGCGGCGGGGAGTCCCTCAGGGGACCGCGGCCGTGTTTTCCACTCGACAACCGCTTTTTACTCCCGGGAGCTCTTCCTGTTATCCACCTCCAGTTTGTCTCGGCGCGATCCAAATAAGTCCTCCAGCAACAGAGGAGTCCCATGTTGTCCATTAGAAAGGAGCGCTCGTTAAGTGGCTGCTAATTTGTTCTGTGGTCACCCGCTTACGTCACACCGCATCACGGGGACCTTCACCACACCTGCTGCACCCGCTCCCGCAAGACATGATGAAATATGGGAGAGTCGGTTCCAGCTTCCTGGAAAATAATACGGAAATATTACCATTTTAATAGACTTGCTGGAAGCATGCGTTTAGTTTTATTTCGTATCTACAATGAACGGAAGGAAAGCAGCGCTTTGATCCACAGGCAAACGTGACTTTGAAACAAAGGGAGTAATTGGGTGGACGTAATTAAGTGTTCCTTTCCCACAGTGGTGTAATCATTCACTTCTTAAAGTAATGCATGCACACTGCCCTCTCCTTATGCTAAGTTAGCAATTTATTAAATGCAAATTAAACAATTGCGAACGAGGGAATGTGTTTAGTCTGCATAAAAAATGGTTGTTAACCATTAAATCAACAAGCGCTACAAGATGCTATGCATAATTCATCGGCGCTAATAATGCATTTGATGTGAATCAGCGTGCGCTGTTTAGCTTAAAGTTGGACGCATTGCATTGATAATAGATTGATAATATCCGTTGACACACAAATAAAGAATTGTGTCAAAGCTCTTGTTCCAGACATCTGCTGAGATTTATTGCAGTTTTGTGTTTTTCTCTCTCTCGGGGGGGTAAGGCTTTTTTTTTTTTCTTCTCAGGGTTTCTCATTTGGTATGCATCGCGCCCATTAGCACACAGTGTCCTTCTGCCCAAGAAAGCATTATGTAAAAAAGGATAAGTTTGCTCAAAGGTAATATTAATGACCTTCAAGCAACTTGATTCTATTATTCTAAAGCGCCGATGCAGCTAAAACATTCATCTTTATAAAGTCGACACTTTGACGCGGCGTGGTGGTCGTCGACATGGAAACTAGACCTTGATGGAGGGGAACTCCACCAGCTTTTAGACATGGAGATCAGTAGTTATTATTTCAGCTTTTATAAAGATTTTATCAGCACGTTTAACAGTCGGTCCACCATTTTGGTCCAGACTCCTGTCTCACAGTGGGTTTCGTGATGGGTTTTTGGTTAAATCCCTGTAGAACACAAGCTGAAGTTTTCTTTTCCAATTTCTGTGCTCATCTTTTCCACTCGAGACTAAACCTGTAACCCCGCCGTCTGCTCCTCTGCAGGTTCACGTACACCTTAGGAGAAGGCATGTGGCTGCCGTTGAGCAAAAGCTTCGTCATCCCCCCCGCTGAGCTCGCCATCAACCCCTCAGCCAAGTGCAAGACGGACATGACGGTCATGGAGGACGCGGTGGACGTACGGTGAGATGATGGGGACACTTCCCACGCTGCTTTACTTTGTCGTGACACGGTGACGGAGATGGAATAAGGTAGTTCCATCCGGCCTCGCAGGGTGAAAGGATCTGTCTGAGCGCTGAAATATCACTTCTGTCCACTTTGTATTCTTGTTCCTGATGAACGCCCACAACAACAAAAAGAGTACATATCGGCTCTTACTCAAGGCCATCTTTTATACGCGTTATCCCCCAGAATGCAGCTGTTTACTCTCCGACTGTCTCGCCGACTCTTACTTATCAGCATGTGTTTTTTTTTCTTTTTTAATATACTGTTGCTGCAGTCGAGGTTGATGCAGGGGTCTAAGCGGGTCATAAAACATCCAACACAAAATCAATTATGAAGACAGAGAGAGAGAGAGAGAGAGAGAGAGAGAGAGAGAGAGAGAGAGAGAGAGAGAGAGAGAGAGAGAGAGAGAGAGAGAGAGAGAGAGAGAGAGAGAGAGAGAGAGAGAGAGTTAAAAGCAAACAGAACGAAAATAAAGAATGAGAAGAGAGAATTTCTTGGCAATTGAAAGCCATGAAGAGGATCTGGATTGTTAAATGGATCATAACTCTAAAGAAAGTCTGCTCCGTGTGCAGTGGCTGAGTGTGGGCTGCAGAACAAGACCTCTTCAAAAAAAAGCCACGTTATGAATGGGGGTTGAAATACATGCTTCCTTTAACTTGTGGTCTTACCTTCCTTCTATCTTCCTCCAGATACACTTTGCTTTGTGTCGAAGCCGTTCAGAACGCCAATGGTTGGATGTATATGGCATTTGCTTCGTTTCAATAAGCCAGTACATGAAGCCTGTTTATTTCTTTCATCTATAATGCTATGAGGCCAGCATTCTGACTCTTTGACACTGCCTTTTTGTTGCGGGAGTATCACTCAGAATCCTTCCTGCTCTCCGACGTAACGAGGCGGCCTCTTTGTGGACAGAAGGCGAGGTTTTGAAGATCCGAAGAAGATAGAAAGCCGGTAGTTGCTTCAACGACGCCGCCATTGTATGCGGCAGCATGTTGTATATGATGCACAGCAACGGAATCTCTGTAAAAGGCCTTCAGATACTCAACAGTATGACGATATGGACGATGGAAGCTACTGGGACCAGTGTAGTCCACTAGCGGGTCTCTAACCTCGCATCCAAAGTCATTCTAGGTGTTCAATAACTACAAAAACCCACCCCTGTAATGATTAGCACAAACTGTTGATTGGTATACACAAGCGCGGTAGACCGCCAGAAGGGTGACGTCATGGTGGCCACGTCCACTTCTTACATACAGTCTCCTTGAAATAAGTTAAAAGCTTTCCTCTGTACGTCCCCACTCCGTACGAGGTCTACTGCTACCTCTAGTCTTTCTTTTATAGGTGGTTTTTTTGGCCTCTTTGCCTTCGTTCAGAGAGGACAGGGTGACTCTACCGACCGAGCTAGCTGGCGCTCTGCGCTCGTCTCACCCTGGTGAAGGACACACCCGTCCACCTGTTCACCAGCAGGGTTAACGTGACTGCATCTGGTCTGACAGCATGAACACACTCGGTTTGGGACAAGAGGGTCCGTTAATGTGATTAGTAGCGGGACTTGTCTTCTGCTAGTGTTGCCGGGACACGAACCTGTCACAAGTTAGTGTGCTTGCCGTGTCGGATCCCGCCCTCATTGGCCGACGGTTGTTTGCCCCGTGAAAACCACGTCAGGTAAAATGAGTCTCGCTCTCTCGGATGAATATCCCCATCATCTTCTTCTCATTAGCATGCGGGCACTGGAGGAGTGTTTTCTTTCCTTGCCAGAGGCTAATTATAAAAAATCTAAAAAATCTGAGATATAAAGTAGTCGTAGAAGTAGAACACGATGAAATAAAACTGAATGGAAGATCAGGATTAATGGTGATGCCTCCAGCAGAGTGTGTGAAATGTTTTGAAAAGCTTATTAAAAAGTGTGTGTGTGTGTGTGTGTGTGTGTGTGTGTGTGTGAGAGAGATATCTCAGAGCAGTTCACATGTTAACATTATCATTATTGAATTAGCAGTGAGATCATAACTACCGATACAAAAAATAAATGTTGATTGCTATTTGGCAAAATGTCATAAAATCAGAACATTACATAGATGTTCTTCTTCTACATAGATGTGAACACAGAACGTCCTGGTTGGTAAACTTAGTCACCGTATCCTGTTCAAGGTAGGGAATAACATATTTGCAGTTTGCATTATCCGCCAGTGTATGTCATGCATTGAGCCGATAAGGTGAATGTAGAATCAGTAAACTGCTAATATGGTGATATGAGACTGAAGCTGTTGTCGTTCTCTCCTCATACTTGCCCGTGTAGTCTAGTAATAAGGACGTCTGATTGCTGTACATGTCTGGATGCTTCTACTCTGAATGGTAAATGGAGCTGCATTTCTATAGCGCTTTTTCGGCTCCTCAAGGCACTTTACACCACACTCAGTCTGTTCATTCACAGGCTGATGGCTGATCATGTTCGAGGCTCATTCAGCGTCGGGGGCCAGAAGAGTCCGTGCTGTTCAAGGAGACAACAATTCAAGATAAGATGATGAAGCCCTATACGTGACACAGTAACTGAAAGGGAGGCTGGGACTGAGATATACATGTTCCTGTGTTTGTGTCAGGCTTTTAACTGAAATGTGGATTTGAAAGGACGGCCGTGAAACACGTCAAACGTTGAATGGAAGCTCAGCCGGCAATAAGGACACTAAACTACTTATGAGAAAGAGAGATTTTATAACTCGATTAATTTCCAGACTTGATTCTTTTTCCCTCTCTCTCTTTTATAATGTTGTATTAAGTGGAATGGCAATGGACAATTTTTTTTATTTAAATCCATTTTCTCATATTTCAACAGATTTATCACACAGTAAAACCAAAGAGCAGAGATCTTCAACAGGGGGTCCGGGACCCCTAGGGGGCCTGCAGAGTACCACAGGGGGTCCCCACAATGATTTGATCCCAAACTTTTTTTCTCCCAAAATTGAAAATGTCCAAAATGTCAGCAATTATTATTTTAATGGCTTAGCATTGTATCCATCTATCATTACAAAGTACTGTTATAGATGGCACCACACATTATTATTGACTGGTTTAATAAGGAATACAGTTTTATATGCTATGTATTAGGGGGTCCCTCCACTGGGTCTATATAGGCCTTGGGAGTCCTTGGCCTGAAAGACCTCTGGTCTAGAGCCTTGGTTCCCAGTAAGAAGTCTTCAGTATTCACAATAAAAAAAAACTATCTAATTTAAGCCCTCAGATGTGTCTCCAGATAGAAACACAGGGGGAAGACGATACTTGCCTTGTTTGTTCATGTGCATATAATGGGTGTGATGCTTTGCCCGAAGGAACAGCGGCAGTGGCGAGACAGAGTCACTATGAAGTCATCTTTAACGTTACTAATGTGCCTGTAGAGTTTCGGCTATTTGTTGGTGAATAAATGCTCTAACTCCCGTCGATTAAAGAGAATGGTTTCTTCTGAAGTTAACCTTTTAAGGTGGACCAGCTATTCTCTTTTTAATAAACCTGATTTTAAGTGAAAAACAATCAAATAAATGAATAAATAAATTATAAGGTCTCCCTGCATCAATATAGGATCCATTTTTTTGATGCATTTTTAGATGTTTTATATTTTAGATCAGGGTCCATTTTTAATTTCTGTATGAAATTCAACAAAGCCAACTTTTTCTTAGTGTTTTATTTTTATCCCGATCCGTGATGAAATCCTCAAACGTCCCAGAAATTCATTGTGGTTCAACCTGAAATGGAACAAAATAGACATTGGTCGGTGTAATTAATTACTGGGAAAAACTGGTTCCGTGTGTGGACATTGAAGTGGCCCCTGTCTGGTTGCCAAGCCCGGCCCCTAACCACTGAACTACTGCTGCCACCCGAGAAATGAACAATAATATGTGGCAATAAAAGAAAAAATCCAGTCATTCAAATTCAGTGTCATGAGATCTCATTCCAGAAAAACATTCTTTGAACTTCCATATCTGACAAATATCACTCCTTTTGAAATGAGTGTTTTTAATAATATCTGAACCCTCTTTGGTTCCAGGCCTGAACTTCCCTTTGTTACATACTGCATCATGTTAACTGTGAATAATGTTTTTGTTTTTTTTTTCCTTTGGCATGGTTTGGCAATTTCCTCGCCCCCCTGCTCCGTGTTTACACATTCCAATTCCCCCTTTTCCTTTTCAACATTTCATTTTCATTTGGCAGCTTCCTTCAAGACGTTGTGTAAATAACTCATTTCCCTCTGATCTGGGATCTGATGAACGCTCTCTTCAGCTCTCCCCAGGGGCCACGAGGAAACACTGCTAACACATCTTGAAGCCGCTGATTTACTCTGCTTTTGAGCGGCGTCGCCCCGCGTTTGATGATCATTTGTCACTCGTCTCGCTCCCTGGCAGATGGATAAATAGCGATGAGCCCTGATCTTCCTTCCCCTTGATTAGCTGGATTCATGACAGCTGAATGGAGAATCAGCCTTGGGTTTTTTTCTTCTTTGTGTCTGTGTTTTATTAGCATCGCCTTGAGCTTTGTATACAGAAGACTTCTATCTGGGTGGTTAGAAAGTTGTGTATTATTTACACTTTTCTTACATTTAAAGCTGTGAGACAAAACGCACTAATTGAAAAGTCAATATTCCATTTCCCCTCTGCTTCTGTATTAAACAAGCTAATTGAGTAGTAATGAAAGGAAAAAGAACAAAAAAATCACTCGAGTATCAGACACATCAAAGGAGTAATCTTTAGAAATACCTTTCCTCCTTTTTTGATGGTAATTTCTGAACCACTAATGAAGGGAAATTACACGGTTTGACTTGACATTTAAACCTTCGCTGGTACTTTTCTGTGGCTGAACGGTTCCTTCTACCGCCTGTTGTGATGCACATGTACTCCCAGCCTTCCCATTGTCTGCCACCCGTCTTCATGGCGCCCATGATTGAGGCCTTTCAGCTGCAGACAGCTGTCTGGGACAAAATGTTAAATACAGTTTGTAGCAGGAAGTGCTTAGTGGGATTTTAAAAAAAAATGAAATTCATACATTTTATTTTCTTTCTTTTTATTTGAATTCTATTGTATTTGTAGGATAATCAACTTTTCTCTCGAATATCCGTATAAGTTCTTCTTCGAGGCGGGATCATAAGCAATCGCTCACGATAGGCCGCTGTGTGTGTTGATCTGTGTGTGTGTTGATCTGTGTGTGTGGCTCACTCATCAGATAGTTTTCTGATTGGTGGTGTCATGGTGACATCACCCGTTGGTTTGTGGATTGCGGTTTTAAAGCCTCGAGTTCGGCATTCTGTTTTTTTTGCAACCAGTGAAGGAAGTGACCATATTTGGACTGTGGAGGAGCGACGGAAGGATCTGATGAACACAAGCGGCACCCTGAGCAGCAACATAACTAATCATAACATTTGCTTGGCATATATAGAAATAAGCGTTTTTTTTCTTTTTCTGACCCCACGGTTTTTACCTTAGTGCCCCCCTTGAGGACAGACCTAAGATACTTTGATCAGGCTCATAGGACAGTTACTTTAACCAGTTGTTCCAGCGTATTATGGGATGTAATGGATGTTGTAATAGCTTCAACAAATGTGGCTGACAAATGTTATATCATGTTGTAAAAGATCGCTGGATGCGTCTCGACTATAATTTGCAGTTTCCCAAATCATTTAGAATTCACCCTTGCTGCTAGTTTCATCATCTGATGAGGCTGTTTTCAATAGCTTCCCTCAGAGTAAACGACAACAAAGCAACGGGCAATTATAAAAGAAGAATTGGTTTGGAAGATACCATCAGGTTTACTTTTGAAAGGGAAGGGAACTGGCTGTCTTTTCTCACAGGGGACGGCGGAGGAGCGCCGGGAGTTGGGTGTCTGAGAGGTCGTCGTCGTCACGGCGATGCTGTGACACTAGTTTGTATAGCTTTTCTTCTCTGATTTATATTCAGGAAGAAAAAACACTGAGGTCCTTTCTGCTGTGTTTTTCATTTCGACAAATCCCGAACAATTGTACTTTCGTCCTTCTGTCGGACGATCCCCTCGTTGACCTCGCAGGAGGTTTTTTACGGGGGGGGGGGGGGGGGGGGCGTAGAAATCGAGGTTACAGCAGCGAGTTCACGTTTCATCTCTGAAGTCGCCTGTTTTGCATCGAAAAACAAAGTCATAGCTTTTCTCGATGATCACACAGAATGAATTATACATACAGGTATTTGTAATTCATGAAAATATGTATCTCTTCATTAGCAGAAATAGAGAATTTATTTCAAAGCAGGATGTTGATGCAGCACTTTGACACGTCCTCTCTTTCCCCTCTCGCACGCACGGAACACCCTCTGAAGCAATGTGACGTCTTAATCACCTTTAATAAAAGCAAACTGCATATTGCTGGCATCACTGTTTAAATCCTGAATTTCACTCATTGGCTTGTTTAAATTTGATACAACCGTTTCCAACCAAACGGCACCATGGCAACCGTTGTCATTCTGCATTACCATTACCAAATATCACATCACTAATCCAGATAATACCCTATAAATTATTGGAGACAGTCTCCCATTGAAGACTCATTGCTCAGTAGTAATTGCAGCTAACCCTCTGTTTTCTGCTTGGACAGGGAGGAGTTGATGATCAGTTCCTCCTTTGACTCCCTGGAGGTCCTCCTGGACTCCTTCGGGCCCGTCAGAGACTGCACCAAAGACAACGGAGGCTGCAGCCGCAACTTCCGCTGCATCTCCGACCGGAAGCTGGACTCCACCGGATGCGTGGTGAGTCATCTATCTCTTATACAAAAAAAAAAAAAACTCCATACATTAGCTGCAGCAGCAGAACAGGACCTTTCCCTCAGATCGCTCTACTGTCAGCACAGGTCCTTTTGTGATACAATGTGCGCGCATTACCTCCAAGCCGCAGGGATTTCTGATTCATACGGCTCCTCCCTATCATTCATATCCCGGCGTTGAGGGAATAGTTGGTTTCTTGGCCGTCTGTGTTCAACGCCACCCATCCGAATACATATTCATGAAGGAATCTGGAGGTCGAGATGACCCGTGTCAAGGACGAGCAGCACACCCGCACCCAGTAATGTGTCTGAGTAGACGGTTTGACTTCGCCCCTCGTCTCCTACGCCTCTTTGGCCCGACAACACATTCGTTACCTCCAGGTGCTGCTTAGCAACCAGCAAATGTTGCAGCCAGGTTTGTTTTGGTCTCCATCTGTCAGGGACTCAGCGATACCGTCCTCGTTATTTGCAGAAATCTCAGTACCTTCTGCTAGTGTTTTGCTTCTCCTAAACCCCCACCCCCTTTTCTATTGATAAGCTGTCATGCACCCCCCCCACTTTACAATTAAATCTCCTTTCAAGTACTTTGATGCACTTGAGTTGAGCCTTTCAGGTGGGCTCGGGAGATGCTATTTATGCAATCCAGTGTGCTTCATCCTATCTCTTATAATGCACCTTGAGGAGACGCAGAGCAGCTCGTGAGATATGTTAAATGGGAAAATGTTTCGTTTATGGATGAGAGCGTACACGCATGCAATCCAAGCAATTAAACACGTAGGCGGTACGGTCAACTTTAACACTCAGGATGTAAATGTTATCTTGGCAGCCGCGCAAAATACATGGAGTACAATTATTGATCACCGCCTCGCGCTTTCACCATCATCGGACTTTAATCAATAAGTCTGAGCATGCAGGCTAGGAAATCAGTATTCTGTACGCTGCAATACATCATAATTTAGTGGAAGCAACTAATCTTTTCCTCATTAACTCAACATACATGTATAGGTTTAAATAATTTCAAGCTAATTAAATTGAACCTTTCTGTTTTTTTATTTTTGAACCACTTCAAAACTAAGTTGAATGAATAAACTATGGAGGCGCCGCTCAACGGATTAAATTAAGTTACTAAAGAAACATGATCAGCATGTGAACAGACCTCCCAGCATGCAATGTTGGAAAAACTCCCCAGACATGCATGATGGGAACTTGCTCTTTGTGCTTGTTGAGATGTCTCTTTGTGACGAGCGGTGGTCACCACGATGACCACGAGTCATGAGTTCATAATGAGAACAAAGCTGAACTTTCCACTGTGAATAACAACTTGTGAGTCTCTTTTGTCTGCATAAAGCCAATATATTTACTTTATGACGAGGCTCCTCGGGTCCACTTCCCGTAGTGTCGATCGCCCACTTCCAATGCAAAATCAAATGAATCCCTAATTTGATGCTCATTAGATCCCACAGCCACATGGGGACACCAGTCCGTCACTGTCCGTCATTCACTTTCCACTGGAGTTAATTACTTCCACTCTGTGTTAATCAGACAATGTGGACACACACACAGGACCTTCACCCAGGAGACTGCAGTTTGTGTCCTTTGTAAAATCAAAAGGCAGTGTTGACTTATTCTAAATTACGTCTGTAACTTAAATAATGTACTTATTTTAAACGAAGCAATGATGGTTTGCTAAGCCTAAACAGGCAGCTGTGTTGCGTTAGTTTCGTTGTATGGGAAGCTGCTTTGGTTGGAAATGGGGTTGACTTCGGCATAAGTCAGTGACAATGTTAACCTGATGATGGCGCTAGATGAAAAAGTCCACTAAAGTCGTTGAGTGTTCACTGTCTGGTGACCATGGATACATACCAGATTCCATGGCAACATAGTCACTGAGATCGTGTGTTTTAGTCCCTGACTGATTTTTTTGTCGGTCTGTTGAAACTTCAAGTGGAATCTTGAACAGCTATGAGACCAGTAAGCATCCAGAATATCAGCCATTGGGACTTCACTGAAGTAATTAAGCATCTGAGCTTTTTTGAAAGCTTAGTTGAGCCATTCATCCAATCAATAAATAAGCAAATGCTCAGAATAACACCCCTTTTCATTTCCTGTGGGCTTGTAAATGAATTACCGCCGCTGGAAAGCACCAGCCATTCACAGGCATCACAGATATCTCACTTGTTAGTAGAACTTGTTAGTAGGTACGGATTGGACCCTGCGAATACTGTCCTCTATCTGAAATTGCTTTATACCCAGCCTGATAGAAGCCACCGAGTTGCAGCGGTGTTGCACTGGAATGTCGGAGACCGAAAATATCCATCCAATTTCTGTCTCGTACAAGAGATAACAGAGGGGAGATTTCCAGCCAGGGCTTTAAAGTCTCATGTGGCGTTTCATTACGTTTGACTTCTGTCTTGAATATGTAAACCTGCCGTTCGGAAGAGACGTGTGTTGTTGAAAACATATACACATGTTAAACACTTTGGAAATGAGTCAACAGACTGTTTTTTTCTCTCATCAGTAAAACAAACAGAATGTTAGCCCTAAAGCATCCCCTGCTTTTTGGTCTGGTGGTCTGGTGGACTTATTGTAAGTCGCTTTGGACAAAAGCGTCTGCTAAATGACCTAAATGTAAATGTTATGTAAATGTGGACTCTAAATGGACCATAATGTACTAAATGAACATCATGCTGGATTGAAGAAGACTTGAAACTAGAGATTGAGACCAGAAACTCATGTTTACAATGTTTACTGAGATAATACATCAAGAGAAGTAGGACCATTTTCTCATAGACTTCTATACAACCAGAGAGTCGCCCCCTGATGGCCAGCAGAGAGAATACAAGTTTTTTACTCTTCAGAACCGGAGGTACCTGCCTGGTTATTGCTTGCAGGCTACACTTATCACACCCATATGAACCTTCAGGCTGCCTCTAGTGGCTCAGAGGTGTACTGCACGTGTGAATGTTAAACAAAAGACTTTTGAAGAAGTTCTGCACTTTAAAGAGGCGAGCCTAATAAAAATCTCTTGCGACCCTGTAGTGGGAAAGCACAAAACGACTTCTGATATTTTGTAATAGCAATTTCCCTTTACACATTACATCTGGTTGTTTTCAAACAACAGCTTGTATTCACCCGCATCTACAGAGCGGCTTCTTTATGCCACTGTTCTTTGCAAATCCTTGATTATTTAAAAAGCTTCACAAACAAAATGCATTTCTTCGCTCTGAAATTATTCTCACATGGATCCAAAAAAGAAACAAAGAGATTTCTTGCCAACACTTTGAGGTGTCATGAGACTTTTCTTTTGTGTTCTATTCTATTATTTATTGTCCTGTTTTATTTCCATCCCTGTGAGCGTGTCGGAGAATAACATTTTCTTTTTCAAGAACACTTACGGGAGGGGGGAGACGTGATAAACTGTTGGATAGATGTTGTGAAACTCAATGAATTTGTATGCAGGACATTTAAAAAAAAGGTTTGTCCCCGGCAACAAATCATATACAGTTTATACTGAAGTGTAACAGTCAGTTAAAATAGTATAAGCATGAGGGAGGCGGCCTGGTACTCGGATCATATCACAACGAGGCAAAAACACTTCCTGTGTTTGTGATGTTCCACCCGGGTTGCCTGCTATCTGAAGTGCACTTTGCAAGTCAGCAAGTACGCCTCATACTTTATACATGTGCATAAAGATATTATGGGAGGATATTGCAAATATTGGCTGAGTTATGGTAGGTCTAGTTTGTGCACTCTGCTGGATTTAAGAGCCGGTTTGCCTGTAAAAAATGATGAGCGGCTGCAAAAAGCACAAAGGAAGGTTGTGGTTCCGCACAACTGGACCTGGAGACATCCTATGAATTAGACATGTAATTATTATAGTTTTTCTTTCATCCCTAAAGAAAAAAAAAAGTTGGGAAACACAGTTTACACCATCACAGCAAACACGGGGGGATGGGGAGTTGTAGTTTTTTCTGCTCAACGGCTCATTATACCTGGTGTTTAAGACGTGCAAGGACGGGCTGGTAATTGCATTCTTTTGATAAGACATCCGTTGCATGTGGCTGCCTTTATCTCAGAAATGGAAGACTACATCAATCAAAGCTGCCCCGTTCCCTTCACCTGCCCCACTCTCTCTCTCTCTCTCTCTCTCTCTCTCTCTCTCTCTGCTTTGAAAACAGGGTTTTCTTTCTGCATCTTCTATTGGCATCCCATTGATTTTTAATTTTCTATTTTTCTTCCTCATTCACATTTAATACGCCTGCATTGCAGTTTGCCCAGTAATTTAGCGTAATATAGTGTTGGACTGAGACCTCCGGTAAACCTTTTTAAATCACTTCTTCGGTTATCCCATCTCTGGTCCTGGTCCTGGACCTGGATGTGCATTCTGCTGAATCCACCTAGACGTCGTTAGCTGCCGCCGCGTCAGGCTGTGGTTACACGCACGCAGCGAGCACAACCTGAACGGAATTGGCAGCAGAAATTTGCCTTGTGCTCTTATTTATGTAAATGTGGCCCTGAAGGTTCACCATTATCTATCAGGGAGGAGACACAGATTGGAGGAAGCAGGCGAGTTAAAAGAAGGAGCCTTCCAGCTTTTAATGCAACTTGGTTTGAGAAAAGCTGGGTTACATTTTTCCAGATTTTATTGATCTATATTTCTTGTCCTTTGAAGACCGTATCACACTGGGGACATTATTTCCTTGTGATGAAATTGCACGTTTACACACAATTTTACACAGAAAGCATATTATTATAATTATTTTTATTATGACCCCAGCACCAACAACGTTGGTCAGCGAAGTTCCTAAAGAAATAGAATAATTATTATTATTTATGGAAATTAATTGGCTTTCTGAGGGCCTGAACTCTTTGTGAGACGTAATTAAGATCAACCACATACACTACAGTGGTTACCTTTCACAATAAAAGCCCTAAACATGAACACTCTGTAGCTGTTTACCGGAGGAACCACTTTGATGCAAAATATTGACATCTGGGTATTTTGGCATTGAATTATCACCGAGGTCTCACTGCTGTCTTTAAATCGGTTGGTATTGTGTTTGAACACACACACACACACACACACACACACACCCGGCGCTGTCCATCACCACGTGCTGCCGTTGCATATATTACTGTGTGTTTTAGTAATTATCTTGTGACTGTCAAGCTTATAAATGAGCCTCTCATCCGTCTAATCAGGGTGGTAAACTGGCCGGGCCCCAGCTCTCTTGATTCCCCCCTAATCAATTACCACCTTGTCTGAGTCCTGGCGCTGCCGGTAGCTGTCCTGTCTGCACTTAATATCTTTCCCCGCGTGAGAGTGGGCTGATGCCGGCGCTCTGCGCTGACCAACGTGCTCCATCTCGCTGATGTATGGCGTTCCCGGGGAGAGGCGGCGCGTGGCGCCCGCGGGAAGGCGAAGGCTAATCATCACAGGGTGATTGTGAGATTAATTAGCTTCGCCTTGTCACTTTTTTTTCCTCCTCTATAAAGATGGTGGAAAACGAGGGCGCCGCTTTGCAGAGCGGATTTCTCCCCGGATAGAACGATGCATAAAACCAGCAGAAGTGTTGATCATTAGGACGTTTTTGTATGTGTGATTTACACTGTTGGAGAGAGGAATGTTTGCGTGCCAAATATAGAATGCAGGCGCCTGATTAAGGCCGTGGTGGCGAGGGCGAGGGTGCCGACGGTCGTCGGATTCCAAGTCTTGGATTTTAGCCTTTGGATGTTTTGTTTGTTCCAAGTTACTAAAAATGGCTTCTTGTTTTCACCGCCGTCGGCTCGGACAGGAAATGTCACTCGAGGACGTTGCACTTGAAAGTATGTGTATCCACGTCTTTCCTTTTTTTTTTAGCTCTAAGAAATACGAAGGCCAGCGTGTTTTCCATCAGTCGGAACTTTTACAGCAGGCGTTTTACTCGCTGAGCATCGTCTGTGATCACAATGTTTCCGTTTCACTTGAAATCATGTCGCACCAAACTTTAAATGTTTCTAGAAATGAAGTTTAAGATTAAATGTAGAATTTATACTCTCAACTATGCTGCTGAACTTCCCTCCAGACACCAGATCAACCAGGAAACTGTTATGGAGCTCAACAGGAAGATTACACCAACAGGCGGACTTCGTTTTACCTCATTGGTTTTATTATCTTCCACTATTTGACCATAGTGATCCATTGAAACCCAGCCTACATACTGGGTCCCCACAGCACCAAAATGTATTTATTTTTTTCATTTCTTTCGGGTAAGCAGGGATCTACATATTGGTATTTATTGAAATCTCAGCTTAAATGAACCTCCGTTGGCCTCAGAGTGTCATTTGGTCCTTCAGCCCGTGTTAGGACACTTATCTGCTTATCACTTCAAATGACAGCTCACAGTGTTACACATTCAGCCAACAACCACAAACCCCGACAGTAGCAGAAAACAAAAGCAACGAGGCGAGCTCATCAACCGCACGCTGAGTGTTTATGTCGGTCCACTCGCCGGGTCAAACCAGGACACGTCACCTTGCATCAAAGCCCACACACGGACCACCGGTGCGATGCTAGTCCGAGTCGCACACAGAAATGACAGAGTGTGAAGTACACGTGATGCACGAGACGACGGGAGGAGCTTTTTTTTTTTTTTTTTTTTCATAACAATTCTGGACGCCACCTCTTTGCGTGCCGCAGGCCGGAGCAGTTCTTCTCAACACTTTGTATTGGCGTACTTCCCCTGAGGCGGCAAAAAACAATCTCGACCGGGATCACATTTTGGGACACTAAGCAGCGTTGAGCCGAGTCAATACCTGGCACAGATCGAGCTAGACCTCAGCCCTGAAGAGGAATAGGAGCACATTAGATTGTCACTACTGATGTTTTCTCTCCTCGGGTCATCGGATTTATGTGCGTGTGCGTTTAGACTCCGACGGTTGATAAAAGCGTCTGCTGAAGGTCACCTACTGCAGTGTAAGGATTCATACTGAAATGAAATGTTTGTAATAAGTCGTTTTCTACGACGGCATCTTATTTCTGTTGAAAAAAAAAAAAACAGAGCCGAGAGAGGGGGCAATATCGCAAATTTGCGAGTTTATAAAGTCATATATTTACGATGCTAACAACCGGCATCTATGCTAGCTAACTTCCCATGAATTGTTGGTTTTATTTATATTGTCATCTTATGGGTGTTTTGTTGATCAGGCGGTTGGGCTAAGATGCTAGCAATAGTTTTCACTTGTTGTCATAGCAACGGCAAACATCCAGTGTTAGCGGAACCAAGCAACTTAATTATATCTGCTATATGTAAATGTTCGACATTAGAAATCATACACCTCATTTCATACACCTGTATGTAAACGTGAATATTATGCAAAAAGAAAACAAAGGTGAGAGACGGGGGCAATATTCAGAGACACCTACAGTGGCCCTTAACCGCCGTTGTAGTTTTTCGGTTATTATAACGAGTTTTAAAGAAGAAGAGGGACCTAAATGATATTTAGATACGATCAAGAGGAAGCTACTGAAGGAGAGCTGTGGAAGTTACATGGGCCAGACATTCATTATTCTCTTGTTGGCAACACACTATTAAAGGCATTGAACTTGACATTTCCTTGCACTAAAGGGACATAGAGAGAACATGTCCTCCACACTTTGTAAAATCCTGTCTGTCTTTTTGGTCTCAACCACGTGTGCAAGTTGATTTACTTCAAAAATCAAAGTCAAAGCTATGGTCTACATTGTGAAAATCAGTTGAGCCTCTGAGACGGATTGGAAAAAAAGCATCCTGCCCCCCCGAACCAAAACCCTCCCCTCGTGTTCCACGATTCGACGAGGCGGGATGACGAGAGCAATGGCTCCCATTGGTCACTTTCTATGCAGGCCTACGGCTGATAGACTGAATGGATTTTTGTTTTAATTCCAAATCGTAGACCATAGCTTTAAGGTTTCCTCTTGCTTTCGATTGTCCAGCTGCTAAAATCCAGATGAGAGAGGAGAGGAGGTGATACGCTCAACTGCATCACCTTTAATCGTTGCCATTTGCTCACAGTAATATGGCTTCAGGAGGATTTATTTGTGTGGTCCGGTTGAGGGAGGAGACGGAGAAGACGTGTTTTTATTAAAAGGCCGTGTACATGTCAACTAAAGTTATTTACTAAGTTGAGCAAAAGAGCAGCTGAGACTCCTCTGGTTGCAAAAAGAAGTCTGATTGTATAGATGTCTATGAGAAAATGACCTGACTCCGCTTGGATTACTATCTCAGTAAACATTTAATCTACCGGCGAGCATCTGTGGGATTGTTTGCACACCAGTGTTTATTCGTCACCCTGACCTGCTTTTGACTTTGACTCTGTAACCTCAGTAATCCTGTAGAAAAGTCTGGTTCTTCACAGACCAAAGAGAGTCTGGATCCACAACCCCTCCTTAGATCACCCAACCTTCTTTCCACCCAGTAGAAGTGATGCTCGTCCTTTTTAAAACTAATGCAGCTCCTTTTTGTTAGGAATCCTGCTCACAGGAACACGTTTTGCTTTTTTAGCTTGGCAGAAAGTTTTTATCACAACTTTACAAGGAAACAGCTCAGAAAATGATCTCAAAGTCGACGGGGCATGAAGTTCAATAAATAACTTTCCCTTTTTGAAATATGACTGCAGTTCAAAGAGATGATTGAACGTTTAAATTTTAGATGATAAGTGTCGGATTAGATGACGCTAACTATCGGCTCCAGTGCTCATTAAGAGAACAGACCTGGGGTCAGAGGATAGGATCTTTCTCTTTAAGGCGGGTCTACAGTTGCACCGCGTCCATCTGACCCCCAGCGCTTTCCCTGTTGTGCTTTTTGCACTTTGCTGTGGAGGAGGTGAGAGGGGTTAGCGAATGTCCAGCTCTTCTGCACTCAGCTTACCCACCATAACATCCCCGGGGGACCAGACTGAGGGCCCATCACTGACCTATGACACAAACTGCTTATTTCATCAAACTGGCCGAACAAAAAACTCTCCCTAAAGACAACTTTCTCTATTTGGAAACATGGAAGGAAAGTGGAAATGTTGGAATCCTTTTTTTTTTTCCCTCTCAGGCTCTGAAATAGGATTCTTCTATCAGACCTCTTCAGAGTAGATGAAGTTTCACCTGAAACTTTCTCTCTCTCTACTGAAGTGTACCATACAGCGACATACAGCTCTATTTGGACAAATAAGCACCGCTGTCATTTCTCTGGTGAGGCCGGTCTCTAAATGAGATAAAACAACAGCACAAGCTGCTGAATTCATCACAGTAGTAGCAGGCGCAGAAACATAATCAGGCATCGATATACCGCTGAAACCCTGAAGCTCCTCCTGACACGACCTTTTCACTGCACGTACACAGTGTACAGCTAACAGAGATCATTGAAATGATTTTAAAATGCCATGCCTGTATAAATGGCTCAATATAACTTGGATTTGTTGAAAAATATCTTGAAATGTTGTTGTATTTGCCATTTTAAAAGCATCACAACATACCCATCACAGCCTGACATAATGCATTAGTGAAACACCAACATGATGACATTCATGAAAAATGATTGAACTGTGTTTTTTCAAGTCAAATGAGTCAAAAACTTCTCCCGTCCTCAATCATTGTGTTTCTGCACTAATCTCCAAGTCATTTGTAGGAGCGCAGCTTATCCGACTGCTCTCGCTAGGATTTGTTGCTGTTTGGAAAATCACTCAGCGCTGATTTCCTACAGGAATTGATCCTCATTCAGCAACGGGATTAAGAGGCCTGGTGGCTGAAGGGTTCTCCAGAACTGGTTAGCATCCTCTGCAGCATACAGTCCTCTCGCAGACCGACCTCTTTAACTCCCTAACATGAGTGATTAGGAGCACTTGGCTTTCAAAGACCCGTTTGTTGGTGTCTGTAGATGTTCATTATCTCGTGACCACTTGGAGATGAAGATCTAAAACTGTAACGCCGTGATCTCATTGCATTTTGCTGCTCGGGAAAAGCTGATAGTGGTGGTAGTTTGATAGAGAAGGTGGTTCATGTTGTGTAACCGTCAAGGGTAGGTTTATGCAACACAGTTTTTTAACATTGGGAAACAGCCACATTTAGGTTTAGGCAACCGACGTATTCAACATTGTGAAACGGCCAGATTTACATTTATGCAACACAAGTCATCTCTGCATGCTTTTTTTCACAACCTTAGTTTTCATCATTATAAGAAAGGGCTGCAAAGAATTCTGCGCTTTAAGAAGGCAAAGTGGGTCTGATGTAGAACCTTTCTCGAGAACAACCTCGAAGACATATCGGCGGATTGTCAGTCATTCAAAAGGCTTTATAACGTGAACGTCTGACCTGTGCTTGAAGGCGAAGGCAGGCTGAAAGGCTAAAGCTTGAAGGTCCACTATTGAGTGGACTGTGCTGGTGTCGACCAGCGAGCTCCTGTGTGAACACGGCTCTCCTCGGCGTTGAAAGGCTTTTTGAATTGTGCAACACAACGTGTTGACCTGCAGGGATACAGAAGCTTGTCAGTGTGAAAGGACGTTGATGTGTGAAACTTCACTCAAGGGTACTTAATGCATTTTCTGCCCCATATGTTGTATCTGAAGTTGTTTCTGCTTCGAGCTCCCACAGAGCTGCTTCGACTCTAAATAATGTAGAACGATGTGAAATGGAGGCATGATTTAAAAGTTAATATGTTTCTTAACCTGGAGGGATTGAATCACGGTGAAGTTGAGGTTCTCAGCCTTTTCATCTTGTAAAACTGCTGTCAAACATCGACTTCCGAGTTCATTTTCGATGTGACTGCAACATATAAACTAACCTTTCATGTCCGTAAATCACAGTGCTCGCTCCTGTTAATCTGGATTATTTCCCCGTCATTAAAAAATCAACCTTTCACGGACACAGATTAATTCCAAACAAGACACAGTTTTTTTTTTTAATCTGATAACATTTGAAGTGTTTGGGGACTGTTCACTTGGGAGTGATTTTATTCAAAGGA
Organism: Chelidonichthys spinosus; assembly: GCA_029853015.1. NCBI lineage: Eukaryota > Metazoa > Chordata > Actinopteri > Perciformes > Triglidae > Chelidonichthys > Chelidonichthys spinosus. The sequence continues at coordinate 25,638,983 of CM056827.1, read as the reverse complement.
TTATCAATGATTTACTCCGGATTATAGAGCAGATTTGTGGAAATCGCCAGTGATAACAATCCACAGACAAAAGGCTCTGGCAGCCGTATATTCTTAATGATTATCATCCTACAGATATTCACGCTGCTCCGGCATCCGGAAGCCGAGTATGGCCGTCAATATCTCCAGCTATCTGCTGTTGGCGAGCTTCACCGCAGCGAGCCGTCGATACTAATGCCTCTCGGTCTGCACCGCCGATCCACACATACCATCGATTTCACTTCCGGGGATTTAAAGATCCCGTGCCACGGATGTGTTGGGAGATTCAATGTCTCGTGTGCTCTTTGCATCACCGGTAATAAATCATTTGTCACAATGGCCCCTCACGGACTGACAAGATCAATATGGGTTTACCGAGGGAGCGACACCAGGGACTCATTCACCACGCATCCCCGGTCCCTACTGGTCCCGCCACAGTCATAGGACTGGTGCCTGCAAAGCAGTAATGCATGGCATCAATCACCTCCCAGCACTTTCAAACAATGGAAGTGGAATATAAATACAATAACACCAGTACACTGTCAGTCATATTTCTGTGGGATTAAAAACATGATCAAATAATAACTCGAAAGTTGAGCTGAAGCAGTATTGCTAGTAGAGGACCTGTATTGTCCTTCCGTAAGGATTTATGTCACGGTATTATTGGTTGGAACTCCACATTGGATTTCACATATAACGTTAAATATATATGTTGTACTGTACTACCTATTAAAGGTACCTCTGTCATCTCTTCATTATTATACGTTGTTATGGGTAAAACGTATTATCCAAAAGGCAGTAAGTTAACAGACATGTAAGTAGAGAATTTGTCTTGTCATTCTCCTCATTAAGGCCTTATTACCAAACCACACATAGTCTCATTTAGCTCTTTGACTTTGTTCCAGTTTGCCAGGAAATCAAACCTGATGTCAACCAACGAGCCGATCATTCAGGTTCCCTTCCAGCTCTGCAGCCTCTGCTCTCCCCTCGGCCCTGCATTCACTTTGGGGGGTTGCCTGGTGTCCCTGAGCAAGACACCTCACCCCAATTGCTCCTGACGAGCTGGCTGTCGCCCTGCGTGGTTGACTCCGCCGTCGGTGTGTGAATGTGTGTATGAATGGGTGAATGACCGTCATTAATGTAAAGCGCTTTGGAGAAAAGCTCTATATAAATGAGGCCATTTACCATTTTCCTTCACTTTGACCTCTCCAGACCCGGTCATTCCCCATCTCTCCACCAGATGTCCTCGCTATGTCACCTGACGGCCACACCCACCAACACACCTGCTTCTCACTTCCTTATCTCCTCCCCATAATGCATTGCTCTCGAGCTTCAGCTTCTTGCCCAGATCCTAATCCTTGCTGGTTGGAATTGTTTGCATGGTAGGACTGAAACATGTAAGCCAGTTGATCATAGTTTTCTAGGATCAAATTAGTGTCAACATGCAAGTGAAGATATCCATGTAATGAGTGAAAACTGATGGCGTCCCTGGTACGTGCTGGAGGGGAAACTTACATGTTTTTATATATATATATATATATCTTTTATATTTATTTAAATAGCTTTCACAATTAACAGAAACAGGAAGTCAGGAATAAGCACGCAAGCTTAATCAACCAAATGAGCCACCTGGACCGTCTGAAGAACACAGGCGGCCCCTAATTGATCAAATGAGCTGTTGCTGGTTCCTGGGAGCTGATAAAGCGGCTGCCTGGTGGTGTCTGCTCTGAAGCTGCGGGGCCTTGTTAAAATGCAATCCATCAACGTTTCCTTTTGAAGTTATAGCTGACGGAGAACATAATGTGAATTTCACCTGACGGGTCTCTGTGAAAAAAGAAACTGCTTGGGAAATCCTGAAAAAAAAGGAAGAGGAAACCAAGGTGAAGTCGGGTCTCACCGCTCTTTTTTTCAGTCAATTTATGACACTCATTGATTTCCAAAGTAAATAATTCCATTTGACTCACCAAATACAAAAGCGCTCCTTTCTGGATTCTGTATGGACATTCAAATGTAAACCGACAGTACTGCCCCCTCTCCCCCCATAACAAGCGTCCTTTTTTCAAAGGATTCCATTATAGATGACGCTGGTTGTCGGACATTTCATCACCGTTCTTGTCAATCAAGCGGCGGTCTCTGTGCAAAGGTTGTTTTCTTCCCAACATGTACGAGATGAAAGGATGAATGGAGTGATGGAGGCTGAATGTTGAATGAGTTGAGCTGGAGAGTTGGTGGTGCAATAGTCTGCCTTAAAGACACATGGAACCGTGATCACGTGGTTTTCTGATGCCTAAATGGGATCTGTGTGTCTTGGATTGTACCCAGATCTTCCTGGTCCCCAGAGAATTAGACAGATTTGAAAAAAGCAGCCCGCCCCCCCAACCAAACCCCTCCCCTCAGTGTTCCACGATTCGACAAGGCGGGACGACAAGGAGCAGGGGAGACCAGGGGATTGGATGGAGGGTACAAGCCAATGGGAGCCTTCCGGAGCAATGGCTCCCATTGGTCAATTTCTATGCAGGCCTACGGCTGATAGACTGAATGGATTTTTTTTTATTCCAAATAATAGACCATAGCTTTAAACTTTGGTGATCTCCTGACTACTTTTTATTAACGAACACCATAAAGAGGTATCTTAACATCTAAGTGGTGGATTTCTGTTTAATTTGGAAGCAAACTTCACATTCCAACTATCAAAGGGGAGTTCCCCTGCCGTGATAATGATTGGCTCAACGGTGCAATATGATGTATTATTGCCTTTTTCCAAATTACTTCCTCTATCTTCATTTCTTTTAAGTGTGGTGTACATAAGATTTGACATACGTTGTATTTAACATATCTTTTTAATGGAGTCATTTTCCTGTTAACTTCTTTTAAAGACGAGTTTTTTTCACCTTTTCGCTCCTCCTGCTGTTATTTGGGCATTTGACTTTTACATGAAACATCCCGCCATGTGCAGCTTTTGCAGCCTAAGCTCAGTGTTCACACGGGCTGCACTAATGGAAACCGAAATCTGACTGTTTAGATTCTGCAGCACAGATGTTATGGGGTCTGTTTACCTGGCCCATCTGGGATTAGTGCTAATGTGGCAGCTTGTCACAGTTTAGGCGGCTCTAAGGACGCCGTAAAAAATCTGTGATCGCTCGCATTCGTCATTTTTTAAAACCACTTCCTCCTCCCACAGTGCCCCCCGGGGTTGAGTCCTATGAAGGACGGCACCGGGTGCTACGACCACCACATCGGCATCGACTGCTCCGACGGCTTCAACGGAGGATGTGAGCAGCTGTGTCTCCAGCAGCTGGCTCCTCTAGAGGACGACCCGACACTCTACAACATCCAGATGTTCTGCGGGTGAGAATCACACATTTACCACTTTTAATCGTTTTTTTTACTGTCAGTATATTTTATTTTATTATTTTTTCAGACGACTGCTGTCCTTTCACGCACATGGCATCTAGTCACGTGTCACGTAAGCATTGACAGGCAGGCAGGCAGGCTAATTATTTTCTCCGGTCCGACTTTTTTGATTGGACGGGGTTTTTACAGTCCTGCCACGGCCACAGATTCCAATACTTTTTATGTTCTTATGTCAGAGCATTTAATGTATTCATTGCTTCTGGTATGTTACGAGGATTTCAAGTAGTATAACAGAAAGGGTTTCTGAATAGAATCACCTACTCAATCTTTAAGTACTGGATTTGCAAATGAAGCATTTTGACTCTTGATGCTTAACGAGCCATTGGAGGGAATGTTGTGGGGCTATTTTTTGAGGATTTTTGTTTGTGGTTTGTTTGTCTGATTTTTAGCAGGACAACAGAAAACAACTACTGACCTGAATTGCATAGCGACAAGGTGAAGGGTGATCTATTAAATCCATGAAGGCGGGATCCAACCAGGGGGCAGATACACACATTCTGTTTTTGGAAAGCTAGAAGGACCCTCCGAGTGCCTTATTAGTTTTCGTTGTGTTCCTTCTGAATACTGTTCTTTGCTCAGGAGGCCTTGACAAGTCTAAATTCTTGAAGGGGGGAACATGGGATAGGAATGTTTAGCTCTATAACACTGAGCCCTGGCAGGAATCCTCCGCTGACATTGTTTACACCTGCACAACTGAGCTGGTTCTCTGTCTGCTGCTGCCGGCGTGGGACTCCGTCCCAAAGTCCGATTCTTTGTTCACACGGGAGAAGAGAAGCCGACAAAGCATTCCACCTCCTCCTTCTGCAGCTACATTCTTCTTCTTGATGAGAACAGAGGGTGTTGGACTGCCGACGGGCTGCAGTGTGCACCTCCGACGACTGCTTTAACACTGGGAGGAAATAAGCAGCATTCACTGTCACATTTAATTCTCTACTACATCATTATGTACAACAAACAAAAGTTGTTTAATTTACTCCGGTGTTAGCAGGCGGTTTCTTACTGTGCAGTTGACAATAAACCCTTTGAATCTAAATGGAATTCTAAAAGTGGAGACAAGTCTGTGTGTTTACGACGGTCTCATGTGGAGTTTTAATATCTAATTGTATTATTTAAACTTGTGCTTTTCCTTCTGTAGCTTGTTCAATACTAGATAAGCCAGATGTATAACTGAGCATACTACTACTAAAAGGAGAATATAATAAAGGTACAATGCTTATATTTTTAGCCAGACACTAACATTTTTTCGTGTTCTTTGTAACACAAACAAAGCAAACTTTAATTTTATGAATCAAGCATGTATATTATCACATACACGGCCATGTGTACGAAGCACACCTGACGTTTCAGCACATTAAAGTTCACTAACTACACTTCAAATTGTGCTTTTCTACAATTTACAGGGAGAAACAACTATTCTAATTGAAAAACAAAAAGCTGCTGTTTCTCGCAGTCATCTTTAAATAAACGTGGTGTTCCGGGCTCGGCATGCAAACTCGAGTTTCGTTCCCAACAGTAGCATTTTGTTGTCGTCACTCTCCACTGTGCAGATGCGGCTAAGCCTCCAGCAGGTCCCACCGGAGACCGGCATTAGCTTTGAGACATTTGGCATCCAGAAGAGAGCTTCCCTCAGCGTAAATCCCTGACAGATCGCTCTCTCTGTTAACCCCCATTCCCCACATGTTCTCTCCTCTGCTTGGTCTCCCTTTGATTCATTTCACAGATTATATTATACACCGAGATGTCAAAACATCATCAATATGAAAGAGCTTTGAGAGGACTCTTGTGTTTCTTTCTTTTTTGGGGGGAGGGGATGGAGGATTTTGTGACAGTTGAGTAGAATTGATTTAGCTGGTTCTACACTCTTGAGTGTTGAGGTCTGAGTTCTGCATATTTTGAACCGGGTGAAAATGTGTTGGACAGTATATCAGAATAACCTCCTGGCTGCTGACAGGCTGCTGGTGTTCATCCAGGAGCGGCATTTAAAAGCGGCCGGCCAGGATGCCGGAGTGGTGCACTTCTGCAGAACGTATCCTATGTTTGTGCAGCAGCATGCAATGTGTTACAGTATGATGTCATTATCCATATCCAGGAAATGGAATGATAATTAATTCTAAATGTTAGGGATGAACAATTTGAAGAAAATTTGCCATCTGGATCTGGATCCATCTGGATTCTGGTGCAAAGTTAACCTCATAATTCAAGGTCAACTAACTGTGTTGGTAGCATGGTAGTGACCTGTCAATCATCAGGTGGCCCCGCCCCCTAAAACACCCCCTGCTTTCTGGTCTGGTGGACTCTAAATGGACCATAATGTACTAAATGAACATCATGAAGAAGACTTGAAACTAGAGATTGAGACCATAAACTCATGTTTACAATGTTTACTGAGATAATACATCAAGACAGAAGTAGGACCATTTTCTCATAGACTTCTATACAACCAGAGAGGAGTCGCCCCCTGGTGGCCAGCAGAGAGAATGCAGCTTTAAGGACCTTCAGTGTTTGCCATAAATCTGCCGTTAGTAAACATGAATAATTTCTGTCCTATTAAGAACGTGGGCTAGTGGAGCACTTCAGCCTTTTGTCACTCATGGAAAAAAGTATGTTAAAAATTAAAACAGGAAAAAAAATATTACACATTTTTTCCACAGATGGAATAATTATTATTACTATATAATTAACAAGGAAGTTATATTATTCTGGCAAGTGTTTTTTTTTTTTTTACCTTTCCTTAATTCGTAAAAAAACAGGAGAAATGAATTTAGATCTCACTAATTATTTTTCTTTAATTCAGAAACAGTTAACGATTCATTTGAACGGAGCATTATCACACATGCGTTTACATGAGTATGACAATAGAATCAGGCAGCTGCTTGTTGTTGACGTCCTGCTGGGTTGTTTGTGTATCGATCAAAGTTGCATAATCGCACAGATGCAAATCAGCATTTTGATGTCAAACTATTATGTTGTAATTGTTGACATTGACTTTCAAGCCGTAATGAAAAGCTCCTTTTTAATCCTCTTAGATCACGTACCAGGTAATCTTTTTAACAACAAAAACCAAAAGAATTAGACATTAACATACATTTTGCCATTTTTTTTTCTTTCTGGAAATTCCTCTCAAGGTTATGTCCCGCCTGATTAACTATGCATTAGAAAGGGTAAAAAAAACAAGCCAAACAACTAATGATGGCTCTCATTAATTCATATTTGCACCAAAAAAATCAATACAATCCAAAACCAAATAACCTTTGACCTTACAAATAAGAGACAGCAACTTATTAAACCTTCAGTCTGCTTTAATCATTTAACGCTCACCAAGAAACAGCTGCTTCCTGTCACATGTTTCACACAATAATAGCTTTAAAAATAACCATCTGATCAGCACACTTTAATTAAAAAGATATATAAAACCCTAATGAACTTTGACCTGCCATCTGCATACTAATTATGATTTCACCTCAATTATGAATTGCAACAGCAAACACAGAAAAACAAGCTAATTAAGAGACAATAGAGGAACGAGGAGGTCATCAAGTAAAGTTGCATCACAGTTTTCCCAAGGATGAAAAGCAGGAAATGTAACAACCAATTAAATGAGGTAACGTGTCGCTCCAGGTGCATCGAGGACTACAAGCGTGGTCCAGATGGGAGGTCGTGCCTGCCGCTGTCCGAGGCCTGCATTGAGGGAATCGACTGCGCGAGGCGGCCGACATCCCCGCGAACCAGACGGTGTTCGGAGACCTTTTCTATGGATACAACAACCACAGCAAGGAGAGCACCTCCGGGCAGATCCTCAAGGCCACGTTCAGGTACAGCACACCAGCTGGTTGTGGGGTGGACAATGTGGGACGAGGTTCAACCTTTTGTGTCTCAGCAGGGAGACTTTCAACCGGCTGTACCGCCTGCTGTATCTATACTTGCTGTATCTATACTTGCTGTATTTATACTTGCTGTATTTATACTTGCTGTATCTATACTTGCTGTATTTATACTTGCTGTATTTATACTTGCTGTATCTATACTTGCTGTATCTATACTTGCTGTATTTATACTTGCTGTAGCTATGGCTCCACTTTCAGGAATGGCTGCTGATCGACACGTGTTGCATACGTCTTTTATTGTTATCTATTATTATATTCAGGCAGATGTCTTCCACATATTGTACTCGTATTCAGACAGTAGTGGCTCATTGAACTGTACCTGAACCCCTGGAACACCAGTGTGGTTGGTAAGTTAAGCTAAGCGCTACTAAGCATGTAGGTGGAACGGCTCTCACCAAGGCAACAGTTGAGCCGGTGGCTTGCAGCTAACAGTGCTGACTACGGCAAACGTGCTGATTGAGTTGGGTGTAGATGCGTCTCCACGGGTTGTAAAAGCGTGTTGATTAAAAGTTTCAGTTTTATTTTATGTACATTCCTAACCAATCAAAAAAGAAAGCAGGGATTGTCCTATAAAACATTTCCTGTAATCTCTGGCAGATACTAGGTGAATACTAAATTAAGTGAAGCGTATGGTGTATGAATATGCAGTCACACGTGTCCAAAGAGACGCCGTTTTCCAGTTTGATGTGGATGGTCGACTACTTGAAAGGTGGTTAATCATCACCCTCCTCATGCCGCAATGATTTCCATTGAACTCCAGAAGCCAGAAGGTCAGCAAAGTCGTCTGCAGTCCAGGAATTTAATTTGGGCCGTGCACGGATTCCGCCGCCCGGAGGCAATTCACCCATTTGTTGTAGGGATCCACCACTGGAGTCGGAGGGAGAGACAGGGAGAGGGACGGGCGAGGCATGGAAGTTAATATCATCAAGCATCTGATGCTGAAATGCTCTGATCTCATTTGAAAGTGCTGGTGAATGGAGAGGGGGGAGGCAGACCAAAAGCTTCCTGCTCAGAGGAGGGAGGGGGGGGGGGGGTCTTTGGGGAGGCATGGTTAATGCAAGGTCTAATTATAAGAGATGGCAGCTAATGAATTAAAACTGACCAGAAGCCAGCTTGCTGAAATTGAATTTTAACTGGACCAGATGATCTTTTGAATGTAAAATGAACAGCATTTTTACGGGAAGGGAGCTCCGTCCGGGGTTCGTAGTCGGCGGAGCACTCGGCCTGCAGGGTCGCTTCAGACCTAAAGAGCACAAATGGAACCGTGGGAAGGGTTTGTTATCCGTGGGAGGCATCCTCCCGGCGCTGCCTGTCTGCTGTGTGGCGGTTAAGCTGTCCGCGAAGGAAACTGAATGTCAAATTTAATGCTGCACAGCGAGAATGACTGAGCCGCCACGTCTGCATCAAACGGATGTTTGCCGTGTGTCAAAGATCCATCAGCTGAATGAAGGAACCGTTAAAAGGGCGCCGATGATGCATGTTGATTCTTTTCGTAAGCACAGGAAGTGCTGCTCAATCAGAGGAACCGTTTAATGTCTTTTTTTCAAGAAAATTCTATCCCGATAAACTTTAAAGGGAGCGCTAGAAGCGTGTTCACTCACTAAAAGACACTCTGGGGTTGCATTCATGGACTGTGTGATGTCACCTGCTGGTTTGTGGATTACTGCTTTGAAGCCTCAACTAGCTGGTCACAAATTGAAGGAAATGACCTTATTTGGACTGTAGAGGAGCGGCGGTGGGTTTTGCAAGCAATTCAATCCAGAAATAATGAAAGCTTAATGATTCTTATTGGATTTGGTATGTTGCTCTGTGCTAATAAAGCATGCAATGCTGTTGTTGATGTGTTACTTCCAGAGGGAATGTACAATTAACCAGCTTATTAAAAGAAATGTAGGAATCTGCGTTTTTGGAGCCAAGAAATCCGTCTTGTGCAAGAGTCATCAATGGAATTGCTGCAGCACTCTTCAAATATCTGAAAAAGCAGCAGTAGGCAGAGTGTTCTTTCCCCCTTTTTAAAAGCCGTGCAGTAGATTTATCGGCTCAAATGTAATTCTTCTTTTTGAGAAATCCCCCGAGGCTTTGAAAAAAAGGCCGTCCCTAACGCTGGACTCGGCAGCCGGATCTCTTAATCACCTCCTGTGAGACCGCTCAAACCGAGGACTGACGGCGGCACAGTTAAACTTAAAACCTCGGTGTTTAAAGACTCGGAGTCGGAGGAAGAAAGCTTTGGGGAAATTCCGTTATTTTCTCGCAGCCACTTGTGGCACAAGTCCAACGTTGAGATGTGCAGCCTTCAACAGGCAGCGTCTCCGTCACCAGCTTTAATATGCAAGCAACCTGTGTCCTCCCGCATCCTTTTAAGATGTTACTGTTTGCCCTTGAGAGAGAGGGGGGGGGCGTAAAGCTTTTATGTGATGTTCACTGGCACTCGTACAAAAGGCTCTGCCCTGCTGCTCTGGAGTGGCACGAAGCATCTGTCTCCGTCATTCACTGATGATGAAAAGTCACATTTGAATATTGTGTAACCGTCAGTGGAGGTTCGTTCTTGCCTCCTCCCACTGTTGTCGTTACTAAAACATTCACTTCACTTTTACTACTTCTTGGGTTCTCTCATCCCGCCGCTCCAAAAAGTAAACAGTCACCCCAGGTGAAATAGTCCAATCCTAATGTTTTATTTGTTTGGAGAGAAAAAACCTGCAATGGGGTACGTAACAGTAGGGATACAGATTCCTCCACTCAATAGTCAGCCGCCTTCATAAAACTCCCAGTAAGTCGGTGCAGTCAGGGTCAGGATCCGCCATGAACGCACTGAAACATTGCCTTCTCTGCAGTAAAGTGATGATGTCACCAAGTAGGAGAAATGGAGCTGAATAGCTCCTCTTTAATTGTTAACATCTCTAATAATGTTGTATTCAGAGTTTGGTTGGACTTAGCTCCGCCCTCTTGAGTCACTTCCTGTTTGCGAGAACCCGTAGACCAAAGGGTTACATCCCCTTCGCCTATACAGTCAGACGCTCTCTCTCTCCCAGAGCTGGTTCGATTCTCTCCACCCAGCACGACTCCCTCACGCTCCATCTTTCAGGCTCAGCGGCCCTGAAATGCATCCGTGTTGTTGTTCCACGGGGGAGGGGAGACCCGATCGCCGGCGCCCAGGAAGGAGGTCCCATCACTTGAGGCATCTGGGGCGGTGTGATCTGGATTCATATTAGAGCTCAGTGACAGGGTCTCTATCTGCCTGTCTCAGCGGGGAGCTGGTGGCCTCCAGTAATGAGATGTTAAAAGCTAACCTCCTCTCATTACTCCTAACAGCCCCCCCCCCCCCCCTCTCTATTCCCCCTTCACACGACAAGCTCAGAGCAGCTTTTAATGAATATTTTAGTGCCCTTTGTTCTCTTCTGGTGGCTGCTTGGGATCAATGATTAAGACCACCTGACAACCCCTCCACCTAAACTACTTTATGCGGGCATCTCTTTATTATTATTTTGTTCTTTTTGGCTCACCTCAGCTTATTGTACTCCCAGAATCCCCCCTCAGGAGAGATGCCATCATCGACTCAGTTAATTAAACTATGAAATGTGTCTGAGGGGGATCATGATCGTCACCAGTCACATAATCGGGGGAGGTTTTGAGTTTTTGAGTTTCACTACATTTCAATGTTGACTCAAACAGGTGGTCGCTCCTCCTCAGCGCCTACAAGAAGAAGAACATCTTCCTTTTTTTTTTTTTTTTTTAAGGCGATGTTCTGACAGTCGGAACAAAAAGTTTCTTGAACTTTAAGAGCGATTTCAAAAAATGAATTATTGCCTCCTTACAGCACCAGATGGGCGTTAAATGTCACATGTCGTCATCTGACAAAATTATCTGTGAGAAATGTCACAGGCGACTGCAGCGAGAGGAGGTCGGCCCGCGTTCCACATGACGCTTTAAAGGGAAACCAAAAAAAACCACAGAGAACAGAGATTCACTACATTGTAAATGTGTGTTCTGCTGGAAGCTGCGTAATCACTTTCAGCGCTCGGGCCACTGAGCTGTTCCAGTTACAAAGCAAGCAGTGACGATGCAGATTCCTTTATTCCACTTAGAAGCCATATATATATATATATATATATGGGATTTATAATCTTGCAGTCTGTACAGCGTTCTGTTGTTGCTTTAAGGTGCGTTATGTCATTAAAATGTACATTAAAATACACACTAGCGTTGGGGAATGAGTGTATTTGAACTGTGGCTGGTTTCCTTCTTCGATCACCACACGGAATTGCGTTCTCGAACGTAACATCGGCTTTAATGAGATTCTGACTGTCTGTTAACTGAAGGCCACATTGATTTAAGCCAATATAAACGCTGACAACCAATATAACATTTAAAAGGCTATTTATTTGTTTTAATTTAAGTCCTGCGCAGTGCTCACTCCACAGTTACACCACCTCCAGAAAACCTCACGTAGAGCGCGGAGGAAAATGCAGCTGAAATAAAGAAAACAACCTTCAGTCCCGAGCCTTGCTTTCTCTCCGTGTCTGGAGAGCCTAAACCCCGCACTCAATGAAGCGGAGGCTTTCAAACCACTAATAAACAGACCGCTAAACGGCGGCGGCAGCGTTTGTTTGTTGGATCTATAATCCTTCGCTCGTCCCTGACCCCGGCTGCTTCCGCTCCTCCCCGACTCTGATTGCCTAAAGTAGAGGAGGTGAGTTTGTTGCAGATTATCAGCAGAATAACAGCACAGCAGTGCTGCTGTATACAGGGGAGAGACTGGGGCCATAGAACTGCAACACATAGATCGCACACAACTTGTGGTAGGTGGTATATAGCTGCCAAACAAGAGTATATTGAGTTTTGTTGTGAGTTGTGTGTGTGTGTACATGCATGTATTTATGTGTATACATGTATAATGCATGAGGGGTCTGGTGTATGCTGTTTGGATATGAGTATAGGGTATTGCATGTCTCTCTATACTATTGTGTTGTACTGCACCATGTTGCATTGTGCATCATCAGCACATGGCTATTGTTATTGCTGTTTATGTCAAGCAATTTGGCAATTGTTAGAAACTGGCAGCAGGTGGGGATGGAGGGGTTCTGGGAATTGGGAGTAACGAAGACATGATTTCAACGCTAATGACCTTTTGGTTTGATCCTGAATGGCAAGCACTTAGCAAAGTCTATTTCAATACGAGCGCAAAAGTTAAACCATTGATCATCCTTCTGACGCGGAACAGCGATGATGGAGGGGTTACCGTGGCGATGGTTCACAGGTGTACGTGATGAATTGGCGGCCACAGCTGCGTCGGTGCCGTAGGAGCACTTTGCAGACGTGACACAGTTGGTGGAAATCTCACGACTTCTTTGCTGTCCTTCTGACTGACGGGTCTACAGACGGACTCTTCAGACGGTGTTTCTACGTTTTAACCGTGGGAGCAGAAACGAGGCTCCATGATTTGTTAAACACAATCAGGCACATGTGTGACTTTAAAAATCCTGAAGAAATCAATGAGCGTACGTTTGTTTCTCCTCTCCACACCTCTCTGCATTGTATTTTTATGGGACTAATTTGCTTCTCAATATGCAACATAAAAAGTTGGATCTTTGTATCTGGGATGGTGGATCTACATCGTTTTCTCTCTTGTTTTTATGACATAAGAGCAGATGGTGTGTGGTTTTGTTGTGTTTGTTTTTTAAGTGAGGGAAATGTAACTTTCTTCAATCTTTTTCATCTGGTAACAGGTGGATCTTTTTTTTTTTTTTTTACCAGGATCACTACATCATGATTTAAATAGTCACGTCACCTCATCCTGCATGGATGTCATGCTATTATTGGTTGGAATTGGTTGGTACTAGCTGATGTAAGCCTGCATCATATTTAGTTTTTGATATAAAATAGGAAGAAATATGCTTTTGTATTTTTTTCTGCATATATTTTTAAATATGAGCACACACAGGGATGCTATAGACACACCATAGAAGCAATATAGGTGAAAAATAATCTTGCTTTGTGTCTTTTTTTGTGTAAATGTGCAATTGATTACTAATAGTTGTCAACTTTAAAATACTGCAATGTATAAAATGAGTGTGAATGCATTTGAGTTATTATTAACTTCATGTTTTGTGAGGGAAAAAACCAAGATGCAGCTTTAAGTGACCGTATTTGATAAAAACAATCACTCCTGGCCGGCCAACGCTGCAGCTAATGCAAGGTCGCTTGGTGTGTTTTAAAAGTTCTGAGTCTGGAGTCCAAATGATCAGAGGACGATGGATCCTCCGGAGGTAAATGAAGACGTATTCCCCTGAGCTCTGGTCCCCGAGACACCTGAATGATTTAAGTTAGTGATTTATCGGAGCCGTTCTGTTGTGGAGCCTTGTTGTGAGCCTAACTGGCATTGAGGCGAAGAATGATGGAGCGAACGAAATGAGTGAGTTCAACCAGGAGTCACTCGCTGCAACAGACAAATGAGGACATCATCTCTCCGACGGAGGATGAGTCACGTCGCAGCGGCCGCCTCATAATGAAAAAGTGCGTGCTTTATGTGAGACGCCGTCTCCCCAACGCTCCACGCGGTCCACGAGGTCCTGCATAATTGTTACTGTGGATTGAATTCCTCTTAACGACGTGCCGGGGAAGGGTTTGCTTACCTGCTGATCTTCTCCGTCCTTCCAGCTTTCATTCATCTGTTTTTTTCTCCCCCATTCATTCTCATCTGACTCCTCCACCTTTTGGCTTTCACCTCAGCGTATCTATTATATGATATTTCTCATGGAGTTTTCATAAAGTTGATATGTGCTGCTCTACAAAGAAAAATTCTTTAACACACTCTTTTTTTTTATTGGTCTGGAAGCAGGGGCAAACTTTGTTGTCTGATGACTAAATGGCACACACACACACACACACACACACACACACACACTGAATAAATATCCATGTAGACACGTTTTGCAAAAGCATGCTTTTCTAACTTTCCAATCATTGTGAACCTGGGTGAACATGCCTGATTTCCACGCCCATGTTTGGTCATAGATGTGACTTATAATTGTTCACCTTACTAATTAAATGTGTGCTACGTGTACGTGTGGTTTAAGCACACACGTTCTCTTGTTTCCTTTTGTCCTATGGGTCTCCGAGCGCTCCCGTCTCTAAATGGGACCTCCTGTTTTCTCTCCCCTCGCTCCACACCAGGCAGAAGAACTTTGCCCGAGGCATCGAGCAGCAGCTCCCAGACGGCATGGCGGTGGCGTCCGTGCCAACGGAGGTCCAGTGCCACGAGGAGCTGTCGGACCCCGTGCCCGACCCCGAATACCTCACAGGTACGGAACCATATTTCATAGTTGACTCCGCTCGCAGCTGTGCTAAAGTACTTCATCACCTGCCTGACAGAACTCCTTATTACTCAAAAATAACATCCGACTTCTCCGGGTTGGATAACCAATGAGAAATGCTGGAGCCCGAGGAGCTGTTTGCTTCTATAGTCTGACATTTTAACCGGCGTTTATAATGTTCGCTCAGTTCCCCGGTGAAATGGGTCCACTCGGTTAATAATATATGAGGCTTGATCTCGGACCCGGTTCTGGCTGGGTCCAACATTTCAGTCTGACTGGGTCCTGGTTTGGACTGGTATCTTTTTAAAAAGTTATCCATCCATCCATCACACCTCATGTCTTTCAGATGGGGGGTAGAGTGATGGTCGGGTTCTCCAGTGTTGTCGGGATTCGTTAGATGGTGGCATCAGAAGTCATCTCGCTGTGGTCTTCATTAACGCTGCAGCACATGGCATGTCTTTCAGAGATGGGGCGGGTAAGAAAACATCTTGTGATAGCAGTCGGGTTCTCCATTGCTGTTGATCGGGAGTCTCGTTAGATGGTGGCATCAGAAGTCATCTCGCTGTGGTCTTACAGTGTATACGCTGCATGTCAATCATGGCAGCCATGATTGACTAGGGCGAGGAAGGAAAACAATCATAACGCTCTGCTTCGGTGATATATTATTATTTCCCAGTGCCAGTCCAACATGCAGGACTTTTGTAAAGAGCAGGCATCTGTAATAGAGAGGATGCGATCTCCGCTCTGCATGCTTGAGTAATAACCTTTTTTCTTCATATGTGGAGTACGGTGGAGAGCACTAGAGCAGAATGTGTGGTTAATAATAATTAATAATAATATTCCAACACATTTCCCTGGGAATGCTTCACTCAGGCAGCCTGAAGTGAATTCCAGACACTTGCGTAACTGAACCGAATTGTCTCTCCGCCGATTGCAAGATGGGTTTCATCGCTTGTTGTTGATATAAAGGGGAGGCAGGAGGTCAGCCGGGGCAGTAATTTAAAAACCACATCATCGGAGGTGGTGTCCTCCGAGGTGATGGACGGTAAAACATAGCGACTTTTCAAACTGCAGTTTATTAGAAGATTCAGAGGATATTAAAATCGTCTAATCTAAATGGAACTCCTGCGGTCGCATCCCTGAGCCTCCGCCCCCCCCCTCTCACCCCCCGTTGCCCCCCCCCCCCCCTCTCTCTGTGCACAGCTGAAAAACCTTTTGTTGTGTCCCTACATCGCCCCTGGGCTCCGAGTGCACACGGGCCCAGAACAGAGGCCGACGCAGCCTCCCGGTGCGTCCGTGTCGGTCCTCTGCTGCAGCTGCCGCCGGCTTCCATTTGAAGAGTAATATCATGAATTGAGACATCGTTTCAAAGCGGCCAGCAGGGCGCCACAGAAACACACGGCGTACTCTGGGGGGCGTTCCACTCTGTTCCCCACCAGTGGTAGAAGGGAACTGATGCTGGAACAGAGCCGATACATAGATGGACTCGATGTGATTAACCAGAGAAAAGGGGGTGTGGAGAGCTACACTCGCTGTCACAAGTTTGGGATTTTAAAGTCGTGTTTGACAGCAACGTATTTGTTATTTAAAAATGAAAAAGTCTGACATATCTTATCTCTGCAGATCCCCTAACGTACAGCTTCCTGTTAGCTCTATTATTGTAAAACAAACACCAACCATAAATGTGAATACAGAACTGAATGGCGTTTACCTGCAGGCGTCATTGAATTTGAAGGTAAACATACAAGGCTGCTGCTCTTTTATTTTATTAATTAGATTTCTTCTGTGTATAATTCTGTATATACTGAGCTGTATATGTTTTATTGCAGAGGTCGTGGTCAACATTAAAAGTAAAACTTGATGATTGTCTGGCAAAAAAAAACCTTTATTCAAAAGTTCTTTTTATAAAACATGTGACCATGTTTCCAGAGCTTTTGACCGTGTCTCAAGGTCCTCCTATTCTAGTTGTCAAACTCTATATAAGGAATGGTAGCTCTGGGAGGCAAGTGAGAAAATCACATTCTGATGATAAATAAATAAATTGTGTCATCCTCCATCTGTAAAAAAAAAAATGTTGTTTTGTGCTACTAATTCCAGCCACAAGGGGCAGAAATGCACCACCAACCCATGTGTACTTAAAATGTGTGTATGCACATTATCTAAATTGAATGATCCTCCCCTAAATAAATGAATAAAAAGCAAAGCTGCCAAGATGTTTCCCCTCCGTTCCCAGTTTTACCAGAATCATAAATCATAAACAGAGAAACAAAGTAGAGCAGATTATAAAGCAGTCACCCAACTTTTGTATTGTATCGTATTGTATTTTTCTCAGTTGCCTCAGGGCCTAAACAAGCGTTTGGCAACACTTTTTCCCATCATGCCACATACTCAAAAATACTGAATTCCGATCTAACTTTGGTCGGATAAAAGATTACCTTTCTGACAATAGCTTGGTAGCATGGTGTCGTGGTGACGGTGTCGTGGCGACGGTGTCATGGCGACGGCGGCGTGAGGAGAGAAGCCTGCAGGCTCTTCTGTATTTAAGATGTTTCTGAGTAAAGTGACAGTGTCCCACCGCCCTGTCAGGAATGATGGAAGTATCATATAAATGCTTCATGGAAACTGACAAGCATTCACTCAGCGCTGCTTCAGGCATAACAGTGTGTTACTCGAGTTCATAGTTCGTCTGCACTCTGATTGATACACACGGAGGAAACCAAATAACATCAACAGCTTTAATGTAATATAGTCATGAACAATTTCAGTGTCCTTGAGAGAGTTGTTGAGTCAGTTCGTCTTTGCGGCTGCATTTCTTTCTGTTTGACGCATGTTTCTTTTTAAACATTTCCCTTTTCTGTGTGACGACCACATCAGTCACTCACGCAGCAACAAAGACGGAAAATAACATCAGAAAACAAAGAACCCTGCATTACAAAAGAAGTGATCACATCTGCTATTGTTCATCACGGACTGAAACACTCTGTTGTATTGCGACTGTGGGTGAAAGATCAGTGTTTTCCAACCACTCTCCTATAAGGACTTCATGGAGTCGTGCTTATTTTTCCCCCCAGAAATAGATGATGTTTATACAGAGAGTGCACTTAGTGACAGTGTGGGCTCCATGCTAGCTCTGACAGCTTGACAGAGAAGTGGGAGGGGGCGGGGCATGGCGGAAGGTCAATAAGAGATGCACTGGTTCTGCTGAGGATATCTGACTCAGTGGGACCCTCTAGTCCCGGGTACCTCCCTCCCTAGTTTCATGCAGAAGATAACAGTGCTACTGATATTTTTTTAATCTCTGCCAGGCATTCGGTCATGTGTGTGTGTGTGTGTGTGTGTGTGTGTGTGTGTGTGTGTGTGTGTGTGTGTGTCTGTCTGTCCACAGCCAACCTCACATACTACTTGACCTAGCCGACAGACATTTATCTTTATGTTTGACCTCTCATGGTTGAGGTGATTCACAATTTCAGAAAAAACAATTTGACTGTTTTACAACGTCATTGATTGCTGACTCATCTTAAAGTCCCAGTGGGCAAGTCCGGCAGATCGAGGGCACTCTTTCAGATTTTGAATGTTTCCAACTCTCACGCTCCTCCCCCACGACCACCGAGCTCCTCCCCCACGACCACCGAGCTCCTCCTCCACGACCACCGAGCTCCTCCCCCTCGACTTCCTGCCCTTTGAACGCCCTTAAGGCGGGTCCACACCGGACCGACTGCCCGATTCGCGTCGGTAAATGAAGTCGGGCTACTTAACATGGCCGACTCGAACAACGACATGGCCGGTTCACACCTACGGAACTACAGCCGACGCCATACGTTCCGCGCTTGCGCGAGATGTAATGTCTCCAAAACAACAGGCGGCGCTAATCTGTATTGTGGGCCAAAAAACACGAAAACCGGATGTAGGCGGTCCTCTCTAGACCACTTCTTCGATTCCACTGGTTATCTGGTATGTTTACCATCGTCACTTCCGGGCTTCACTGATTCGCTAGTCAAGCTGCTAGCCTCCACCAATCAGAATGGTAAAAGAGTGACCGACTCGAACGGCGGATTACACATTTGAATCGGCTGATATGAACGCCGACGTGGGCCGATTCGAGCGACCACACCAAGCAGACTCATGTCACGGACGCCGACCCTCTCAAAGACGCCGATTTTCGGTCCGTTGTGGACTCGCCTTTAGATCACGCCACCTTTAAACGCGGGTCCGATGTTGACTCTGGTTTTATCACGGGCACCGTCGCCATCTTTCTTTTTTCCTTCTTTTCCACCGGTGTTTTCTTTTCCTTGGTTGTTTTGGACCTCCTCGTCTCGGTTTTTAACGAGGAATTGGAAGCTTATTGCTACTTCCCTCCGCCTCCCCCCTGTGATAGTGGTACGACCCGAGGGGGGAGGGGCTCTGTGTGTGCACGAACACAGCCCTGCGTGCTGATTGGACAGGATGATCCGGGCGCTGTCGATTTTTTGCAAAACAAACAGGCTCTACGTGCACGTAGAGGCACGCTTTTTCCCTAAAACTGGATGATTTCTGTTGTTCTATCGGAGCATAGTGTCGGCTTCAGTGAATATGATAAAAAAAATGTTGCCGACTGGGACTTTAACGGCGTTTACAGCAACCTGCGAGGCTGAACACACCTTCTATAGTAGAGCATGACACAGGAGTGGATTTTCACTGCCGTCCCATTCCACTCCCAGAGAAAAAATCCCATCCCATCCCACTCCTGTAGAATGACTCCCGCTCCCATCCCGCTCCCACTCAAAATTACTCCCACTCCCATCCAACTCCGTTTTTTTTTGTTTTTTCATCACATTCAACTCGCATGAATCTATGCAATATGTGCGACTTCCCGATAAAGTCAGTTAATCTCACCGACAGATCATTGTGTCGGACTTTAGTCTGTAGCTCTCGCTTCCCGGCTTCATCGCCTCTACCTCCCTCCGCGCATTTAACTTCCGGTAGTGGCCGGCCCGGCCGGAAGTCAAAGCACTGTTGGATGTGTAGTTCTAACGCAAGTCAAAATAGTTTTGGCTCACTGAAAGATGACTACAAAAATGGACGTGTCTGTCCTTTTGGTTGTTTAACACGGCTGAAAATCATCATCTATTAATGGCGTTCCCGCTCCTGCCCGCTCCCGTTGATTTTTATTCCCATCCCGTCCCAATCACGGGATTAATAAAACTTTGGAATTCCCGAAAAATGTCATGCTCTATTCTATAGTCTGTTACATGCTAGGTTTCTGGTCTCCTTCTGTAAGGAGTAGTGAACTTTTAGTTTGATTCAAGACTTCTTTGATTGGGGGCAGAGGGAGGGACGCACCTTTTCTACTGCAGGGGGCGCATGTCTGTGTTCAGCCCAGAAAGTTCTTTAGGAGCCAGCTGGCAACGTGATCATGGAGTCACCGGTCCTGATCAATAACCCTCTCACCCCCCTACGTGGTTATATCATGATCCATTATGTTCTACAGGGCACTAACAATCTCACTTATTGGCCCTTTAAAACAGATGGCCCCGTCAAACACTCATTGAATTCAGTCTTATGAACATTTGCTATCTCTCAGCAGTGTGACAGGCGGAGGGGGGGGGGGGTGGTTTCAGCTTCGAAATCTTGGCCGGCGAAAGTGGTGGCACCATCCACACGGAGTCACCCGGGGCATCTTCTCACCTTACCGCATCTGTTCTCTTGGCCACCGCATCTCCACACACACACACACACACACACACACACAACACACACACACACACACTGCCCCAGCTGGCTGGCTCGCCGCCACTTCCACTCGTCTGCTGGCAGGCCGTCAGCAATATTGCTGTGCCCGCAGTTAATTGCAAGGCTCAGGTAATTGTCCGTGGGGTAGACAGACGCGTGGCGGCAAAGAGGACCGTCTGTTGAGCCGCGATGAGCACGTGCCACACCTCCCCCCCCCTCCCTCCGTCCCTTGCTGATTGGGCCAGGTTCGGTTGCTACGGTCAGTGTATTTGTCACAATGTCAGCACTCCTTGTTCCAGCCCCTCTCCGGCCCCCTCGCAAAGGGGTGAAATCATTCATCTTCCTATTCATCTCCAGGCTTGGAAGCCATTCATCAGGAGGCCGGAGACCTCCATCAATTATTCCGAGGGGAGAACGAGTGAGGAAACGGGAGGCTTTTGAAAGGCAAATACATCTTGATTTAATTGGAAAGCAAGTATGCTCAAGGCTGCTAAGCAGATTTCCCCTAAGATGGAGCTTGAGAGATAACGGAGCGAACGAGAGGAGACAGACAAAAGGGGGAGAGAGCGGGAAAAAAAGTGGAAGAAAGCTGGAAGGGAAGACAATGGATGGAAAACAGAGAGCAAAGAACAAAAGGCTAAAAGAGGGACCCAACAAGCGAGTGAATGACAGTCAAGAACAGATCCAGGATGAGGGGAGTCCTCCTCGTGGAGGTTAAAGGGCCGGTCCTCTTCCTCCACTAGCAGCCGCACAAAGCTGGTTCCTATCTGGATCACGTACATCACATCGGTGTCTTTTCAGTGTCTGACGGATGTAGAACGCCAAAGGTGAAATAGTTGGCCCCGACAGTCAGCTCGGCTCTGCAGCCGATCCAGCCGTCGTTTATCATCAGAATCGCACATTTGTGCTTAAAGTTTGGGGACGTGGCTGACACGGGGGTTTAGGTGCTCACGGAGAAGTTTCAGAAGAGACGGATGGGAAGGGTACTGCTCTGGATGGGTGTTGGAAGGACATTTTTTTTTTATGTGTTGCACCTCAAGGTGTCATACTGAATCCAAGGTCGGATGACCGAATGGAGAAAGACGGCAACTGCCATGAAGCCCGCATCCCCCCGAGGTCCCGGGTGCTCTTTTTAGAGATTCCTGTGTACAGCTGTATGTGCTTAATCCTAAATATGATTGGTAATATACTCCACTGATTTTAAATAACAAGTGAAATGTTCAGGAACCTACCCTGAATACAGGATAAGCGGTAGACAATGGATGGATGGATGGATGGATGTTCAGGAAGCTTCGATTTCTTATTTGGGCCCTGTCTTTTACGGGGGTCTTTGTGTTTAAATGGAGTTTTCTGTCGTGTGTATTTGCCATCACAACCTAACCAAAGCAGGAGGGTATCATTAAAATGTTTGTTGTGTATAAAGGCACTCTGAAAACCTTGTGTTGGATATTACGAGGCATACAAATGACAGCTCAAACAAGAAGTGCCCCACCCCCACACATCACACCTAGACTGGCATAACTAGACGTTATAGCAGCCATTTAGCCTAATAATAGATCCAGAATAGAGGTGTTTTTGTTGTTGTTGTTGTGGAAAAAAACACAAAATAATCAGTGTTTTTACTCACTTCAGTGTCTAGGGGAACGTTCCGTTTCCTTTTAGTCTCAGCGCTGAATTACCATCCTTATTTAAAGACATTTCTATTCAGCACCATCATCCTGGCTTTACTAGTTTCACAGTTTTCAACTCATTCTGTAAGCATCATGTGATGTGATAAGACATTCTCCCAAAAGCATGCAGAACCCCACTCAAGATCACATGTTGATAACGGCGCCTCATATTTGATTAAATCCACCAGGCTAAACTCACTTCCACCACTGAAGTCGGCCTCTTTTTTCCTTCCTGACTGAGATTTTGTTTTCTTGCACGGCTGCCGATTACATCATAGCAGCATCTTGCCACTGGCACATCTTTTACTCCTGTGATTCACAGCGTGTGTGTGTGTGTGTGTGTGTGTGTGTGTTGTGTGTGTGTGTGAGAGAGAAAGACTTGTGAAGCTTTCCAGCTTCCCCATCATACTTCCCCATGAAATGTGAAATCTCACCTAGAAAGTTTCTAAATGTGATTTCTAATTGCTTTCCACACCCGTTTCACGGCTTGAAAGTCTCTCTCTCTCTCTCTCTCTCTCTCTCTATATATATATATATATATATATATATGAATTTATATATATGAAAGGTGAATTTCATACCCTTTCTATGACAATTTTGACTTGGCATTTGTGCTGAAAGGTTAAGACACAGTTAAATGCTAATTTTTCCGAAATCCAGCTCCTACCCATTAATAATGGCTACATGGGTATTGGTCCTGATTACGGCTTATGAATATCATTGCAACCAGTGCTTTTAAAAACATATTTACAGCCTTGAGTGTGAATTTGAATAGATCACATCATCCTAGAAGTCCCCTTTGTTTTCCCCTCATCAAGGTCGTCCTCTGTGTTTGGGGGTTCCTGGTCCCCTCACAGTGAACCCGGCCTCCCCTCGGGTTCTGCCCACGGCCTCTCCGGCACACGACGAGCCTTTTAAATGTGTCGGCACCGCGATGGCACATAATCTATATTTCATAAGGCCTCGGTATAATTGGTGGCGGTAAGGGAAGGTCACGCCTTCGGGGACTTCGTGTCTTTCCCCCCCGATGGTTTTTCAAAGACAAAATCCTCCAACAGCAGCCCTCGAGTCGAGACCCGGATCGCACACAACGAGGCGGTGGTGTTACCTTTTTTTTTTTTTTTTTTTAAGGGGAGCCGAGATGCAAGGTGTGCTGGAGCAGCGCAGCAATTATTCATCATACTTTTGAAAACATGCGGCGGCTATGATTTATTCAGCACCGGGACGCATTTCGGATGAGAGCGAGTTCTTAACAACAGTCATGGCTCGCAGGCCAGATTTGGTGTCGGAATCGAGCGAGCGGCTGGTGCATTTTGGGTGTTTTGGTGAGACGAGTTATAAAATGGAAATCATTTTTTTTTTTAGTCAGTTAAAATGATGGAAATGTTATTTGATACACAGCCGGCCTCCGGATGTGTTTGTGCTGTAATAAGCAGCAGAGACGCGTTGTTTGTGTTTGGGATGTTGTGTGCAGGAAAACGGCTTCATTTCTTTCTGCTTCTACCATCACTTTTTACATTTTTAATTGCTTCTTTTTTTTTTTAAAAGTGCATCTTTCCTCCTCTTCCTCTTGAATGTAAAGCAGCTTTAATGAGATGCATTGACATGGATCTGAAGAAACAATATTACCCAAAGCCCTTGGTTATTATTCGATATTGTATAATTGAAAACAGAAAGAAATGGATAGTTTACTGCTGGTTTGTATTGAGTTACCTGCCAGTGTTTATCTCACTGATCACTTCTCCTCCATCGCTTTATACTTAGCATGTCTTTTATCCCATTCTCTTCCCTCTCATAATCACATGGATTCAATTGGCTAGTTTTGGATGCAACATTGCATGCATTACTGTTAAGAAGTAAGAAGCTTATTTTTGCACGTTAATTCAACTGGAATCATGACATATTTAATATTTCTATGTTTTAAATGTGTTTGTCAGGTTTTCATTTGGACAGGTTTGTTGTCTGATTTCATTTCATTACACACTCTAAACACAACACATGCTGTGTGTTAACAAGGTATGTAACATTAATCTTATGCCTTTTTGTCTCACAGATACAAATACATAATTTAAGAACTAGATTATCCTGGCAAAACCTTTTTTTTTTAACCTGTTCTTAAGTCATAAAAACAGAATAAATCATTTAAATCAGACTTTGCGTCTCAGGACTTCCATACAAACACTCCTTCACCCAAAACAATAGCCAGAACAGAATGGTATTTGTCTCTCTTGCCTCTCGGGGCTTCCGTATATTTGTGCCTGTTGGATGTAGAGGGAAAAAAAAAACGACAATGCCCCTAAAAAAGAAGCTTTAACGTCTACACATATCCCTGAATGGTACTAATAAAATCCTATATTGATACAAATTGTAAGCTTGTTTTCTCTTCAGTGCAGTGAGAATAATACAGTGCCATTATAATGGATTTAGATATCTTTGTTTTTTATTTCACGGGACACGATGCCTTTGAATGCATTGCACTGATAGCAAACTGCATTGTGGGATTCTCAGCGTTCCATCAATGTAGAAATACGGAGTTCACACACATCCCTCACACACACAGTCAAGTTCTAACTCCTGTCACTTTCCTTTACTTTTTACAGCAAAAAGGCAATATTTATTTTCTTCCCAGACATAAATTTGAAGTTTAC
Source organism: Chelidonichthys spinosus (assembly GCA_029853015.1). NCBI lineage: Eukaryota > Metazoa > Chordata > Actinopteri > Perciformes > Triglidae > Chelidonichthys > Chelidonichthys spinosus. Next base: position 25,614,330 of record CM056827.1, on the reverse strand, counting down.
GTTAACGTTTATACAGAATAAAAAGGGAGAAGTCGTTTCCTGTGGCCCTCGCGGCACTAATTCAGGGCAGATGGAGGATAAACAATGAAATATTGTTATGATGCTGGTGCAGAACAAGTCTCTTTATCAACAGCTCCTGGTCTTGAGTTGTTCATCTTCAGAGGTTGGCGAAGGGCATCTAGTGCAGCCCATCATTCCACCAGCTCCGTCATCACCCCCCCCCCCCCCCCCCTCCCTCTGGGGGACAGAAAGAGCTAATGCTAACGTTACGGCTTCTACACCTTTTGGTATGTTGCTTCAGTGTAAACAGCCTCACACACGCACAGCGCTGCACTTTGACCCCTTGGATGTCGCCGCATTTTAGACGCACTTCTACGCCGAGGGGAGGGTGGGGGGGGGACTTCCTGTCACTTCCTGTCACTTCACTCGTTGTGCTGGACTAGTTTTTTCTGCTTTGCCCGTCTCCACGGGCCTCTTTCCTAAGTGCTCCTCCTTTCTGTCTGTCAGCATGTCGGCATTCTTGTTTGTATTCGAGCGACTTCATCACCACCAGATATTCATGAATGCATAAAACACGTAGACGTGGAAACCTTCATGTGGCGTAGAAGAAGAAAGAAAATCTACAACGGGGAGATATACAGTTTTACTTTCCCTGTGGATCGACTTCATAGCGTTAATAATATTTTCCAAGGCGACAAAGTTGTATATTATTCCATGATTTATTGAATATCCCGTCTTTATGACACAAAAAAAACCAGGAGGGTAAAATAGTTTTAACTGACTTCTAAAGTGCTGAAGACTGTTGAATCATTTCTTATTTAATTAATGTTTTATTGGCCTTTTCTTCTCACAATAAAAAAGTACTGCATGAGACTTCGTGGCCCCGTTCCCTGCTCGCTCCTCTGCTACGCCACGACCGCAAACCGCCATTTAGAGCTCAACTACACACTTAAATGTAAAGTTTTGTGATATAAGGTCAGAGGCATAAAAGTAGTGAAGAAACTGTAAAAACCACAGGAACTATATCGGGAACTTAAAGTCACCTTTGCTAGAAAACCACATTCATATAATATTAAAAGTTTCTGTTTAATACATTCATCGTTCGTATATCTGTCAGATTCTGGAGGTCAAAGGTCACTGTGGCCTCACGTCCATCCTGTTCTCGTGAAGGTGATTATCTCAACGACCCCTGGAGGGAATTTCTTCAAAGTTGGCACGAACACTTGGATTCAAAGAGAGTCCAACCGACCATAATTCCAGAATTACTCTTCCAGTTATGTCAATTCCACACAAATGTCTAAGAGGTTCAAATGTAGCGTGCATGTAAATATAAACTGCTACCTGAGTGGTTGGCGTCAACATAAAACCGCGTTCTTGTACTGAAACAAGGTGGCAAAGATCATGGCTTTGGTGAACACTTTTTTATTATATAAATAATACATTTAATGAAAATCTGAATCTGCTTTATTGGACAAAGTATATTTGCTTTCAATGTAGTGACCAAAAAAATAGACATAACAGCTAAGGACAAGGACAGCGAAGCCAGACAAATAAAGGAAGGGAATGGACAGGACTATTATGTATAGACATATTACATAAGTTTATTCTCTTTTAAACCTCAACCAAGTGATTTAAGGGCCGAAACAAAACCATACAAATGTTTATGTTCCAGTTACGTTATATTTTTAAAGAAATGTTCTACATCATCATTATATTGATAATTACCCAGAGGGCACTTTGTTTCTGTCAAGATCTTCACTGTTACAAACCAGTCATATATAGATGTGATTTCTCAAAGGTATCGCTGGAGAAATGATGCTTGGATGGATTTAATAAATTGATGCAGTGGTTGAAAAGAAGGCAGGAAGTCCAAAATTGGGGTTTTTCCATCTCTAACCTGGAAGTTATTTATATGATTTGGAAAACCTTAACTTGGTCCTAATATTAATTTCATAACCGATGTTCAAAGTGCTTGTAAACTGTGTTTGGCTGAACACCAGGGACATTTCTGGGGCCCGGACCCTCATAGATCCTGGTGTCTTAAAAGCTTCCTGGGCCTGGTGGAAACATCCTCCTGTGTTAATGAGCTACTAATACCCTCCGACCTTCGGATGAAGCTAATTCAATCCATCAAGTATTCATTATTTCTCCAAAATGCAGCATGACGCACACGTTCCTGTTGTTTCCAACTGTTCCTTTGATGCATCTCAACGTTGTCCGTGTTCATCGCTTCTTCCCTTTATGACCTAATTGTGTTTTTTTCTAACTAAAATCTGAATTACAAGCTTCAGTCTTTTTCCCTTCGCTGGAATTCCATTAGAAATAGCTTGCGGTGTAAATACACGAGCTGTCGGCCGTTCCTGTTTTCCGCCGCAGCTCGACATCTGAAGCTCAATTAAAATTCAATTTTGAATGCAGACCCTCAATGGCAATCAAGTTTAAGAAGGGTTTTAATTTATTCCTCGACGCTGATTAATTGCGTTGAATTGCTCCAGCCATTTCCAGTCCTAAACATTAATTGGCTGACAGCATTGGATGGGTTAATTAATTCAGCTGGAGGGGGGGGGGCATGGCGCCAAGGGGTGGAGGGAGCCTCAGGTCGGCGGTCCTGGAGACACGGACCCACCTGCCTTGCAGCCGGTCTGAGCAGGAGGCTTGTTTGAGACCTAATGGGGTTGGAGTCGGGGTTCCTCTCCATACCTCGCTTTGAGTAGCTGAAGAAGAATTAGGCTGCAGTGGCTTCACGGCAGCACCCGGCCGGTGGCTAAATAATGACCCCCGTGGTCACTGTGGACCACCACTCTCTATCAAAGGCTCCAGAGGAGGAGTTGTTTGTCTTTAGGGAGGTGAAGGGCAACTAGAGCCCATCATTTACACACACACACACACACACACACACACACACACACAGCCTGAAGCTGATCCAGAGAGGCTGGATTTCTCTTGGGTTGTATCGTATGTACAGTATATCCATGTTTATTTTGTATTTATTCCTATGGGGCTCCATCTGTGGTGGATTTTTTTTTTTTTTTTTTCTGTATGTCAGCATGTAAAATAGTGTTTTTTTTTTTTCATATATTAGTTTATTTAATTTATTTAAAGGAGCTGAAAGTTCTTCATAGATGTAGCATCTTAACGATGCTCTCAAAGAGCAACTTTAAACTTTAAATAAATGCAGGCTCTGGCTTCCTGTGAGGAACGTTGTTTCTTGTTAAAAAGCGAAACAGAAAACAATAGAATGGCTGAATCCTTAAAAACGAATGGCTTTGATTAAACCGGAAGAAACGTGTCGAAACGTTAAGCCGTCCATCTGAGCGGAACAGGAGCAGCGACCTTATTTATTTCTTTCCATTTATTTCTGGTTCATGCACATTTATTTTGCGTGCAAATTAAGCTTATTTGATACCACATATGATGTTTAACACACAAGTTAAACGTAGTGTGGAAAGTATTTACAGTCTCACCTTTTTTTAATGTGAAGTCGATGCATGTCTGTGTGGGTTTCATTCCTGTTGCTCAGGCGGTTTTCTTCTCGTACCAGACGTGTTTCGTCAAAGAAATCCCGATCTGAGGAGGTCTACTCGGGCTCATGTAATCCTTCAGGTGCTCGGGTCAACATTAATTTCCTTTCATTGACTCATACCACTAGACAATGCATCATTTCAGATATTAATTAGGCCAACAAACAAAGGTGTTGATGAAAGTGAACTGTGGTGTCAGCTGTCTATTTAACACATGCATCAGGACCGGGATTATTTATGAAGACGGGGAGACGTGTGTGGGCAGCGTCGGATCCAGTGGAACGGGTCTTTGGAGGCAGGCAGGTGTGGCAGTGATTCATGGTCCGACCCGGGTCCCTCTCTCCCCGAGTCCCACATAATTAAAGGGGGAGCATATGGCCTTGTGACCACGTAAGCACAAAGGTAGCTGCTGAACGCCTTATTTTTGAGTCGCTGGCGACGGCGCTCCCTCCAGCCTTCCTTCAACGCAGCGGAAGTGAAAAGCGTGTCACCTTGAGATGTCACGACTCGCATCTGCCAGCCTAATTAGCGCCAGCTTCCACTTATTGGCGATGTGTTTATTAGACGTTAGCTGAAGTTGTCAGAAACAAACTCCGTAGCCAGACGCTAAATGGATGGATTACTGAATTGCCAATATCTTGTTTGTCAATATCTCACATTGTATATTGGAGTGAGCAGATTTTTTTATCGTCACATGAATGCGATTTGATAGGACTATCAATGACAGAAAAAGGACCTGGGAAAAAGAAGCCTGGTAGGGGAAGAGGGACCACAGGATTCAGGGGATAAAAGGATTCAGGGGACACAGCTGAGACCCCCTCGCTAGTTCACGACACTAATGCTAGCCTCGGACGTGGTCTTAATGTCTTGCTTCGGAGGCCACCGAGGACATTCTCTGGTCCTGCGTGGTCCGCGGCGATGGAAATGTTAAGATTAGTGTAAGCATTTGTCGGGAATACCTGGCTGAACGGAGACGAGCACGGGCAGGGAAAGGCGCCACATTATGATAATCTTTCTTTGGCCTTGAATTATGGAAAGCATTTGGCCTAGGCTCTCACCTAACCGTCCCCCCGGAGTCCGCTCATCGTTTCTGAGGGCCAACATTTTGTTCCAGCAATCCTCTTTTAAAAAAAAATGGCTTATCTCAGAATTGTCTGCGGAAGAAATCTGTGCTGTGCTGTATTACATTTAGTTTCCCATTAGATCAGAGAATGGGCCCGCTGGATAACTTCTGCTGTTACCCCCCCCCACCATCACCACCACCACGTTCTGTACTTCTTCCTCACTCACTCCTCCTCCTCTCTTTCCCACTAAATCATTCATTCCCAGACTTATCCGAGAGTGAAATGGAGCACAGGCCAGGCTAGTTAATGGGGTTCTATGAGGCATAAGATTACTTTCCTACCTGAGCTCATTCCTATGAATCTTCCTTAGAGGAGCCACTAAAATAACAAACTGCTTCCAGCCGCGTGGCAGAGTTACAGGGGGACTGTTGGGTGTTTAGACGGGCCGCCTGCTCGTCTGAGATCCTCGGTCCTCCTTCCCGACGGGACGGAGTCACAAATGTTAACGAGAGAACTCAATTTACATTCCCACGTGCACCCTGATTGGAGGAGGAACAAAGATGGCAGGGTTTCTCTCACTGGAAATCACATGAAATTGTGTTCCCCCTTTTTTTTGCAGACAACATGCTATTCACATGGTTCAGTGGGTTTGGGGTTTCTAAATCACGTGCGGGTCTCATAATCTGACCTATTAAGCAGAGAAATGTCTTTGGCTGACACCACGATGTTAATAGTGTACAGTTCTGGCAAGAAATGTGTCTCAACTTCACACTGGGAATTAAAAGGGGGATTATCTTCGTCTGTTTCAGTACTATCAGACTGGGGATAGAGGGCGCTATGCTGAGGTAAAGTATTTAAGATGTGTCTGCAATGACCAATGCTTTAATATGTATAGTCTTGTGAGATTGTTTGGGATAAAAGTTCATATGTGTCACTTTATGAAGTTTTAATATATTTCCAGGCTAGAAAGAAGCCGTTTATATGCGGGCAGTTTATTCATATAATTCATGTTTGTGGACATTTGAGTGTGCGAGATCCGCGTGTGAGAGCATGCAGCTGTAAATGAGCACCTACATTATCATTTACTTTCCAAAAAAAACAAACAAAAAAAAATATATATATATATATATATATATATATATATATATATATATATAGGTTATAGGTTATATATAGGCTGTAGGTTATTTCTGAGTCACCAGCTGCCATTATTCTGCATGTGTATTTTGATTCAGCAGTGTAGTTTAGTGCGTTTTAGGAACTCGTCGCCCAGGAGCTCACATTTTATTGCCAAACAAAGTCATTCTGTGCGACAAGGTGCTGGGAAATGAGAAACATGCAGGTGCATGAAGAGAGATTGAGGCGGGGAAACATTCTACCTTCATGCAGCTCATCTCGTGTGTTTGTCTTTCTGTTTGGATGTTGAAAAAGTAGACGGGCTAACGAAGATGGATCGCTGAGGGAAGAAAACTCTGATAGTTGAATTGAACTCCGGCCCTCATCGGAGGATTCATAGAAGGACCGGGGGTTTACATCCCAACGGACTACTTCACACAGTCGCTCACTGAAGTATTGATTCAATTTGGCTTTGATTTATGTAACTGCAATGCATCCTGGGCCTGGCGTAGTCCCGCCTCTGTCAGTTTAAAATATGAAGCTTGTGGACAGCTCAGACTTTATGTGTAAGGATACACTCATGGAAGGAAATCCATCGTCAGCTCTCGTGTTTAACATGCTGTCCTGTGCCCTTCGTGAGTTTTCCATTTAATACCGCCATTAGTCACACAGTTAGCCTTGTTAGACTCCACCGCCACACGTTTAATCTGCATTAGTACGCCGTGACCAGCGGCGCCCATTCTTTATCACATCTTACTTTTAAGGACACGTTTTTCTTCTGAGCTCAAGCGCGGAGAAACGTAGCGTCGGCGACGGACATTAGCGGAGCGATAAACCTGCCTGGCGGGATTTTGGACGATTCATACATACATGATACTTCTCATGTAGTTTTGGGCTAAAAGTATTGATAATAAAACAGTCAAACAGCCATTGTAAGTTCCACTGAAATGTTCTCAAATTCCTAAATCACCGTTTCTGAATGAGACCCAATCTGTGACCCTGCTGTTACAGTTAGACCGCTAATTAAACACGAAACACAGTCAGCGTCTGATGCTGAAGGTTTATTTAAAGACACGGGAAGCATAAGGTCGGCGCTCTCGAGAGTGCCTTTCCAGTTTCAATTACACTCATTTGACAAACACAGAAGCTGTGAGTAGATAAAATACATAACTTACACTGCCTTACAAGGACCAGAAGAGTAATCCGTCCTGTAATAAATACCATCTTTTTGATAATGGTTATTTTAATCATCATACAAAAGAGGTTCTGATTCAATTCCCCGGTCATTTGTGTTGGATTGTGTTACATTAAAAGGTATTTGACATATTTAGCTCCTTTGTATGCAGAACATCACACAATGGAGCAAATAATGTGAGAAATGCTTTTCTGAAAATGAGTTAGTAAATTATGTTTACCTTCAGTTTAATGCACTGATAAATAATCCTAAATTCATAACAATGTATATGATGATATAATACACTTAAAAAAGTATCCCCACAATTAAAAACGTATCAGCAATTCTGAAATATCATACTTGTCATTATAAAATACTTTCTAATGTGCTATAATTACATTATAAGGTGTGTGGATATGTATACTTACACTATATAATCTATTATATGTACAGAAAGTATGTACGTAATGCATTATAGACATGGTCGTCGCAGAGAGTGTTGCCACGGTTACAACAGAAGTGATTTTCCTTTTGAAGAGAAAAATGTGCCTCCAATCTGTGACCCGACGTCCTTTTCATCGTCCTCGACAGCAGGACGATGGAAAGGACGAACGTCTCACGATGTAGAAATTCTCAAAAGTAGAATTTGTTACAGTAATAATATTCAGTTAACTCAGCCCTCAAACTGAGGTGTGGAAATGCAATATGTCAGCCATATTTTCTCTACTATCAACCTGCTTTTTGAGGAATAAAATCTTTAATTATTTGGTATATTAAAAAAAAAAGGTTGTATCGTGAAAGACATTTGTCCGTCCTGTATCTTAACAAAAGCAATCAGCTGAAGAAGGAAGCCGGACCTGACCGAGCTGCTTCCCCTCTCCGGCTCTCTGTGAACTTGGGATGTTTGCAAAGTGAAGTTCAGTCAAATTAATCATTCTGTCAAGACAATGAGAGCAGAGCACCCCAGGGCTAAAAGGGAGACAAGGCCCTTCAGCAAGAAGAAGAATATGCCCGCGCTACAGCATATATGTTTTCCACTAGAGTGGGGCGGAGACGGGAGGCGGGCGGTGGAGGTTATGTAGTGGTTTGCTCTCGCTCTCTTGGCGCCGGGGAATATATATCTATCGTTCCGGGGAGCCGTTTCCCATAAGAGGGGATAAATGGATGCAGCTGAAGGTGAGGACAATGCAGGAACATCACATTCAGAGGCTTATTCATCACATATAGGTGGTGGTGTTTCCGCCGCACGCATCCCAACACTTATCATACTTCATATCTAGTTTATGTCCGTCTTTATGCGGAAAATAAATAACACAGGTTTTGTATTTATTGCCCGATTGTAAAGAAATGCTTCACTGGCAGAACGATCATTTGTATGTCAGTATAACACCTGGCGTCACCTTGAGTTCTTAAAGAAAACGTTGTTTTTCTGCCGCGCCTGCAGCGCAAACGGAGGGAAGAGCGTGAAGTGAAGTGTTGATGAATTGAAGCGAGCGAAGGCCGGGTTCAACAACAGCAAAACAACATCAGAGCATCTGTTAAAATACCCCCAACTAGTGCAGTACAGTTCACTGCTTCCCAAACTGTTTAAAACACGCTTCTGCATAAACGCTCTCGCTCTCACGTCTGAAGTGTTTCAGAGTCGTGAAGGAGATTCTTTATATGTTCAGTTGTTTCCATGTTCCCCCATGTGCAGTGAGGGCTAATATCCTCCCGCTCGCATGTCGCATCATTAACAGTCCCGTCGCGTCTGAATATAACCATTACGGTGAATAAATGGATGAAACGGAGACGTATGTTTGAATGCCAGGAAACCGGAAGTTTAACTGATGGATGAAACGGCGATATTGCAGATTCCTTGTCTGAAAAAAAGAGGCTTAAAAGGTTTATTTTGTTGTAAGAAGATTTGTACATAGCCCTTCTCAGCGTGTAAAATAAATACAGATTTCTATTAGGTAACTGCTGTAGGGCTGTATCTCTTTTTTTTTATACTTTCATACACTTTGACAGCAAGGTTTAGGGTATTTCACTCGCCACAAGGTCCCTTGAGCAAAACTCAGAGAATAGGTGGTCCACCTTAAGAGCCAGCCCACCTTCAGAGCCTGTTCTGAAGGTGGGGTAACATTGGGGCTGGGGATAACGCTCTAACGAAGTTAGTAAATCATTTGTGAAGATTATATGTAAACGGGTAGCTCTCCATTGTATTCCATGCCCTTATGGTAGCTCTCGGTCAAGAGGTCAGTGACCCCTGTCGTAGAGACTGACCTCTAGTGGCGTGTGCTGTCCACTACAATACAGCATCGTAGGAAGACGCTACTGAAAATCAGAGCATCTCTAAATGTCCTGCTTTCCTGTGTTCCCGCCCACACGGCCCACTCCTGCTCTGTTAACACAGCGGTTCCTTCAGTCTGAGATGGAATTCTTACATCTGCTCCCTAAGCTTTTGCCTCACACGATATTTCAACTTTACCGAGCTGCACTCGGCTTTTTATCACGTCTCAATTTATCTCTTCTCAAACACGTCCTCCTCCCTGTCCCCTCTTCCATGCCTCTGGTTGCAGGAGACACGTCTCAGTCATGAGCATTACCCAGAGACCTCCTGGATGTGCTTGTGAACACGGCGGGGGCAGTCATAGTGATGTATGGCTGTAATTCCACCGCTGCGGCGTGACGCCGCCGTCAGTTGCCATAGGAGACGAGATGATTTATGTTCTGCAGCTCTGTTAATGGCCGGTGTAAGTGGTGTTAATGTTAAAAACCCCATCCTGCATTCTTATGCCAAACATCAGCGTGTGTGTGTGTGTGTGTGTGTGTGTGTGTGTTACTCACTGAAACAAATGACAGCACTAGATGGTTTAATAATTTGACGTTTGGAACGATGAGAAGATGATTTCATGCTTTAATACATAAGCAAATGAGAGGGGAGCGAGATTGTTTATTTACTCTGAGTCACGTTAACGAAGAGTTAATCTGTGGATCTGGATCTGTGGTCGGATCCCGTCGTTGAGCAGCTCGGTCTCAGGTGGATGTTTCGTTCACACGTCCGTACGTCGTGCTCCGACTGCCACCGGGGATTCGTAGCCGCTGCTAAGACGACGGGTCGTTATGACGACGGGTCGTTATGAACGCGTAGCGTCCGATGAAACACATTGCACTTCCTCGGGCAGAGGTGATGGGCGTTATTGATTCCGGCAGGAGATAGGATTGGTAAATGGAGCCAAATCAATATGGCAGGCTTTAAAGGAACGCTGGTAAAGAAACAGAAAATAATACTTAAGAGTGACCTTTGATAGCTTGACTGGAGTGCGTTGGTTGTGTTGCATCTCACACATGACCGAGACCTTCACTGATTGAGGAACTGGACAAAACAAACCAGTCAGGATTGTTAAGGATCGGTCCATTAATGAGGCGGGGGTCTCGGGCCGCGGTTACACTTCTGTGATCACATGCTCTGGATAACAAGCCAGATGTTGCAACCTGCCTGATTGAATATTTACATGTTGGGGTCAAAGGCTGTAGATATGATGGATAACACATTCCCTTTCCTACAAATCCTTCACAATAAAAGACCCCCTTATTCTCTGCTGCTTACCCTTCCTCCCTGTATCAGCAGACTTGTTTTATTGTTGAAGAGTTACTAACCAAGCTCTGGTATTTCAGATAGTTTAAACCAGAGTCGGTCTACGGTGCAAACCACAAGGTCGCTGCCGTGACGTTAGCATAGCCCAGCTCCGATCGATCCGAACTCCATTCAGAAAACAAGCATTTTAAAAGATGTTTTGTTGTTCTCAGGTTGGCAGACCAGAACAAATTACTGGAGACTTTGTGTAGTTATTCTGGCATGCTTTTTATCTGTACATCACATCACAGCAAAACTTAGATATCCGATGAATTTGTCAAAGTATTTAAATTATATAAGACGTTACATGTCATGCAAAAAGATGTATCGCCTTAAAGCATAATGATTTGGTGGAGAGAAAAAAGGCAAGATCCAATGCTATTAACTGCCCTGGAAGAAATAGTGCAGCATCTTCAGCCGCCCACCTGCTGCCTTGATGCTCTGTCAACAAAACTCTTTGAAAGTGTTTTTCTGCTGTTTGGCGAAAGAAATAGTGCAGAAGTGCTTCTCTTTTATCACTTCATTTCCCTGAAGCCTTGAAAACTGCAGTTGTCAAGCCTTTCCTGTATATTCTTTTTTAAAGTAGTAGTCTTTACCAACTACAGACCAATATCAGACTCTCCCTTTGAATGTATCATCATTGAATATGACCTGCGACTTGTCTCTAAGGAAGACTTTTGTTCTGTGGAGAAAAGTAGGCGTCGCCCTTAAGACTATAGGAGGCGCTTCTTCATTGGTCGTGGCACTTTTTGTTAGTTTGAATGCATTTACACACACACACACACACACACACACACACACGGCACAACAATAACAAAAACGAGTTTTCATTCACTTACAGTATGTATTCCACAGTTGGAGTTCCAGGAGGGACAGCGCCCCGGCACCCCTAATGGACCGCATGCCACTGGTCAAATCAATTACTAAGTCTGCATCCTATCATCCCAAAAACAAGCAAGAATCAGAGGATTAATGTCCAGGCGGGATTTAGAGGAACTAATCCAGGCTTCCTTTCCACCGGCTTAGAATTGGCTTAATGGTCTTCTCTCCGCTCCAACTTCATATATATATATATATATATATATATATATATATATATATATATATATATATATATATATATATATATATATATAGGCCTATATACACATACACACACACAACAAACTTGCATTGCCTGGTTCGGGTTTGATGCCATTTATCAAACCCGGAAAAAAAGAATCCTCACCAACCATTTTGATAATGATTGATGATCATTCCCTCCCTCGCCTGTGGGTTGTCTCCAAGGCCGATCATCTCTTTGCCTGTAGGTGGTTTCCGGGGTCTCGATCGATCCGCTTTGATCCACACATTTGATTTGGCAGACGCTTTATGTTGAATACCCTTCCTGGACAATTTAATGAGTCCTCATTCTGCATGAATTACACCCGTCTCACTGTCAAAGTGGGACATCTTTACACGTGCTGAAAAGTGATTACTCTTAATTACAGCATATTATGCTGTCTGTGCAAGCTCATTTTTTAAATGAGGAAGTTAATACGCCCTCATTCCGTCCATCCTGATTACTTTATCATCTCTTGTGACGAGACACTAAGGACACATTCCTTGATATTGTTTTTATTAGACTCGAAAATCAGAGAGGTGTCAAAGCATAGTTTTTACCTGAATCTGATCCGTTTTCAGTGTCGTACATGGAGAGAACGATGCCTAAGGGAAAGGCTGGAGGTGTCTGGGGTATGAAAATATTGTTTAGAAGAAATGTGCTGTATATCCAAGTGAATGTTGTCCTTCGCTTTCATCAGACATTGAAGACCTTGGTCTGCCTTCTCCTATATCACTATTTCCAAATGAATTCATATTAATTTCCTTTGTGTGTGTGTGTGTGTGTGTGTGTGTGTGTGTGTGTGTGTGTGTTGAGACTTTGCTCGCTTCTCTCTCTCCTGTCGTCTAATATAATATGAATAACTATCAAATATTCTTCCTGATTCTTCATGTAAAGTAAACAGGAATGAGATGTAGACACACGCCGAAGACACCGATCTCCTCCGCTGTTGGCCTAAATGACACACTGATAGCAGCTTTTATTTTGGCGGGGTGGTTTTACAGGAGGCTCCAGGCTTTACTCCGGCACCAACCCTGCATCCGTGTGAATAACCCTGTTTGTTTCTGTGTGTGGTTGCAGGTATGGTGAACTACAGCGAGGTGACAGGCTACCCTCTGGTTCAGCACTGGAGTCTCCGGTCTGTGCTCTACCATGTCAAGCTCAATCAGTGGGTTCTCTCTCAAGGTATGTCACTCGCCACTTTGGGCCAATCATTATAGATATATAGCTATATTTATATGTGTAATTTGTTAATACTGATTGTTTATTTATGCCGGAGGAGACCACTCTCAGCCGGGGTCTCCGTGCCATAAAACGGCACCGTCGGCGATCAATTATACATCCCATTGTAATTCATGTGACACATCAAGGTTAGCAGCTCATCATAACAGCTTGGGTACTTTGTTTTAATTTTCATTTTTGATCAGCTATGCGATTAACAGGCAGACTGTCATCTTTTCACTCCGCCGTCGAGCCGTGACTTTGGTGACACATCGACTCATCTGTCAACGCTCAACTTGTTTTAGAGAAGTTAATTAAGTCAAAGTAGGAATACGACGGGGAAGCAAGTGGAGGTCCCTGTGTAAATATTGTTGATGAAACGGCACAATCGTGTCTGGAAGTCGGAGGAACTCAAACATGTCTAATTCTGGAGTGAAACGCAGTTATAATACCACAAATCAAAGAATGAAAAGTGAATTTCTTTGACATTTTTGATTTTAAATAAAGAAAATAATCTATGTATCCAACAGTTTTCCAAAAGTCTTATCAATATTGGGGAATAAAACAGCTTATCCAACCTCTCTCCCACAAATGAATCCTATTTCCATCATCAGATCAGTTCAACCCTTTTATAATATCACTATTTAAGCGTAATTAAAAGGACCTCAAAATCGTACTCTACTTAAAAACAGCACTTGAGTAAGTACTTTTTTGAGATACTGAACATGCACAAGAAGAAAACCTCCAGGTGAACGTGTCTGCAGAAAAACCTGCATTCCTTAATCTGTTGTTATCAGCAGCAGTTTTATGGTAATCCAGTTGCTGGACAAATAAAGACTGTCACCTCAGCGGTGCTTCACAGGCAGCGATGTAATGTGGTGCTCAAGGGTTCAGGTTGGGTCCATTACATCAAATTAATCCCTTGTTAAAACAGTCAATTATGGAGTGATTGTGCCGATGCTGCTCAGTCGCGGTCCTCGGAGAGAGAACCCTGAAAGGCAATAAACGGGTCGGGGTCAAGTCCCCTTTAATCACAAATTAGCAAAAATGTCACTTCAAAAGGGCACAAACCACAATAAAAGAAAAGAAGACGCTGCTGAGCAACAGAGCCAAACAAAAGGGCCGCAGGGCTCAAAGACACGGCGCCCTTTGACTATAGCTACAACCTCGACCTGTTATTTGTACAATAACACTCACTTTTAATATTTAAAAGATCCAGATGCACACATCTGTCCTGGGTTCATCAAACAAAACAGTCCCGGATAGCAAAAAAAGTCCAGGAAGTAGCCAAACCCAGCAGCTTATAATCATATAATCAGCTTAGAATCAGGGTTCATGTGTGAGAATACATTAAACTGGAAACTGCATAATAAAATAGCAGATAAAAACATGGGAATAGTGTTTTTTTTTTATATTCCTCCATGTCATTAGTGCAATATAGACATATGGGGGTGAACAACATCGTACCAGCAAGTCTTTTAAAGGAGAGATTCTTTAGAATTAGAGTCTCAGGGAAAGTAAACCAACCTTTAGTCCCGTCTAACGTTTGTGATTTTAGATTTAAAGGCAAATGCACACCAAATATGTTGTCATAAACCTGGATTTATTTAGATTGATTTTGACAGAAGACCCATCCATCACTGCAGTGCAGCAGGTGTGAATCACTATTTCTTACTTTTTAAAACGTTTAAATCATATTTAAACTGTATTTTTTCTCATATTGTTACAGAAGAGTTTGAGCACAGGTCTCTAGAAAAATGTATGCTAAAACAAAACAACAAAAAACTATCTATCAGCCAACATGGCTCATTGACGAACGCCAGAAAACCCCCACGTGATGCAACCTGAACCGTGAGTTTGGTGATCTGGTCGCAGCCCCACACGAGGACGAAAATCAGAAAGCAAGCAGTGATTTCCATCTTCACGCGTGTTTATTTTTTGTCTTCTAAACTATTCGCCGTGTTCCCTGACACGGGTAGTTTATGACTTTCAAGCCTGCGTACACATACTAATAAGACCACATCCATTATTTACTGTAAGTGTGTGTGCGGAGGAGTCGGTTTGCACCACTGTGCCATTTTTGTTCGTCCCCGAGAAGCGCAGATTAAAACGATCCATTTATTATAGATGCTAGAAGGGGCCTATTGTGGCGGCAGTGATTTAGGCAGCGGGCGTGCAGGCGTTCTCTCGCATCAGCATCATCGTATCCAACTAAAAACACGTGGATCGGTCTGTGTCATAGGACTCGCAGGTAAAAAGCCTGAAACTGTGAGGGCGGATGTAGACGGATGGATAGAAAAGGCGGCGTGCGTTCAGAGATGTGTCTATCATTTCATTCCCCGTGCCGTTCTCGCCGTCTCTGATAGCCTGTCACACATACATCACCAAGCTTTGTATCCATAGCGAGACCGAGGCGTTGTGACAGCGGCTGCCACGGAAACTTCTCCCAATAAGATAACTGTGCGTAGGTACTTAGTCAAGCAATGCTTCTTCTGAGGGCTGCTCTTCCTGCTGACACGTCGGGGATTATATTCAATATTTCCCAACCGGTTTCCTCAGCACTAAACGTGTTATTCTATAAAAATGTGTTTTATTTGCCTCTCCGGATAACTTTGGTACTTCCTGTGACAGTAAACATTCATTCTGCCTGACCAGCTGGAAGCAGAGTGTGATTTAATAATTTGGATTTTTTTTTTGTCTAGTTTTAAGTGCATGCATTATTCATAAATCCATCATAAATAGTTTCCATTTTCATAAGTGCAGCCACCCCTACTGTAAATACAGCCATGACACCTCTAATGCATTTCCAATGGTGCTGCTGGGGTTTGGAAGCGTCTGCCGAGGATACACTTTCTATTTTCCCTTCGCTCCGAAGTCATTCGGGAGCCGCCGTCTTTCTTTTCTTTTCTTTTTTTTTTTTTTACTCCCATTTCCCACTTTAGCTCATCATATTTCAACAGCCACCGGAGGGGTGAGGCTACTGATTTTTACGTCTGATGGCAAAGCCGCCATCGCTCATCCTCAGCGCCCGCTCTCCGTCTCTCACTTCAGTGGCCTCCTAATTTAATTTTAAAGGAGAAGCAAGAACGAGCGGCGAGCTACTAATACCGCTTCTCCTGGAAATGATGATGATAAATTGCAGTTGCACGTTTTGCTTCCCAATATTTACTAAGATAGAATCCTGTTTGGTCGCGGCGGACTCAAACATGCACACGTACACGTACAGGAGAATTGACAATTATTTCATAACCTTACCAAAAGAAAGCACACGGTAAACCAAAGTCCTTCATGGAGTCTCACTGTCTCACTTTTAATCCTGATTATTCATTTGTGACCGATGCCAAACATGCAGAGAAGGACAACCGATAGAGCAAAACAAAGACAGACTGGCATATTCAAGAGGAAAATTGCAAACATGAGTTCTCCAAAGAAAGTCTCACATGCTGCGTTATACATTCATAAACACAAAATGATGCGTTTATCCATATCTGCCTTCATCGGGTATTCTGATTCTAATCCTTCACCAGGTATTATAGAACTCTACAATACATGAATTACCTGAAAGATGATTTCTTCATGTCCACTGTGGATGATGGATTTGGTTCGGTAAACCCGTTAAAGACATTTAGTGCCAGACGCCCCCGTGAATTCAAACTTGTACGATGTGTGTGTGATTACGTGAGACAAACCTGGATTAGGAAGGATAACACAGGCCTTTAAAGCTCAAGCAGACGTCTGTGCTCTGAACATCTCTAGCAATTGGAGGCACATTTCTTACAGACATTCATGGTCCCCAGAGGATGAACCCTAATTATTTTTGGGGGGGAATCCCCTGACTTTTCCTTCCAGGAAGCCAATACTCCTTCAAAATATAGGCTTATTATAATATATGGCTAATACATACATAACAATAATGTTGCAGATGCCAAGCTATTTCTGCCATATTGGCATTAAAATGATTCCAGTCCTGCCTCATCCCCCTACGGCTGCTGCTTGGCAATCTAAGCAACAGCATGCTTAAATGAATCAAGCAGGCCACTAAATGTATGAGAACCTGAAGGTGACACTCTGCATATTGTGAAATATGTCTTGTGGGAATATGCAATAATTGCATGGCTCCTCTGTGGTGTGGAGTACTTGTAGTACGGGTTCCCCTTCAGCGAGTAGCAAGGCAGTATTGATGTTTGATCTCCAAAAAAAGTGTGAGCCTTGTAAATGAGTGAAATAATAATGTAATAAAACATAAAAACTTACCTTTTGAAAAGATGCATTTTCAGAGTTGCTGAGTAAACAAAATACAACCTTAGGTTTTCCCTCCTGCACCCAACTCACATTATTCTTTTGTTTCTCATTCTGCTTTTTGTTTTGACTGTAATTGTTTTCTGCATTTATATATAAATTATATATATTTTTTTTCTTCCCTCCATCTCCCCAGCTTTCAGTTCGGCCATCCATTCTCTGGACGGGGCGACGCAGCGGGCCGACTTTGTCTCCATCCTCAGGGAGTTCGGTAACCATTACGTGCAGGAGGCCATGTACGGCTTCCAGGAGTCCTGTACCATCTGGTACCCCAACAAACAGGTCCAGAGACAGCTGTGGATGGAGTACCAGGACATAAGCAAAGGTAGGACGCACACACACACACACACACACTTGCACATAGTGAGTGTTGAAGGATGATATTTTTAAATGGAAACGAAAACGAACCGTAATGAATCACTGGCCTGAGCATCAAAGCCGAGGTGTGTTTATGACAGTGTGGGATGTATGACGATCACACTTTAATTCCTGCAGTTATTTAGATATTCATTGATCGTAGAGATTCATAATCACTCACCCCCACAGAACACACAGAGGCTCGTGATGCTGAGTGTGTGTTTTGCAGGGGTGGACGGGATTATTTTGCTGCAGATTTAGAACTGGCAGGACTCTCGATACTTCATACTTCAGTTTGCAGACTCGATGCTTGCCAGGAGAAATGCTTAAACCTCACACGGGACCCCTTTTAGCAGCTCTCCTCTTGTTTCTTTCTGGTCGTACTCGTGTTGCGGAAAAATGTAATGGCCTCCCGGGGTGGCAGTTTTGCAGAAATGCTCTTGAGGCAGTTTTTTTTAAACATGCATTACAGTGTAGTTTGAAATACGAAACCCAACTCGCCAAATACCGGCGCTTGTTGGCCCTCAGCTCCAAACTCTCACGCTCCACGTCGCCCTCTAGTGCCAACTTCTGCTGTGTTCACAGGAAACAACTTGATTAGGCTTCGGCAACAAAGCTACTTGGTTAGATTTAGAAACATGATTGTGTTGATAAGTTTCACAAGTCCTGTGTTTTGACCTAATTATCCATTTCAACTCCTCCCTATGCAGACGGTATCACTCTTTATACAACACACCACCAAACTCTTTGCAGGGGTTTCACGCAGCAGCTTTTTGCCTGTCCATGCAGCATTCGTAACTACCAAGATGTGGTTGGGTGGAGAAAATGTACGAGTTTGAGGAGCTTTAAAATTGTGAAGAAACCTGCACGGAGTATAAAAGGGCCAAATGTGTCCTATTCACATTTCCACGTCCGCTCATGTCAGTGCGACCGTCTTTGCAAAAAATATAACTGAGATCATTACTCCCACCATAACTACGACCATGCAATGCGTCATAGTCGATACGTGTAGAGCCACTTCGGAGTAAGAATGGGCTGTTTGGCAGCTGCCTTGCTCTGCTGTGAAACCAGCTATAAGTTCATGTGCAAATATAACATATGAAGCTGTTTATATAACATTAATTATTTGGGTTTCATCATTGAGGGGCCGCTGAAATCCATTTATATTTCTCGAAGGAAGGTGTTAAAAAGAAATATGTATCCATATCAAAACTCTTAGTGTTTTTATTATAAACACTTCCAACCACCAGACGATTGATACCTCTATACATACTGAGACATTAGACTTCCCCCACACACACACAGCACTAATTGCTCGTCAGTATTCCACATTCACTAAATGAAAGTGAGCCCGCTAATCACGCCATAAATTTCCTGACAGATGATACATATTCTGTTTCCCAAAGAAAGCCGGCGTTAACGTTCACGTGTGGCAGCGGCTGTGTTTAATGCGTTCTGATGAGAACGACAGCGACATGCTTCCTCCAGTTGTTTTCATTTAGAGATATCATTTCATGCCGGCGTGTTGCATCTGCCCGTCGTCTACAAACAACGCAGCGCGGCGGCCATCTGTCTGCGTCTCGCACCGGAGGGGGGGAGTGTTGTCGAGCGTAGTGCGGCTTCGCACCGCAATCACTTTTATCCGCGGCAATTGCAGTAAACTACACGAGCTCTCTCCACAAGCACTTCCACTTAATTGAACAATCAAAGACGTATTTGCTTTTTTTTTTTGTTTTTTTTGGTTTGTATTTGTTTTAATGCTCAAAATAACAGCATATGTCAGCAATCGGTCTATTTGTAACCAGGCGGAGGTAAGTAATGGCCGTCTCTTCCAGCTGTTTCACCTCAGTGGCTCCAAACTGTCCATCGTTTCCCTTGTTCCCCCCTGTACTTACTGCCTCCGCACTGACAGACGGCATTAGACAAATGAGGCTTCCCACCCTGCTGGAAAGTGCATTGCTCTTCATTCTCGGACGCCTCTGAAAGGCAGTTGCAGACGCTGCTAAATGATTCAACACAATAAAAGAGAAAATTAAAAAAAAAAAAAAGGCCGGGCCTTAAGTGTCGACCTCTTTAGCTTCTTCTTTGAAACTGTCACTTCAAGGTTTTTATTTTCACAATTCATGCTAGATCCAGATGACTGCACTCTCCAACAACTGCAGTCATGACACATTCGTTTGTAATAGTTTCCTTACCGTGAGTGTGTGCGTGGGTATTTATAATACAACCTTATTAATATCCTGAAACAATACAAGGGAATGAAACCATCTGATTTGTGGTTCCATTTCGGTGAGGTCAATTCTGATACGATCAATACCAGTTCACGCAGATTTGAACGTCAATAAATCATTATCAATGTCCAGTTATACTTCATTTTACATGTCCTGGATTTCTGTGGAACTGGAAAGCAACGGATATTGAACTGGGATGTTCGGGAAGGTTTCAGGAAAGGAACTTGTAATTCCCTAATGTTAGAGAAGATGGAGATGGTGTTCAGCTTGTGCTTCCAATCAATTGCTCGGGAAACCTATTTCAGGTCAGGAACTGTTAGATTTACCTCTTCAATATGTAATGTATTGACCAGTATTTGTCCTGCACAATTACCCTCGACCAGACCCTGGATGTAGCAGCAGCAGCAGTATTTCCCTCCGCCTGCACTGCTGTTATCGGCCCCCGTGTTGAGGCAACAATAAAAACATTGCATTCGGCCCACGTGGGACTGAAAATCCGATTGTCTGAACTGCTGCCAGATCTATCCAGAGTCTATTTTCCTGACAAACAGGCCGCACGGTGATTACGTCGGCCTGTGAAGATCTGAAATGATTCAATCTCAGTGGGTAGCCGTTTCGACCCGGTCCGGGACCATCAGTTTCTAGGAGAGGAAATGGATTCTACTGGCAAAAAAAAAAAAAAAAAAGCTGAAATCAGAGTCATCTTTCTTAATCTCTCCCCGGCTTCTTGGAAACGTCCTGGCCTTTTGGAGGGAGTAATGAGCTCACAGGAGAGTTTGATGATCCATGTCCTCGCCCTTCGCTCTAAATACAAGAGGTGCCCGACTCCCTCTGCTTTCACTGAAAGGTGGGCTCATCATTTTCTACATCTTAGCTGCCTGGGGCACAGCTGCTTTGCTTGCGGTTTTAAGGCTTATTTATGTATCCGATTCCTAATTACATATCAAATGGAAATGGAAAAAAAAAAAGTGGATGCTGTATGTGCATGGGCAGAGAAATGGTGGTCTCCTGTTACAGTGAAGCAGGCCTTCTTGACTTCTCATTAATTACTCCTTTATCCAATCTGTAAAGGTAGTTCTTCTCATCGATTGTTTGCTAACGAGCCAGCAACGCACGGATGTACACTATTTATACACACTGGCTGGATGTCACGGCTGTGTCGGCCACATTTGTAGAGACGGAGGCCGTGCGTCATTAACGGCGTCCGGTATCTGCGCTGGCGTCCGAGTGATTAATAGCGCTTTCTTCCCTGCTAGTTGTGATATGAGTTCCTTATTGTGAGACCTCCATTACCACGGCAGATATCAGACGCGAGCAGCTCTGTCTGCGTTGCAGCGCTGTGCTACTCTGAGGAAATGCAATGGGTTGGAAAGCTTAAAGAGCTTTGAAAGGCCGTTAGCTGCGGCTTTAGTCACCATGTGGAAATCCAGTCGATATAGCATGCTTGTATTCTTCGCATCAGTTGGGTTCGGGTGAGATCAGTTCATATAACTTCACCCTTACTGTAAAATACATCACGGACGGACATTTAAACCTACACCAATAAATCAGAGTAGCAACACAATTGTTTATTAAAATGCTAATTTTGCAAACCAGTCCACAGAAGGCTTGTTTTTAATCCATACATCCATAAGATCAATACATATTACATATTAAAAACATAATTGAGTTACATTTTCAGTTCTCAAATGCTATAAATTTGCATTCCCTCTACTGGCCACTAGGGGGTGACTCTTCTGATTATAAAAAAAGAAAGTTTTGCATGGAAATCGATGATCTCACTTCATTTATTATCTCAGTAAACATGAGTTTATGGTCTCAATCTCTGGTTCATAGTATTATTTATGGTGGTGTTCTCTAATCTGCCTTTATAGGAAGACCGTTATGGGCTGAATGGCTTGTTGAGTCAAGTATTTCCTGAATCCAGGCAGCACAAAAACAGTTACACAATAGTGTGATGATATTTCCCATTTAATGGAGAGTATTTTGCTTCGGTTGTACAAGGAAGTGATTATACAGCCTAATGTCCTTTCAGTGTTTTTTTTTTTTTAACGCGACTATAAAGACCTTTGATATTCTAGCAGTCCTTATTCAGATGGGATGACAAAAACATGATTCCAATCTGTGTGGACGTCAAACAGATGAAGACGTTTCCATAGAGTTCACACAGAGGGGGCTCATTGAATGTTTCATTATGTATGAAAAGATGTGAATTCAATGGCCCTCACAGTGACTAAACAATGTGCTGCAGACTTGTCCAGGAGCACTGAAGCTGCATACTATTTTAAGTTGTTCATTCTACAATATGTGCTCCAAAGGTATTGGAAAACTGTCCTTATGTCTCATTCTGACACTGTGTCGGTTGCACGAAAGTGCTTCAAGAACTGCCTCCAAACTTCGTTAAAACCCTCGTAATGCAGCGATAGTCCCTTCAGTAAAATGCACAGAGCGGATGTGAATATGTTTAGCCCAATTTAGTCGGCCTTGTGTCGCGTTCACGTAGTGAACTGTCATGCGGAAACATTTTGAAGGCCAGCTTTAAAATACAGCTTTAAAAAAAAAAATAATTACGAGCTTTGGAGTTCCGTCAAAACACTCCAAACAGCAATTAAAAATGTGCTTCAAAAGTACCTAAAGGTGACACCATGGAGCCGGTTAAATTGTTAAATGTCACATCAAATTGAAAAAGCTGTATAGAGATCGAAATACCCGATAAAAGCAAAAGGCGCATCTGCGGTAAACGGGCATCTTTTCCTTTTCCTATAGTATCCATCCTTCTACTCATCTATCTCTCTGATCTTTTTTTCCTTTCTATTAGTCTCCAGCTATCCTCTTTACTTTCTCACTCAATTAAATCACCACGACCTCCTTCCTCACCCTCGGCGGCCTCCCCCTCCCCCGCTGAGTCGGGCGTCAGCTCTTCGCAGACCTCCATCGCTGGTAGCGTGCTGGTATGTGTGCAAGTGTGATCGCCCTGCCGGCGGCCAGGTAAAAATAGGTGCCTTATTTATTCTATTATGGTCTGTCATTTTAACAAAGAAGTCTCGCTCCGGGGCGAGAGAGTGCAGCCGAGGGGGGGTGAGTGTTGAGGAAGAGCAGGAAAGACATGAGAGATATTATTCACAACCGGCCCTGAAATCTGTGACCTCTCTACACCCGGATGCAACACACACACACACACACACACACACACACACACACTTCAGACCAGAACCACCTGCCCTGCAGGGTAATCAGCTGGGAGTCACGCAACGCTCCAAATGTAACAGCATATTTATTTCATTTTTTAATAAATGAATAGGTGATGTTTCCTTTGTTCTGCTGGCTGACTTCCACATGTTTGTCGGGGGTTTTTACATTATGAGCCAGATCAGCCTGATAAGAAATTACATTTCGGTGCACAGGATGCTCGATAATCATGGTGGCATGAATGTATACATGACATAGAGGAGGGTGTAAAGATGGCTGATGCTATGGAATGTTAGGTCTGATTGACAGCGTGTTCTCATTAGTCATTTATTGGGCTCCGCAGGCAGCGATGACCGAACCGTTGACTGGTCATCTCTGTGCCCTTGATGTGGTGTTTGAGTCGGCTCGCAGTGAGGCTTTGCTCGGAGCAGCGACTGTAGTCTTACGTTGAATGCATGGATCTGTTTTAAGTCTAACAACACCAGCGTATGTTCCTGTAAACTACGGATACATTGAATGTGGAGGGAATCTTTCTGTTTTTCTGACTCTAGTAGCTATTGTTGAGTTTTATGGTATATTTACCAGTATAAAGAGAGAAAAAGAGGTGATGGATTGGTCAGACAAACACAGGACTTTCACCCAGGAAGTGCTGTTTGGAATCGTTGAGTTTACACTTGTTATGTAATGCTAACTAACCCTTCCTCAAAGGTTGGTTGTTATTTATGTAGGCTAGTTATGTCCTAATGGTCATTACTTGACTACTTGATTACTTGAGTCTAGAAATGGTGATCTGTATTTATTTTTTTTTAGTTACATTGTAACATTTTTTGTATCTAACGTTACAGAAGAAACTCCGCTAAGGGTCATTTTTACACGAACCGTTATTATTTGATCATGAACCAATCATTTTCTTCTAACCTAAACCAAGTACTTCTGTTGTCTAGCCTATGTATTAAAGGTTTAATGCTAATGATTGATCAATAGCTGGACTTAAATGTTACCATTGTATATATATATATATATATATATTATATATATATTCACCATTTGAATGGTTATTTGAAAGAAATGGCTTGTAGATGAATCATAAGATGACGCACATGTGACCCCGCTACGATAACATGGGTGTCACGGCTGGGTGGAGGCCAATACGGAGCTCGTCCCCTCATTACGGAGCGGATGTTTGACCAGGTACTGTGTGTTCCTTCAGCAGTCTTCTTGTGTGTTGCCCTGTTTGTTCACTGCCCTTCACTGCTCCCATGTCAAGGCGGAAAAAAGAAACACTCAGAAAATGTGAAATGTTTTCTGAACGACTGTCATATTGTGAGCCTTTATCCTGAGGCCATGCAGGCAACAATAAATAATCTACTTCGTTCTTGCTCTCCGAAGGCGCTTGTGTAGTCTTGCCAAGGCCATACCGCTCTCATATTTGAGTCTTATATCTCAGAGTTGATCCCCAGATGTCAAAGATGCACTTTGTGGAATATGTGGTAGATATTCTCCCATCAACATGGTTGCCTGTATCCATGGGTAACCAAAAGAAAAAGCCTCCCACTTTCTGACCAGTAGTCAAGCAGGTAAATATTGAAAAAAGCAGGTATTGCTTGTTTTAAAGATCCAATGATAAGACGGATGGCAGCCTGTGAAACAAAGAGCCATTGTTTGAACTTCAGGGGTTAAAAGGTTCAGTATTATATGATAGTATGTATAGTATTATCATTATATCTTGACTCATGAAAAGCTTATAATTTCACCTTTTTTATCACTTTGTATTCTAACAGGCTACTAATCTATAACAGACATACCGAGGGACTTTTAATTCTGCTATCACTGTAATTATCACTTAATAGAATAAAGAAAAAGGCTCATAACACAAACATGACATTTTTGTAAGGAGTTCAATAACCACAGAATACAATAACAAGACATCTCATCTGCAGAATCAATATTATCACTGATCTTTTAATAGAATCCTTATCAGATTATTACTGATGAAATTCTGAATGAAAAGACATGAATGTAAAACTCTCTGCAGCAGAATGTTGAATTGAAACCTGTTAGACCAGATAAAAAAATATGTTTGGTTGTGGGAGAGTCGCCATAATTGTAACATTTATTGAATTTAAATTCATAGATTTTTAACCTACATACGCTTTGTAATATATTTGGACAAACACCAATACATGTCTGCATTTATAAACCACTTAACGTTTTTGATAGAGAAAATGGACGCGACAACGGAAGTGCATGTAAGACTTGGTTAGCCGGTTAATGCTTAATGCTGTTCTTTAGCACTGCTAAAGAACAGCATTAAGCAACGAGCACTCGATCAAGTGGCCCCTCCTACTCACTTCCCACCGCTACTAACTACCTTGCAGACAAGCTATCATGCTACTAGCTACCTAGCTACCTTGCTGACTAGCTTTCTAGCTACCTCACTATCTCGCTACCTAGCTACATTGTTAACTGGCTACATGGCTAACTAGCCAGCCCTACGGCTCCAGAGCTGCATCCTCTCCTTTACCGCCCCTCTGACATTCGTTGTCGCTATGACAACCAACAGCTATTGCACTTTTCTTCACATGACAACACATCTCCTGTTCTGCTTCTGTGATGCAAACACGGCTTTATATCTAAAAGAAAAACCTCTGGATGATTAATATGTACTTTTATAGTGCTGAACTGATTTTGCAGCTTTCCTGCAGAGTGAACGGTTGCTGGTTCGAGTCCCATGATGAGGCTTCAGTGTAGTTCTCCAAACTCCTGAATGTGACGCAGACATTACACTACTTTACAATATGTTACATCCATTTAGCAGACAGAGCAGCTCAGAGCAACTGCACTATTTAGAAGTGTGTCTGTAAGGTTTAGCAAACTTTGAAAAATACGATAATTGATAAACGGTTCAATATCAGTGATTATGCATGACTGTGTTGAAAAAGGTTTTGGTGGTAGCTGCCATAAAGGTCTGCAGGGAATCGCTCATAAATGGATTGTTATAAAATAGCAGAGTTGTGGTGAGTTTAGTTTGTTTGTTTTTTGCTGGCCGAGCATTTTCTAAATCACAAACGTTCAAATTGCTCCATCAGGATTCTGAAGATCATCTTTATTTAGTGTATTATTTATTTTCTTCCAAACTCTGTCAGCTCATTCTAACAAGGACGTCTGGCTCCATGAGATTAGAACTGAAAGGGCAGTACTTAACCAGAGAGCCTACCTTCTGGACAGGACGCAGAAAAAACACCTCCTGGGTATAGTTAATATTTAGTGGGAGTTTCATCAATAATTAACAAGTAAAGCAAGGACATTTCACATTTCTGGAATTATTGACTTTATTGTGATTCATAACAATGCAATAATTCATCAACAGCATACATCATGCATGGCCTTATGTATGACACCGATTGTTTTGGTCCACGGAAACATTTCAGAGCCATTCTTTGTATTCTGAGCTCTTTTTTATTGTTCTCTCCTGTGAGAAACGGATGAGGTCGAGAGGTAACAGTTAAGCATGAGTCCAGCTCAGCCTTCAGGCTCATAAATAAAAAAAACAAAAAGAGGCGAGCATAAGGAGGTCAGACAAGGAGGAGAAGGTGGGAAGAATGAAGTCATTATGAATGAAGGAAGTGCAGACTTCCCAAATGACAAAAAAAGCAAGGAGTAGGAGTTTGGCGAGACAATAAGGAGGCAAGTAAAACCGAAAGATTAGATGAGGGCAGAGGAGGTGAGAGGAGGAGGAGAAGCACTTGTGAGACGGAGGCAGCAGAGAAGATGTTGGTGGGTGGAGGTGTTGGAGTCACCTGCCTTTCAGAGGGAGAGGTCAGGCGAGAAACGTCCAGCTGACGATTACAGACGGAGCAGAACTCCAAAACGTCTTTTCTCCGTTTTGTCCCCGCCTCCATGTTTATTTGCGCCCATTTCTAGTCCACAAGTGTGTGTGTGGGTGTATGTGTGTCTGTGCATGTGCATGTGTGTGTGTGTGTGTGTGTGTGTGTGTGTGTGTGTGCAGCAGAAGGATAGAAAAGCTTCTCGGCCAACTCGTCAAGTCTAACGAAGTGGAACTGCTCCAGCAGCGAAAGTTGAAATTGGAGATGAGAAACAGATTGTCCGGCTGCTCCTCCACAAAAAAAAGAGAAAGGAAACTGGTTGATATTGAGCCTCGTCAGCACATTCGCAGGCAAACTCGCCTCACCAGAACAGACAAGAGCCGAGAGCGGATCGGTTTACATGCGGCGGGATTAGAGAAATCACATTACTGCAGGATTACCTGCAAATGAAGACGGACAAAGAGACGCTGCTGCTGCTGCTGCTGCTGCTGAGCAGCCACTAATCACATCGCAGATACTTGGAGAGATGACGATGCTTTTCTCTACTTAATGTCGACTAACAGGAGAGCTGAATTCCGACGCTGTCAAACGTTAAACAATGAGCTAAATATGTAGTGACACAACATGATGGCACTTGAAAAGATACATGTGGTCTCCTGAATCCCTGTCTGTCATCTTCCAACTGAAGGTGCTGGTGATCTTTGCTTCCCATGTTTAGATTCGGATGTCATCATGATACGTGGAAGCGTCCTCTGCGGGGGTCTCTGCTCCCCAATGGATTAGTAGTTTGTCAACATAATTCTGTATATTGATCAAATGCACATTATTGTTGTATTTACTTGAATATGACTTTTCTACGATGAGACGTGGATGCATGATTCACGATGTTGCAGACCCGGCAAGCGAGATGTGATTTTTCTGAAGTATACATAACTTTGCCTCAAAGTCACCTCCATAAACATGTTGAAGCAGAGCATAAATATACATAATGTCACTGTAGGGCGCACGCAGTGCAAAGCATGATGATGGACAATGATCATTTGTGGGTTTTTTCTTGTGTAATTTATTGCCCTGCCTCAGGTCTGAGTGCACGCAACGTCTGTAACCATATGTGTTGTTTCTCAAAGCGACGGATTCTCAGACTTGACGGATAATGGGACCTTTTTTTGTTTTCCACACCAGTACAACACGCTTTTTTGTTTTTCTCATGACCCCGAGATGGTACATTCTACTTTTTTTTTACCATCAATCTAATGTCATAAACTTTCGACGGGCGTACCCCGTCGTTACGCAGGAGGGAGGAGCCAAGTACAACCGAACACTAAATAAACATTTATAGTCGACCAAAATGGTAAGCCCCGCCCTAAAGCATCCCCTGGTTTCTGGTCTGGATCAACATCATGCTGGATTAAAGAAGACTTGAAACTAGATTGAGACCATAAACTCATGTTTCTATGGTTTACTTTATCAAACTAAACCAATGACGATGTATTGTTACTGTCATATCCTCATAGACTTCCATACCAACACATTCTCATTGTGCTCGTTACACGAATGGCGTCTTTTCAAAATAAACTTCCCCTTTCACAGGAAGTTTGTTTTAGGGGATAAAAGGAGCGTGGTTAACGCTAACCTGACTTCACTGCAGGGCGACAAACCAGTCACGTGACTAGCAACTCGCTAGTGATTGACGAACGTTATGACCAAATGTCTTTAGTCACGAAGGACACACACAGCGGCCTCCTTTGTGAAAGTCCTGTGTCTGTTCACACACACACACACAGAGAGTGGAAGAAGGCTGCCTCGACCCTTCTGTCGAGCAGACAGCTGTGAGTCATTTTACCTTGCTCAGCAAAACAGCACATTCTCGACAGGTTTATTGCATCAAAAGCAGAGGCCTGAAAGGCATCACAGGGAATGAATAGCCGGTCTGAGTCAGCTTAGTGTTTGATAACTCGGGGGCATTTTAACTTTTGAGGGAAAGGATAGTCTGGGTGGGGGCTTACCTTCTGCTCCTGTGTTGAATGCAGTATCATGCAGCATTCCGTGGGCATTCTTAAAGGGCATTTTAAATGTACATATAGATATTTGTGCACATAAATCCTGTCAATCATATGAATAACCCTTTAAATGACCTGTGTTTATTCACATGTGCAATGAACCAGAATATTGAGCCCACCAGACTACGTGTTTCTTTTCTTTTTTTCTTTTTTTTATCAGCATAATAGTAGCAGTGTTGCTGTTTTCCTATCTGGCCAGTCGCACAGTGTTTTTCTGGTTGTGTTAAGGAACTCGCAGCTCTTGGTCAAGGTTAAAGAACGATTGCGATCTCAGTTGAGGATACAAAAAAGAAAAAAATGAAGCATGATACACAGTGTGTTTACTGTATTAACATTCAACCGAGAAGTCGACCTCTTTTCATAACCTCAACCGAAGTCCATTTGTTGCCCGGATCTTTCCACATGCAGGACTCATGCAATCACACTGCTGCATTATTTACACACACCATCCATATTTTTTTATATTTCACTTATATATGTTGGCATCTCCTGTCTTTTAGTGTTTATTTCCCCTTGTTTAGATGTGTTTCTCTCTTGCAAAGCATTCCCGAATGAGAAGTGATTTATAAATTAAGATTTGTATTAATATATTTGATCAGATATTGCTTGAGAAGTTAAGAAGAAGAGTCTGTGACTATGGCACGAAATATTCCAATTACTGAGGAGCATTCAAAATGGACATATGTTCTTCCACATGATGCCGTTCAGTCGGGAGCACTCACTCTGTTATTTTTCACCATTTGGCTTCAGCAAACTAGTAGTGAAAAGAGGAAAGTGGTGTCGATGCAATGCAAGATTTGTTTTTTTGTCATTTTCAATTTACCTTAAATTTAATTCAAGGTAATATAACAAATGACAGTATTTCCTTTTGTTAGTTCATATTGGGGATTTTTTAGTGCACACATTAGTTAAACTCAGTGAATTACACAGCGAGACCACCTTCACCTTCACCTCTCGTCTAAAATCCTTCTCAGTGGAGTGCAGATAGCCAGCCAGTTGTGATTCATTATGTAATGTAGCCCTCCGTGTGTTTTCTAATCGTGTCCCTCATGTTTTAGTCGAGCCACTCCAACATCCGCTTTTCTCCAAACAAATGTAATCCCACTCTCGGCCCATCAAGGTCGTCCCACAGATGAAATTTCAACATGTTATTCTCTCTGGCATGGACACAAGGAGGAAGAGAGGCTATCACTCTCCCTCCTTTCACCACTTTTATTATCTTTCACCACTTTTTATTATCTATTATCCAGAAAAGGAGCATATTGATCTGCTTTTTTCTCCTTTTGAGCTTTTTGTTATTTCTTCTCATTCTTCCCTCTTTAAGTCCTGCCAGCGTGGAATTCTCAGTTTAAAGTTCTAACTCTTGCATTTTTCATCACGTCATCTTTTTCTCTGTGCCCGTTCCTGACACCTGAGCTGCTTTTTCTGGGACTTTCTATGTCACATTTGATGCAGTTTAATGATTGATGTCTTGAAGATTGTTGTCTTTTGAAAATGTATGTATGACTAGCCTTCCAGTGAAGTATGAATGATGTGATACAAGGTGGGATTATGTTTTAGTACAGTCTAAGCTTTTGCCATTTAAAGGGCCAGTGTGTCACATGTTGGGTTGAGTGGAGCGCAGCTGGCAAATATGTGAGCTTTCCAAAACTCAACGTAGCAATAGAAATGCCAAAGGTGTGAGTCATCCCACAGGGGTGAGGGCGAGGGCAATGGAACACAGTCGGTGCAGAGAGGAGGTTGAATCAGAAAAACACCCGGGTTTCAGGTCTGCATCTTCTCAAACTGTGGCTCAGAATGGTAGCAGGAGGCAAGCGGCATTGTGTTATAATATCTTAAAATGTGTATTTGTATCATGCCTAGGAACAACATATCTTTAGTCTGATTCATTCAGTACGAAATGTCTCTGAATCCAGCGGAAAACGTCCCCCTACAGCTGAAGACTTTGAGTTGAACCCACGTCGTTCAAGTTTCCCGCGACTAATTGCTTCCAAACCCTGAAAGTCGACCTTAACCTTGAATAAGAGTTCCACATTGATGCCTTGCGTCGCATTAGTTGCTGCTTCTTTGGAACTCTGCTGACTCAAACCGCATAAAGAGGGAAGCCTCTTGCTGACTGAGGTAATGAAATGTCAATAACGCTGCAGGTAATCTACCACATACACTTCCCTGCATCCTTTATACACACACACACACACACACACACACACACACACACACACTCGCTTCAAATAATTACACATTTCAGTCTTATTTGTGTAGGTCCACATAGAAGAATCCACAGTGTCTTCTGCATATTAAATATTAAATCCCTGCTGTGTCGACCGACCTCGTTACTGAATGAAACGCTTTGGGCTCCATCTTATGCCCACGTTATGTAAGCAGCAACTTCACCTGCGCCCGTCTTTGCACCCGTCGGGATGTTCGTCTTAAAATGAGGTTTGGTCCGACCCGTTGGCTCTTCGCTGTTGTGAGGCAGCAGCAAGACAGTGTGCTATTGACCACAGCTCTATTTTATTTAAAAGGTACATTATTAAAACTAGTTAGATGAGCCTCATACAGATGGTTGCACAATGGACATTTTGAGGGTGAATTTGGGCCCGTCTGGATTCAGCACCCACATCGGCGGACAGCGACAAATAGTGAACATTAGTCGGTAAACAGAAAATTAGGGTTGAATTACAGTTAAAGCTTCATGCATAACATTGCATTTCAGATTTGAACGCTGCACAGCTTTTTCTTGCATTGCACGTCTTATTCACTCCATTCAAACCGCATATTTTGACATTTCCGTCCACTAATATGATTAGTTTTGCACTATTTGTAGCATTAGATTCCAGTGATGTCCGCGTGGGGTTGTTTCTCTAGTCGAGTGATCCAAACATGTCCAATAACTCCCCAGTGTGGTCAAGTCTAAGGGAAGGTCTGAATATAAAAGTTTATTTTAAAAAAAAGACAGATGTAATCACAAAATCACAAAATTCATAACATGTTGTTACACCATAAAATATTCAGATTCGATCCACACTTGTTGGTGTAGCCTTTCAAAAAAAAACTACATTTTCACAGCAGAAAACTGCAGACACACCTGGCCTTTAAGGGGAATGGGAGGCAGCACCCTGAATTATTGCATTTCATGTTATGTGCTGTTTAAGTAGCAAGCATGGAGTTGAACGGCCTAGATGCACTTATGCCATGTTATGCACTATAGATCCGTTAAACGGTGCTCTTTATGTGTTACTCCGCTCCCAACGTCCCCAGCTCCAACCCCACAATAAGCGTCTCTCTCTATCCTTCTCACGTAGTCGTGGATATTTACAGTAGAGGAGAGGACAAACAAACGCAGTGTTTTCTCTGTTTTGTCCGCTCACAGCAGGAAACGTGTCCCTCCGACCCAAATGTCCATTCAGTGGACCGTTTTCATTTAAAACACAAAATCATTCACCGTATAATTGCGGCTTTTGCTGCTTTTGTTTTTATGCTATTGAAAAGTAAATGTGTTTGTATTTTGATGAGAAGCGGTCTTATCGCAGAATTGACATTTCCTATAGCTAGCATTCATTTCACAGTGGATTTATACAGGCTGGCAGACTGCATCAGTTGATTGGACGCCGCCTTCTCTTGCTTTCATTAACTAGGGATTAGGCGAGCCCCGTCTGTGTACTGTCCCAGCTTCTACGCTCCTTCACTTATGATAGTGTGCACGTGCTTCTGAGACATTTTCTCAACTTACACAGTCTATGATTTAATGAGGCCGTGTGACAGAAATATCTTCCCCATAGAGAGACGCAAAGAGTGAGGGAGAAAGAGAGGGATATGAAGGACAGTCAGAGAAATATCTGTAAAGTCAGCCGGGACGTCTTAGCAGTAACTCCATCCCCGTCCCCAGTGTCTTCACGGATGTCTAAAAAGCAGCAGCTTCGCCAGCTTTGTTATATGCTCCCTGATTTAAGTCCATTTTAATTTGCAATCAAGGCCCATTACTGATCCTGTGTGATGTTGCAAACGTTGTTTTCTGTGTGGGATTTGAGCGTATCCATCCACACGTGAGCGAACCGTGGTAATATAATTGCTTCTTTTTAGTTCATATTGTAATGATGATCAGTTATCAAAATAAGAAGAAAATACTCCACTAATATGGCCACATGCTGTTCTTCGTTCAATGCATTATTAATTATTATTATTATTAATACAAGACCATGTCCTGTTTCTTCATACATCCTTACACATGGAGAAGTAGTAATACAAAAATACTCCTGTGCTTCCTTTTCTAACGTGTTAGCTATTAATATGTCCTGGCTAGATAAACATAAGCACCAGATAGAAATTCATCTGATTATTTATTATTGAACATGATCCGGCAACAGACTTTGCCAGTGTTTACCCTCCAGTGATTGAAATGTCTCATCACCACAACAAGCCACACAATATGTATTTCAAATTGCCCGATAATGGAGACCACATTCCCCACATGGTGTGGCCTAAAAGGGGGCGGTCCCTGCCGTCTCCAGTGGTTCTCTGGTTCTTGTCGGAGGAGTTGCACGTAGCGTGACGCTGAGGTTCACTCGTTTTAATATTCTGTGTCCCCTCTCAGCACGCAGCATGAATGAGCAACTTGACCCTGCTGTTCGACACATTGCTCACGTTATGCGTTAAACCCAGCAGTGATTAGAGAGGAGACCTCACATACACACCCAAACGC
The DNA here is from genome assembly GCA_029853015.1 of Chelidonichthys spinosus. NCBI lineage: Eukaryota > Metazoa > Chordata > Actinopteri > Perciformes > Triglidae > Chelidonichthys > Chelidonichthys spinosus. Next base: position 25,580,848 of record CM056827.1, on the reverse strand, counting down.
AGACAAATTGGCAACGGGAATTAATCCGACCGTGGAACACATTCTGCATATAGATTTGGAGGCATTGCTTGGAAGACACATGAGAGTGAAAATGTGTTTGAACAAGGTGGTTAAACAGTGGAGCTGTTCAGTGATGGACCGACGCATTCTCCTGGTCAGCAATCCTACAGCTGTGATGATGACACCCAAAATAAACATCCGTGTTCACGGAAAACAGACACGTTCTGCATGTGGAATGCATACTGTGTCCTTTCAAAATAAAATGGCTTTCTAGGTTAAGTTCCAGCAACAAGAGTACTTTGTTAGGTTTAGACAACAAAAGTACCTGCATAGGTAAAGACAACCAAAGTACTTGGTTAGGTTTGGGGAACCAAAGTACTTAATTAGGTTCCAGCAACACAAGTACTTGGTTAGGTTTCAGCAACAAAACTACTTTTTTAGGTTCAGACAACACAAGTACTTGGTTAGGTTTAGAAATCAAAGTACTTGTTTAGGTTACAGCAACACAAGTACTTTGTAAGGTTTAGAAATCAAAGTACTTGTTTAGGTTACAGCAACATAAGTACTTTGGAAGGTTTAGAAATCAAAGTACTTGTTTAGGTTACAGCAACACAAGTACTTTGGAAGGTTTAGAAATCAAAGTACTTGTTTAGGTTTCAGCAACATAAGTACTTTGGAAGGTTTAGAAATCAAAGTACTTGTTTAGGTTACAGCAACACGAGTACTTTGTAAGGTTTAGAAATCAAAGTACTTGTTTAGGTTACAGCAACACGAGTACTTTGTAAGGTTTAGAAATCAAAGTACTTGGTTAGGTTACAGCAACACGAGTACTTTGTAAGGTTTAGAAATCAAAGTACTTGGTAAGGTTACAGCAACACGAGTACTTTGTAAGGTTTAGAAATCAAAGTACTTGGTAAGGTTACAGCAACACGAGTACTTTGTAAGGTTTAGAAATCAAAGTACTTGTTTAGGTTACAGCAACACGAGTACTTTGTAAGGTTTAGAAATCAAAGTACTTGGTTAGGTTACAGCAACACGAGTACTTTGTAAGGTTTAGAAATCAAAGTACTTGGTAAGGTTACAGCAACACGAGTACTTTGTAAGGTTTAGAAATCAAAGTACTTGGTAAGGTTACAGCAACACGAGTACTTTGTAAGGTTTAGAAATCAAAGTACTTGTTTAGGTTACAGCAACATAAGTACTTTGGAAGGTTTAGAAATCAAAGTACTTGTTTAGGTTACAGCAACACAAGTACTTTGGAAGGTTTAGAAATCAAAGTACTTGTTTAGGTTACAGCAACACGAGTACTTTGTAAGGTTTATAAATCAAAGTACTTGTTTAGGTTACAGCAACACGAGTACTTTGTAAGGTTTAGAAATCAAAGTACTTGTTTAGGTTACAGCAACACGAGTACTTTGTAAGGTTTAGAAATCAAAGAACTTGTTTAGGTTAAGACAACACAAGTACTTGGTTAGGTTTAGAAATCAAAGTACTTGTTTAGGTTACAGCAACATAAGTACTTTGTAAGGTTTAGAAATCAAAGTACTTGTTTAGGTTACAGCAACACAAGTACTTTGGAAGGTTTAGAAATCAAAGTACTTGTTTAGGTTACAGCAACACGAGTACTTTGTAAGGTTTAGAAATCAAAGTACTTGGTAAGGTTACAGCAACACGAGTACTTTGTAAGGTTTAGAAATCAAAGTACTTGGTTAGGTTACAGCAACACGAGTACTTTGTAAGGTTTAGAAATCAAAGTACTTGTTTAGGTTACAGCAACACGAGTACTTTGTAAGGTTTAGAAATCAAAGAACTTGTTTAGGTTAAGACAACACAAGTACTTGGTTAGGTTTAGAAATCAAAGTACTTGTTTAGGTTACAGCAACATAAGTACTTTGTAAGGTTTAGAAATCAAAGTACTTGTTTAGGTTACAGCAACACAAGTACTTTGGAAGGTTTAGAAATCAAAGTACTTGTTTAGGTTACAGCAACACGAGTACTTTGTAAGGTTTAGAAATCAAAGTACTTGTTTAGGTTACAGCAACACAAGTACTTTGGAAGGTTTAGAAATCAAAGTACTTGTTTAGGTTACAGCAACACGAGTACTTTGTAAGATTTAGAAATCAAAGAACTTGTTTAGGTTACAGCAACACAAGTACTTTGGAAGGTTTAGAAATCAAAGTACTTGGTTAGGTTACAGCAACACAAGTACTTTGGAAGGTTTAGAAATCAAAGTACTTGGTTGGGTTACAGCAACATAATTTCTTTGTAAGGTTTAGAAATCAAAGTACTTGGTTAGGTTACAGCAACACGAGTACTTTGTAAGGTTTAGAAATCAAAGTACTTGGTTAGGTTACAGCAACACGAGTACTTTGTAAGGTTTAGAAATCAAAGAACTTGTTTAGGTTAAGACAACACAAGTACTTGGTTAGGTTTAGAAATCAAAGTACTTGTTTAGGTTACAGCAACATAAGTACTTTGGAAGGTTTAGAAATCAAAGTACTTGTTTAGGTTACAGCAACACAAGTACTTTGGAAGGTTTAGAAATCAAAGTACTTGGTTAGGTTACAGCAACACAAGTACTTTGGAAGGTTTAGAAATCAAAGTACTTGGTTAGGTTACAGCAACACGAGTACTTTGTAAGGTTTAGAAATCAAAGTACTTGGTTAGGTTACAGCAACACAAGTACTTTGTAAGGTTTAGAAATCAAAGTACTTGTTTAGGTTACAGCAACACGAGTACTTTGTAAGGTTTAGAAATCAAAGTACTTGGTAAGGTTACAGCAACACGAGTACTTTGTAAGGTTTAGAAATCAAAGTACTTGGTTAGGATACAGCAACACAAGTACTTTGTAAGGTTTAGAAATCAAAGTACTTGGTCAGGTTACAGCAACACGAGTACTTTGTAAGGTTTAGAAATCAAAGTACTTGGTTAGGTTACAGCAACATAAGTACTTTGTAAGGTTTAGAAATCAAAGTACTTGGTTAAGTTACAGCAACACGAGTACTTTGTAAGGTTTAGAAATCAAAGTACTTGGTAAGGTTACAGCAACACGAGTACTTTGTAAGGTTTAGAAATCAAAGTACTTGGTAAGGTTACAGCAACACGAGTACTTTGTAAGGTTTAGAAATCAAAGTACTTGGTTAGGATACAGCAACACAAGTACTTTGTAAGGTTTAGGAAAATATTGTCGTTTGGGACGGTATAAGTAAATGTGCTGTGTTAAATAATACACTAGTACTTATGTACTTAACTAACCTGCGTTTTTAAGCTACATCGCAGCAGTAAGGTGAAATAAGTCAACGTACCTACAGGACATGGACAGTGGCCTCCTGTATGAAAAGCCATGTATCCACTCTTGTACTACGTCGCTTTCTCTGCCTTATAATGAGTTTTTTGGGGTTTACGTCGAGGCTGGAAACATAGTTTGTCTCATACAGACTCTAAAGCATGTCTCTGTCGGACCCTGAGGGCCCGAGCTTCAGTATTTGAAGTGTTGGGAGGGAGGACGGGTTGTATAAACAAGAAAAGATTGGTTCTTGGTTCAGCATCTAGTTATAACACAGAGAGCCCTTATACAATTAGAGGAATATTTCCTTTTGAGCTATTGCACAGACAGACATTTCCGTTAACGCTGATTCATCAACTGTCACACTTTAAATGTATTACAACGCCATTTCACAGGCTTTTCGATCCATTTTGCATAACATAATTAGATTTTTGCAGCCCTTTCCATAATCAGCATACTTGATGTGTGTCACAGCTGAGAGTGTTGCCAAGTCAGAGCCCCGCTGCACTCGAGCTCCAATCTGTCATTTTTGTTTCACTTTCTCCAGCCACAGTTGAGAAATGAAGGTTCATTAGTTCAAAGTGTCCAGAGTTCCACCCTGCAGTTGATCATTTTGGAGGCTTTTAAAAGTCGGAGGCAGCGTCGGTGCCGGACCTCCGGCCGGATGAAAGCACTGGTCAGGTCTGTCCGTTTCAATGTGTGAACATGCTGTAAAGATATTGATCAAAGCACAGTTCCACATTTCAGACCGCGTCTGTGCCTAGACGTACCTGTGTGTGTGTGTTGTGTGTGTGTGTGTGTGTGTGTGCATCCTGTTTGATGAAAGGCCTGCACGGGAATCAGAGATGCAAAGGCTGGTTTATTGCAATTCTGCTGGGTTTGCAGAGGATCATGGGACATCTGAGGGTCATGTGTGTTCCCCTACTTGTGAAAACATTGAGGTGTGTGTAGATATAATAAAGGAAAGCTGCAGAACATTGAATTAGCTGGTATTCGATAGAAACACAAGTGGCACAGAGGAGGAGTTCAAAACAAAAGGAGATCTGGGTTCTGGCTGTGTGGCCACTGATCCTGAACGTGGACTTGATGTTGACTGAGCCTACAGCTAATGAGCTGTTGAGAATATAGGTCAATGCAAACAAAGAATAATGGTTTAGAGACATGTAGAGACAGACAAGCATTCACACTCACATTCACACCTACGGGACATTTAGAGGCATTAATGAACCTAACCCCATCTTGCATGTCTTTGGACTGTGGGAGGAAGCCGGAGAACCCGGAGAGAACCCACGCTTACACGGGGAGAACATGCAAACTCCACACAGAAGGAACCCGGGCCGACCCGGGAATCGAACCCTCTTGCTGTGAGGCGATAGTGCTACACCACCGTGCAGCCCCGTAAGACGGATTGGACTCGCCCATATACCGAACTAAAGTGGCGATCATAACATAACCTGCTAAATAAAAGTATGTAAACACTTTTATTATGAGTTATGGTATGATTGCCTGGCTAAGAGTAATAAATCGTGACAACAGATACTTTATACTACTTTTTTAACCTTTACTTTTACTGATCACTTAAACTTTCTTTACAAACGGGCCTCAGAGACTGTGAACTCCCGCTTCAGTGACGCATTCCGAGGTCTTTTTTCAAACATCCAGCGCTGCTTTGTGACTGAACCACAGATTGTGTAATTACACATTGCCGCGGTGAGCCAGATGTTAATTGCAGGTGGAAGATTGAATTGCTTAAACTGCTCGTTTGCATAATTGTGGCTTTGGGTCTTTGTACTCTGATCCGTGAATTCACGTAGTGTTTATTATGTGTTGGAAATAGACTTCATCAATACATAACCATGTATGTGTGACAGGAGTGTTATTTTGCTTTTCCTGTCACAAGTGCAGCATTTAATGGCTTTTACAGGATATATATTTGTAGAATAAAGTGATTCTGAAATAACTTAGCCGTTGTTTAGAGTGTACTTTCCCTGACTGACACATTCGTCACACGCGATGTATTTAAGACAGTCCTGAGGTTTTTTCTTTTGTTTTTTGAGAACCCGCCAGTGAGTTTGTAAAGAATCTAAACGTGTCTCCAACTGTCAGAACTCCAACTTTGTTGAAGTGGGCCCACTAATTAAAACTGATAACAAAACCTTTTTCTTTTTTTTTGCCTGTGTGTTAAGTAAGTTCGGAGGTGCGGATTGTCTCTTTAAGTGCTCTAATTACCGCTCGTATGGCGACGGCTTCACGCTCCGGCAGCGTTTTTGTTGCTGAAGATTGAGACGGTCATGGATGGAAAACTGCTGAAGTTATAGAACGGAATATAATGGATGAGTCACATGGAAATACGATGAGATAGTAGATTATGATTGTGTGTGTGTGTGTGTGTGTGTGTGTGTGTGTGTGTGTGCAATGTGATACATTAAGCTGGTTCTTGTTGGAGTAAATGAAGAGTGATGACAATGCAGCTCAGGAGGTTTCATCCGTGTGTGTGTGTGTGTGTGTGTGTGTGTGTGTGTGTGTGTGTGTGTGTGTGTGTGTGTGTGTGTGTGTGTGTGTGTGTGTGTGTGCGTGCGTGCGTGTGTGTGTGTGTGTGCGTGTGTAATTAGTTATTAGTTCATCATAGCTGATGAGAGACGGCAACAATAACATTCTGATTACATTATTAAACTATGATATATTGATCAGGAACCACTCATTAACCATTATCAAACGATATTAACGTTCTATCTATATCATATTTTGGGATGCTTAGCAGTAGTATGCATATTCATTAACCATTTAACAATAATCAGTTCTTACATAATTATATCCAAATATTTATACTGTTTATTTATATTTATACTACACCTACAAAGCCTAACTGCAGTAACTACATTGTTTATAACTAAAATTGATTGATTGTTTTATCTTGTGATGAAAGTTTAGGTTTAAATGTTGCTTTATTTCAGAGAAATAATGATATAAATTGCAGTAACTACAAAATCAAACTTAAAACCAAAGCAGACTGCAGTAATTGCACTTACTGCTGTAATTCATTGTGTTGAATATTGAAGACAAGAATAATAGAAATGATGTGTGTATTTGATATGGAAACATATAGTGATTTTAAAAAAAGTAGATCTAATTAAATTAATATAACTTAAAAAAAATGAAAATGGTGCTGTGGCAAGAAGCCACAAAGCTCAACTCAAAGTGACACGCCTAAATGCACGTGTGTCTGCACGAGTGTGATGCTTTTGAGATTTCACATATCCCACATCACACACACACACACACACACACACACACACTCACACACACAGTTTTATCCCGTCCCATGCTGTGTTGGGAGATAAGCCTGGATGAGGGTGTCAGGTGTGCGCCTATATACCAGATGGAAGCGAGGATGTAACGCTTCATGTAAAAAAGAAAAAAAACACGCATTTGACAAAATATATTCAAATGTATTCATAATGTAATGGTTTCGTAGCAAAGTTTTGTGTTTGGGGAAGCAAAATCTATCCAAGAGTAAGGAAAAAATGCATAAAAAGATGGCGAGCAGGTGGCTGCTTTGTATCACCTGCCTTGGCTCTTTCACCATCGTCCCTGTGGTGGATGAAGGTATGAATTTTGGAAGGAGTGTCATCATCGACTAACGAAGTGTGAAGCTGCCAAGAAGTAAAGAATGACTCGTAACTTTGTAATTTCCTTGTTGTTTGACAAGCTGGAAAGATCTTTGGGTTTTAAAGCTCCAGCGTGCAGCGTTTAGGGGGATCTGTTGGCAGAAATGGAATATCAAAGTAGAAAGTGTGTTTTCTTGAGTGTTTAATCACCTGAAAATAAGAATCATGTTTCCGTTCATTTAAATCTACATACGGAGCCAGCAGCATTTTTTGTACAGGAGCCCAGAAAGGACAAACCAAACAAAAAACAAAAACACCATTTGTGTAGTTTTTTCCCTCAGCCACCGTAGTTCTTCCACACAGGAGAAGTTTCAGTTAGTTGCAATCCCCAACCTCACCACTAGATGCCCACGCAGTAGAGCTTTTCATTCTGGATTTTAACCCCATGGTGACTGGTTTTGTTGTATTTATTCGTCCTCACTAAAAGAAATGATGCCACATCTGAGTCGGGTCAATACGGGAATCGGTCTGTCAGCTTCTTTGATGTGTGCTTTGTTCTTCCATCTCAGCTTAGCTGCCAGTTCGTCTTGAATCAGGTTTCATAGAGGAGACAGATTGATGATTATTATATGTCATATGTCATTTTGCGACGTTAATTAGTCTCATGATTGTCTTTTCCTGTCCCCCGGTGGCGTGTTCCAGTTCCATCTCTGCGTTCTGTCGTGATGTTGTGGGGGAACTACCTCCGGTGTTTGTGTGGCGCTTTATGGAAACTTTGAGTAAAAAGATAAACAGATACGAGGATGGGAGGTGGTTAAACCTCTAAAAAACAATTTCCCTCCACTCTCACGTACCTGCAGAGGGAAGCGGATTCATACCTGGGGGAAGTCCAGCCCCTGTCCTGAGGGCTTCTTTTATAGGTTAAGTCTCTACATCATTTTGTCACTTCCTATTTTTTATTTTTTTTTTACCACACATTAGAATGTGCTGATAAAATTGACTGCGGTAGCGTTTCATTACTGACTCTTTGTCGCCATAGCTGCACCGGCGTTGCCACTGAGACGCTGCGCTCCCGTCGACTCCCGCCCATAATTCCCTTTCATCAAAGCCAACGCGTGCACGAACCCGAACCCCGACGTCTTCCACATCACGGGGTTAACTACGCGGGATTAGGATGCCGAGCACTTGGTTTGGCTTCGGCCTTTCAATTAAAATACAGAATAAAAGCACCATCACTAATCCTCACCACAGGAAAGAGTACAAACACGCACACACACACATATGTATGTATATATATATATATATATATATATATATCGGTAAATTGAGACAGCAATTAATTTGTTGATGAAAAACCATTCATCTTTAATTATTTCTCATTAGGCCTCGATGTGTCAACCTCCTCCTGCCATGTGAGCGTTCGCTATCTGGATTCTGCAGGAAATCAACTTAAACTGAACTCACACACACACACACACACACACACACACATGCACACACACACACACACATGCACCCTTATAGTGCAAGCATGGTGCCATGCTACTAAATTGCCCCCTACAGGCGAAAAACAGCCACAGCACCTTTTAGCAAAAGAAAGAGTGTGACTGAATGCACTGTCAAGGAGCCTGGGGGGGCTCAGCCAAATCCATTTCACTGGAGTTATGAATATTAAATATGGCAGCAGCCTGAGACCTCCCCGTAGCCTCCCTCCCTGCTTTTGTTTGCTAACTGAGCTGTATCAGTCCTCCTCGTATATTTTTGAGTCTAATTATCCCCGCAGAATGCAATAAGAGCCGAGACTCTCCGTTCTTTGCTTTTGTTTAATTGCGTCTGAAGATGAGAGAGAGGAGAGGAGGAGAGGGGAGAGGAGGAGAGGGGAGAGGAGGGGAGGAGAGGGGAGAGGAGGGGAGCACACACTCGTCTGCAGAAGAGAGGCATTTGACTTCCTACAGCTTCCTGTTTTGCATGCAGCACACACTCTCCGTCTGAATTGGGCACAGGCTGATTCTTTTTTCTTTTTTTTTCGTTTGTCTGAATCAATTTTATTGGATAATGAATATTGTCGGTGTCCTGCAGAAACCTCATTTATCTGAAACTACACCAGTGGCTTTTAAAGACATAAAAAAAAATAATAATCCTGAGCTAAATGCTTCTGTGGTCCACATTCACAGGGACGTAGTGGAAAGTGCGTCAGTTCACACACCTTTTTTCTTTTTTGGGGTGAAATATAGATTTCATCATTTTGGACTAAATGCTTCTGACAGAGAGTATAAATTGTGGGTACGTTAACCTGAAATCATAACAAGAAGGTGTGTTTTGTTCATTTTGAGGGAGAAGGGAATGATGTGCAGTTACATAACTACCATAATTATTAACTCTTCACATCCTTTAGACACCTGGAAGCCCCAACAAGAAGTCTATGGTACGATGACTGAAGGGATTCATGTGTCTGTAGTTATAGCTTCGACTTACTGGCCTTCACAATCAAAACACAGGACAGGAAGTGATGTCATGGTACCCTTATTAATCGCGGGACAAATGGAGTGACATTGAATGTTTAGCCCCCTATAACAGCAGCTGATTTTGTTGTATTTGTCGTGTATCGGCTCACATTTACGTCAAAAACCATGATATCAAATACTGGCAGATACATCGGCTCATTTATAGCATCTCTGTGATGGATGCAAATGAAATCAGGGCTGCTGCTTGTCTCCGTACACACTACAGCTGGCTGCTTGTATGTTGTGTATCTGTGGGTGTGGTACTATTGTTTTGTGGTACTATTGTTTTGTTGTACTACGTACTCCGTTTATTGTCCCGCAAGGAATCCCTACAGAAATGCATGCGCTTGCTTTCCCTGTCCTTATTTCATGCTCCTGCACAGAAGAGTGTGTGTGTGTGTGTGTGTGTGTCCAGTGTGTGCCCCCCTGACAGCAGGGTTATATATAACAGTCGCTGTACATCCATCTCAGCCTGATAGAGTCATCTTTCGGGACGGAAGTCGCTGCACTTTGCCCCCTGTGGAACGCCTGACAGCCGTCTGAAGGAAGTACATATTTAGTTATCAGCGTCAAACCGAAGGATCTCCGGAGATCGTCACCGTTCACCACTTTATAAAACCGGCAGCCGACACATTCGGAGTGCATCCCCACCACACGCTGCGCAGCTGCAAGCGGCCGGGTGACGCAACGCTTTCCTCACCGAGCCGACGCAAACACATATGATAGGTATGAAACACTCAAGACACCCTTGTTATTTTACTGAAAGCCCACTTTGAACATCACGGATGCTGAATACTCGTGTGACTCTCCACCAAAGACACGTTTTGTATTTTAACTTTCGAAAATCTGATATGAAAAGTGAAACATCGGGAAACGAAGTGCTCATGTTTCTTTTGGGTATTTACTCCTAAAAGCTATTTGAACTGCGAGGAAGTCTAATTTTCATTCATAACGTGAGCTAGAAAAGCAGCTTAAGTTGCTGAAAACTCATGATAATTCTGCCTGCGTGGGATGAACTGCAGATATTGTTGCCAAAGTGTGACAGAAATGCAACGTTGTGTTAAAAACTTATTTGACACGGGATAACGGAGTTTCCCCCTAATTAAAAATAACATGCATTTACTTTATTACGCCAGTTAGAAACCAAAAGAGCAAAGTCTACACCTGCTTTTGACTGAAGACGGTCTGGAATGTTTCCTATAAGTCGAGGTGTCAATCGGCAATCTCTTTAAGTGTGTGTGTGTGTGTGTGTGTGTGTGTGTGTTTGTCATTGACTCAAACTTGCGGTCCACTCCCATCGGTGATCGGCAAAATTCCCCCAAAACATCTAATAATAGGGAGAAAGTCTCAGCTTGGTCAGAACCAGACTCTCCTACAAAGGAATCAAAGGAGCGGTAGAGGATAATTTGATGTAACAAGATAAAGATTTTCTTCCAAATTTCACTTTGACGCACTTTTTTTTAAAATCTTTTTTTTCCCCGTGCACGTCAACCTTCAGTGTGACAGACCGCTGCCAACGATGACAAATTGGTCTGTGGTTTCACCGTGATTAAAGAACCACCTGCAATGTCAAAATCAAATTCCTCTTGTCAATTTGATTGCGTCTGTCCTTGTAGGAAAATGTGCATTCATCAAAGGCTTTTAGACATTGATTTTCTGTATTTCTCTGAAATTCTTTTATCGACACACTTTTTTTTTGCTTCATTAAAAGGACGTGCTGTTCTCTCCGGATGTCGGATGCTCGTGTACACTACACAGAAATGTCTAGTGGGATTCAATCAAACTATGTTCCAGTTTATAGACTGCAACTTCAAATTCTCATGATGGCTTTTCAAATATAGCACAAAAGCAATTTCCTCACTAATATTTTAATGTAGCAAACGTCGGAAAAATGCAGAATAGCTTCTGTGCGGAGATGCACTAACCGACGGGCGAAAAGAACCCAGAATATGTTTTTAAAAGCTGGAGAACCGAAAAAAGGCGTGAGACGTCGGCGTCATCAGTTAAAGAAACATTAGAAACCGGAACACTGAATGGGGGAAACATCCAACGCGACTGTAGCAATTGATTCGCTGTAATAAAAGAACCTGCGTCTGTGTTGTGGAGCCGTTTCACAAATAATTAGGCATAAAGCACCTTTGTGTTGCCATTTCAGTGCAAAAAAAAAAAATCCCTTTTCTTCCTGACTTGGAAAGTTTCTCCTAAAAAAACCGTTGTATTTTTAAACACTGCCGAGAGGCACTCGCTGTGTAGAAGTCAGACTAATTACTGTCAATCACACATCAAAGACGACGCCCCATTCGGACCTTTATTTCCTGTTTTACCTGCGATGAAACACTTACTTTAAAAAAACCAATAAAAGAAAATGAAGATGATACAAATCTAAATTAGAAACAATATAAAAGCAAGTAATTAGAGCTGATAATATGACCATCGATACATTTCCTACCATTGTATCCTGTGATATAAGCGGTAACTTGTTGAATTTATGTGGAAGAAACGATTGATTTTGGTCAAATAATGGCAGTATGAAAGGTTGCATTGTGTTTGGGATCAGTGCTCATGTAGGCGGGAGCGAGGATGCACACATGGCCTCCCTCCAGAGGACGGCGTTTGTTTGACAGCAGGACTCCAGCTGTTTGATATTTCCCAGGGTTTTTCTGTGCAACATCAACAACCGAGCCATACATATTTCATGCCTTCTCCCTCCCGCCGCCTGAATCGTGATGAGCGCCGCGGGTCCACGGGGTTCTGCTACACCGTAAAGATCAAACCCCTCCGCGCCTACGCAGTCGGAGGAACTCGTAAAGACGCGCGGACCGCACTGGAGTCAAGGTGTGATGGGGAAAAAAACCCAACAGGAGCCGGCCACACCTGCACTTTGTGTTCGCTTAGAGGAGTCGCTGCCAACTGTGTGTGTGTGTGTTTGACAATGTGGAATATAAGAAGAGTGTACATGTTCACCAGTTTTTCTTGTCGTGGCGATGGCTGATGAGTTTGTTTTGTTCGTGGCGTGTGACATCATAACACCCGAGCCTATTATTTTCTCTTCACACAAACGTGGGGTCAACATTTATGTCACATTTTGGAACATCCCACTTGGTTTCTGACTCTGGGTGGAGAAAGTTGAGACATTATTTGAGGGATAATCTTGCTAATAGTACTGGGGCTAAAATTCCCATAATGCTTTGAGTTATACGATTGTGCTACAACTTGAGCCCAATTATTATTATTATTCTTTTGTGAAGGGCTAACATTCTGCTTTTTTTTTACTTCAGGGTGGTGGAAATGATCTTTTGGGACTGTAATTAGAAAGAAAAGCCTTGTATACAAAAAAAACAACACTATCTGTATCGGCTGAAATGGCTCATCGACAATTAGTGGCAATAAAAAAACTCTCAAATCATTTTTCAAAGATTGATTTGCTCTCCTTTTTTTTTCTTCACCTCAAATCCGTGCTGCCAACCAAACCGTGAGTTCCGTGATCCATCGCAGCCCCAATTAAACGTCTGAGGAGTTCCTTTCTACAACATATCCACATACGTAAAGGCAACTCTAACCAGATTATATAATACTCAAGAAACGTGTCAAATGTGATGATTTTCAGACACATCCTGGAGCATCTTCTCCCCTTGTGTTTGGGTTTTTGACTTCACAAAGGAGAACATGTGGAGATAATGACACCCTTCAGATAGTGAATATTAAAACAACTATGCCATTTCAGAGCCGTGACTTGGTGAAAGGATTCTGCTTTGTGATGTGAATTGCAGCAAACGGGGATTGAAAGCACCATAACTGCCTCCGTGGGCTTTTGTGTCGCAGTTATTTCCTGCAGCGACTGCTGAGCGTGCTCATAAACGGACCAAATCAGCAGCTAAAGAACAATCACTTCCTGTTGTTTTTAGAAGGCCGGCGTGCAGGAACCACCTCACGCAGTTATCTCCGACCCCCCGCCTCCTCATCCACGCAGCCTCTTCAACTCTCCCACCGCCGCCTCACAGTTTGATCATCTCTGAATTGTGGAGTGTGGAGTGTGTATCTTTCTGGTTATTGAAGTTATTGCATTACAGACGGTGTGAATGTCGGAGTGTGAATGCTTAAAAACCAGCAGAAGGACTCGGGCTGCCAGTCGCACGCTTGCGTGACGGTGGACTGTGGCAGGCTCCCCAGTTGGCTTTCACACCGCCTTGATCCGGATCCCAGTCTAACCAGTCTGGTTGATTAAGCATGTGGCAAGTCGCTAAATATAAATATGGGAGAGGTTCACCTACCAAAGAAGGACACAGACATCAAAACATTGTGACTGTAAAAATGTCTTGTTTCCAGATCTCAGAGCAGTTGCCCACGTCTGAACTTCTTTCAGCCGTTCAGATGGGTTTGACCACGTGCTCATTGATGTTATCTGAGCTGGAGAAACTACCAAGCCAATCAAAGCTTTGTAGGCGGAATAAAGAACGTCCGTGTCACCTTCACGTGCCAGAGCCTTAAAAATGGCTCCGACTGCGGTTCTCACCAACAAGGACCGCTCTGTGTTTCTCGCCAGTAATGAACTCACACCATCAAAAACATCTCCGTCTGATGAGTGGCGACAGACCTCCATCCATCGTTTACCGCTTTATCCTGTATTCAGTCGCGGGGGGGGGGCTGGAACCAACCCCAGCTGTCTTTGGGCGAAGGCAGGGTACACCCTGGACAGGTCGCCAGTCTATCACAGGGAGACATGTAGAGACAAACAACCATTCACTCTAACATTCACACCTACAGGGCAATTTAGAGTCACCAATGAACCTATCCCCATCCTGCATGTCTTTGGACTGTGGGAGGAAGCCGGAGAACCCGGAGAGAACCCACGCTCACACGGGGAGAACATGAAGGGCCCTAGTTTTGTGGCGCAGCCCATGGCGGCGCAGGGTGGCGGAGGGCGGAGCGGCGCAATGCAAGTTTCGACCCGCGCAGCCTTGCGCACCGTCAGTTTGGCAGTTTGGTGGATCGCCTGCGCCAAGATGGGTGTGGCGGCGCAGCAGGGGGAGGCGTCACAGATTCAGCTTGGCGTAGCGGAAGTTTCGTGGCAAAAAGCCTCGCCGAGACTGCGCTGAAAGCTCGCCAGCTCCAAGCTGGTCTACTAAGAAACTAGGGCCCGAAAACTCCACACAGACGGAACCTGACACGGGAATCAAACCCGGGACCCTCTCGCTGTGAGGCGACAGTGCTACCCACTACACCACCGTGCAGCCCGGCGACAGACCTATCTATTCATATAAAACTGTTCAAACTACAGAAGCCGCCTCTTCTCGTTAATCTTTCATTGAGTTGAGCTTGAAATCTCGCCTTCATCAGTGGATGAGTGAGTCTCTGTGTCTGTCCGCTGGCCAATGTCACGTTCTCACGCTCAAGTACCTCTCAGTGACTTCCACTTTCTCCAAACACCCTTTATTGCCTGGTTATATACTGCCTTTACTCATTACTGCCAGGCGGCGGCGCTAGTGATGTGCATCGCCGAACCCCAGAGAGACGATGGGGGGGAATCCATATAGAGAAAACCGTTTGTTCCACTCGTATTGTTGCAGTGGTTGCAATAATCGTATTGTTGAGTATTGTGTTCTTATTGTTTTGTTTTTTAAAATGTAACTGACTCCACCATTGAATCCTCTTTTCTTTTTCCTCTTCTCCCTACCCTAGATGACATGAAGTGATTCCATGGTGTCTGCATTTGTTGTCAGGTGGTTACAGGCATCTCTGTATTTCTCATTCAAGAAGTGATTTATTTATCCACGGTGGATCTATGACCTTCTGCTGATCTCTTTGTGAAAACTAAAGAATAGGCTGAATGTGAGTGGGCTGCTCGCTGTGTGCCTGCCGGTGGTTTACATGACGTGATGCCATGAGCTGAGGCCTTAGTGTACTGGACACAAGGTAACATATTTAACCACGGATGTTGACTTGTTGACCTCCGTGAAGCTCCACAAGCTGCTTAGCAGGCACGGGTCAATACCATCCAGAAGACACGGGCTGCCTTCGATTCTTCTGACACAAATGTTTTATAAGACAGTGCCTTTTGTTAACAAGTTTTAATGTAAAACCCTTCAGACGCTTCTTTTTCGCAATACCATGCAAGACTCGGTTTCATTAAAAGTGTTTGTGCTTGACAAAAAGCCTCATGAATCCAGAGTAGGCGTGCGGTGGACTTTGAAGCCGCGGCTGCTGTCAGCCTCCTTCACCCAGTATCGGCTTGTGAAAAGCGCCTCGCTCCCTTTTATAGGGAAACTGTCTGAAAAACTTAGCGCCGTGTGCGTTGCTCGGGCTGACTTGTCACTGTTTATTACTGCCAAAATAAACTTTCCAAAGAACACCTGTTCCCAGACGAATGGGAGCAGAGCTGGTTTTGATTAAATCTTTTTTTTCTTCTCCTTCTTCTTCCTCTTTTTTCAATGCATCTTGTGAGTTAAGAGCAAACTCATCATCTTTGAGCGGAGTAGGTCAAGTAAAAACGGCTCCCCGTCCCGGACCAGGAGTCGGCATCGCGGGGCCTCGTAGATGCACATCTCATCCCAGAAGCAGAGCGGTACATCAAACTCTCCACTTATCTAATAGTCTGTCGGCACAACACGGAGACCTACACCTCGCGTTCATCTCTCCTATTAACTAGCGTGATTAATTGCCTTCTCACGCCTCTGAATCCGATCACGGCTACAGGGGCCACACATCGGATAAACGCTGGGAGAGGAGGGATGGGAATGTGAATGTAAATGAGCGACTTCACCACCTACCTGCTGTCCTGATGAGGGGAATGAAAACGAGATGGAGAATTGGTGGAAAAATTCTGAATTCATCTGTGGTTCCTACAAATATGTGCTTGGATCGTCTGCTACGTCGGTGCGTGGAGGCGAGATCATGCTTAATTCAGAGCCGGAGCTGATATTTATCTGAAATTGTTGTTTTCTTCTATTCTTTGCCCTTAAATGGGAAACCTACTTTACTCTCACTTTCCCATTTTTCAAACTATGCTGCTCTAATGTCAGAAGATTATCTTGCTTCTTGAGAATTCACACGCATGTTGTTTTTTTTGTTATCATATATTAAGATTCAAGCCCACGCTCCCATATTAACCTTCGCGTTTGCCTTTGTTGTTGCCTGGCACAGTGTGATATTAAAAACTATGTGCATTGTGATGCAACTTGCATGAATAAACAGTGTGCAGAATCGCTGGGTAATGACCTATGAAAAAGGCTGTAGGCAACAGTCTGCGGTGAGATAAGGGGGAAGTCAGAGGGCGTTCATGTTGAATAATTAAGCTGCATTATCAGGTATGTAAATGCACGGCAATTAATATGGAGAGGAACTCCTTGCAATGCGTGAAATAGGGCAAAGCGATGTAACTGAAGATCTATGCAAGGTCAGCCATTACAAACAGCCTTCTGATCCACTTTGTTTGAATGTTGAATTTTGACACCTGCGCATGTACGTTAGACCAAAACCACGTTAGCATGTTTGAGGCATGAAGTCTTTGTAGAGCTCAGAAACACAGGAGAAGCATAAGGAAATGGATTGTCAGATTTATATAAACCAGTGGTTATGGGAAATCAATCAAAAATGAAATAACCAACTTTAGCCTAATGATCTTTCATAAGCCAGTGTAGCATCTCACATAGACCCAGCATTGATCAGCTGATCATCTGTGTTTATCTTAAAGCAACCAGGTCTAAATCCCAACTCACATATCTAAGTTAAAAGTTAGACAAACTAATATTGTGTATTTTTTTTTATAACATTAAGGCATGTAAATATATTCTACATGTCTCCTCTAACTAACTTTAACTTTGTTTATTTGCCTCATTAAGAGCCTGACTGTGGTGTTCTTTCCAATTTGAAGTAGTTTTGGTCACAAAAGCAAACAGCTGCACCGAGGAATGTGACATGTTTACACCGGTGGTGTTGGGAGCAGAAAACACAAATATAGAAAACCAAATCACGAAGTAAAACAACTAAAGCCGTTCTAAGTTTGTTCCTACACGGGACCACGGTGCTGCTGATGGAGAAAGTACATCTTCAGGGCCTTTTAATAAAAGTGTTGACTCCTGAAATACATTTTCCAACAACGCGCTTTATTCCTATATCATTATTATTTGGGATTGTTGCTACGAATATTCATGTCTCATGTGTTTCCATATACTCACTTCCATTGGAAGCACCTGGAAGTATTTACCTTGACTGACGGGAGTTTTAGAAACATTGATTTTGGATGAGACACACAATCCTGCATGGGAGAGGTGTAGACAGCAGATAATCGATGGATGGATTTCCATAAGGAGATACTGTCTTACAATCAAGCTAATGCAGAACATTACGGTCCTCTCTTCCAAATGCACCATCATCCTAAACCCAGGGTTTTTCCCAACACACTTGGTGGACTTCTGTCATGATCTCTGCCAGGAAGACCATGAGATTAGTCATGTTTGTCCATGGCAAAGGTCTATTCACTGTTTCATCAAATACAAACGGTCAAACTGGCATCTACAGAAAATTAAAGGTCTGAGAACACTGCCATATCATGATGAAAGCAAATAGAATAAACTGTGGAGAAAATACTCAAAAGGAACGTTAAAATTAATTTGAAATGCTTCATAAATAGCTGCTGTGAAAGTAATGTTTTCTAGCAGAGTAGAATTGTTTGACAAGGTGTGTCAATAATTGTGCTGACATCATCGGCCCCGATATGCTACTTCAGTACACTTTAGGAACAAATATTACTGGAACCACTACAGGAAATTGCACATATGGATTTAATGGCCAATAATTCACATTAGAGACACCGCTGATTATCATAACAGATATACTTTTGTTCAATCATGTTCATCAGACCTTTTTTTTTTGCTTGAAGGCACACTGCTACGGATCGTACCACCTCGGCTATATCTAGTTTATCCAAGCTAATGTTATGCTAATAAGCCATAATCATTTTCTTTCAATGCCAATGATCCAATATCTGTTTCATAATGTTCTACTTTTTAAAGCCATCTAATTTTGAAGGGCCCAACCCCGCAATCTCAGTGCATCGGCAATCACAAAGACACGAGTCGACACCCTGAACTTTGCATGTCATCTTCCAATAAACTCCAGAACGGCTGACTCCTGTTATTGGAAACCAGTTGGCACTGACTCACTGCAGAGGCTTCCGCAGGTCAGGTCATTAAATTCCCTCATTAATCCCCTGCTGCGATCTCCTGAAATGACCTCCAGTTGTTGTTTTTCCCCCTGTCGTCCCATCAATCCTTCCTTCCAACCTCCATATATTTACATACCTTTACATATTGACCCGATACATAGCCAGAAGCCTCAGGTTTCAGCTGTGGATCTCCCACAGAGCTCTTTTGTCTCCACACAACCCTCCACCGTTGGTTCCATTCCATGGCTTTAATCTTGTATTCCCTCTCTTTCCTCCTCTGCTCCACATTTGCATATCCCAGGTGTGTTCGCTCATCCGATCGCTGCGCTCCTTTTCCCTCATGCTAAACTGTATGTCCACTTTCATGTTGAACTGTTAATATTTCAAGAAAGCACTCGTCCCGCAGCTGACTTCCCTTCATTCCCTCTACGTCCTGGAGTACTTTTTTTAACCTCCCTCTTGTCCCCGTCTTTTTACATTCTGAATTCCTTCCCTGCTTCACTTCTTCCTTCCTTCCCTCCTTCCTTTCCCTTTGCATCCGTGTTCCATATGCTGCCATTTCCCATGGTGAGCATGCCTTTGGAGCCTGGAAGAGATGAGAAACTCAGTGGTTCCTACTCGCAGTGGA
Organism: Chelidonichthys spinosus; assembly: GCA_029853015.1. Taxonomy (NCBI): domain Eukaryota; kingdom Metazoa; phylum Chordata; class Actinopteri; order Perciformes; family Triglidae; genus Chelidonichthys; species Chelidonichthys spinosus. The sequence goes on along the minus strand of CM056827.1, from coordinate 25,561,659 downwards.
TGCACCATTGATGCACACCAAAGGCGTTATCCCTGTATCCTCTTACCTTCCTTCCTTCTTTCCTTCCTTCCACATAAATAAACTCCCACTGAAGGTGTCGGAGTTGCTCTAACCTCCACACACTCCCTGTACTCCCACATGCTCCTGTCCACTGAGTGATTACATCTGTATGCCACAGGCAGGACAGACGGTGTGAGAAAGGCAGAGGATTATGCGTGTGTGTGTGTTTGTGTGTGTGTGTTCGCGTAAGTTCACACTGGGTCGCCAAGGGATGTCTGAGTCTCAAAGGAGAAAAGAGGAGCTGTACGGAGGTAAAGATGAGGCCTGAAAACTGAGAAAGAGAAGGGAGGAGAGGGAAGGGCAGGAGAGGAGATTTAAGGAGGGAGGAGGGAAGGAAAGGAGAGAGTTAGAAAGAAAAGGAGGGAAATTGAAAGGAGAGGGATGATGAGCAGAGGAGATGAAATGAAAGGAAAGATGGCAACTGGAAATGAAAGCGCAGATGGGGAAAGGAGGTGATGAATGGAAATATAATGAAAGGAGAGGAGCTGAAAGGAAAGGGAAAATGAGAAGTGTAAAGGAAAGGAGAGATAATTAAAGGAAAGGAAAGGAAATGTAGGGAACGGGAAGATGAGGAGTGAAAGGATAAGGGGAAAACAGAAAGGGAAAGTAGAGGAGAGGAGTGATGAAAATGGAAAGATAAGGAGGGAGGAGAAAATGAAAGGAAAGATGGAGATCGCTAGTGGAAAGCGAAGGAAATGAAAGGATTGACCGGGAAAAGAAAGATGAGGAGTGGAACGATAAGGAAAGGGAAAGAGAGGAATGAAGATAAATGGAAAGATACAGAGAAGAGAGGGAACGGAGAGATGAAAAGTAGAGAGCTGAGGAAAGAAAATGAGAGGAAAGCACAGACAGGGAAGGGAAAGATGATGAATAGAAAGATAAGGAAAGGGGAGGAAGGAAATGGGAGAAACGTAGCGATAGGGAGTGAGTGGAAATGTAAGGAATGAAACTGAGGAATTGTAAAAGATTAAGGAAAGGAAAGGAGAAAGATGAGAGGAAAGTAAAGATGAGGAGATGGAAGTAAAAGAATACCAGAGGAGGCGACTGGAGGAGACAGCGGTGGCTCTGCAACCATAAGTAGGCCAGTGGAAATTTCAGAGAAATTGATTAGCATTCAAACAGACACAGTGTGCCGCGGGGCGGGCGGATGAATATTTATCCGAAAATGTCTTCCAATGGCTGGCACATGGCACACCCGAAGGAAAGGAGAGAGGCAGCAGGACAGAGAGGAGAAGACGAGCGTGAGCGACAGACGGGTGTGACGGAGGGACAGACAGGGGGTGAAGGGGAGGGGGGGCTCTGTTAGCACATCCACAGGCAGCTCGGATCCCACTGCCGCATGAGGATGGATATGAGCTCTAGGTGACTTCCTGCCCGGCGTGGTGTTGGTGTGTTTAGAGCGTTCACCTTGCCCAGGGATGTTTTGCTGTATTTCTGCCCGGCGGTGTCCCCAGGGGGTTTCGCCCTCATATTCATTAGTCAGACTCAGCTGCACGTGGCTGGACCAGAGAACAGCAGCACAGACCAGTACCCGGTCTCCATTCCAGCTCTGGCATTTCCGCTTTACATATCGGAGCCATATTAACATTTAATAGTAAGGATGAGTTGTGTTTGTGTAAAGCTGCTCAGTAGCCGGTTGGGTTTGTCTTATGTGTTCAAGCAGCTGTAAAATGTTGCTTTTCTTATTATATTTCTGCTTATTTTTCAGTGGATTTGGTTTTATCTTGATTGCTTACAGTCGTGTCACGCAGCCCCTCACAACCCAACACCCTCACACTTCCCAGCACCGCTGCTCTATCAGCTGGGATCAACCTGTACAAGAAAATGTTATTTCTCTTACATTTTGTCAGGAATATAAAAAAGAAATCAAGTACACAACAAAAAAAAAACAGTTTGTCCAAAGATAATAGAAGTTGATTATTCACGACAAGACGCTGGATGCTGATCATGGGGGTCATTGGTCCATATTATGGTACAATCACTAGCTGTATGCCCAACTACGTGACACTGCAGTTTTGTGAAATAGTCACAAAATTATTTGTGTACGTGTTTCAGTTTTTGGAAACAAAGTGAAGTGTAGGAGAAATAAAAAGTAAAATCAATAGATTGAAATGTTCCGACTGTTTCCCAAAATGCTGTGAGACAAAGATCTCTGATCACACAGTGAAACACTCCACAAGTCTTTCTCCGGTGCTCTTTTATTACAAAGCTTTTATCTTTCATTCTGTGACTGAAATCAAATTCCCATTCAAGTTCTGTTTTTTCTCAAGTGATTCATAGCTGTCTACTCTCCCGTGGGCTTTTTTATTTATTTTTTAAAGCAAATGCTGTTTGTTTTCACAATAGAATGAATGACCTGGACACTTGTCAAGTGACAATTAATTGGCACATTGTTTGTGGAACAATGTGCCAATTAAGTTCCATTTGACCCAACGTGGGCGGTTGTAGCTGCTAAAAGAGGACGGATGCAGAATAGCGTGAGGACAGAAATCACATTTGACCTCATGTTATTTATAGAAGATTAATTTCTAAATTCACTGTCCGTCTTCGTCCCTCCGCCTCTGGCATTTGTCTTGAGGAGCCAGGGTTACCATCTGCTGGAAGCTCATTTGGATTCTGCCTGGCAGTGGATGTTTGTGTGCTGCCCATGTGGATGATGGCGCTCGCCAAAGTCCAGTCCCTCTCTGCAGCCCTTTTGCATGGCTTCATGCTCCAAAGGATACATCGTGTCTGTTCAATGTGAGGACTACTTTGTATTGAAGCATTTTGCACGTATGAAAATGAAGTGACATTGCATAGAGTTGGTATTGCATTGGTGTACACTGATTTTGTTGTAGCACATCAATGAGCGAGTCAATGAAGGAAAGTTGTTTCGCTAGGCTAGGGTTAGCTTACCCTAGGGCTAACCCTAACCCTAGGCCTGGTCTATTGGTCCGCACAATAAAACACAGTGCTAACATACATTATAGCACACACATAATAATTACAAGTCCCCCTCTCTGTGGTTAAATGTCTGTTGAAAAAACGTATAAAAAGATTTGCCACACTTTCCCTCCGGAACTCCCGCTGATACAGACTTCCTCCTTTTCTCGACGGCCACTAGAGGTCGCCGCCTAACAATAAACGTAAATATTGGTTGTAATAAGCTGCTTGCAATGTTTTTTTTTCTTTGGATGGTTTCAGCAAAGGATTCACCTGGAATCATTTTCCTAATTTTTTTGTAAAGCGACCAAGTGACCGACCCCCCATCCGCTGAGTTGCATCGGAATATTCCAGCATCCTGCCTGGCAGCGTCGGCTCAGTAGCCGCTTACCAAACGGGCTTTTTAAAGCCCTTTTTTGCACAACATGATAGCCTTCCATTTCATTTTTCAAAGGGAACGCTGACTGAGCGTACGAGCTCTTTTCTACACCGCACACTGTACGCATTCATCTCTGCAGGGAAATTGTCGGCAGGGCGCCACAGACCTTTGCGACTTCAGCACAGGCTCACTCTTCTTTTTTTCCCCCCTCCGCAAGGTTTAGGGGGTTCACTCTTCCAATCAAAAAGCCCAGCTCTTCTAATCTCTCAGCTGCAGCCACCCTACTTAGCTTGTCAATCCTAAAAGCTACTAAAAAGCCAAAATAAATGATCATGCCCCCACTTTTACCGCTCGCAGACACTCCACCTGTCGCTCTTTGCATTACATCCTTACATGGAGTGACGCATCATTTATTCTATACGTTAAATGGCCTTTTTCTTTTTACATCTGCCACTATCAGACTAGATGGTTTTGTCCTTTCGAGTCATTATCATTGAGAGGAGGAAACGTTGGTCCCCTCATCATATGGAATTGGCTCTCTGATTAAATGAGCTTCCATCATCTCCTCCACACACCCCTCCCTCTCCTCACCTTTGTCAGTGTGTGTGTGTGTGTGTGTGTGTGTGTGTGTGTGTGTGTGTGTGTGCGTGCACAGGCAGATCATCTTCCTTATGAAGTCATCGGGTAATGAAGCGAATCACATTAGATGAATGGATAGGCTGACTAATCGCATAAAGTCTGTTAATTGGATGCATATTGTCATGGCTAACTGTTATGGCATCATAAAGTCGTGGGGCTGACGAGGGCGGTGATGCTCCGAGGTCGCGTAAGCAGCACTAACACAGGAGCAAATAGGCATGACAAATAGGTGAGCGAGGCACCTACAGGCCTTATGTCACTCTCTGTCTCTCTCTCTCTCTCTCTCTCTGTCTCTCTCTCTCCCCGCCTCTCTTCTAACTCATCAGCCTCCAATAATCATTTTTAATTCCAGACTCTGAAGTGCCTTCTGCCTTCCACTCCTCTCCCTCCCTGCCCACCTGGGGCAATTTCATCAGTCTTTTCTGCTTAATTACCTCAAAGACGCTGTCAATCCCGCCTAATTATAACTCAATCCTCGGCGCTCGGTCTCAGAAGGGCGGGCTCTGAATTGAACCGTTACAATCCAGTTTACTTCCGTGACCTCTGGAACTCCCCCGCATATAATAAGAACAGATGTTGCCGTTGTCCTCAAAGGGAAATCCTGCCCTAAATGTGCACTCTTTGGGACCCTGAATGCCTCATTTAGTGTCTATTAATATCAATGAATAGGGAACACTGGAGGAACCCTCACAATTGTGAAAAGGGTTGGCGCCAAAATTGAAAGATGTTTTTTCATTTGATAATTGATAATATATTGGCTCTATTTTTCTGCTCTACTAACAAGAACGTGAATCTTATTGTCATGTTATAATCCATGTATGTTCCAAACCTCAAAAGATAAGACAAGCGTAAGACCGTATAGTTTTCTGATTGTCATCATATTACCTGAAAAGTCAAGATACTAACAATATGTTATACATATCATCTCAATACTTCCCCCTGTCTCAGCGCTGAGCCCATTTGTTCTTTTGGAAGATGTAAAATCCTTCATCAAAACAGACAAATGTTGCATTTCATTGATTAAACCGTGACAGTGTTTTGACAGGCAGACATATCTGCATGTACTCACAGCACTTACAGTCATTTTTAAGCATAAAATCAAGAAACCTCTGTGACCTCTTCTCTTCGTTTTTCCCTCTCAAGGTAACAAAATAACTCTAGTGACTAATAGTTCAGCCTGATGTTAAATTCATAGGTTGTTTTATGAGAAGTAATGCACTTGAATTTTACATAATATGTCAAATTCATATAAATGGTGTGAAACGGAAGGCTGACCTTACGGGAAAGTGGAAGGTGGAGGTCGCTTTACTGGATCAGACAGATTTGCTGTTGGCTAATAAATTCAGTAGATTATCATTCATAGTATGTTTATGTTAGTGTAGTAGAAATATTTTTTTGCTTTTCCTGTTTTTCCTGTTGCTCAGCATCATTGATGGAAGGAGAGCTCGTTTATTAACCCTCGGAAACGTTGCTCATTTAAAGACGGCGGGCCCGTGGTTTCTGCACCACCTCTTCAACTTGTCAGCCCGTTCCTGCAGAGCATCTGTCACTCTGTGCCCTGCAGCTCGGAAGCAGCCGCTCAGACTCATATTAAGTGCATGAGCTCACGCACACACTTGTGGCGTTACACGTCTGGACAATGTATCTGTACATGATCAGATAACACCAAGCCAGTGCCATGATGTAAACGGAGACTGATAGAATTATCATGAAATCACAGATTGTATCTGCAGGAAAGAACAAGAGAATAGACGCGTTATCATAATAAAAGCCAGTTCCTCTAATAACCCCCCCCCCCCCCCAGTACCAGATTTTTACTGGGAGCCTTAAAAGTTTGGTTGCATTAAAACAATTTCATGAAACAGTGGATGGCGGCTCTGAGGCGACTTCATTTATTTCAGACCATCAAACAATCCAATTGTGTTAGAATGATTAACTTTTATCCATTGTCATTGCGATAGCTATTCTGCTTTTATTTATGTATTTATTTATTTTTCTCGTAATGGTCACTGTTATTGTGTCCATTATAAGAATAATAAATGGATTCATTTATATATAAATATACCTAATCTTTTATCAATTTAAGGGAACCAAACTCATTTATCATTGTAATAATAACAATGGTCCAAAATGATATGAAATTACATAGTTTGAATTGAAATCAAGAGGCCCCCAAAACCACAATATCTCCTTTTTTATGTCATAATTCGCTACAAATATCAGAATGAATACTGATTTGCTGCCGATACAAAGCACACATGTGCTGCCACTTATTTTACGTTTGGTTTTACGACAAAGTAGTTCCTGTTAGACAAATTAAACGGCGCTAATGAAGAGAGTTTGTTTACCTTTCTATTAGCTGTCATTAGAAAAATACCAGCATATTTCAAAAGGAAGTGAAGAAATCACACAGAGAAACACCTTGCAAAACATCGACCGTTTGGTGTATTTACACAAACACACACACACACACACACTCCGTTGGGGGTGGATTAATTTGTTAGAAACAGCATGATTCTCAGAGGGGGACGCAAACAAACCATCCAGACCTGATTAGCACATCATGATTAATGCTTTTGACAGCTAATTTTGAAACTCGCATGGAAACAGTGTGATGCATACGTTGTTTGTTGGGACTCACGGCTGTAAGACGACGGTCACGTCTTGATGATTGGTGTGCTTGTGTGTGTGTGTGTGTGTGTGTGTGTGTGTGTGTGTGTGTGTGTGTGTGGTGGAAATCAGTTTATGATGTCCTGGTGAGAAATAAGAATACTACTCTTAAAAGAGCTTTGAGTAATTTATCAAAGAAAGGGTCCAAAACAGGATAGCAGCCGCTATGGACAGACTGTAAACAGACAAAGTCTAATAAGTACAAATAAGTCTAATAAGTACAGAATGCCGCAGCACGCCTTATCTTCAATCTACCCAAATTCTCCCACGTGACCCCCCTCCTCCGTGACCTCCACTGGCTCCCTGTTGCAGCACGCATCCAATTCAAGACGACGACACTGGCCTTCAGGGCCATCAATGGAACGGCACCCTTCTACCTTCAAACACTGGTCAAACCTCATGCCCCGAAGCGAGCACTTCGCTCTTCTACTTCAGCTGGCCGGCTGGTACCACCATCGCTGAAACCAAGCAAATGTCGCTCAGCAATGTCCAGACTCTTCTCTGTTCTGGCGCCTCAGTGGTGGAACGAACTCCCAACCAACGTCAGGACAGCAGAGTCATTTGTCATCTTCCGAAAAAGGCTCAAGACTCACCTGTTCAGACTTCACCCGACTCTACATAGCATGACCCACTAACACACCCCCTCCCCCCCCTCCAAAAAAAAAAAAAAACCTTACCTATAGCACTCTGATCTTAGCACTGTTGCTCTTGAAGGACTACTTTACTCAGATGAGGACCTAACACTTGTTCTATTTTTAGCTCTTACTTTATCGGCAATGATACGTTGTGGTTTCTTTGTCTCCTCCTTTTGACAAATGTACTTATTGTAAGTCGCTTTGGACTAAAGCGTCTGCTAAATGACCTAAATGTAAATAAGTCAAAGCCCTCACAATTAGAGTGTCCAGTCGGACCGTATCACCAATGTACAGCTTCAGAGCAAACTATCTGGCCAGATAGGGGCAGACTCCTTAAGGGTCTGACCATTCTTCAGTCTTCATGGGCTTTTTATCCAGGTGTTGGTGATGTGTCATCAGGGAAGCATTGTTCCGTTGTTTGTGTAGATGGAGAACTTTGTCTAGGATGTGGTGTTGGAGCCACTCATCAGTGTCTATAGGTCCATGTTGACTTGTGCACAGTTCATGTAACCTCATGACACTGGAATATTATAAGTCGAAACGACTCAACCTACTAATTAACCTATAATAAACCACTAAATTAAACATTCCCATCACAATATGCATACAGCTAGGCATGTTCAGCTTCTTTAAATTGCTCTCACACACTCATTAAGCAAAAGCATGAGGATAACATTAGTAGTTCTTATACAATTCCCAACAAGCAAAATCCCTGCTACTAACTGAAGGTCTTCCGTGTTCACTTTTTTTTTTTAGTTTTTGTCCAAATTGCATTTTTCTCCCTGAAAACTAATAAGAGCTGCCATGTGGAGCACAAACAGCTGAACACCTTTCAAACGAAGCTGCACTTGGCATTTTGAGCGGGACTCTTTTAAAAGTTCAGAGAATGGTTTCACTTTTCAGAAAAGCTCAGAGTGACGAGAACAACTTTTATTCCAATACAGACCGAGCGACTGTAAGCTGTTTTATTGAGTTTCCTTTTAGCGAAAAGGTAAGGTGACTTCAATCTCCCCCAGTTAAGGAGTATTTATGTTTCAGGCTTTTATTGTGAAAGGTCAGAATGGAAGGAGTGGATCCGGTCTGCTTTTTGTCAAGGTCAAGGCTTCTTGTTTCGTGTCATGGAGCTTCCATGTTGTTGAACAAAGTCGAGGTAATGAATTCCACATGACGTGACTGGTTGGTGCCTTTCTTTGAAGTGTGAAAGCTCAGAAAAATTGGACTTAATCTGAAAAAGCAGCGTAATATTTGCATTCTGTGTGACAATACTCATAGCAAAAACGGTACAAAATAAATATAGTGGCACGGGAACAAGGCCCCCAGTGTGTAAAGGCCTGTAAAGGCGGCAACATCTTAGACAACCACAGTGGTCCGTTGGCAGGAATTAGGATTGATTGATGGATGGATGTCATGATATTACTGGTTCAAACTGGTTTCTACCAGATTTTTTTAACTAATATTGGAGTTTTATATAAAAATATCAATAAAGTATTTATTTTTTTAACTGTTTGGCATATCGGGCCCTAGTTTCGTAGACTAGGCGTAGTCAGCACTCAGCTCCTCTCCTCACCTTTAATGTGTTAGGGGAGGTTCAGTGCAAGTTTCTTCACTTGACAACCCGATGACAGAAGCAGCGCCGCCGCTCCCACCACGCGTATCATAATAATAACAATGCCGATATTATAAAAAACAGGAGAGAGGGAGGGAGATGTTTTGGTGCGAGAGGCTGAGTTTCCGTTACGCGTGCCATCCGCCTTTGATCTGACGTCAGATGTGACGGGACAATCTATATAGATATAAATTCACGTGTTGATTCAATTATTGCATTAAATAGTGTTTGTTGTGATTATGTATTGCATTTAAATGTGCCTGGAAATGTGGAAACCTGCCTGTGAGGTCTCGGTGACGTGTACGCACTGCGCGCCGTCAGCCAAACTTCCACTCCGCCAGCTGTGATTCGCATTGAATGAATGGACTTTATTTACGCCTTGCGCCGAAAGTAGACCAGGTTGGAGCTGGCGGGCTTTCGGCGAAGTCTCGGCGAGGCTTTTTGCCACGAAACTTCCGCTACGCCAAGCTGAATCTGTAACGCCTCCCCCTGCTGCGCCGTCACACCCATCTTGGCGCAGGCGATCCACCAAACTGCCAAACTACAAACGCGGGTCTGAACTTGCATTACGCCGGCTCCGCCACCCTGCGCCACAAAACTAGGGCCCATAGTGTTAAATAGCTGCACAATGTGATCTGAAAGGGTTAAAAATACATTTTCTTTTAATTTCAGCTCGACTCCAAATCCCCATATCCTGCCCTCAGGGCTGAGGTGCAAAGAAAAATATGTATTAAAAAATATTTTGTCCCTGTTGCCATAAAATATCCTAATTTGTAAGGACAACTCCTTTATGAAGCCAGCCTCAGCACACAGCAGTGTGTTTTTATTTAACCATGACTTAGTCCTCACCAACGACGACCTGGCGCTTCTAAAGTTATTGTGTTTTTATGTAACTGTGCCTCAATGTGTCCTTCATATGTTGTCTTTTAATATGCCCGTTATAAGAGCAGATTCTACACGTTCTATTGCAGGGAAAGAAAAATATTTTCTTATTTCTTCTTATTCTGGCTTTACAACGATATCTCCAGCTGCTGGGTGACCTTTGCAAAATATAGGCGTCATTGTGCCGCAGCGAGGCCGCAGATAAGAATGTGGCTCACAGTTCATATTGCATGCAGCTTTCAGGGTTTTTTATGCCACTTTCTGTGTAGAAAATAATGCAAGCTGATAAAAACAAACTAAAAATGCTTGTCATATTGATACAAATGAATAAACAAGTGCAGTGAACAGATAGTCATGCTGTTTCAACCCCTGCAGAGCCACATTACAGATGTCTCCAGCAGCTGTGCAGTGGTCTCTGTAGGTATTTAATATTGATAATGGTGATATGTGCATGAATAGACCCTCACCATAGGAGCCAACCTGCAGCCCTATAGTTCTACCCAATAATGGGACTCATTGTTGAATGATCACATTGTTGTGCCAGTGAAAAAAACGTGAGACTGATTTAGAATTCCAAGTTAAAAGCTTTTGTTCTCCTCTTCACCACTTCAGTCAGAGATGTAGATGAGCAGGAGGGGAATCAGACACGGATCCTTGACGCACCAAAAAGGTGGACTGTGTCAAATTAAAGAAGTTAGAAAATACACATGCAACAGAATCACGGTAGACATAACATGTTATCTATTTACCAGTTAAAGATGTATTGTTACAAAGTCGTCAATTTAAGTAAAGTGGTTCATTGATTTAAATTAGTCTTTTTTAAAACAACTTTCTCCCTTCGTGTGCAGGGAGTGGGAGAGCAAAACTTTTTGAAAGAAACGCCAACAAATTGTTAGATGAAAACATGTTTTGACTTTAAGAAATTATCACACCTTCATTTATCAACAACCATAGAAATGGAATCTAATTCTACCGGTGTGGGCGATTTGTGGCTCATTAGATTAGATGTTTATATTCTACATGTATTTAAAATAAGGTGATAATCATCAGCGTAGACATGGCAACGACCTAGAGGTCTAAAAATATATATTTTAATTTGCCACCATCTAGCTGAGTATTCCACAACTTTAAAGTGGATGCAAGAGAGATTCTGTACAGCAGAGGCTCAGATATGGTGACATTTAGTCCTTGGTGAAACACAGACACAGGGTTTTTCATCAGTTATCTCTAAAGACCCCCGTTTTCCTTTCTTTAAACTCCTCCAGTTTGTAATGCAGAATTTGAACAGATCTCAAACCCGAGATGGGATAAAATGATCCTCAGAAGCATTTTTTTCATCTTTGGAAACACATTCTTCAACACCGACAGAAGACACTTCCACAGCATGCTGATCGAAATCATTGACTGTGTAAAAGTGCACGTTGTCTTGGTTTTTTCTATCTCCTTCCAACCTCTCTGGGTAACTAGAGCCACTATCACACAACGTTCAACCTTCAGAAGCTGGAAATCCTTGAAACGACTGAATGAGAGACTCTTGTAACATCGTTCTACCTCAAGAGCACAAACTGCTGTCTTCTCCATGTCCGTGTCCGTGATTTCTTTATTTCTTTTTCTTGCCGTTGTCCATCCAAAGGCACCAAACTGCCGTGTCAAGGCTCAATCCCCAAGTTCTGCAGGTACTCTGCAGCGGTCCTTTCACTTCCTTTGATATTACAGTCAGTGGCCACTTTGTAGCGGACGTTTTAAATCTCCTCTTTGTGAGCACTTCAAACAGGCAGGAGTGCACATCACGCAGCTCTGTCATGTCTGTTGATTTCTTTTGGGGGCATTGTATGCTAAATAAGTATTCTCAGGTTGAGTCAAGTATGATGGGATTCAGCAACTCAGTGGGATACTGAGAGTGTGTGTGTGTGTGTGAGAGAGAGAGAGAGAGATATTCTCTCTTTCTTTTATGTTTCTTTGATGTTTGAATGAAACGGGTCCCAGCCTTGAGCATCCCGGCCCCGGTGCTGCATTCGTGTGCACTTCCTCGGTGTGACGACACTTATTCTAGGGAGGTGTTTTTTTTCCCCCCAAGGTTTTTAAAGGAAGCAGGTTTTCCCTGTTGCTTCTTGTGTTTTGTGTTTGTTTGAAAGCAGGAAGATGAGCAACATATGGGCCATTTGGCGGATACCGAGGCTTTAATTGCAATGGTGTCTTCGTCGACTCTCCTCCTCCTCTTTCTTTTAACGCCACTAGCTCCAAAATCCCCATTTAAAAGTTTACGCCCAATTACTGTTATCTTTGACTGGAGGGAAGAAGAATCACCCTTATTAAATTGTGAACATGACGTTGATGTTTTTAGCACATTTAACAACACCATTGGTCATTTGTTCAAAACCATCTCTGTTTACATTTTCAATCAAGGAAACATTATTTGGTCCTGGGGGAGAAGCCTTCTTTTTGAGTTGCTAATTGGTGCGACTGTGTTTTTAGTTTTTAATGATTATCATCCCTCCTAACACCATCCAACGAGCGCCGCTCCTCCCTCATAATCAACACCGTGAAGACACCAGATGTCATGTATCTGTCAGCAGGCAGCTAGCAGGCATGTTCTGATCACACACACACACACACACACACACATATACATGGAGCGATAAGCTAGGCAGTGAAAGTGACATTAAAGCAGCTCTTGATTATGCTTCTGTTCCGTCCTGAGGAAATACACAACACGCTCATTAAGACGGGAGAAGACACAGAAGCTAAGACGGCGATGGCCACCTGCTGAAAAAGCACGTTATTTATTAGCGAGAAATTAATCACGGCCTAGGAGCTCATTAAGGCGGCGGATGAAGATCGGCTCCGATGGATAGATTTGATTAGAGGGAGAAGAAGCGCTCTTGGCTGTTGAGTTTTTTCTTTTTTTCTCCATCCTGTTGTGTTGTCATTCGAAAGTCACACAGGTGGCAAATATGAAACACTGGTGTTGATGTCTTCCCACTCCCCACTTCCGTCACGTGATAACTCTCTTTTTTCAAAGTGGAATCAGAGCAAATGGTTTCCATTTGGTTAGATTTGTCTTTAAAATCCCAGTAAAAAAAAAATCACTTTTGCCAGTTTTAATCCTGCATCCATTTCATGTATCCGTTGTTATATGAAATAAAATAAATAAATAACTAAAAAAATTCAGTTTCTTCACATCGTGTGACTCTTGAGTGTGCAACGCGTGAATGCACATGTAATTATCAGCCAGCAGGAGACTGACCAACATGTTCTCTCACATCACAGCACAGCCTCGGCTCACACGGTGCTGCTTTAATGTGTGTGAAGCCCTCCTGCCGAGGTTATTTTCATAGTCATCTAAGGGTAAAATTGTTTTGGGGGAAAATATATAATAATAATTGAACCATTCGTAGCAGCTAATGTAAGCAATACAACCATTTCCTTGCATTCATCTACACCTGGAGGCAGTGGGGCCTTATTATGCCCACACAAGCCCAGCAGGGAGCCCAGCTCATCAAGCAGTTCACCCACTCCCGCTTCCCTCCCTCCACTAACGGCACTCTAAATTGAGGGACGCTGTAATCAGAGGTGTGACTCGGCCGGTAAGTGACGGCATCGATCGTCTGGGATTGAAGAGTCAGTCTTAATACTGGTCCGTTTCAGGAGCGGGAGAAGTGTTAAGGCACGGGTCGCCAAAGAGGCAAGAGGGGGTTTTTCTAACGAGGAGCGATGGACACAGCGAACAGAGGGAAAACTGCTCTCTGCTCTCATTTTGAAACGGCCGCTTCAATCAAAAAGACGCCACGGTTTCCAACTTGTGATTTAACTGTTCAATCCCTTAGACGAGGCCAGAATTAAGCTTTGAAAAGTGTTGTACTTTTACAATGGAATTGCGTTCAAAGGTTTCCTGAGTAGCGCGCCCTTGAGGGAGCCGAGCATTTTGCCAATTCTGTGGTTTTAAAAAATCAAAAAATCAAATGCATTGCCTTGTTTCTTAGACAAAGTAAGATTAAGTATGGGGTTTCTGAGGAACAATTCATTCCTAACATTTGCATGAAGATAAAGACGGAACTCTATACAATAGTCACATTCCTCATGTTACTCAAGTACTTGCTGCACATTAATTTAAAAATGAACCAGTAAAGCCAGTATAGGCAGTTATTCCTTCATCATTCTACTTAAATGCTCCCATATGTGGCCAATTAGGTTTATTGGATTGCTCTGTATTTATTAAGAAGCAATGGGATTGCAATGTGATATCCCATCCACAGTTGTGTTTAACCATCAAGAGGAGCAAGTGACACAATACGGACATCTGAACACACAAATATGTGATTGCAGGACATGTGAATGCACTCTTCAGTGACGTTATTCCAACTGTGGAATCTTGCTTGCTTCAGAGAATTGCTAACTCACAAGAGTATTAGTGAGATGCGTCACTGACGTTGGCTGGTAAGGCCCTGGTTCAACATCCAGTTCTAGTTCCTCCCAAAGTGGATGGATGCGGTTGAGGTCTACGCTCAGTGCAGACCGGTGATCAGTGCAGAACCTGCATCTTTGTTGTAGAGCATCTCTTGTAACGCTGCATCTTTGGTGAAGAGGAGCTCTTGTAATAATGCATCTTTGGTGAATAGCATCTCTTGTCACGCTGCATCTTTGTTGTAGAGCATCTCTTGTAATGCTGCATCTTTGTTGTAGAGCATCTCTTGTAGTAATGCATATTTGTTGTAGAGCATCTCTTGTAATAATGCATCTTTGTTGTAGAGCATCTCTTGTAATGCTGCATCTTTGTTGTAGAGCATATCTTGTAATAATGCATATTTGTTGTAGAGGAGCTATTGTAATGTTGCATCTTTGTTGTAGAGGAGCTATTGTAATGTTGCATCTTTGTTGTAGAGCATCTCTTGTAATAATGCATCTTTGTTGTAGAGCATGTCTTGTAATGTTGCATCTTTGTTGTAGAGGAGCTCTTGTCACGCTGCATCTTTGTTGTAGAGCATCTCTTGTAACGCTGCATCTTTGTTGTAGAGCATCTCTTGTAATAATGCATCTTTGGTGAAGAGCATCTCTTGTAATACTGCATCTTTGTTGTAGAGCATCTCTTGTAACGCTGCATCTTTGTTGTAGAGGAGCTCTTGTAATGTTGCATCTTTGTTGTAGAGTATCTCTTGTAACGCTGTATCTTTGTTGTAGAGTATCTCTTGTCACGCTGCATCTTTGTTGTAGAGCATCTCTTGTAATAATGCATCTTTGTTGTAGAGCATCTCTTGTAATGTTGCATCTTTGTTGTAGAGCATCGTTTGTAATACTGCATCTTTGTTGTAGAGCATCTCTTGTAACGCTGCATCTTTGTTGTAGAGCATCTCTTGCAATAATGCATCTTTGGTGAAGAGCATCTCTTGTAATAATGCATCTTTGTTGTAGAGCATCTCTTGTAACGTTGCATCTTTGTTGTAGAGGAGCTCTTGTAATGTTGCATCTTTGTTGTAGAGGAGCTCTTGTAATGTTGCATCTTTGTTGTAGAGGAGCTCTTGTCACGCTGCATCTTTGTTGTAGAGCATCTCTTGTAATGTTGCATCTTTGTTGTAGAGCATCTCTTGCAATAATGCATCTTTGTTGTAGAGCATATCTTGTAATGTTGCATCTTTGTTGTAGAGCATCTCTTGTAACGCTGCATCTTTGTTGTAGAGCATCTCTTGTCACGCTGCTTCTTTGTTGTAGAGCATCTCTTGTAATACTGCATCTTTGTTGTAGAGCATTTGAAGTGATGCTTCTCTGTCTGTTTGTTTGTTTGTTGGTGATGGAAGCTGCCTCTTTATACACCACAGACAATGGCAACAATTAAAACGCAATAGCTGAGTTCCAACCGCACAGCCACTATGCATATTCATAACACAAAGTTCAAAAATACTTTCCACTTAAATGTCAAAATTTGGAGCTGAAACGCGGTTGGCGGTTCCATACCTCCTTTAACAACTGTTGAGAGAATGTTTGGGTGTGTATGTGTCAATGTGTGTTTCCATATTCATATCTGTCCTCGAGGGTCGTGTCTGCCAAGCAGTCATTTCACACTCCATAAGTCCCCCGGTGGTGGCGGAGGGGGAACACACACTCCCACACATGTTCTATGCTAACACATAAATAAAAAGCTGATATTTTTTCTCCTAAATGCCACGACAATCTGGGATTTTGTTGTGTGAACGATGTGTCAGTCACACCATAAGATTAGATGGTCTGTTTTGTTCCTTTTGTCTTATTTTGTATTCAGCAACAAAATAATTTCCTCCCACTCGTCAAAAAAAAACCACTATATTTGACAACAATTTACACCAGACTGAATAAATCAATAAAGCTGCTCTTTTGTAACTAATATCCTGGATTGATAACGCTGTTGCAAACACAAATTTTGACTATATAGATCCTTATTTTAAGTCAACAGCCAATTCCCTACCGTGAAATAAAACTTCTTCAGAGGATAACGTGAGTACGCCCAAAAACTCCAACAGTCAAATGAAATGAGCGTGACTTCTTTGAGCGGTGCCGTCTCCAGCTTCAGATCTGAGACGCAAAAAAATTCAACCTGAAAATAGATGCCAGTCGCGCACAGCGGGGCGTGCTTTAATATAAAGTTGGTTAATTTGTTTGTTTCTTCCAGGAAGGTGGAACGGGGTTCAGCTCACTGCAGCGAAGCCTTTCATGCATGAACGCCTAAATTAGAAGAGATCTGTTTTTATTTATAGAGCTCCGTTTAGTGTAAACGTTAGATGTCTTCGGTTCGATTGGGTTTAATTAGAATGGTTGGTTTTAGAGGAGAGCGGGTAGGAAGGGGGGGTCGAGAGCAGCCGTGAGGTATTTGTGTCGCCGCTGTATTCCCTTCTCCCCCGGTGGTGCTCGTGAGACTCGCTCGCTTTCAATAACAAGAAGTGAGTCTTTCGCTTGTCTGGGTACGACGTTATCAAGGTCACTGTGGTTAAAAATGCCGTTTCCGGATCGTATATAAAATCATTCTCTCTGACAGCAGACACTGCCAGAGGCCAGAGATGAATCCGAGTGGAGAAGAAAGCGTCGGCGCTCTCAGCTGAAAGCAGGCGTTCTTATTAAACGAGGTCCGCCGTGTCGATTTATCCAAATGAATTCAGCGTTCTGTTGAACTTCTGTCAAATGGAGTTCAAACCCAACAGCGGCTAGTCGTCTGCTTCTTTACTTCATGTCACACGAAAGAAAACAATGCCCTCGAGTGTGTCGTTAGGAGCTAAGAACGTACATTTAAATGTGTCGTGGGTATCGGAAGATATCTTGTATCTGCATAAATAGAGTTGTTGAAGGAGTTCAGGTCTCTGTAGTTCCATGGCGGTGCAGATAAGGTGGTTGGTGTGTGACTGGCAGGCAAATCTCTTCTCCTGTTATCTGTAGAGCCTCTGGACAGGAAGCACAGACTTATACCAAGTAACATTATTTTTTTATTTTTTATCTAATTTCAGTTGAAAACTTTTTCTTTTTTTTTTTTTCAATATTTCAAATATTTCCAAATGACTAAAAGCTTCTGTTTTCTTCCAGGTGAGTTTTATTAATTTAATTTATGCTCTCTTACACACCTTACATATATTGCTCGCTTTGCAAAAATCACCCGTCAGCGAAAACAAATGCTTTAAGTAAACAATGACACATTACCTCCTGCGTTCTCTCAAGTCTCAATTCATCATATTTACAGCCTGAAATTGTATTTTAACCATTACCAGATCATTACTACAACGTGTCACAATGTCACACGGAAGCCGAATGCAACCTGTACTGTAGGTTCTAGTGTATTAGCAGCACGGTTGACGGTTACATGCTACAGAAACACGATGTGAGCCGAACTGCAGATAACTGCACACGTAAAGTGACATAAATGTTTGTTTCAGGAGCGATTACAGTGATCGCTGTAAGATCACAAGTCTGATAATGTCTGCATGTCATCAGTGTACACGATCTGTACGTGTTCTCTGTCATCGTCCTTATCTCTCTCTCTCTCTCTCTCTCTCTCTCTCTCTCTACTGTAATGGAGAAAGTGATTAGCACAGTTAAACAGCATTGGAGACACCCACAGCCTTTGGCTGAATTGTTCCGCCATAATTTCTTTGTTAATTGGCTCTCTGGGGAGGCATTGGAGAAAAGGAAGCCCCGGGGTAACTTAGTCTGCCACACTTACACACTGGCCTGCTTTTGGGAGATGCTCACTTCCCCTCCCTACGTCCCTCCCGTCCTCCCTCTGGCAGTTAACTTGTGTCCTTTATTTTCTGGTGTGGACGTGGGATCGAAACCTGCCCGTAATTCCCATTTTCACCCACGCATCACCAATTTCCAATTCTGACCTTCCTTCCTTTCAAATGCTCCCGTCTCTCATTTCTACTCTAGTGATCTCTCTTTCTCTCTCCCTCCCACCTCCTTCCCTACTTTGTTATTCCAACCGTCTTTCCCACCGTAGTTCTTCATCCCACCTTGACAGCAAAATGTACATTAAAGCACAGCCACCACGTCCTCCCGCTGCTGATTTATGCCACCGGACAGATAACGTATCTTAAGGCACGCGAGGCCATCATGGAGGGAGAGGAGACGCCGTGAGGTGGCGGGATTCATCTCTGTCTTCGCCCCCGCGGTGAATTATGCACCTTGTTGTCTGGACTGAGGGGAAAATGGATGTGGGAAACATGGAACGCACTTGCTTTATCTGATCGAACTCTGATGCGTCTACTCCAACAAGTTGATGCTCTCTTTTAGGTGCTTTGTTCTGGCACGTTAATCAATAGCACTGAGCTACGCGGGCGGGAAGCTTGATGTGTTTCGGTGTGGTTCTGGCTGGAGTTTGGGTTGTATTCATTCAATCACACGGTGCAGTAGCGGAGTTCTGCACAATGCTTGCTGCACCTTTCTAGGTTGCTTGCACTGATGCGTGACTTTAGGGTTAGTTAGGAGTCACAAACTGATACTGACCTTTGCAGGCGTCCAAATTACCATTCACCTTTGTCTCCATCCGCATCGGCACTTTGCTCAGCTTCTGAGCTGAGCTTCTTACACTATGGAAGAACCTCGCACAACCCCACTTCTGAATCTGAAGTATTCCTTTTAGATGAGATCCCTTGAGCACTCATTTGCCTCTTGGAATGCCATTTACATTTGGCTTCTTTGGCATCTGACGGCTGTCAGACACAAGACGTGTTAAGTGTAAATAGCGTGTTAAGGAGGAGGTTAGAGTCGAGGTGAAACAGCATTTCGACAGTCTCTAGCGTGTGTATCGTGATGCATCTCACAGTGAGACAGGATCGACAGACGGAACTTAAAGTCGGGAGGAAATGATTTGATCGTTGAAGAGATTAGCTGACAACCTTCTCTAGCTACGAGTCAAAGTCAAAGCTTGATGGATGGATGTCATGATATTGTTGCTTGATACGTGCTGATGTGTCATGTTGTGTTCTTCGGGAACAAAAAGATGCTTTTGATATAGAAACATTAAGAAGTATATTTTTTTTGTAATCTGAATTTTTTTTTAAAGGCCTATTTTCATTTCAACTTTAAGGATGGAAGGGTCTAGACGTTGGAAATCACATCCTGTTTAGCATCAACAGTGTGGACTTTTTCTTTCTTTCAACGGTTCATTGATGCACAATGGATTTAGCTTTTCAAAATAAAATACTCCAAAGTCAAATCATTCACTTCATGGAATCTCTTTGGTACAGTGACATGAGCTCTCCTCCTAGAAGACATGCAGCTGTCAGAAGACACTTTCCAGCTGGTAATACTGTTTGGACAGATCAACTATGGCCTGTGGCTGGGAATCAGGATAGGAAACCCTCTTCTCACCTTTGGATTCTCACCTCTCAGTTTAGAATTTGAACTGAAGTGTGACTCTATCCTAAAGCGTTATGAAATCCCTAGAGTTCCATAATGAATTCCTTGTAACGTCCTCCATGTCCTCAGTTTGACACTGCAGCATGTTTGGGAAAAACACCTTCGAGGTCTTGATCTTTTTTGATCAAACTCCAATTGTTGTAATTGTTACAGACACAGAATGGAATATAAAAAAGGAAATTCTGGAGCTGCTAGAATGACCTTCCCTATAGAAATACCTCTGGTGCCCCTTTTGAGTGAGGCAATTACCCTCCAATGGCAGACGATGGGGAGGGCTGTGATGGTGAGCTCCCACCTGTGAATGAGTGTGAATGGGTCGCTCAGTTAAACTTCCTCGGGCAGCAGAAAGGTTAGCTTTTTCCCCCCAGTGTCCTGTCCTCAGGAAGTCTGCGCCACATTTAGATGGTGAGTGGGCGGCATGGGGATTCTTTCTGACACCGTTGGGCGTTAGTCAATTTTCACACTTCAAAAGGTCTGGAACGAAAAGCTGGAACCGGCGGGTTGAAGGCTCGCTCCCGCTGATGGAAATACCCGGGAATAGGTTGTCAGAACTGTTAGATCTGGCATTTAGCAGAGAAAGGCGCGTACGATAAACGACAGGGTTGCCGGGGCGATAACCCCCCGTGGTGTCTTCTGTCCTGAAGCCTAACGCGCTGAAATCAGGGACGTTTTAATTGCGCTGTTATGTACTCAGCAAATAGGTGACCTTTAGCGAGGGTAACCGTTGTTTAGTCAGATGACCTTTACTGGTTACAGAGGGAGAGGGCTTGTATATCTGGGAGCCGATGGGAGAAGAAACTGCTTTCACACATGTTTAATGCTAATATTTTATTGAATGAACCGTTTTTTGCAGAAAAATGCTGTGTGTGAATAACACTTTATTAAAACACAATATTAAATGCAAACGCAGCTGCTTCACACGTGTTTCCGGATCGCCCCGACAGACACGATGCTTTGACCTCGTCTGTTTGCACACACACCCCAAGCACATATCAATTTTTGATTTAATATACAGTAACACTTACAGAGTACTGTAAAACTAGACCCGACAAATAATAACTGGTATTACAGCCGGTAGTTCTGCAGGCTGTTCTCATTCACGGTTTATTTATGAAAAGTACAGTGTATATTTCACATGTAACCCGTGAGATTGTGAGCCAGGACTGTAAGGAAGTCGGACGACATAGTATAAAGGGAGCAGAGTGGATGGAAGGGTCGAATAAACACAGGACTTTCACTCAGGTGATCACTGTCCTTATCTCATGTGAAGCCAAAGGTTAATGTTGACTCCCACGGTGCAGGAAACACGTTGTTATGGGAATTTTGGATGTTAGTGCTTAGTCAGGTGATATAGGCATGAGTGCCACATGACATGAGTTATTTCAGAGGACTACATCTGTGCCTTTGTAAGGCAGGACATGACCCGTCTTTCATCTACAGTATGGTTCCTCCTCCTCAAAAGGGAGATCCCTGCTAGACTCGTTCCTGCGGTCTCTGGGCTTTTGCATTCGAAGGCAAGGGTGAACATTATTTTCCTCTGCACCTCGGAGAAAAAAAGCATTTTAAATGTTAACCAGACGTATTTGAGAAGGAAAACAAAGGTGACCTGTGAGTTTTCTTTGCAGTTTATAGACCAACTTCACTTGAAAGTGTTAACATTTGAGAGTTTGAGTTGAACCCAGTTTTTTCCACAAAAACACTCAAACTGAACTGGAAAGACAACATGTTGTTTGTCCGTGCCCTGGAGAGCAGCACAGAAGTGTTTTATGCATTAGTTAATGCGGCTAATCTGTTGGGTTTTTATGACCTCATTAACTGAGTGCTTGTGTGTTTTTCCCCCTCTGACTGTTTGTAGCCAAATGACAGATTTTTCCAAATCTCAGCAATTTGCAGTCATTTTGGTGAAGATGATCATTAGAACAGCATCGTAACCAAAGGAAGTGACGACCAAAACTGCTCAAATAAGACCCGGGTTGCACTGAGCTAATCGTCCTGAAAGCAGATTCTACTCTACAGAGACAGGGAATAACCACATCACAGGCTCTAACCTGACCAATAATAATTAGGAAACATCCAACCCCCATCTACTGCAGCACAGCCCGAAAATATGCCACCCTCCAGGGTTTTTTCTCCAATGTGCAATGAGCAAGCATGCCACATTTAATGGAGTAAGCTAATAATAATCACAGAGAAGAAGACATTTCAAACAATAAAGTCAGGGCTCCCTGTAGAGAGTACTTCCGTGGTGGGTGCCCTCCCTGCATGACCCAAATAGCAACACTTTTATCCCCCTCCTGGTTAACCTTTGAGGCTGATGATCTGTCATACACCCAGAGGCTTATCTCTGAGCCCCAGAGGTACTGTCTGTCCCAGACTACCACTGAGATGTCATTACCGTGGGCACAAACTATCACACACACACACACACACACACTTAGCTTAATTACTCTGGGGCTGTGATTTGTAGGACTGGAATCAATCTGCAGGTTTATTCAATAACACGTTTGCTATATTAAGATATGACGCCCCCAGCAATCGTCAAGAGTCTATATTTAGTCTCATATTCTGGATCAACCTTTTCTACATATTCTACGTGTTTCAGTGTCTCAGGACAAACATAGAATAGAATCCACATAAATGAAAACACTTCCGTGTCGTCCATTTTCGATTCAGCCCGAAGATGGACTTTGACTTTGCGCCCCAGGAGCATAACGTCTGGTTCGGTTTCAAAAGGGCTGCTGTCAGCAAAAGTCACGACTGCAGACTTGATCCTGTCACGCTGAGGGGGGAAGTGCTGCAGGAGCGGGAACGTTTCAAGGGGCTGGACCTGAACATGAACCTGGACCTGAAACCGAAACAAACCAGGAGGGGATCTCTCCAGATTTGTCACAAACGTCCATCTGGACTCGAGTTTGAAACGGGTTTGACCCACTGAGAGTCAGTTTGTTGGATCCGGGGTTTCACCACTAAAGGAGACTAGAGGGAGGTCCTTTCATAGTAGAAGTGAAAGTAAACACTGAGTATGACCGATTATTTCGCTCCACAGTCACCGAAGTAAAAGTGTTTTTTTTTTTTTTTTATCTGCAGATTTGATTCCGTGCTTCTGTCTCTGTGAGTTTTAGGTATGACAGTATAAAAGTATATTCTGAGCAGATGTCTTTCCATGAGGCTAATAGGACTTGGGTTAAGAGGTTATAGTGAGGTGGGGATGTTAGTTGGGGTTAGTGCTTTGACTTGACATGTGACAGACAGGTGGCTTCGGAGGAGGCTAGAGGCATCAGTGGAAGGTCCTCCTGAGAACACGGATTCAGAAATGAGTGCAGATTTCTGCCCCGCTTCGTCCGGGTCAGCGGCACACGGTGGTGTGACTCACTCCGGTCAGAAAGCCACAGTCAAACTACCCAGAATCCATTTCATCAGTCCACACCCCACCTGTCTTGACAGCGAGAGAAATGACATGTCGGCGCCTTGCCATTTTTTTTTTTTTTTTTCAGCTCCGCTCGATTTGATGTTCGCCTTTCATTCAAAGTCCTTGAAAGAAACACGATCGAAAAAAAGTGTTTTTTTCTTAATTCATCAGGCGATGGTTTTGGCAACGATTAGTGCAAACATGCACGCACACACACACACACACACACACACACACACACACACATGAACCCAGAAATCTATTTCTCATTCTCAAATATACTCGTAGGCGCACGCATATGCTCAGTCCCAGGAGGACGGGGGAGTAAATCAGTGAGTGGAGTCTCGGTGAGTGATGGTGACAGCAGGGACAGGATAGATAGATGACGCGATGGAGAACAAGATGAAAACGGAAAATGGATTTCAGAAGTCCGAACATGTACTACCTTCTGCTTCCTGTCCCGTGTGTGTGTGTGTGTGTGTGTGTGTGTGTGTATAGACTCAGATCTTGATCTTCTATCTGCTATCTAAGAGATCATATAGTGAAAGGAAGTGCTGCATAATGTATCAGTCGACGTGCATATACATACATAGTGTACAAATAAACATACAGATACTGGATTCAAGCGTGTGTGCAGGACTGCTTTGTCTGTGACTTCCACTCTGTGTCACTTCCTGTCACTCACCACGAACACACACACACACACGCACACACACACACACTCTGCAGGTGTCAGAGAGCTCAGCCGTCTCCAGCAGAGCTGAGAGAGAGTGTCTGTCATCCAGCGTGGATCCTCTCCTTCTACACTGAACCGCAGTGACAGCCGCATCATTACTACAGTGGGCTGTGGGCCTGTGTGTGTGTCTATGTGTGTGTGCGTGTGTGTGCGTGTGTGTGTTCGTGCAACCGAATTGTCTGCATGTGTGTGTGTGTAGGTGTGTGTGATGTCATTACTAAGCCAGCGTCCATCTGCTCGGTCTCGACAAAGTGGAAAGTTTCTGACCAACTCCTCCAGATGTATTATAGATGTCTGTCTATAATACAGCTGTCTCTGTTGAGGCTTGTGTGCCTGCACATCTGCGTGTGTGTGTGTGTGTGTGTGTGTGTGTGTGACACGGAGAGATGGAGAGAGAGAGAGGCAATGATTGTGTGGAGGAGGAGGTAGGAGTAGAAGAGGGAACAGAAAGGTCATGTAATGATGGGGCATGGAAAAGCAGAGTGTGGCTGAAGTTTTTGAGTGGACGCCGAGATGAAAAGGACTCTAATGTCGGGAGGACGGGCTGACATGCCACTTGGTGGATCTTTGAAAGGCTTGAAAATGCCCAAAAGAAAACACAGAACACAGAAAAGACTGAGAGATCAGAGCACCATCTTCATTTTCTGCCCTCACCAGAGAAGATGGCCTTTCGCCTGTGGGAGTTTGACAATTGTTGCTGAATTTCGTCGCCTCGCCATATGATCAAGTTAAGTGTCAAGTCAGCGTTTATTAACGTCACTCGTGCTAGACGCTGCTGGAGAGGAGGCGGGGCTTATACTCAATATAGGCACCGAGAATGTTTCATCAGTCATGGATGAAATAATCACTATTGCTGGGAGTCTTTGGGCTCAACATCCAGTATTCACTACGGCGTTTTATGGTCTTAACACCACTTTAGGGCCCTGTGATAGACTGGCGACCTGTCCAGGGTGTACCCTGCTTTCGCCCAATGACAGCTGGGATCGGCTCCAGCCCCCCCATGACCCCCAAATACAGGATAAGCGGTAGAAAATGGATGGATGGAACAACACTTTAGCTCACGTTGCTGGACATTCGTATGAAAAAGCATCTACAATGTATAACTTTCTATTATAAGAGACTTCATGGTGGCTTGAGTGTAAAATGAGAAAGGAAAAGGACTCAATGAGATCAGAGTCAAACCAACAAAATATGCAGATTGCCGCCTCAGCCAGACAAGCAGTCTTGCACGAGGACACGCACTGAGCAACGCGACGCCATCACAACTGTTCCACGGGCTCACAGCACAGTTTAATCAGCAGCCAGCCTCCCCTTCCTCTTGGCGTCTCACTCCCTGTCCACACCAACTATGTCAGTCCGTTGGCTGGAGCTAGAAGTGCATTCATTTGTAATGAACCATCTGCAGTGACAGCTGCAAACAGCGTGCATGCACCTGGGCCTGGTGTGCTGCATGTTGTCGTGCTGGCCTTGAGATATCATGTTTGGTTGTTTGAGGTGTTCGATGTCTGAGCTTGGTAGTTATGCTAAATGGTGTTAGATGTGTGGAGTTTGGAGCTGCCATCTCACTATGAATCTCTGTTTATACGTGGGCACGAGAACTATGTATTAACGTGTTAGAGACCTGTCAATCACGGTAGCCCCGCCCTAAAGCATCTCCTGCTTTCTGGTCTCTGTGACCCTAAATGGAAAATAATGTACTAAATGAACATAATGCTGGATTGAGGAAGACTTGAAACTCTAAACTCATGTTTGCAATGTTTACTGAGGTATTAAATCAAGGAGAAGGGTAATTTTCTCCATCCATCCATCCATTTTCTACCACTTATCCTGTATTCAGGGTCGCGGGGGGGCTGGAGCCGATCCCAGCTGTCATTGGGCGAAGGCAGGGTACACCCTGGACAGGACGCCAGTCTATCGCAGGGCCGACATGTAGAGACAGACAACCATTCACACCTACGGGACATTTAGAGTCACCAATTAACCTATCCCCATCCTGCATGTCTTTGGACTGTGGGAGGAAGCCGGAGAACCCGGAGAGAACCCACGCTCACACGGGGAGAACATGCAAACTCCACACAGAAGGAACCCAGGGCCGACCCGGGAATCAAACCCAGGACCCTCTTGCTGTGAGGCGAGAGTGCTACCCACTACAGGGTCATTTTCTCATAGACTTCAAATGCAATCAGAGAGGAGTCGCCCCCTGATGGCCAGCAGAAAGAATGTGAGATTAAGGCACTTCAGGTTGGTCTTCACGTCTCTTAACCAGAGGTTGCCGTCTGGTCTTGTCTCATAAATGAACTGCAACCACTTCACAAGCCTTCCAGAACAAGGGGGGGGGGGGGTCTTTTTGACCCGACTGATGGCTGCTGTGAATGTGTGCGGGACTCAGCACTCGACTCAATGGCTTGTTAAGGTGGATGTTGTGACAGACGGCTTCATGGCTTGTCGGGGAGCGTCGGGTCAGCGGCCAATTTCTTGACACGGAGCAGCTTAATCCCGACAGTCTCTCTGCTCCTCTCTCTCTCTCTCTCCTCTCCCATCACCCACATCAGGACTCTTCCTCTCGTACGCCCTAGCTCTCTCTCTCTCTCTCTTTCTCTCCATCATGGCACATCTAAATGGTTGACTCACTCCCCCTCTCTCGCCCCCATCTCACCCCTCTCCTTTACAATTTCTTGCCCTCTGCCTTCGTTCCATCCGTCTTTCTTTGGTAATGCATCTAAAGTGACTCTCTCTCCTCCCTCCCTCCCTTCACCCTATCCATCTGTCCAGACGAGTGTGTCTAAAAGGCTCGGGGTTGTGTGCTGTGCCAAGACGAGTGCACAGATTTGGATAACCGCTGTCTGGAGATATGTCTGAGATAACAACTATAGTCACTCACTCCTGGCCCGTCTGCCAGCCATGTGTGTGTGTGTGTGTGTGTGTGTGTGTGTGTGATGGAGATAACCCCAGAGTCTGCTGCTTCTGCCCCCAGCCAATAGTGGTTTACAGCTGATAGCGGCGGCGAGGAAATTTCACACATTACAAAAGTGTACAC
Source organism: Chelidonichthys spinosus (assembly GCA_029853015.1). Taxonomy (NCBI): domain Eukaryota; kingdom Metazoa; phylum Chordata; class Actinopteri; order Perciformes; family Triglidae; genus Chelidonichthys; species Chelidonichthys spinosus. Next base: position 25,534,811 of record CM056827.1, on the reverse strand, counting down.
CTTGGAAAATAGGTTATACTGCGGAGGGCGGGGGGGGGGGCACATATGGAATTTGATAAAAGTTTGACAGCGAGTCCAGGGGAATATGGAAAAAGGTGATGAAATAGGAAGACATGTCTGCCTGGTATTGACTTCCGTCCCGTTCAGGGCAGCTGATTGTGAGTTGGGGCACGGATCCTTTTTGAACAAGGATGTTAGCCCGTATTTATTCTGGTTCTTCCCGCTGCTCCCAGCCAGCCTTTTAGCACATCTCTACTCGGAGCACCTCTTTACGATCTCATCCCACAGATGCTCACTTGGATTTGCGTCATGTGACTGGACAAACCCTCAGACCCCCCCGCCACATGAGAGGGAGAGACGTAAAAAACTTTCGAGAGGCGATTCGAATGTGTCACTGCAATGTTTGCTCCGTTTTTTTGTTTTTTTTTTCCTCGAGAGGCCTTCATTTCTGGTGCGACAACCCGGCGTGGCACTCGCATCGCCATCCGGCAGTGTTTACAAGTGGCGTGATGGATGCAGGTTCTGCTCAAGTACGCTGGATGAATATCAAGTCAGGCGTCGCAGAATGTGCATGCTCAATAAATCTCTGCCGGACGCCAAGGTCCTCTCATCAAACACACACTTGGCAGCTGCCTGTTACAGACTTCCACTGATGGCACTGAGTTGGTCCGCTGGGCAGTCGGGATTAAAGTCCACAGTGGAGGGCAGCGGACCTCATCCAGTTAATAGAGAGTCTTATACAGTAGAGCTACTTTCTGTTAAAACAAAGAAAGAAAGGGGTTTCTTAAAGGGCCATACAGTGTGATGTCCATCGGCCACATACCTGACCATGTTTACCAACCTTTTTTAGATTGTTTGCTTCTTATCTCCTTCTTGTCTCCTTAGAAGTTGGGTTTTTCAAAAGGAACTACTTTCCCAGGGTGGAAGTTTGTCAATGAAACCAGGGGAAGCTTTACGTTTGCACGCAACAAAACATTGCATTGTGAATTATGTTTCCAAGGAAACACATTTTCAAGGATCACAAATACGTTTCAAATGAGTCGGCGTAAGTCTGCACGGGAAGAAGAAAAAAAAACATAAGAGAGCAAGAACCAAGATTTTCTGTAGCCTGAACGTAACCAACTACTGTTGGTGCATTTTTGTTTAGAATAAAAATGTTGTAGAAAAGTTTCCCGGCGGTTTAGTTATACAGGAACGTAGTTGTGTAGGAGACGGAGGTTGTTCATGTGATGATTCAAACACAGCTGCCTTCCCTGGGCCGCCACCATCTATCGACCGTGGCTCTGATGGTCGTGTGTGTGTGTGTGTGTGTGTGTGTGTTCTATTTCTGCGATGCAGCAGATAGCCGGAGGCGGAGCTCATGGCTGTAGCCGGAGGTATGACTGCCATGTGTGCGTTTACTCACACTGATGTGTCTGAGGGCGTACGCATCTATAATTAATAAAACACGTTGACAGAGCACCAAATGACGTCTGCCAGGATAGATGTGCACGTCCAACATTTTACATTTGGGAAGAATCCCATACAAGATGGATTTTTCTATATTTAGATGCATCCTGGTCTGTGAAATATGATGCACCAGCAGGGACGTCGGGAGGAGGCCTATCACACCTCTCTGCTCACACAGATAAAGTAATGCTTGTTTATTTCATTCATTCTTTGTGTACTATTTTTTTAATGGTATAGCATAACCAACAACATAGTAGTTATGCTATTGTGTCCACATTATCGGCATGTACTCTGAACTTTACCCACCTGATGAGATGTTCTCTAATTGTCATGGAGGAAATAACAATCCTCTGTGTCTTATTTTAAACCTATACATGTCTAAGCTTCATACAGCAGAATATATTCAACACTGTTATTTTCTGTCTCCCGTGTGGATCCGCTTCTAAACCAGCGTCTCGTCCGTCCAATTTGTACCTGTGGAATGAAGGCAGCGATGCTCGTCGGGCTACTGGGACTCCTTAAAGGAAACAAAACGTAATTCTACGTAAAATACAAATATTTCAGAAAATCCAAACGGGTGAAAATGGAGCTTTGCATTGCTCATATTGTTTGACTCCTTTCTGTCAATTATGTTGTTTAAACAGGGAAGTAACTGGAATTGAGCTTAATCACTTGGCACACAAGCACTGCCTTGGTTTTGTCGGAGAGCTAACAGTGTTCAGTAACGGGGCTGATTAAAGCATTTGAACAGGCTGTTGAACAAATGACCATTTACACGGACTATTGTCGCTGCGTCTGCACCGGCAAAGCACCGCCTCAAATAGACCATAAAACGGGACAGAAGGGAGGAAAATGAACAATAATAAGATATTGTGTTTTTCTTTGAATGGCTTTAGTTTTCAAGATGCTAACAAGAACGGTGCTTTGATCCGTCTCTGGCCTCGCATCCCCGTCCAACTTTTGTTTCGTCTCCCGGTGACATATCAGAATAGATTGGGACAACAGCTCAGTGTCTAGATATCGATGTGGCCGGTTTAGCTCAGCACAACGTGAAAGAGGTAAAACGTACCTGCGTGAATGTGGTTGGGACGCCAGTGAGGGATTTGTTGGACTGCAACTGGTTAGTTGAGATGAAAGGTCGAATCAAATGTGTTTAAAATTGAATAACCTTAACTAATTGAAGTGAAATTTAATCCTCCATTACATCTCAATATTTGTAGAGCCCGACCGATAAAGGATTTTGAAGGCCGATACCGATAAAAATGTTTGTTGATTTAAAAATCGGACGGTATTTATTTATATTTCAGAAATGCGTAACAAAACATTAACATATTTCCCTAACATTAGTTATTTGTAGTTATTTATGAGTCTTCACTAAAATAATATGATAATGCAGTTTACAGATAAACTTGTTTATTTTATTGTCACAACGGAACAGAGGAACATCAAAATATATTAAACTTAAGATATAAAATTTAAAGTCCTTTGAACAAAAACACAATAACAACAACAACAACCAAACACAAAGTTACCAGTATTAAAAGACCTGGTAAGCTTCATCAATATAACTTCCAACAAGACTAAATTCTGTTAAGTTCTATAAGGGTGTTTCGTCCGTTTTTATTTTATTTTTAAAATATTAATTTATCGGACATTATAAATACTGATACCGATAGTTTGGAAAATGCCTAATATCGGCCGATAATATTAGCCTGCCGATATATCGGTTGGGCTCTATATTCTAGAATTGAGTGTATCTTTTAACCAGAAAGTGGAGAGAAAGCACAACGAAAAACATTTTTTTCAGGAAAAACTTGCCGTTTTGATTACATCTGAAACAACGCTACACATTTTTAACTCGGTGGACGTTTGTCAAACCTTAAAACATGATGAGGTTTGCACTAATAAAAACTATCTCTACCATTTGCACAGAATGTGAAAACATTACTTTTTAGATGAAAACGGCCATGTCCACTTCTGGGTGCAACATTTTTGGTGGGTGAGGGTTGTAATCTTTGTAATCTTTGGAGTGGAAGATGTGTTTCATCTAATAGTCAGTCTCTGCATAATTATTCTTAAATAACACATTTTGACATTTGCAATAACAGTTTTTAAAAAACATGAAGATGAATTTATTTGGCGTGAAAGACTCGTGACTCATATCCTGGGATGAAAAGGTGTGATGAGGGTTTTTGTATTTGTCATTTGCCACCTCCAGTAGATGACACCCTCTCTGGGTGGTAGATGCTCAGGACGTGTCTGCAGAAATGGAGGCTGAATATATTCACAAGCAAACTGGACTCTGCTTAAAGGAGCAGAGAGAAGCTCATGAATTTGTCGCATTTTGACACAAGTGTCCAGACTTTTCTTCCCTTCATGGTGATGGTTTAAAAGTCCGACATCTATTCTGGGAACATTTAACGCCCGCGATGTTCCCGAATAGCTGCATGAATACAAAGCAGCAACATTCTTTGTTAAGTGTGGCAATGATGGATCAGCAAAAATATCCATAATTGCTTAGATAAGCAGACGAATAGCACATGACTCCAATGGATGTCGGAAATCATGTTCACACCAAACAGAAAATTCAAAATACGGCGAAAAAGAAGCCAGTTAAGAACAAGTCTGATCGGTTCTTGTATGAGGCCATCATGTGAAATGACGTATGCGACTCACAGGATGTTTGGAATATGCATGCATATCTCATATTTCTCAACTGTGTATAAATATTGAGGATTCCTACAGCGAGCAGTTAGTGTCGTGTGTGAGGCAAACCAAGGTCGCACTTGAATCATGGTCGGTTAAAGCTGAAGAAAAACCAAGGTCTAATAACCCGAGGACCTCATTAGGACCAAAGTAACCATTAATACTGATATAGCTGTGAGGGTTGGGAGTGTTATGTCTCGTACTTAGCAGTTAAAATAACTTTTAAGATATTCAGACTGAATTTATAGACAAGACAGAAGAAAAAGATCTCACCTGGAAATCCCCATTGAAATGCAGACATCGCTCCAGACCTGTAACTACCATCCAGGACTAGTCTGGCTAATAGATTTGGGTTGATGAGTTGATCCCAGTTTAACATAGTCATTATTTTTAAATTAACATTACATTAGATCAACCAAATAATACATACGGATGTTAGCATTTCTGTGTTCCTGGGAGTATGAAGAAGGCTTTGAAACTCCATCCAGACCTCAATATTTGGAAATGATTACTGCTGAGGAATTATAAGTAGGATATAGCACATTTATATAAAATGCATGACATCACCGTTCCCCTCCCCACACCAATTAGTGACACAGAAGTGTTGTGAAGTTGAGAAATACTTTACTTTATACAGCTTGCAATAGTAGAACTCTAGAAGTACAGCATCACTGATGTGACCCAGTGCCACACAGAAACATTGCCAACATATTTGCTTGTGGTTTTTTCCGTGCCTATTGATCTCCTCCAGCTGCTCCAACCCAGCTGCCAAGACCTCTGCTCTCCCTATATTAACTCTCCGCACATGATCGCAGACAAATGAGTAGTTTAGCAGACAGCAAGCAAGGACACAGGCTCGCCGTGTGTGTCTGTGTGTGTGTGTGTGTCTGTGCATTCATATGCGGCGGCGGCGGCGGCGTTTACTCTGAAAATATTTGAGTGGTGTCGTCTGAGCTTTGTTTGCTTCTTGTAGCAGTCGCTGTTCATACTGTTTGACAAAACGCTGGAACACTGAGGAATCAGCAGGCTGTTGGCTGTGACCGGGAGTCCAAACAAAACCTGCGGCGAGGTCTGCTCTCCCAAACTGAAAATCACCATGTTGACAACACGGAGAGAGAAGAAAACGCAGCAGCATTCTCATTTCATTCAGCATGGGTGTCTCTGAGGAGCTCAGGAGGGTATTCAACAAACACCACACCCACCCTGCATGGGGGGATGAAGGCTAAAGCTGGTCCACCCCAGGGACATAATAATCAGGAACAAGCAGGACCAGGGTCTGGTCAGGCAGCCTGCAGTCCCTTTGGGTCTCAAGAAGGTTTCAATCTTTTAGACAAATATGGTGTATTTAATGTTGTGGGCTCCCAAACAAGCAGAGACACCGTTGGGAACAGTGTTCACTTCTTAGCGAGACGGGGAAGTGAAAGCTATATTTCTGAAAATGGTATATCAAGTCTCCCTCTGCATTATGCTGCACAGGCTTATAAAAAGTTTGCTTCCTAGCAGGGCATAAAACTCATCAACTCTCCCTCACTGCAATGCTTTGTTTGCAGAGAATTATCACAATAGAAGGAACACAAATGGGCTTTTGTTTCTTTATCTACATTGATTTTTGTTCTTTGATCCCGTATTTTTTCTTGCATCATAAACCCGTAAAAAGGAGCTGAATCAAAGCGGTGTGTGTCCTGTCACTATTTGCATATTTGTTTGACGGAACGAAATACAAAAACTAAAAGGTCACCACCTCAATTTTTGCACGACTTTCATTTCGACCACCTCTAACTGACGATCTTTTTTGCCCCCTGTAATTGCATTTGTTTGATTGCTTTCAAAGACCTAATCAATACTTGCCAAACGGTGGGCATTTAGAAGGTGCTGCGTCCTTAGGATCCACCGCTGTTTTTTTTTTTCTTATGTGGATTTTTCCCTCCTGGACGACGGACGCATCGTCTCCTGCTCTAGAATGGACTGACGGTGGGACTGACAGGAACCGTGAAGTGTCTCGGCCTGTTAGGAAGCATTCTCAGGGTTTGTCAACACCCAAGTAAAGTAATGTTATTCTGAGTTTGATGGCTGAAGGACGTTCATGATGAAGGCTTGTTCTCTCCGAGTCCTTGAAAAGATTTACAGACATAAGCTGAAATACAGTCAACATGTGCGAAACTCTGAATGCAGAGAGCAAAACTGACTTCCTTCATTCATAACTTTAAACACAAATGCTGTATTTGCTTTCAGTGCCATTCTTTGCTCTTCTTCCAATGAACTATGCTATGCTATTGCAGCATTGATGCTAATCTCTTCGATACAAAGAGGCGAAGGAGAATGAACTCTCTCTCTCTCTCTGATTGGTCCGTGATCTGGCTTACAAGAAACGGAACACATTATTTGAAGCCTAAAAAGATGGATATCTGTGTGATATGTGTTGTGACATCGCAAAGGATCCCGCTGCCATGCAAAGTGAACTTTCTCCTGTTTTACGTTCCGGTTAAACAAACAGAGGACTTTCACTCAGGAGACCACCGTTAGTGTCCCGTAAGAAACAAAAAGTCAACATTGACATATCTCTATATATTATATGTTCTCTTTTATTGTATTAAACTTATTTTATCTGTAGCCCTTTTCTTTTTTGTGCTTTAGTTTATTCTTTAAATATTGCACTTTATTGTGAAGCACTTTGGGGTGGCTAAGCCATCTGTGAATGCGCTATATAAATGACATTGACATTGACATATCTCAATTTTACGACGTTACGTACATACCTTAAGTCCTGTAACAAACATACTTGAACCAAAACCATGATATTTTCATAAATATAAGAGAGAAACAGAGGAACGCCGCACACTCGGCTCCAGTTTCAGAGAGTTTATTTAGACAATGTGTTGTCTAATTTCAGTTTTGTCCATCGCCAGCACCTCCACAACCCACGGTGTGCGTTGCTTCTCATCTGAACATTTTAATAAATATAACCAAGTTGCCCAACGTTTAAAACTGTGAGCCTAATCCGGAGAAAATCTTTCCCCAGAAACTATATTGAGAATGCTGTTAAATTGTATGAGAATGTAATTTTTAGGAAACGCGGTTGACATTTGCAGTCGTAGAATGAATTTAAAAAAGGCCAAATAAGAGGGGCTCCAACTGTAATAGGTAATTCTGACTGTGCTGTTGTCCTTTAAAGCATCGTGAGTGCATTTTCGTTCACTTTACTGCCGATTTTCCTTTGCGTTCAGCTTAGAAACATGGCAGTTAAAGTTAAAACGAGGCTGGCTGTCTTGGTTCCTAAAAAGCTTTTATTTTGGTGGTACATACATGTATTTACCATAAATGTATCTTCAGGGCCGTCAAGTAAACACCACGTGTGTCCATATTTGCTAAAAACAAGGCTGTCTTTCTCCATGATTGTCATTGGACGATGCCAGCCCACGATTCCTCTACACCCGTCACCAGGTGAACGATAATCATCACACTAAAAAACCCTGCTTTCTCTGAAGATTGTGTTTATTATTGTTACTTTGTGAATTTCCATTTGATGATGAAACTGAGAGGACGATGCGGCACAAAGGTCACCGGCATTGTGGATAGAAATCCACTTTATTGCCGTCGCTGCCCATCACTCCTCTCCTAATGAAGCCCCCGGTCTTCACTAACAAGCTTAACCAACGTCTCGCATATCGGGCAGTAATATCAGGGAGACTCTTCTAGCTGCCTAATTACTGATATTTCCTGCTGCATCAATTGGACCTGCAGCACGCAGGCAGCCTGTTGGTGGTGGTTTTATTATATTCCATTTGCTGGGACAGCTCCTGTTGCAAGGCTACGCTCACTAAAACATCAACCCGAGGTTACGTGTAATCATTGAGAAGTGGTGGAGAGAGAAAGGGGATGTGTTGAACGGAGGGAGAGGGAATGGAGCTACAGCACAGTGGGAGTGAACCTGGAGGAAGGAGGAACTGAACGTCTGTTGCCTCTCTTCAGCCTCCCATGTCCTCCAACCAATCAATTTCTCATTGACGCCTTGGAGTCGTCTTTTCTTTCTTTCATCACTTGTCTGACGATTCTCCAATAGATTGTTTTAAAGTTAAATTGGAAAACGATCATCTTCCAGTGTTTGCTTTGGTGCAGGAAGGTACTATCGTCACCTGCAAAGCTCTGATTGGTTAACTGTTTCCCAACCAGGAACACACCATTTGATTGGTTGATTCCTTATCTCTTCTTTCTTTCCATCATGACTCCTTCCTCCCTTACATTTTATTTCCTCCCGTCTTTGTTTGTACCAAAAAAAAGCATAACATAATGTCATAGAAATACTAATGTATGTATCCATATGTTTCTTTTGAGTGATGTAAATGGGCTTCCATAATCTAAGCCTGTTTTCCATTTTGATGTAGTCCTTTCATGCAGCCTTTTTAAATGTATCAATATGTTTCCTCTCACTTTTTATCGGCTCTTTTGTTTCCCCATTTGTAGCCTTCTTTTCATCCTTTTCATTTTTTCTCTCCTTCTTTCATGTCAACCGTGACTTATACTGAAAACTCAGATATGCGACGAGTCGAAGTCAGAAGGAAGAAGCTCCCTAGAAGTCTACCAGAGTTTTCGACGATGGCGTTTGGTGGGAATCTGCTGGGAAATGACCGTTAAGGCCGTAACCTTATAATTCACATTTGACAGCTGTCTCTTGATCGATATGCTGCCCTTTCAAACAAGTTTTAAAGGTTTTCAGAGCAGAGACTCTGACGCAGACGGCTCTGCATGTTAGATTTCAGTTATTACAAAGCTGCGGTGTAGAATCTGATTCAAACATGCCACACGGACACACAAACACAAAATGTTTCCCCTGAGCAAACATTTGTTGAGCTTTGTTCTAATGACTCGCCAGAGAAATCACAGCTAGATGAAGCAGATTTGTGTCATCGATAGATATGATGTGGATGGCTATTATAAAGCTGCAGCTGTGGATGATAACACTATCTAGCTGGTGAAAGTGATATAACAAATTCTTTGTAAACCAAAGATTGTTAATACTATATATATATATAAATATATATATAGTTATCTTTTTTCAAAGAATCATCCCTAGACGCACTAAAACTGTGCCAACTGAGATCAAGTACATCATCGGCACGCACAAACCTATAAATTTCATTTGACATTAAACCATAACAATTGATTTGCCTCGCTGTACGCCCGCTCTGCATAAATTACCAGTGACAGACGGTGAGTCCATTCTTCTAAATGTCTATGATATGCAATGTGACGTGAGCTGTTGGAGGATAATTGCTGGAGAAGCCGGCTCCCTGCGGAGGTGTGTTTTCTCCCTGCTTTGATTCTACCTACACACACACACACACACACACACAGAGATTTTACGTTCAACCCTATAGCTCGTCAACAGCCGTCAGCGAGCCTCTGCAATGAGAAGTGACTGTAGCTCGCCCCGGATGAAATGCTTCTCCTCTCTCTACCATGGTGAACTTCACACAACTCTTCTTCTTCGTGAGGCAACAAGATGACACACAACCATTTGAACATTCTTTGTTTGTTTGGGGTTTTTTACACGCTGAAAAGAAAGCCCCATTAATTTGGAGTGAGGAGATTATTTATATATGAGCTTTGTTTTCCTTCAAATAAATCTGTCTGTGAGGGCAGTAAGTCCGGATGTCCCGCTACTAGAAGCCTTAAAATATGATCACAATGTACCAGTTTAATAACAAGCCAATTAATAGTCAATACCCTATTAGATTAAATTCCATAAACTAAGTAATAAACTAGTGTTAAAGGTTCCCTTTGGAGTTTTAGCACTACAGACATGGGTGAAAATGCATTGGATATAAAATACTTGGTTAATATTTTATGAGGAAGGAGAGGCACAACAGGTTTTTTTTTTTTTTTTCCTCCCCGACCTCAATGACACACACCAAGCATTTTGTTGAGTCGCTGACTGAAAGCACAACTTTTTGTTTGTTTAGAAGAAACCTCCACAGGGCCCTTGAACCTTGTTTCCAGACAGCAAGACGACCTTCGTACCGGGAGGAGTCGTACGCGTGCTCGGCCCTGAGCCGCCACGCCGGCTCACATCGGCGGGGTCGATTTGTTGGGTTCTGGATGGAAGTATGGCATCAGCACTTAAGCTGAATGGGACTAAAGTAGCATCAGGTATTCACGGTCTCCAGAGGATGAATATGTGACTTCAAAACTTCAGTTTGTGTAATTTGATTCATAACAAAATACTAAAAACTGGTGGCAAACGGGGCTGCTCTATCCAGACATGAGCGACCTGGTTGGTTGCTGTGGTAACGACATGGCGTGGTAATTATGTAGCATTGCTGGTTATTTTTCCTCACGCAGTATTGATGACTTGTTTTCTTGAACAAAAGCTGCGATCAAAGCCTTGCTAAATCAGTGATAAACACGTTTTCTATAACATTTTCACAATAAAAGGTTTCATTTTGAAGGAGCAAAATCAGGAAATGTTGGGTTTTTATCAGTAACTTAATCTCAGCTGGGCTCCAAACTCGTTTTTTCCTCCTCTGGGAATCGAACTTCAGACCACCTTCAGAGTGGCTTCATCATTTTGTCTGAACTGAGCTGTAACTATTGGATGTACAATATGTGATTATTATTATAGATCAACTTGCAATAAGATGCTTTCGTCTTGTTATCAAGCTTGTTATAAAGCATCCTGGATGATCTGTTAGCTCTGGAAGCCGAACATTACCCCTCATAAAATAAAACTCACTAACAGGTCAAATTGGATTTTAAATCCAAACATAAGATTATCTCACTTACTCAGAAATCTATCTTTCTGTAAAGTGTACCACTTATCTGACATTTGTGCCGGCTCTGTCTGAGATTAACAGGGGTTGGTACGGGGATGACCTTTTTTCAAGGATGTTGCCACAGTTTGAAAGTGTCAGATGCCTTTCACACAACTTGTTTTCACTCCTCCATTTTCAATTTCTCCCTGAGCTTGTTTGGATGAGGCGAGAGTTTAGTGTCGGAGCCCGCCATGAAGGTCAACGCTGTGTCCGATAAAAAGCAGCGCGGGAAGAAAACTTTCCCTCCCTCGGCCTCGCTGTAATCTCTGTAGGAAGGAAGGAAATGCCAGCTGCCAGTCTCATTTGGCAGAGATAAGGACCGAGCCCCAAACGCACCTGCACGGCCGTCCACAGCGGAGTAACAGTGAGGGAATAAATATGTAGATGATAAGAAATATAAACACAAAAGTTTAAAATAAAAAATATCCACACCAGCAGATCCCAGAGAACCTCGAACCAGGTGGAAAGGCGTGTGTGTGTGTGTGTGTATGTGTGTGTGTGTGTGTGCGTGCATGCTGTTGAGTCTTCACTGTAACTCCCAGCTGGCAGGGTAAAAGTGATGGCCCCTGCTATAGATTTTTGGCAGACAGGTCCCCCTGAAACCATCTTATATCTTATTACCAACAGCCTCAGACGCTCAAATTGATCTTTTTCTGTGTTTAAAAAAAAGAAAAAGAGAAATCCCCCCATGGCATCTTCGACCTTTATGGTTCTCACCTTTCCTTGGTCATTTTTTTTTCTATCTTGACTGTGTGTGTTGTGTGTGTGTGTGTGTGTGTGTGTGTGTGTGTGTGTGTGTGTGTGATGCAAGTGGAAACTCCAGGAGGCTCACCATCAACAACCCTGATGGGGAGTAATTCCTGGAGCAGTGACTGTAGCAGGCATGTCCAAGGTGATATCCCTCAAGCTTTGTTCCAAAGGCATGGGATGTTCTTTCTCTTTATTATTTAATTCGAACCAGATCCTTTCGCTGTGTTGCATCACTAATCTGCCTCCTTAAAAACTACCGTTTAAATAAAAAAAAGAAGTAGTCAGTGCCGTGGGCTTTTTGTCGCTTGAGAAAAAGTTGTGTTTCTGCCAAAAGTCCTGTGGCCTTCTGACGAGTGGGAGAGACGTTTCTTTCACCAGCTGCAGCAGACGCTTATTCAGCGTTGACAGATCACCTCTGCAAGCACTCAAAGCGTTGTCTGTCACTTTCATGCAAATGGAAAGCTGTTACAGTCGACAACGCTGACTTTAACTACCCAGTATTGAAAGAAAAATGTATATATATTTTTTGTTTCAAGTTTTCAGAAAGTACGATTTAAGGGGATAATTAACTCATCTCTAACTTAAATATCCCAATCGAAAAGAAACAAACTTTACTGTAGATTTACATTATTTGCCCAGATATTATGATTGTAATCACACTGGGAAAGCTCCCTGTGCACTTATGACCCACTACAAGTTGTCCTCTGGGTTTTTTTTATTATGTTCTTGATCAAACTTTGCATTTGGACCTCACATAAAGGTGTAACCAGCAGCCAATAAGCAGCGCTTATAATAAGCAGCCCTACAACATACAAAAGATCACAGACCTCACTGCCTGACACAGAGAGAGCAGGCAGGCCATGGCAAGATGAAGCACCTTCCTGCACGTCCTGATTTATTTGAATTCACATCCGTAACTTAAGCTGATTAATAAACCTCCACATTTTAAGCATCAACGGAGAAGTTTTTGGTTTGTTTTAATCAACAGCCAGGTGCTTAAAATTGCAAAATGTTTTCCTCTACATGTGGTTGAGAATGCAGTTTTATTGTATCGGGACATAATTGTGTATTAGACGGTTTCGCCAGAGTCCAATGTTCTTTATCGTTTCTGGTCTCCACCAACTCTCTCAGGGCAATATTTGTCTCTATGGCTTCTAGATATTTGACTTCCTGTCTTACAGTGTTACGATCCAGCATTTCTCCCAAACCATCGAAATATGACATCCTGACACACTCGTCAACTTTCCACATGCTTCTTACTCGAATTTCATTCCATTCATTCATTTTACATTGTCAAGCTCTCGAGTTTATTTTCTTTCTTCCGTCGCCTGATAAGTCAGACTACACGTGTAGAAGCGAAATGATCCCTTTAAAAGACTATGCAAGGATCAGCCACCTGTGTTAAGTGACCGTCGTAAATGTAGTCATTACGGGAAATGACACTTTTTTAAATAGCTGCTTGGTAACGCTCTGCTTCACCAGTCTGCTTGTTGCAGTTTCTCCTAGTTGTTCTGTTTCCCTTCAAACTCATAGAACTACAAGTACCGTATTAGAGCTGTCTGGACTCTAAAGTGAGCAAACAACCATTTGTGCTCATCAAATGCTGTCAGAATCCGAGGCCTTTGGCCTTTCTGTGACCTTGGAGATTTCATTTCTTCCTTCTACTGTTGTTGCACCGCTGCGTTGAAACAGCTCTGCATGTATTTGTGACCTAGCAGCAGGTGTTGTTTCATTCATCTGAATGTTGTAAGCGCTTATTTAGAAGCTATGGGAGTTTGTCTAAAGCGGCCTGGCCTTTTCACACCACTTTCACATTAACTCTCTGACCTTTTATGTATTTGACAACGGTAAATGGGAGCTTGTGGAATACTATGTTTTCATAATAATGGCTTATGGCATGCATGTGTTTGACTTTAGGATTATATCCAAATACTGTTTTGCAAGTGCAACTGGAATATGAAAATCTAATTTTCTAATCACAGATTTTCTAATCATAAAAAAAAACAAAGTTATAATTATGGCCAGAGCAAGCACAAAGAAAAGAGATTCCGGCGTAATCACGGAAAGAAGCCGCGATCGTGTCGTTTGAGGTTTGTGGAAGCAGAGAGGCCGTGACATGAACACATCGGTGTCGAGTGTGATTTATTAAATAAGGGTTGTGAATATGATCCCCTTTAGTAGCTGGGGTAAAAAGGGCTAGAGACAGTCAATGACAGTATTCAGGCTGGTAAAGTCACCGATGCAAACCCGGCCTTTTCTAGTCACGCAATCTGCTATATGATATTTCTCAATCAGCAGCAATGTATAATGACTTTAAACCTTGTTCAGTTGCCTCTCCCCTGGATCTGAGGTCCATTGAAGCACTCGTCCCGTACACGGAGGCGACAGAAAGAGGCTGGAGACCACCATCAGCTCAGAAACATTTTTGCTACACTACATTACTCTGGTGTTTAGCAGCAGGCGAGCTCACAGCGCGCTGCATTATGGCCCGCAAGCATTCACGGATCTGTGCGAGAGCAGAGCCGGCGGTGCACTGTTTGACTGTGAGGCATGCAGGGGGAAAAGAGATAAATCGCTCACGGCCGAGATCGCTCAACAAAACCCGCCGTGATGTAGGTGGAACAGCAGATGGGGCAGATATAAAGAGAGGTATACAAGAGACAAAGACGTGAAACACGAGAGGTGGAATTTAAACATGGCTGTCAGTGGTTACATTTAAATCCCCACAGTAAAGGCGGATACAATGCTGAGCTTGTTTGCTCTGTTCCAGTAGGTGTGAGGTGGATGTTTAGGAACCGACATTTTACATCCCTTGTTTGTAGATGACAACATTCTCAGCAACCTTTTCAAAGGAGTGGCAATGTGTAAGATGTGGCCAGATTTTAGTTTTAGATCTCTGTGTTGTGTTGCAGAGATAATTACTGAAATGAGCATGCTAACAGGCTAGCCGAGGCCCGTCCTTGTCTTGTAACACCACTTGTACCTGAAGAGTCACCGTAGCGTCCGGTCCGGTCCGAAGTAAAGCTTTCTCAGGGCTTGTTGATAATGCATCCATGGTCCGTGTGCATTTTTAGAGTATCCACCCCCGGTCCCAAGCCAATAAAAAGAGAGATCAAATAATAAAACGTACAGACGTACATCCCCCTGTTAATGACACAGTAAACACACAGATGGTTGACATAACTACAGGCTACACATGAAGATTGTTTTGAGTTTCAGCAGATCGGTCAAATTTTGCATATTCTTGCCCTGCTGGTATTTAGTAGGGTTTTAAAACGAATGGCCATGAATTTAATTTGTGTGGCCCCAAAGGTAGAGGTGAAATGCTGACCCCTGTTGGCCAAGAATTGTTTATTTTTTGTTTGTTTTTTTACAATCAAGTAGACTTTTTCAGTATGTAAGCAAGCCCACAATCTTTCCCTTAACTTAACCAAGTGCTATAGTAACATCTTTTAATCAAGTTCCATGCTGATGAAACACGTTGTTTAGCATCAACATTTTGCGACACTGCTTGTACCTTCATTACCATTCCATCATGTTATTTAAAGGCACGCTGCATATCCTTAAATGCACACGAATTAGCAGGACATCAACTGAATTACTGTTTACTCCTGATAACGATTTATTTAGCTAAGACAAATTGTTTCCCCCCACGGACGATTC
The DNA here is from genome assembly GCA_029853015.1 of Chelidonichthys spinosus. Taxonomy (NCBI): domain Eukaryota; kingdom Metazoa; phylum Chordata; class Actinopteri; order Perciformes; family Triglidae; genus Chelidonichthys; species Chelidonichthys spinosus. Next base: position 25,519,434 of record CM056827.1, on the reverse strand, counting down.
CAGGCTGCCAGGAATGCCATTACGAGCTAAGGAAGCCTGATGCTAACGCTAAGTGTGTCATGTGAGGGAGACGTTCATGTAGGTCAGACAGACATGTTTGGACGAGGAGACGAAGTGAAACGGTCTGAAAAGCCAAGCGGATGAACACCAACGTGTCGAGCAACTCGCTGACAGACGGATGGCGTTATCGGGCTCTTCAGCGTCCGCGTAGAGAAGTCACTAATGGGCCTGTCAGGCCGCGGTCAGCAGCCCTAATCAGCACTTAGACAAACAGCGTCTGCTCGGAGCACGCCACTCTCCACACGCGCTCTAAACATAAAGCTTCCATCAAGACATAGCGAGGCCTCGGCCGCCGTCGCTGCCCGTAGGTAAGCGCTCTGCCGCTGGTTGCGTAGGTGGTTTGGATGGAGAGGTCTGTCTGTGAGTGCCTGCATCGTTAAAGAAAAACAGAAATGCTGCAGATGAATCTATGCATCAAAGCGATGTTGAACTTTAGAAGAACTTTAGGTTGTGTAGATTCCTGGCTGTGTTGTCAAACCGGATATGTTCCATCTTCTTTATCCGCTGATCCATGCCTGAGCAAGGGAATAAATATAGAGATGTTCTTTTTTATTTTCCTGCGATGCATTCAGTCATGCTTGCCAATACCGGTCTGGAAATCTCACTGTTAACACATTTATAAATGCTTCTTCATCGCACCTTCCTTTCATTAAGGGGAGACACTCCCAGGTGACTGGGATTACAAATCAGAGCTATCACCATGAAACATCCCCAGTCCATTACTTAAGTTAACGCCATTCATTTTTTGTACAACAAGTTTTCTTTTTTAAATATGCAAATTGAGATTTTTCTTAATTATACACTTATTTGCATACAGAGGGAATGTTGGATATCTCTCTGTATAACTTAATTAATGAGGAAATTCTGTCAACAGCAATCGAAAAAAATAAATGTTTTCATGTTCACTAAAATGTATGAATGAGGTCAGGCGTGATATATGAACAAACCCTTCTAGGAAAACCTTCAGAACATAGATAGAAATGAATAATTCCTACTTGAGTGGAGATTTCTGGCTCAGCGTCTGAGAAAAAACAGCCTTTAAAGATATGGATGAAACAATTATAGTAATTTTCAGACACTTACAGATGAAAAGGGTATAAAAAAAATATAATAACTAATAGTTATCTCTGCGAAATCCCAGGTGTTTACTGACATTAAGACAATTATTTTTTCTCTTACAAGTTTTCTCAAATGAAAGGCATTATCTAATGGTACAAAATAAACACCTTAATGTGCATTTTTCCACTGGTATGAAAGAAAAAAAGTCTAACCTTTTCCACCTAAACCAAGAAAAAAAAAACCTTTGTTACCTGCCTTGAACTCTTGGTATTTCTATTCAGTTTTTATACATCATATTGAAATAAATGTCATAAAAGCAGGTGTGTGGAAACGTGTCACAGCTAAACAGCGTTTAGAGACACCACTTTTATTATGATGATGGATTTGCTCTGTATGAGAACAACCAAATCCATACTGTGTTCATTTACATTCAGGGCATTTAGCAGACACTTTTGTCAAAAGCGACTTACAATACGTACATTTGTCGAAAGAAAGAAACCACAACATATCATTGCCGATAAAGTAAGAGCGAAAAAATAGAAGCAAGTGTTAGTAAAGTAGTAGCTGTTCAGCAAACACACCTTAAGAAGTGCTTTATATCATCCATTCTCTTAATATTTTGATTTAAAGCCCCTGAAAAGTAATAAGCATGAGGATTTTAAATTAAATAAATATCTGTTGAGTCACTAAATGAGGTAACATAATGGTTGCTGGTGAGAACTTGGCGTCTGTGGCTACATTCCCTTTCTGGGAAGAGATCTTCAGGCTAGCTATGGTCTACGATTTGGAATAAAAAAAAAATCCCTTCAGTCTGAGCCGTAGGCCTGCATAGAAATTGACCAATGGGAGCCTACATTGGCTCGTACCCTCCATCCAATCCCCTCGTCCCCTCCCACTCCCGCCTTGTCGAATCGTGGAGCACTGAGGGGGAGGGGTTTGGTTGGGGGGATGGCGGGATGCTTTTCAAATCTGTCTCAGAGGCTCAACTGATGTTCAGAATGTAGACCATAGCTTTAACTATTTCTTCATAACATTAAATAAGCAACAATAACAGTTCAAAAATTTAAAAAATAAGATGAGACAGTGACTATACAAACAGGAAATAGAGGCCGTGTGAGAGGGGTAAAACATGCAACAACCCCGGGGACATTGCCTCCTACAGTATGCATGTAACAGCTGGGCCGCCATGACGCCCCATCGTTTGATCAGCTGCTCGGCAACGTCAGCAAACAACCTCACAACTGTTCCCTCCTATTACACGACATGGCCTCCCGCCTGAGCTGCATAATAATCAGTGACGGGAGCCCGAAAACACAAACGGACATGTTTGCTATGTTGCAACATGTGGAAATCTTCTAATTTTGGCAGAGACGTGGATGTTCATGTAGGAATCCATCGTGCAGAGCTGAATGACAAAACGTGTTTCGGGGGCCTCGGTCAGGTTTTATGGGTGATTGGACGTGTGTGTGTGTGTGTGTGTGAGAACCGAAGCCAACCAAATCATTTCTTACATCAGAGCGCTGCCAGTTCAGGTGGCACAGCGCCGCGCTCACAAGATCGCTTAGCATTCCTGGCCTGCAGCAAACACACTGGACCTCCCGATGCTGTGAGACGCATCAGTCAGCAGCCTTCTATTGGAAACACCCAGCAGCCAAACATGGAGTCTGGTACTGCAGCGCGCCCCGTAGACGGATTATTCATTCAGTTGTCTAAACACTGAAGTATGGCCGCGCTGTTTTTTTTGTCTTCTCTTTGTCGATTCTGAAAGGGAAGAATCACAGCCATCATGTCCCTTAAATATACTTTTTATAATGACAAAGCTGTGGATGTTATTAGAACTGCAATTAGCCATCCTTCGCCAGTAAACAGATCAGTAATTACCAGTACATTATCAAGCAAATTGCTGTCATCTGTTTCCTCCGCTGCATTTTGTCCCATTACTGAGTCCTTAATGCAAGGTTAGGGATAAATCCCAGGTTAATTAGCTGTTCCAACACTTAATTAGTGATTTGTAAATTGATACGAGGGGGTGGGGTGGGGGCGGGGGGGTGTTTCGCCCTCTGGTTGAGGTGCAGGTCAGCCAGTTAGCAGCAGGGGTTTTATTTTGAAAAGCATCTCGCTGGAGGATACTTCCAGTAACCGTGGCAACAAAGGGTTCAGGCATCTGGGTAAATTATGACCCCGTCTAATCACCAAATCAAGCCCTTACTATTATTCCTTTTTTTTTTTTTAGCTAACACCTCTTCACAAGGTGAAACTTTAAAGGGTAAATCGTCGAGATGTAGACGTGTGCTTAATGTATTCTGCTTGCTGGGGTTTTGTGCTGCTGATGAAGTGGGTGATTGTGCCGCTGACATGGGATTCACACGGGAGATCAAGTGTTGTCCCACAGCAGAGCGGGCACATGCTCATGCATATCCTGCCACCACCGCCTACAACTCTCTCTCTCTCTATCTCTGTCATCTCCACTAATGAAAATCTCACTTGCACGGAAAAAAACCCATATAAATCCATGCCGATCCCTCCCTCCCTTTCACACACACACACACACACACACACACACACACACACACACACATACAAACCTTTTTTTTTTTCTAGTTTCTGTTTGCTCCAGCCGGATACGGGTCGAGCATCGCCTCGCTGCTGTGAGCTATCAGGTACGAGCTGCATGCGGCTGCTTCCAACACACCAGCACAGGAGTGGAGAACGAAAAACACACACACACACACACACACACACACACACACACATAAGCACTCTGATGTATTCCGTTTCACAGGTTTCAGGGGTTTAGAACGTATCACACAGGCAGACACACACATGCACACCCAGAGCATTGTTTATGTGCTTCACTTTCTTTTTTCCCGCTCTTTTCTCCCCGACATACAATGGCCGTGATCCCACCAAAAACTCCCCCACTTTTCACTGCAGTTTTCCATCTCGCTGCTTTCACGATTACGTTCCATAACCACATACCGTTCATCCCAGCCAAGCACGTTGTAAAAGGTGCGCCCTGCTTTTTCCTATGCTGAACAGTGAACATCCATGATAACTTCCACCAACTATCCCCCCCACCCCCACCCCCCATGTTGTTTTGGCGATCCACCAGCACCATCTAGTGGCCGAGGGCGTGTACTTCTCACCCACTCAAGCCGGCGTGAGTCACAGTGAGATGGTATTCAGCACGGTGGTGGAGGAGAGACGGGTTCACGCTGGGAAATGCAGGAGCACGGAGCGAGGCATTTAGTTTAAAAGCTTCGGTTAAGAGCGAGTCTGATGGTGTCGGGGGGCTGAAATCGCAGCACTTTGATCCCAAAGATGAACGATGATGTAATGAGTCATCGTTTTGCAGGGAAGTCTGATGAAAGAGGGTATAATGGAGAGGATCTTTCAGGAAATGAAAGCTTACAAACGCATCGCTAGCAGCGTGTTAAGTAGAGCCGGCCTTTTTTTTCCGCTTTGCTGTCTCTCTTCGGCCATAAACATTTCTGGACGTAGAGTGTAGATTTGCGTGAGCAGGACTCGAGTCAGCTGGTGGCGGATGAACTGAAGTGGTCACCGGAGAGTGTGGGAGGAAGAGGTGGATGGAGAGGTATTAGACGAATCTGAAGAGCTCTGAGCTCCATCTGTCTCCGTCTGAGACGATGATTCATTCCGCTCGGCGGAGAACGGGTCAAAGCGTCACCAAATCCACCGCTTCACACCGACACGCATAAACCCGTGGATCCCTAATACATGCTCGTGCTGAGCGTCCCATCATGCATCTGTAGTTTAGTCGCACTCATTAGGTCTCGGTTTGGTATGAAAGATTGGTTTTCGGGCCGCGTCCAGGCCTTCTGTTGTGACGAATATCTTAAAATGCTGGACCGGTTATGTCAACAAAGCACAGATAAGCTCGGATAACAACACACACAGAGGGAGAGCAACGACGTTACTCCAATATATTGTTACACAGCAGGTACTGTACCATAATATTATTCATCACCTTTTCATATAAAAGAGACAAATTAGTGATTCCATAAATAGCTTTAATGTTTCCGTACATTTAAACCGTGAGCTAACTTCAATGACATCATCATGTAAACTACCTGAATCTCTTTCAGCACTAATATGTTTACATAAGCATAGCCGACTGGATGCAAAATTGTATTTCTATGGAAGTCAGTGTGGGGCTTCTCTTTCTGTATTTTGTCTTGTCGTCACTTCCCTTTATGCGATATCTGACTGCGTCAAACACATTTAGTTTGAGGAGCTTTTTGTGTGTGTGCTGATGTATACTCGGGCATTTTCCTTGAGATTTATTCTCTTCAAAGCCCTATACTGCTAGTCATTAGGCTCCCCGGAAAGCAGGTGTGTGTTTGTGTGCGTGGGCGGAATTTGACAGCAGTTTAGACGCTTAGATAAATGTGCAAATTCACCTTGTAGACTTCGAGAGAGCCAAAGACTGACAGGAGGGGGAAAACAGGAAATCAAAGTGAGTAAAAGGGACTTTTAGGGAGCAAAAGCAGAGAAAGAGTGTCGGGAGAATAGAGATTGGTTTTCTTTTTAGTGGGGAGTATTGTATCACATCCTCCCACACACCATACCTCGCAAACATGTATTTGCTTTGTGGAAATAGGTGTGATGGAGTTTTTTGTGTGTGGGGTAAAAGAGAACGTGAAAGAGGAATCAGAGAGAGGGAGATGCTGAGAATGGAGACGACGGAAAAAAAAGGAGAACTCCGGTAAGCGGAGTTCAAAGAAGATGGCGCTCCGTCTCATTTTCTTTTGTGTGACGGGAAAAATACAAGATGAGCATTAGAGAGAATCACATTCGTACCACGCAGCGACGACCCGTAGTTCACCTTGGGGAGACGAGTACTACACGCAGGAAGGCACATTACAGTCCGCCATCCGCACCAGCTTTGTACTTTCATGTACAACAAATTGATGTGTGTTTGAAGACCAGATGTTCACTTTGTGTGTGTGGATTTGTTTTTTGTTTTTTTTTTGCCGGGGGTGGCTGAATGTTTTGGATTGTGGGTAAAGAATTACGTGACAAAAATTAGTAAATTCAATCTTGAGGATTCCTGTTTCAAAAAAGGACTCGCTGTCTTCCATCCTCTGTTTGGCCATGTCTACCCGATCGAGGTTAATGTCTTTCAATAAGTCTCCATCATTGAACTCTCTAAAACCTTGGAACGTGCCTCCTACAACCAACTGTCATCCTATCTCTTGCGGAAAAACCTCCTAGACCCTAATCAATCAGGATTCAGGACTGCTCACTCCACTGAGACGGCCCTCCTCACAGTGACCGAGTCCCTGCGAGACGCCAGAGCCTCGTCCCACTCCTCCGTTCTCATTCTCCTCGACCTATCTGCTGCATTCGACACAGTCAACCACCAAATCCTCCTCTCCACTCTGGCTGAACTTGGCATAACTGACTCTGCTCTCGCCTGGTTTACATCATACCTGACAAACCGCACCTTCCAGGTCACATGGAATGGCTCTATGTCCAAACCCTGCTCTCTGGACACGGGCGTCCCTCAAGGCTCAGTATTAGGACCGCTTCTGTTCTCACTATACACCAGATCACTAGGTTCTGTTATCACATCGCATGGATTCTCCTACCATTGCTACGCAGATGACACCCAGCTGTTCCTCTCTTTTCCCCCGTCCTCTGACGCTCACATTGCAACTCGCATCTCAAACTGTCTGGCTGACATCTCTGTCTGGACAACTGCACATCACCTCAAGCTCAACCTGAACAAACCGAACTCCTCTTCATCCCAGGGAAAGACTGCCCTCGTGCGACCTGTCCGGTCACTGTCGAAGGCATCACGTATTACCTTCCTCAACTGGAGGAACTGGGTGTAATCTCGTATGACCAACTATCTGCGACCCAACACATCACTGTGTGGCCCGATCCATGCAGATTCCCACTCTACCAATATCCGCAGGACTTTTCGACCCTCCTCGACAAAGATGCAATCGCATGCGACATCTCTGTGGTACAATGCACATCATCTCACCGACCTTGACTACTGAACTCTCTCTGCCAGAGACTACTGGCCTCTGCGTATGTCACATACCATTACAGCGTATTCCAAATGCGAGAACTGCCTGTATCTTCAATTACCCAAATTCTCCACGTGCCCTGCCTCGTGATCCTCCGATTGGCTCCTCAAGTATGCAGATCGACTCCACAAGAGGATGCACTGGCTCTTGGGCCATCAATGGAACGGACCCTTACTACTGCAATTCTGACTCAACACTCGGTAAACCTACAGCAACCGAATGCGAGCACTTTACTTTTGACAATTCAAGTGGACCGGTGGTACCCCATGGCTGAACCAAGCAAATGTCGCTCAGCACAATCCAGACATGACTTCTCTTTCGGGCCATCAGTGGTAGGAATCGTACTTCCCGAACCATGTCAGGACAGCGAGATGATGCATTGCGGAACACATCCGAAACAAGGTCAAAGACGTCACCGTTCAGACTTCCTTGTCTCTAATAGATGACCACTAGCACACTCCTCAGACACGACCCTCCCGGAAAAACAAAAAACAAACAACATAAACCGACAAAGCATAACATAAACAAAAAAAAAAAAAACTTACCTATAGCACTCTGATCTTAGCACTGTTGCTCTTGAAGTACTACTTTACTCAGATGAGGACCTAACACTTGTTCTATTTTTAGCTCTTACTTTATCGGCAATGATACGTCGTGGTTTCTTTGTTTCCTTCTTTTGACAAATGTACTTATTGTAAGTCGCTTTGGACAAAAGCGTCTGCTAAATGACCTAAATGTAAATGTAAATGTAAATTGAACTGTGACTCAAAAATCACTGTAAAATAGGTTTGGCCACCCGTTCTTTACATGTTATTATGTGGAGAGTCAGTTTAGGACTCAAAGAGCCACTTATCAGGTGATGGACTCGTGGAAAAGCATCACCCTACACGAGCTTCATCACATGAATTGAATATATAACGCAGTAAAGCAGCCTGTCTGGAAATAAACAGCCATTGAGTGATTTCGCTAGCCTGCCAGCTCCCCACCAGAGGAGTCCAGAGTGACTCTTGATGTGTGTCTGCGACACTCTAAGTGGTCAAGAGAGGCTTTTCACGGGATGTGCTGGAGGGCTGTTTCCCCTCCCTGTTGCCTTGTGCAAAACAACAGCAGGAGTGTCCATTAATGAGAAACACAGAAACAAACGTAGGGATGCTCATGCCGATGGTGGATGCTCCATAAACCAGCACCTAAACAGTCTTTTTTGTGTCGTTCAGAATGACTTTAAACTGATGTATTTCAACTTTATCACTACGGACAGTTTGGGTGCCATAAACGAACATTAGGTTCACTTTGGGATACAAGGTCTCATGGTTGAAAGTCCCGTGTTGTTGAACGTGTTGAACAACTTAAATACAGCAAAGTAAGTGAATAAAACGGGGTGTAAATGTCTATAAATCATCAAAGGCCCGGCTGCAAAGGGAGGGTACACTCCCAGCAGCTCTCAGACCCTCGGGCTGACTCCGATCGCTAAAAGCTGACTCACCAACGTTTTTAGTCAATGAGTTCCTGAGTCAGCTGGAGCAGATTTTGTTTTTGCCTATTTTTTTGTGTGTGGGGGGGGTTAGACCACATAGGGTAACATTACAGGAGTCCAGCCTGCTCGCCAAGCATCCATTAGTCCATCTGGGTCTCTCAGGGAGGTCATGTGGAGTTTAGCAATTATTCTGAGGTGACCAACCCCACATGAAGCTTAAAGTTATGTTCTGAATCAAAGACCAGGAGTGACGGGACAAAGACGTCATGATAAGGACGATGTCGTAAACCTAACATCCCCGAATATCCTTCTATTTCTGTTTAGGAGAAGAAAAACCTAGATCAGATTTAAAGAAAACATCTACCATGAACACAGGAGACAGCTATAATAATAGTAAGTGCTAACACTTAGTGGGGAGGAGTCTGCATATAATACATAATATTACATATATACATGCATAATTTACTGACGGAAAGAGAGGATCTGGTCTGCGTTGCTTTTTGTCACGGTGGAAAGGAGGAATAAAGATTGCCATCTCGGTGTTTCCACGCATGTAAAGGTTGTCACTAAAGCCGAACAAAAGGACATACATGTTTTTATGTTTGCTAATATCAACTGGTGTTAGCCACCTATAGCCATAATAAAAAGTACAAGTAAAGCAGTAGTGGTAAAACCCCTGAGTATATGGTTTACCAAGAGATGTATTGCTTATAAGCTCACATTTCCGTTTGAAATGTGCCATGTCTTCTTCCAGAAATAACAGTCTTGCTTTGAGTACATCTGAATTAAATTGCAGAGGGTTTAGTGTGATGATATGCTCTGTACGTTTGGCCATCAGGCGTCTTCAGGCCGGGCTGCTCTTCCATTTAAACATCCTCCTCTCCGTCGGTCCCCCGCCGACGAGGAGCTTAAACCAAAGCTAAACTGAGCTAATCATTGCCAATCTTCTTTGCCCTAAAAGGCACCCAGCTGTCCTAATATAACTGCCACATTTAATTTCCGTCTGCCAGGAGGTGGCGAGTGAAGATGGAACGATGTGAGCTGATCAGTGGGACGTGGGCCAGTTCGACAGATTAAAGTTTGGCCGGTCAGGAGTGCAAGGACGCCGTCGGACGAACACGTTGATGTTTTGAGCACATGCGTCGATACGCTGACTACACAGTCGCACAGCTGGGTCGTAGATCGTTTTCTCTCCGTTTCCCATTGATTTGACTCCGAGCCACCCGCTACAAGCACACGCCTTATCCTCGCCTTCCTCGCCTTTGATTAGTCGGGCAGGATCCCGGCCTGCAGACTGCCAATGGCGCCCAGCTGTCAAGATGTGTGAAGGAGTTTGATGTGGTTGTGATTCGCCCTCCCCCCATCCAAGCTCATTTACCTACACCTCCCTCTGATTGGCCGAGGGCTGGTCCGTCGATATGTCTCAGTGACCCGGACTCGAGGCTGCACGCTAACGTTGTCAAGGACACAAACAAGATGCACACACATGCTGAGAGACGAGAAATTAACAATATGACTGCATTATTTCATTATTATCATTATTACACGTATGAATACAGCTATTTATTTGGTTTCTGGTCTAATTAGTGGATCTGGAGGCAGCTGTGTTATCAAAGCAGACTTGCAGTCATTAACACCCGACTGTTACTTTTCCCAAGTCGGGCGTCATTTGTCTTTGTTTAGAACTAGTGTGGCGCCTGTTGCAGCTTCATCAAAGCGCCGCCATCGGACAAACCGCTGGAAGGAATACAATCCAATCCATCCCAATAAAATGCACTGCATCGTTATATTATCACACTTTCAAACTAGAACTTAATGAAGCAAGTGTCCCCGTTGTGAATCCTAAAGTGTTAGTTAGTGTAGGACACACACAGACAGGTTCCTCGCTTTAGTTATCCATCATGGTGGGCTGTCCTTCTGCTGCAATCTCAGCTCAATTCCTGTTATTTCTTTATATCTTTTAGTGCTTTATGGGGAGAGTTCCAGTGCGCCCACATGTGCTTGGCTCATTTTGTTCGACCAATATTAAAGCCCCATAGATCTGACCCGGGGTCTGTAAGTCAGAGGTGAAACAAAAAAAACAAAATGTATTCTGCACGTCGTGGCTTTGGGTGTTTTCACTTTGTGTTTGGTTAAAACACACAAAGAAAGAGACGTGATGACTCCTAAAAAACTCACTGACCTTGTCAAATTAAATGATCATTTTGACTGCAACAAATACATTTTGGGCGTGTTTTTTTTATTTCATGTTGGAAGTGCAAGTACAAACTGCTCCCATTGAAACCTATTAAAACCTTGTTTTTTTTACTTCCACTGTACAGTATAAAATCATGCATTTTGTTGCATCAGGTTTTGAGTCCTGCCTTCAAAATTGTAGTTTTTACCCTTTTCCACCAGATTGAGCCCTTCTCTCACATTTGCCCTGCGAGGCTAATGCATGCTGTTTTACTGGTGTCCACTACGGCTGTTGCCTCTGTATTATGTGCTTGAGGTACTGCAACACATGCAATCCATGTTTTGCTTCTCACTGATGTATCCTAGATTTTAACACGTACTAGCATATAGAAAATGATTGGCATTTCTTCTTCTCTGTTCTATTTTTTCATAAAAGTAAACTGTGGCACTATGTAAACAACCTATTTAAAGGGCTGAAATTGTGAAAATTAATGAATATTTGGATGTTTTGATCAGGAGAGGAGTTGGTGAAAATATGTATATTGGTGAAAGTGGAAAATATAAACATTTTAAGTGATATTTTTTTATTTTAAAAGTGAAACACGAGCGTAAACGTCATAACGGGAGTCTTTTCAGTTCGATGAGTCTCAAACAGCCCGATTCAGCTGAGTAATCAGAGCGTGTCATTTCTGTGAAACTGTTCTCTTTTTGTTGATGACACGCACACCCTTTTATGACCCTTTACTCAGCTCACTTAAAGTTTCTGTAACTAGTTAAGCATGGCATTACTCAGAAATCCTATGAAACTTAAATAGGTGTCAGACAAAATGAAGTGTGTGTGTGTGTGTGTGTGTGTGTGTGTGTGTGTTTCAGAGGTGTGTGGGGGATGACGGCTGTAATCAACAACATAATTATAAACACATGCACGCATAAGCAAACGCTGACTATTGTTATTATAGCACTTAGAATCTTAATCTGTTGTTGATGGCGTGTCACACACTCAGTTACACACACACACACACACATGTGTGTACACTTCAAAATACAATTATCAATGGAAATATTCTGATGCTGTCTTTTAAGGTTTGTCTGCTTAGTTGTTTTTATAAATCACATATTTTGTGTTTCTGGAATATTTTGCCCCCAAAGAACAAAAGAGTCGTTGTTATTACATGCAGAACTATATTCTTTAAAGGAAGGAGGTTGTATTAAGTTAAAGCTCAAAGCACACAAAGGAAATAGAGAAATAAGATGCTTCAAATACACACTTCTGTTACATTGAAGACACATAAAAGAAAGTGCAGAAACATCACTTTTAAAGGAGTCGCCAAAAACAAAAAGTAAACATTTAAAGTGCAGGAATTATTAATTAATATACTTTTAGAAAAATTGCCCGTGTTTGTCTTTATTTGCGTGCACACGTGTTGGTCCCTGAGCTTGTGTTCTCGCCCACGGCTCATAAACCTGAGTTGTATTCCATCAAAGGCAGCTTGCACAACAAGCCTATTCCCTAATTGGTGCTTGAGCTTTTAAATAGCCTGTGTTTTCTCACAGCCAAGCAGTCTCCCAAAATGGGAAACTGAAAAAATCCCCCCTTTAAAAAAGAAAAGAAAAGAGGAATAGCGTCAAAGTTGTGCGTTGATGGACTTCCCCACTCTGCCTGAGACAAAATAACACTTTATGGGGAATATCTGATGCGTTTGCATGCATATTATACAACGGTTAATACCTCAGTTTGTTCATGTTTTGGAGGATTTGAAGTGTAAATTCAGGATTTTCCCCACACGCGATACAGGGGGACGCATTATTATGTATTATTAATAATCATAAGTGTCGACATACATTCGGGCCCTGTCACATAGACACAAAAATAAGGGGAAAATAAGGCAGAGGTTGAAAAACACCAATTTACTCCCATTAACTCAGCAGGGGGGGAAACCCGGCACAGCCAAAAACAACCAGTAACAGCAATGATCACATTAACACGATGTAAAAGTTTCATTGTTCATTGTACCCCTCCGTTCGCCTTCCCTCAGGGGGGACACTGAGCTGTTTGGAGCAGCAGCATTATTAGCTGCTCACACTCACATGTCCAGAAAAGCTGCAGCACAGTGACGCTTTGTGTTCCCCCCTTCCTTTCCGTCAGGTAACTCGCCTTCCGAGGAGTCCGAGGAGCGCGACAAGGAGCCGAGGACGCTGACCTACCCGGCGTACATCGCCAGCCTGCTGGACACGGGCGCCAAGCGCATGGCGGCCGGCGTCCGCATGGACTGCAACAGCCAGGGCCAGTGCCCGCGCTCCTGCCACCTCTGCCACATGAGCCCCCGGGTGGTGCAGGGCCGGCAGCAGTCCGAGCCCGTCCTGCTGCAGATCACCAAGGCTGCGCCCATCTACGAGCTGGTGTCCAACAACGAGACCTACCAGGTGTGTGTTTGTCCCCAACTCTCCGAGACACATTGCATGCAGTATAAATGTGTCCTTTTCTCCTATTTGTGCACAGCGGGGTCTCTAACCCCTCTGGAATCGTATTAATTCAGTCTAACTGGAAAGCTGAGACTCAATTCAATTTCATTCAAGTGTGATAACGTCCACAGTAGCCCATTTCACTGTAGTGGGACATTGCTGTTATATAAAATGAGCTGTCGTGACTTCTGGGAGAATCACAGCCTGAAGAAAGTAGAGGCCGAGGACATCCAGAGGATGGATGGCTTTACTAGATATCTCTCCACAGTACGAAGCTTTATGAGCAGTTTCCAGGACAGATGTGCTCGTCATCCAAAGGAAAGATGCAATTCTTGCAAAAATCTCCAAATGATAAAAGTTTCCTGACTTCTTTTATGACATTCCTCAAGGTCTTGGTGTCCCAATGTGGTATTATGGGGGGATTTTTGTCAACACTTTTTGTCGATTCTCGAGTGGTAGAAAATGATTTGATTGAGCACCAAACCTGTATTAAATATGGCATCAATTGCTGCATCAAATGTTGAGACATAAAAGAGCCATCGTGTACTTCAATCATAATGTTTTTAGCCCTAAACAACTCGACAAACACCGCTGAGCTCAAATGAACCTCCAGATTGTCAGCTTTCAGAGGAAACTCACCACTTCTATCTAAAAAAGACAAAAACAGGTCTATGTGGATCTCAAAGGGTTAACTATCTGGCACTGTCCGAATGTCTGAAGTCTGAAAAATAACGATTTGTTCTGGGAATACAAAGCTTCAATTTCCAGGACACATTAATGGAAGCATTTATTGTCTGATGTTGTCAATTTTTTCCACAATTTCCCCATCAAAGCTTCCTTAACGTGCAGCCAATAATACAACAAATCCGGGTATTAGTTTGGGCGTACGGCTGTAAACTTCAGTCCAGCAGTTAAATATTAGTGACTGCACGTGGGTGATCCAGACGTTACAACCTCAGTCCGAGGAAACGACTCACTCCGCCGGCAGCGGCACATCGTGACTTCCAGGACTCCGCGGTTACCGTTTCCAATCCTCCAGCAGGAGGAAGGTCAGCGCGGTGCCGCCCGGCGAGGCTTTTCTTCCTGGAGCTCACACGCAGCAACTGTAGGAGAGTAAACACGGAGGCCGTGAAGTCATGAGTTGATGACTTCATTTGTGAGTGGATGAGCAGTGCGAGCCAGCGGATTCCTCAGCAGCTGAGTACGAGGAGAACAAGAACCACGTCTTTAATGATGCCGGTGAATACCGATGTGACTTTTCACACTGAGAAAAAGAAATGTTTTAAAAACTGTAGGACCACATATGAAAGTGGTCCATATCAGAACTGAAAAGGACAGATTGTACGATATGTGGTATTCACAAAGCACCAACAGCAGGGGGAGGAGCAGGGGAGAGCGGGGGATTGGGTGGAGGCTACGAGCCAATGGGAGCCTTCCGGAGCAATGGCTCTCATTGGTCAATTGAGACTGAATGGACTGTTTTTAGACCATAGCTTTAAGCAAATATAAATCTTCCTGTTTGTTTAATATAATGTTATGAAATTGTGATGTAGAAATGCCAAAATTATTATTTTAATGACTCAGCATTGTATACATCTATCATTACAAAGTAGTTATAGCACTACACATACTTTAATAAGGGACACAGTTTAATATGATGTGTAATAGGGGGTCCTCCACCGGGTCTCTGTAGTCCTGGGGGGTCCTTGAAGACCTCTGATATAGAGCCTTTCCTGTCTTCCTACGCTGGATTTAAAATACTTAAATGAAAGAAGAAACACATGTGTTAGAGCTCGAGGACACACACGGTGTGTTTTCCATTCAGAAAAGATGTAAACACAACTTTCTTGTTTGTTTACAAGAAGACACTATATGACTCCTTCTAATATCATGTGCGTCATCGTTGCGTGTGTGTGATGTCCTGCAGCAGTGGGAGTAAACGGATCGGCTCTCAGTTTGTAGTCTCCCTACCTGACGGGGGTAATAAGAATATTTACAGTTGAATAATGCATGTCTCAATATGCCATGTGCTTTGAATTTCCCCCTCTCTCTCTCTCTCTGTTCGCAGTCTCTCCAGGAGGCGATGATGAGCATGCTGTGGTGTTCGGGGAAAGGCGATGTAATCGATGACTGGTGCCGGTGTGATTCCAACGCTTTTGGCACGGACGGACTCCCCACCTGTGCCCCGCTTCCCTATCCTATGTTAGTTGCTTTCTACAATATTACCGGTTCTCCCGTCCGCCGCTCCGCTGGCAGGGCTCGCTCTCATGCTGCAATGGTAGAGTAATGTGCCGTAGGGATGCGTGTGCACACCGGATTTTTATTGCAGCCTAATATTACAGCCATGAGTGGATTACTGAATGGTGAGGTGGGTAGCATGGGTGGAATAGGTGAGACACACACATGCAAAAGGACCCGGCACATGGGAGCAAGTAGTTTACACTCTTTGTGTTGTTGTTTCCTGTCCTGTTTGTATTCTCTGTCTCTTTGTAGTTGCTTTATGTCTCTTTTTTTTGGTTATTTTGAATCTTTTTTAGGCATCTGCAATAACTTTGAAGTCTTTTTGAGTCTGTCTGTAGTTTGTTTCTGTCTCGTTGTTGTCATTCTGAGGCTCTTTAGTCATTTGTCATCTCTTTGTAGTTGCTTTATGTCTCTTTTTTTTGGTTATTTTGAGTCTTTTTAGGCATTTGCAATAACTTTGTAGTCATTTTGAGTCTGTCTGTAGTTTGTCCGTGTCACTTTGTGCTCGTTTTGAGCCTCTTTAGTACCTTTTAATATCTTTGTGGTAGTTTCATATCTCTTCATAGTTGCTTTGTGTCTCTTTGTGGGTCTCTTTATTAATTTTTAATATCTTTTTCCGTCATTTTGAGTATCTTCCGTGTCTCTTTGAGAGACCGGAAGACCAACGGGGGCCCCTGACCCTTTGGGCCTGTGCCCGGCAGACCTGTTCAGTAATCCATCCATGGCAGGGGGTTTGTGATGTGAGGTGTCTGTGATCACAGCAGTTATTGATTCATGTCTCCTGGGAAAGGCTGATCAATGAAACGAGCCGCCGTATTGATCGGTGGAACATGAAAACCTCGGTTACACGTGTGTTTCGTCGCTACGTAGCTGCAGATCACGGCTCCGGAGTAAACCAAGTCAGACGCGGGGGGATAAACGGCAGATTGACAGATTTGTTTGTGACGTGGCGGAGCGTCTTTACGCTGGGTTGCAGTCTGGATGATTATTAGCTGCCGGTTACGGTAATGAGAGCGCTTTGCTGACGACGTCTTTCACTCTCCGTCACTCTGTTGCCAGGCTGAAACTGTCGTACACCTACGAGCCCAGCAGCTCATTGGTCATCATGGAGTGGAACCACACCGAGCCACCAATCGGCGTGCGGATTGTCGATTACCTCGTCAGCCAGGAGAAGGTGACGGAGAGGACCGACCACTCCAAAGTTGAGACAGGTACGTCGGCACAGAACGGCTCACATCAGAAGTTTGGCCATCGATGATGAACGAGGACCAACAGTTGGAAAGATTGTGGGGGGGGGAAAAGGGTGAATGTTGCCAGGCAACCAGTGATGCCAGATTTAGGAGGGGTTAGTCATGAATAAATGTATTCTAGGCTCTGTAGATATTCTTTATAGATACAGAACTGGAGCGACCTCAGTCCTCCCTGGTTGGATTCATCCAGGTCCTCCAGCCGGTCCCCTCCAGCTCTCTCTCTGTCTGTTTCAAATAGTCAGTGAACCAGCAAGCGGGACTGTTGATATTTTGGACGTGTACCACTTTGAGATGATTCAGTCCGTTGGCCCCGCTTTGTATCGGCAGCTGTTGGCCAGTGTTCATAATTTATGCTGGCTCAAACCATAAACCCACCAATTTGTCAGCGCCATGTGGCCACATGAGCCTAATTTGTTTTATCTAGTCTACTTTACCACCTGGAAGAAATCTCCATCCAAAGGTGGAAAAAGAGGGGGGGGTTTCATCATGGTGCAGGTCTACAAGGGCTCTCTACATCACATCAACCACTAACGCTGCTGTTTTGTGTGTGTGTGTGTGTGTTTTATCATTATACACACCTCCACTAAAACAACAATCCATAAATCAACTCAATCTAAAGGGAGTGTACGTTCTATAGCTTTACATGCAGCTCCAGTCTGACACATTCATCAGCCTCACTCAGTTGTAGTTCTTCAGGCCGCCACAAGATGGCATACACTGTGTGTAATAATGCCAATGGAGACATGTATTTATTTACTACGTTCAGTCTGTCGATGAGACTGTTTCATAAAGCCATCGTCTGCCTGTATTTATACATGCATCGTTATTGAACGCACCTCTCTAATTGTGTTGCAACAAAGGGAGTCTTGCACAATTAGTCACACTGGTAATGAGAACCACTGACCATCAGACGGGATGATATCCAGTTAAGTGTTTTCAAAGGTATGTTTTCACTGTTTAATCCATATGGAGTCAGCAATTATTATGGTGTGTTTTCCCTCGCGTTGACTAAAAGCAGGAAATCATACAAGCAGCAGCAGTGTGTGTGTGTGTGTGTGTGTGTGTGTGTGTGTGTGTGTTTAACTCTGTCATCCATAACAGAGTGCACAGCTTTTCTTTTTTTTTTTTTTGGCTACATGAGTGGGAGCTGGCAAAACAGGGGCAGTTTATTTTAGCAGTAATGACCCGATCCATAATGGAAACTGTTACAGTTCCCTGCGAGCACCAAAGTTTGCTGTAGCTTAATGAGAGAATAAACTGTATTAGTCAGTACGGTGAGGATCGTTAATCAATGCAACACATTCAGATGGGAGAGGAAAGCAGGTGAGCGTTTCCTTTATTGGTGTCATTATACTGGATATGAGCTATGAGGCTCGGCACTAATGTTGTTTTTCGCTGTGTACGGTCTCGTGTTGTTTTAAAAAGAGCTTCAGCTCCACAGGGATGGACTCAAACGTCTAAACTCTGTGCATACACAAGGCTTGGTTCTACCCTCTCATATTGCAGGATATATTTCATAGATTGCTGGTGCAAAAGCGTATAATCACGTCAAGCGGCATTTTGAAACGTACCCGACGTTTCCGTAATGTTGCTGAATACTACGCCAAGGGAAGTTTGAGTGTGTGCATGGTGGATTAACACCGGAGCAACTTGGACGCACCAAAACTCGAATCGGTAGCAGTTTTCAGCCGCAGCGGGTGAAACGCCCCCGATAAACTAACCTTCCTCTGCCTGCTCAGCACTAAACAGCAGACAGTCACATTGAGCTGGTGAAGATATTGGCACTGGAAGTGGTGAGCCATATTTATTTCACTTATTTATTTTGGTGGAGAACAGAAGAAAGTTAAAAGGAGGGCATACGTAAGTGTAGAGCGTGATCTCTGTTACACCAACTGGGTCGACACTGAAGATTTCCTTGAAAACAATCCCTCGAAAAGAGCTGGAATCCTAATAAGGTGTGTGCTGATTTATCATGTGGGAGCACATAAAATGATTCCAGTTCTAGCTGTTTTTCGGAGAAAACGAGAAATCGTTAGCACTATGTCACTACATAGCTCAGTTAACCTTCTTGGCCCCATGAACTTGTTGGGTTCCTGTTTACTCCATTAAAGTCTCCATCACTGCTCGTTATGTGAGTAAGTCTGGATATGACATGTGAGCGACTGTGTGCCAACGCCTGAAGAAAACGAAATGTTTGTCCGATCCCCTAATCTGTGCTGTCAGGCCGATGAAAACGGTGGATGCTCAAGAAATCCGGCGTTGCTTTCTGTGGTCGAGGGGACGTTTTGGGGGCCTCGATACCATGTTTACTTAGAGCTAAAGTTCAAACAAAGTTCTCATCACAGAGTCAATCTTTCAGGCATTGGAATAGTGCTTTTAGGACGACATCAAAGTAGCATTTTAGTTTTTCTGGAAGGAGGTAATCATGATCAGGCATATTAAAAGGAAACATGATTTCTTGGTGACGCAAACAGGAACCGCTGGGATCCCGAGTGCAGATGAAGTCATTACTGCTGAAATAACCTTTCGCTGTTATCAGTTTGTTGGTTGATACAGTGATATAGAAGGAAAACCAGTGAGGGGTATTCCAATCAGATAAACAGTCGTTGCAGGAAAAGGTCTTGTATCTAACCCGATACAGCAACCACCGCGGAGCTCAGGGCGGCGTTTCCATGGAAACGAGCAGGAAAACACAGGAATATTCCACTCGGTGGATTGTTTCTGTCATGGGGAGCTTTTCCAGTTTACCGATTCTGTTGCGCTCTCTAAATATAAGACAATGCATGTTTCCATGGTGTCATGCACTTTAGCCATCCTCGTTAAACTAATGGCGGCTACTTTCTCACACAAGGCCTTTACTATCCCTACAGCTCCACACGAGGGTAATTTCTTGAAATTTCCCGGACAGTTCCATTGCTAATCACTAGCTCGTTCTAGGCATAGATATTATGTCACGTACTCGTCGGAAAAACAGACTCCAGCCTCCTCGTTAATTGCTTCAAAACAAACTTACAGACACACCACTTTGCCTGGGAGGTGCAATTCATCACAGCAGAATGGAAGCGGAGGATGAATTTATCAGACTGCGTCGCCTCAAGCCCCGGCCGTTTGGTTAAGAAGAAACGCAAGACGTTGCAATGTTTAAAAAGCTGAGTTTACAACGACTTGTGTTACTTTGAGAGTAACTTTCATGTCTGCTTCAGGATCTTTGCGACTACGTTTAACCTGTTGTCAACTTTTATTTTTGACAAAAGGTCAGCAAGGTGAAATTTTTTCCCCCCATTGTATTGAAAATATGTTTTTATTCTCCTTGTCTTTCTGTAATGCACTTTAATTTTGCCTTTATTTTCTTTTAATTCTTCTATTTTTTCACTTTATTGTATGACATGTTATGATGTGAAGCACTTTAAGTCTGCCTTGTGTATGAAAGGTGCTATACAAATAAAGTTGCCTAGCCTTAAATATTATATCCGCAACACATTCTCACTCCCAACTGGTCAATTACCAATTGCCCTAGGTTCCATCCATCCATCCATCCATCCATTTTCTACCGCTTATCCTGTATTTAGGGTCGCGGGGGGGCTGGAGCCGATCCCAGCTGTCATTGGGCGAAGGCAGAGTACACCCTGGACAGGCCGCCAGTCTATCACAGGGCTTGCCCTAGGTTATAATAATAATAATAATCAAAATAAACTTCCATTTTGTTGCATAAATTAACTTAAAAAAAATCTCTGCAATCTTGTGTGGAACCAGTAAAACGGCAACATGTTTTTATCGGTAAAGGTGAGGGAATCAGTACGGATGAGGAAAAACCTGATCAGAACATCTCTAATAAACTAAAGTTGCCTCTTGCATTGGTTTTGAGATGCCAAGGGCCACTGACCAAGCAGCGGGTTGCTTAATCAGTCTAATTTGCTGGTAATGAATCACGATCACTCTGAAATTGCGAAAGACCTCCAGCTGTTTTGCATTGTTACGTACAGAGATATTTGTTTTTGTGCTGTTGGTTACCGTGCAAGGAGAATCCGATATCCAAGTTTCATCACTTTGGAAGCAGTCGGAGGACATCAAAGCTTCTAACACGGAGTCATTTTTTATTTGAGGTGTCTTTTTGGAGAAATACTAAAAAAAAAATCTATTTTTCTTTCTTTCTGCCTCCAAAAAATATCAGTACGTATTCTCTTGACTGTAAAACTACTGTGATTACTCTGGATTACGAAAACAGGCGTTCACTTCCAACCTGCCAAACGAGAATTGCAAAAGTATTAGTTCGAAGAACATCCATGTTTGGGGTCATTCGAGTCTTAGACAAAGTTCAGCCTGTAGGTCACATGAGCGCCAGGCGTATTAAAATTATTTATGATTTGCTATCCTTCCCTGATATTCAGTTGTAACATTGTATATGTAGAATCTCTTTATTAATATACATAAAAATAAATAACAAAATTGACAAATACATGTGACTATCGTTAGCTATTGTTTTCAGGGTAACAATGTGTGTGTGTGTGTGTGTGTGTGTGTGTGTGTGTGTGTGTGTGTGTGTGTACAGTAAGGGTGTTGCTTTCCGTGGTCCTGAAACAGCGAGAACGACAGACAGCCACACATAGAAGTTTCTGTCTGACAGACAGAGAGAAGCACGAACAGCAGATTTTACAGAATCGCTAATAATTCAGCGCTCTGATATTGTGAGTTTGAAACTGTAGCCTTATGTTGCTCTTATTTGAGCCTTTGTGAGGTTTGTGTGAAGATGCTGCTCTGATGATCCTGCAAATGTGGATATGGAGATTAATTGAAAGCATGTTAGCGTTATTATTCATAGGCCTATAGAGGTCATTCAGCACCCCTATATACCCAGAATGGAATGACCCTTTGAGTCATAACCACATTTCCCCACCAATGTGACGATTCAACTAAGTTTAACTTTATAGATTAGTTAAAACATTTTATCAGGGTTTATGGGAGCATTTTTGCCAAAAAAAAAAAGCAGGTGTTGTTGGAAACAGGGGCGATGAGAGCCTTGAGACTCAATCAATCATTCACACAGCATGTAGTCCTTTAATATGAAGATATTGAGAAGTGCAGCGTTCATATTGTAACGCCATCTCTATCACTGGCAGTACGCATGGTAATAATCAGTGCAAAAGCCAAGTAGGAGAGAGGAGTCGAAGGTTTTGTTTGTTTTGCAGATAAAGCGCTGGAAGCAATATGTATGCACCGAGCTCAAAAAGGCCACTTTACAAACCATTCATCCACTTTTGGCCAGCACTAATGTAAATTGTAAATATAGTTTGGCCTTCGTTACGCTGCGAAAGTAAAGAGAACCCCTCGGTAGACGGAGTTTGATGAAGAGATAGACGTGACCCTCTTTATGCAAATTAAAGTTTGCTGATAGCTATCGAAAACATTTCCACCCACTGGAAAAAGAATCTAAACACAAAACTTTCTCCGAAAGAGCAACGAGCGAGAAAGCAGAGGATGCTAATGTATCCGAACCCCTTCACCTAACTCACATCTGCCAGATAACGCACAGGTCGGAGGATTACACAGTTCACTGAGATCACACCCCGTAACTTCTGGGTGTTGAAGTTGTCAAAAAAACTTTTAACGGCTCCTTCCTCGGTGCCATTTGGACTCTCCGATGTGCGAAATTGCCTGGTGCAGCTCTAATTACAGCGAGTGAAAGCTATCCAGCTCTGGTTGGTGTGCTGCATTAGAAGGGAGACAGAAAAACACACTCATAACAGAGGAGAGTTTTTTAATCGGAGCTGCCCACCTATGTGAAGTAGAGGGGGAGAAAAGGAAACAGAAAGACAGGAGCGAGATTGAAAAATATGGAAAGATCTGGAAAGCCGGCTGTGTGGAGTGGTTTTGGTTTCAGCTGTCAGTCTTCTGTCATCTCGGAGAATCGCTCTCACATGAGCTGATGTATAATTCTCCACAGATCTCCCCTTGGCTGCCTCTCTTTGCTTTTATACCACTCTCTCATCTCTTGTTCCTCCTCTCCATCCCTTTTCTCCCCGCCTCCGAAATTCTTATCTCCTCTCTTTTAAGCTTTTTCTGACCTGTTTTTCCTCATCCTTTCTATTCCATGTCCTCTCCTTTCTTCGGCCTCCTCTTTCTTTTCGAGCGTTTCTACGTACCACTTTTCTTTCTACGTACCACTTTTCTCCTGACTTATTTCCCTTCTTCAACAAGACTAGCTGTCTCACCCTTAGAAAAACCAGTGGTTTAAATATTCTCAATCTCCATCCACAGCAGAGCATTGCTTTGCTCTCGTTCTGCTACTGTTTCTCCAAACTGGGGGTGTGTTGACCACCATCTACTGCAGGTTGAATGAATTATAATTATTATATTATATGTTATGACTGACTTATTAACTAACTTTAACAGGCATCGATGTAACTGGTAATATCCATGAAATCAAATCTCCTCCACTACATATGCAACAAGGGAAATCCATCAGCCAGAATATATGGACTTGTTTTCTACAATTGTGAGAAATAGGAGTCTCGTTGCTAATAACAAGCCTTTAACCCTATAAATTACTTGCTATGCTATCAACCTTCCTAAACTTTAAGATACGTGAAAATGCTGTTTTTCTTTTTAAATCGTTTGCAATCTTTTTTTTTCCCGCTTTTCCGGCTGTCTAAGTTTGATATCTAACAGTTTCTGTTCAAATGGAGAGGGTAAAAAGAACACCATGTTTTAAAATGTGGATAGATTCTGTAAATGCGATGGATGAGGACGCAGTGGTTGTTCTACATCCAGAGACAGTTTTTCCCCCGCATTTATCTTCTTACCTCCGTGTTACTTTCCCTACTGCTCTTCCACTTACAAAAGCTGACGTGGGTGGCAGAGCAGTAGGGAAAGTTAAATTGAAACATAAAAGTTGTGAATAAAAGTAGAACGTCAGCCGAGTATAAATAATTTGTTTTCACACTTATTGCTACTTCAATATCTGAGATTTTAGTCCAAAAACCAAATGGCTTTCTTGATGAATTCCAGAAGGACGGTCAAACCAGAGCATCCATTTACGGGAAAAGATCTCTAACAGAAACACTGATCATCTGTGAATGAAACAAAACAAAAGAGCAAGTATCTGCCCTTTACTTTCTCCCGAGGTTCATCGGAAACAGATGTGGGAATATCCCTCCGTCTTCTCCACAACATCCTTAAGGTTGTGTTGTTTGTATGCCGCACATATGCTCGTTGACGGCTGCACGGTTGCATTTGTGTATTTTTAATCTTGTTTGTGGTTATGTAATGTTAGATAAGTCCACATACATATGCCCGATTGATTATGGCATCCAGGTCTCGGCTAGATCTGTGAGCCGACAACAGCTTGTTTGTGCAGTAATCTCCCCCTTAACAAGCTTCAGGCACACAAGGTGAGATCATCGCGCGAGCCCACACATAAACACACTCATATGCACGGTCGCCGGCAGATGTGGGGGAAGCTTCATGAATAGGAAGTCTGCTTTTAGTCAGGGCACCGGCTCGGCTGGGCCAGTCTCGCTGCGAAAACAAACTTCCCCCCGAGCTGTGAGCAATCCGATGATGTAACACCTTTGATCACCCAATGAGGGAAAGGTTTCCTCAAGGGTCAGTGGAACACGGATTCCAATCAATAAACACATTGCTCACCTATCTACATCACACGCACAGACACTGGGAGTGGGGGGGGGGGGGGGGGGACAAGTTTCCTCTGAGCTCCAGTCACTTCCTCTGCGCTGCCACTGCCTGACCCTTCCCACCTGCTTTCTCTTTACTGCAGTGACCGTAACACTTCATCTTGTGCGATCAAAAGTTAATTTCCGAATTTCCACACATAGGTGACTTTTTAACCCCTAAACCACTTTCCCTGCTGTTCTGAGTCCAGGTTTGCTGAGGAAGCAGCGGCCCGGAGGGACATTTAACAAGTCCAATTGTAGCTCCGCCGGGGGAATCCCGTGGCATTCTCAGGCTAGACGAGATATGCATCAAGCATGTGCTGGGTTTGCCCCCCAGGTCCCCTTCTAACTGGATGCACCTTCCACAGGAAGGTGTACATAATGCATCCACATCAGAAGCCTGGGTCACCTCTGGACCTGGAGCTGGAGTTATTCAATCCATAGGTGGAGTGCTTCTACACTACTCTATATTTCAAGCTTTTATACTTGTCAATATAGGTGTCAGTATTCTGACATGCAATCAGGCTTCTTTTTGCAACCAGAAACGTCGCCCTCTGATGGCCACTAGAGAGAATGCAAGTGTAAGGCACTTCAGCAGTTAGCTTCATACAGTATATTTGGAACCGGAGTTTTCCACCAAAGCATTATGCCCATGCCCACCAGTTACCAGGCAATAATTAGCTATGAGGGACTGTGCCAAAAAAAAGGGACTGTGCCAGAAAACCATGTAGCCAGGGAGCTTTAATTTACCACTAATAACTTCAACTGATGAGATATTTTATGAATGACATTTGTCATATTCAATCATTTCAACATACTATATGTTGTCTTATATATTTGCTCAGTGACTTTATTGGCCGTGGATAACTAGAGAACAAAAGTGACTGTATTCTTCTCCAAATAACTGAGATAATATTAAAATAATTAATGCATAATCTATAATCACATGTCATTGTTCAAGAAATTCATAACCAATGTATGATGCATTTTAAGTTCGTGCTCCCTAATCATACCGGCCATTTAAGATTCAAGAATGTTTATCAGTGACCCTTTACTGTATCCTTTTAATAATTGCCTGCGTTTCCATAAAATATCAATTTGAAATCTCTTCTGTAATAACTCAAAGTCTCCCTGAGGTTAAAAAACCTCATGTTTGAGGAATGCCTTCCCGCCAGTGTCTCACTCCATCTGCTGGCCATCCTGATGATGGAATGACCAAACACACAGAGACACATGTGCACATACACTCCTTCTTGGATCTGTTTGTGCTGCCGGTCATTGACAATGTCAGGTTACTCTGATTCACATGTTCTCCTGAGTTGGGCTTGAAAGACCGAACCACAGGGGAAGACGGGTGATGGGGCAACTCATCCAGACAGGGCAACAATGAAAGACTTCATCAGATACAAAAGGAATATTCATTCAAAGTCACCAAGCTCATAGTGTTAGTAGCAAAAATATGTCATTCGGAATAATGTCATTCATGTATTCTATCACATACATCACCTGTGCAGGTTCTGATTGCAGCGTTGAACTGCCAACTGCAAATCAATACTTGAAACCTTTATTGAAGGCCGACGGGCCTCTTCGGGGAACATCGTGAAGAAGATCAATTGCAGTGTCTCAGAGGCTAAACCACACTTTTGTGGAATGCGGTCATGGAATTATTGAAAAGCATTTCAGTTTGATGGACCTCCAGCTCTGCTTATATCATTCTTCATGTAGATGTGTTACTCCTGAAGGCTAATGGATAGCACCCTCTGCATGTGTGCCCCATTTGACTCTGCTACACAGTGATTGGTTATGATTGGATAAAGGTCGATATGTTAGATACCATAGGCTTAGAAATATCGCCAACGCTCTGTGACCATAATACCCGGCTTCGACTTAACCACTTAAACAATACACCTGAAAGAGGGAGGATAAAAAGTATTGTTCCTTATTCCGGTGCCAGTGATAAGAAGTCATGCACGATGCAAGACCAGATTCTAGTCTTAGACATTGGTCTAGAAAGATCTGGAGCCTCAACAAGACTTTAGAGGTGTAGAGGAAGAAATGGAATGGGTTGTCAAAATTAGGATGTACAATCACCACCTAAGCACCGAGACCCCATCCACTATCTAAGGAAATAGCTGTCCTTTTTGTCAGCACAGCTCCTTTAGTGCTGAAAGGACAGCGGCTGACTAAAAGGTCTTGAACCTCACTGTCGAATATGAGGAATTCCAACCAAAACGAATGGTCACATCAATAGATACAGAAGTATTTCTTAAAATGAAAGCTTCCCGGTCAAACCATCCACAGATCGTTTGTAGAATTGGTTTATAGAAGGTGAGGAATCTGCCTGATGTGAATGAATCCCTGTGGGGATTGCGCTTTCCTCAAGTCGGCACGGAACCGACACATTTGTACAAATAACAGTTGGGTTTGCGTGAGGCGAACGACTGACGGACAAGCGTGAAGAACACTCCAGAAGCACTTAAAACATGTTGTCATCGTGGATCACTCGTGAGGGAGCGGCGCTCTATTGAGACAATGTGTGATGGGGAGCCAGATAAAAGAAAGGAGGGAGCGAGAGGAAAGTAAGTAAAAAAGATGAAAGAAAGCAGAAATGTTGAGACAAGCCAAGAACTTGACCTTCCCCCATAAACCACGTCCACTGATATGCAGGTTTACTTTTATTGTTTTGTAACAGTTCGGGTTATCTACGAGGTATGACCGACACGCAGCCCCTTCTCCAGAACCGCCGGCGTCTTACTGATCGTTGCATCCATCGTTTCGTCCAAGGTGTTTCATTCTGTTACTGACGCATTTGGCGAAATTTCACAGCTGGCGTGTGAAGCGCTTTCACAGCAACTGCTATCAATTTGGTCGGACGCACTTCTGTCAAATTAATAAAAGATCCATCCCCTCTCTGAAGATGTACTGTTCTATGAGTTACGATTGCCGTGACGCATGTTGCAGCTCGGGCAGCAGCGCGTATCAGTCACGAATTTGGGATTGATCGGATGGCGTGTGACCGATCATCGTGGTCTGGTAGTTGTTGTGACCGGCGCGGAGGTGCCAAGAGAACAACAGTGAAGGGTTTGTCGGTGATGGTGTTATTGTTGTTGTGTTGCCGGTCTCTTTGCCGTTTTTTATTCAATGGGAAGGTAGACAACCAAGCCCAGATGCTATTTGTTAAGGCTTGTACTGCCAAGCAAGTGTGTGTGTGTGTGTGTGTGTGTGTGTGTGTGTGTGTGTGTGTGTGTGTGTGTGTGTGTGTGTGTGCAGCTGCCAATTACAGCTAGTTACAAGGAAGCTGTCTGCTTTAACTGAAGTGGATGAATTCCCAGGCAACCCGTAGTGAAACCTGTTATAGGATGGAGAGTGTTTACCTTTACTGGCTGTCTGTGTGTGTGTGTGTGTGTGTGTGTGTGGGGGGGGGGGGGGGCTCTGTAAACTTCCTATTAGATCGTTCTCACTCTTTTTGCCTCGCTCTTGGACCCTCCTCTCAGTTCATCAGGTTCATGTTATGTGCCTCTCTAAAGCTGACTTCTGCTTTCACCGTTAAATGCGCTTCGATCACAGCAGTTTTCATTATTAAAACGTGTTCAAATATTTACAAGGGCTTTACTATCTTCTTTTTGGAAGTGCTATTGATAAAACACCACTTCAAACATCCACGATAGTGAGTTCATTGACACGTCTGATAAAGTGTTGTTTGTTTCATTCCCATGTTAGACTATATGGTTTCTAATAGATATTAAGATTCCACAGCAAAGCCATAATCATCTTTAAAGCACCTGTCGTTTCCATCAAGAAGAGAAAAACAGTGGATTGGCTGGAAGGGTCCACACACACACACACACACACACACACACACATTTGCACACTCAGGGTCCAGGCCTGCACAACTGAACTGACGACAGCAGGCAGGACTTCAAAAGGTGAGACATCCCATAACTCACATCAGTCTCCTGGCAATCCTTGATTTTTCCAACAAATCATACTTCAAGAATGTTGAGGGTAAACAACTCCAGCTGAATGACAAGTTCCTCAGAACCGTTCCTCTTCCCCTGTAGACCTGGATCTCCCGGGTGTGTGTCATCTCATTGCTCCGCATAGAACATGATTTTCCGTTGCAGATGGGACTCTGTTTTGCTTAACCTGACACAAATCTCACGTTTAATTTGGTGTTACCTGTTATGTATTTTGTGCTCGGTGTAACACATGCTGTTGCCTGTTTTGACGCACATGAAGAATGATAATGCATTAAAAAAAAAGCAAATATCCCCAAAAGTTGGAAGGTCGGTGTGTCAATTCAGCAAAATGTGACAACGTGTGATGGAAACAGGATGACAGAATAGAGCAGGTGACTTGAAATGAAAGCCAGCCCTCCTGCGGTGTGTTTTTCCCGTCCTGCAGTCCCTGCTAGGCGGAGTCCATCAGTGCTACTGGGAGCAACTGGCCAGTCTCCCAGGAGGATTTAAGATGTGGCTCGTTCCAGTCCGCAGGCTCTCACTTCCTCAGCTTCTATAGCAGAGTGTTTTTGGTTGGTTGGCTTTCGGCCGTGTTGTCTTTAGTTTTAGGATTTGCACCGTACAAGTTCGTTCACCACATAAAGCACTCATCCACTCACTGACAGACTGGTAACACTAAATAACACACCTCATAACAGGAGTATGATTTATGGGTTATTGTATGTTTGGTTAATAAACTAGGAACACATTTCAGATCAGATCTTTGCCTCTGCCGACTTTGTCATGGCAGCTAGCGGGGTCTCGACAGTTTCCGACAGCCCATTATTCAAAAATCCAAATAGTCTGAAAAAGGCCCAATTGTCCATTATTCCAAAAAAACAAATGCCCATTACTGTGAAGGCCCATTGCTCCAGTGTGTGTGTGTGTGTGTGTGTGTGTGTGTGTGTGTGGAATACACAGTATGTAACATTTTTTAATATTGATTTTTGTTTGAAGATTATTTTCAGTTTCCAACATAATTTATGAGGATGATAAATGGTTATTAGCAAATATTATGAACGTGCTGCACCTTAAATCTCTCGACTTTATTTATTTATTTATTTTTTTAGTTTCTATGTGTGCGCCCGGCCCTGCATTCCCATTCCCTTTTGCTTTCACGTCTTTAATTTACGAGGACATTTTCATCAATACAAGAACACAGGTGCAAACAGTTATGCAGTTTTACTTAGCAAGTGGAAAGGGATTTGACGATGAGGGGAAAGTCTGGCAAATGCAATGCAAGTTTAGGGACAGGACGAAAGTTAGTCTTGAACAGGTAACGTGATCTGCACCTCCACGTATAATGTATGTAAGTTATGACATTCCTTGCCTTGAAAAGAACAGAAATATTGTTTCGGCATGCGGGGGAATCCCAAGTGTGTCTGAACTGCCATCTACAGTTACGAATGCTAAGCTTATGGTCAGACAGTGGGGTTCGAGGGATGGGTTTATTGTGTGGTCAATTACTATTACTATTATTATGTACTATATTGGATTTATTTTAATGGAACATATATAATAATCGGAGCCAAAATAATCCAGAGCAGTCAACCGCAGCTCCGCATGAAAACCCTGCAGTCTGACTGTGGCATGCATGAAAGTGCAATTTCACGGATGTTTGTCTTGTTTCCAAAGGGTTTGTGGGTTTGAAAAATCTGTGCAAAAAAAAAACAAAAAAACAAGTAGATCAGCGCCTGTAGCCGTAAATTTTAAATAATCGACATTTTACGTCTATAGCATACTTTTAGTTCTGCAGCATCTCCCAAAGTAGAAATCTCTGATGCCCACCCAGGACCGATCAGGATAGAATGTCCTGCCTCCAGCAGATTTACTGATTTCCCTAAAAAGACAGATTTACAACACTTCCCAACTGAACCTTAAACGGGTCTATGAATGTCATCCGGATGAGCCGGTCGGCCCCGGCCTGTGTGGTAGAAATAAAATGCAGGATCATGTTCCTCCAACGGTGGGACAGCACAGTCTGTTACACCAACCAAGAGAAAATACATTTCAATGTGTTTTGAAATATCTGAGCTTATTTTCCTCTCGCCAACAGGCACTTCCAAGATGGGATAAATCACCAGACCTTTATTTTCCTTTTTAATTCAGAGTGTCATTCAGCTGCCGTTTTGCCAGAATCTGTAACAATATATAAAAGACAAATTTCTTCCTCGTATTTTTTAAAAACCTCACTAAAGATTAAGATTATCAGGATTTTTGATAGATAAATGCATTGGAACTGATGCCATGACAAGAAAAGGCTTTTTTTTTTTTTTTTTTTTTGCTCACAGTAAATCACGGATCTGCTTTTTCTAAAAGTTGAAGTGTTCTCCTGGAGGCTTACACCGTCTCTTCAGAGGATGTGAAATCATCAAAACCCTGCAGGAGACTAGTTTGCAACCCGGGCAGAGATTCCTGATGATAAAAAGGCTGAGGAATGAAGCCAATAAATTAAGATATCGACGCGAGAGCAGAATTCTTCACATACTGTTTTCTGGAGAGATTTTGAGAAGTTCATAGTAATTCTTACCATCTCGCCAAGTCAGCAGCCGTTGCACTTTTTCTCTGATTTACTTCCAGAATCAATTTCATTTTTATTCTTTTTTTTTTTAAAGCTGTCTCTCAGCAATCAACGCACCAGAGAAACATTGTGTTTCTCTAGTATTTTTTTTATTTTTTATTGTCATATCCATAAATGCCATGGCAGCACACAGCGTCTCTTCTGACTGAGATATTTGCTAGAGTCGAGTTAGGTGCACTTTCTGTTCTTCTGGCCAGCAGGCCACCCACATAAAGCATTCCTCTCGTCATGACAGTGCCTAGCGGGGTTCCCC
Organism: Chelidonichthys spinosus; assembly: GCA_029853015.1. NCBI lineage: Eukaryota > Metazoa > Chordata > Actinopteri > Perciformes > Triglidae > Chelidonichthys > Chelidonichthys spinosus. Next base: position 25,488,151 of record CM056827.1, on the reverse strand, counting down.
GAACTGTTTTCACTGGGCAGGGTACCGCGGTTCTTGCTGCTTCAGGTGGTTGAGAGGAGACTGGCAGGAAAGATGAGATTGACGGGAAAGATTGGACAGATAAAGAGCGGATGGCAGCTCTTTGAACCCACAGAGTAATATCGGTATGCGCTTCAGTCCACCACAGTGATCCAAAAGGGCTGGGATTTTTTTTTTTTTTTTTTCCTATATTCAGACACCCGTATCTGCACAAACGCTGGCTTTTTTTTAATGAGCTTATGACTTTGTGTTTGAGCGAGGGCTTGTTAAAAGGTTCGTGAACAGTTTGTTTTCGAGCCAGTCTCCACCTCCTGCACAAGTTTACAACATGTGAGAAAGGCAGTTTGGGAGTGAGAGCAGAAGGGGGGATGTGAGTCTGTGAAAATGGATCACCCATGTGTACTTGGCTAACAACTTTTTAATCACAGTCCATTTGACACTGCCAAAAGGCAAAATACATGCCTTGACATCAGTGATTGAGGTGAGGCCAAACGTGAAATATGGTTCGAGAGAGTAATATAATGGGCTTTCTGGACAGAAGGTAGAATTCCTGTGTATCGCAACTTGGGGTCTTGTGTTTGTAGCCTTGGCCATCGTTTTTGGTTAACTTTGCACTCAGCGAATTTCTGAGATCATGGAGTACACCGACGCTGCAGCGGCGTGGTCCAAAAGAACAGGAAATATGAGAGGTCAAGGCAAATGCTGTTGGTCAAAGGTGAACCAGGAGACAGGTCTGGAAACTGTGATGGATGTTTACAACATTTCGGGGTTGGGTTGCAATTTGATTGCTCGCCTTTGTTTTGTCTTCCAAATAAATGTGGCTCATCTGGGTTTATTCCTGTCACATCAGAGCTGTCTTGTTGCCTTGTTCAGCAATTCACTTGATACTTGAATTGATAGTTTACAGAAGGATAACTTCAACTAGGAAAGTAAGACCTAGGTTTTATTAAAGCAATGCTATCCTTACTTTCTTGAAAACTTCTGACACCCAACGGCAAAGGCGTCAATCAATAAAGTTGTGTCGAGCGGACATATCTAATACCAACACTTATTGTACAACAACAAAGCAAACAAGCAGCTCATGGCAGATCCAGTCCTTTCGTTATTACCTTTCACAATAAAAGCTCTCCCCAGAGGGAACTCAAATACACACACATAATTCTGGTTAACAACTAACCCGGTGGCCTTCAAGTAACATGACAGGCTCTCTGTAAAGCCAGTGTTTGGTTTGTCCACTCTGGGCTACGGTAGAAACATGCCGGTGAAGAGGATTGGCTCCCTATGTAGATGTGAAGGGCTCATTCTACGCTACGAAACTTTACAGGAACAGAGTTGTTCCTTCATTTCATCGTTGGTTCACTTTTTACACTATTGCAGGTGTAAATTCTTTATCTTTTAACTGCTGAATCAATGTGGCGTCCTGGGTATATCCTTCAAACACATATTGATCTGGTTCTGTTTGCTTCTATCTGTCTTCTATCGTTTTTAGTTTTTCCAAAACAAGTTAGATCGTATTTATGCACATAGCTTCATTAGTGACAGTGGGGGTTAGCTCTGGTAGCTTGAGGAAGTAGCAGCAGAGGGGGCGGGGCTTAGCGAAGAGTCAATTGTCCAAGAGAGGAGATCATGATGTATAGTGGAACATCAATTTGATTATAAATGTAGTTATTGAGATATTGGAGTTAGTTTCTGGCTCCAAATGACGTCAAAATCTCAAGATCTCAAGTATATATATGCTGTTTATACTCATACAGTCTCTGGTTATGGTAAACAACCAGCTTTGTTGGGTAGATCTGTTGTGTTCAATATGTAGTAAAATCCAGTAGAGCCAGCTGACTCATTAAAGCCCTGTTCCAAAAGCATGTTGTTCTGCTCCAGTGGTCATGAGGTGACTTCAAAGCAATAGGCAGCCAGGAAATAGGCACAGGAAATTGTTTAACCCCTCTCTGTCCTGTGTTTGTCTTGCTCTCCGCTGCAGCAGAAAGGGAAAGTAATAATAAAAAGCTCCGGGCTGTTTTCTCCTATTTTTCCAGCCACAAACGAAAATTGAGTTTGTTCCATGAATGGTTGAGAAAGGAGAGTACATCCATTCTGAGTTACTCCTAGAGTGTTTTTATTAGACTTTTAAGTGTGTTTTGGTTAGCCTCGCGAAGGCCCCGCGGCATGAGACAGTTGTGGTAAACGCCACCGGTGCAAAATCCGGTAGTCGGCGTATTCACGACTCCTTAGACGGACCGTAGCGGTGCACGAAGATCGATGTGAGTTCAGCTTGGTCGGACATTGAGAGAAAATAAGTCCACATATTTCCAAACTTGCAGCGAGGTTTCAAACACACTTTCCTTTTTATACACCTCCTTACACACTAGAAAGACATTCCCACCGCCGTTTGCAATTAACATGCTAAGTGGTGCGAAGCCTCACAATGTCACTTTTCATTTACATCTCCACCACTGTTTATATCTTTCACCTGCGTGTCAGCCTCAGCGCTGGGTAAACACCCCTGTCTGACAGCTGCCGCACACTCTCTCTCTCTCTCTCTCTCTCTCTCTCTCTCTCTCCCTCCCTCCCTCCCCTCATGACTCCGTGGCACTCGGCCTACTGTTTACCAGCTGGTGCCACGGGCCAGGCGTTCCACAGGGAAGACATAGGTGACCACCTCAGAGCATCCATCGCTCACACATGCACATATTAAACAAAACACACACACACACACACACAAAAAAAAAACATCACATATAAGCAGGCGCACGGCGAGGGGAAGCTCTCGTCGGACGGGGAAGGCGGGCGCAGGTGACCACCTCGGGGCTTCCCTCGCTTCACACACATGTTGTATAAATACACACAGACAGGCGCTGCTTGTGTAGCGGAGGGTCACAGATGACCACCCCAGAGCACCCATCACTTCACACACACACACACACACAGACTTGGCTTTTCCAAGCAAAGGGTTTTTCCCCTTTCCAGTGAAACACACACCTCGGTGGCCAAATGCCCTTTTGACGTACGCAGTGCCAGCTGGGAAAACATAGCTAGCTGCATGTGTCACTACCAGCCTGGGCAGCAGGAAAGAAGCCCTAAAGAGGAGGAGGAGGAAGAGGAGGAGGAGGAGGAGGTGTGGGTCAGAGGGTTGCTTCTCTCTCTGTGAATACAGATGTTGGGTCAAAACGAGGAGGATGGACAACCTTCCTTTAAGAGTCAAATTTGGCGTTGATCCAGACTCGTGAATCCCGCGGAGCCTTGGCTGGGGATGTCACATATAAAACGAACCTCACGCCACAGGCATCACCTCTATCTGGGAGTGCCTGGGCGGCTGCCGTTGTTGGTGTTGTTGCGACTTAGTTGAATAATGTGCCTGGTACAGTTTAATTGAAAGATTGCAACATGCGTGGCTGCATCCTCTGCAAGATGAGCAGGGGTTTGTACTGCTGGCTTTTTTAGGCAAATTCATTTTATTTCATTTATACTGTTTTTGTCATTGGTAGGTAATGCTGAAAGTTTGAAAAAAAAATCATTTTTTAATCATGTTGCACAACCTGAAATGTGTGTGTGTGTGTTTTTTTTTAAAAGGCCTTAACACCTATTTTTAATGTGTGCGATGGCGTCTGTTGTTTTTATAACCTTGTAAATGACGTCAAGGCTTTATTTAGGCGTCAAGACAGTTGCAGACAGGGATTATGCAAAAAGTGGGGGAGGTTAGACCGAGAGCTACGAGACTTGCTGGGGTAGAGTGGGTGCACAGTGAATGAGTAATGCTCTTCTCCCTCAGCATAGACTGTCAAGGTGCCCTTGAACATCCACGTGCAACGTTAAACCGGATGACCTGATGAATCATTGTTCACAGTGAACGCACTTTTCTTTTAATCTCAGAGAACATCAAACTTAACGGCCAAGTACGTTTGAGTTTGTCTTGTTTTTCCCCAGCAGGTGTTCTTATGGATTCTTGATCCGATCATTCATTTAAAAAGCATCTCATTGTTACACATGTTGACATTTGTGTCATTTTCACTCATCAATGATAGATCTGAGATTAAAGTGGAGACGGAATGGGAAAAAAAACTAAACAACCAACTAATAATAATATTAAGACATCTATCCATCAGTCATTCTGAAACTTTTTGCGACAAGGGAGGTGTGTGTGGAAATGCAAAGGATGCTGATTGATTTTGACTTTCTCTCTGCCGCAGAAACGATTCTGAGCTTCGTGGATGACATCCTGTCTGGGGCCAGGTCTCCCTGTGTGATGTTAGGGGACATCCCCAACCTGCTGTCCTCCTCCATCAGCATGATCATCCGCTGCCTGGAGCCCGACAGCACATACATGTAAGTCCCGTTTCTTTCTCCCTCATCAACAAACAAACTTGTATCGGATGTGTTTAGCATTTAGAAACAGTGTTCTATTTCTATACAAAAATCACTGTAAATGTTTGAGTATTGTGTTCTTTAAATTGAAATTGAATATACTCAAAAATAAATCCACATGCATACTGAAAATAACAGTTGCTTTTCGAGTGTGCCGCTGCTAAGAAATAGTTATCCCACAATGCATTGCACAGAGGAAATGGAGGAGCTGCTCACAGCTGGCAAACATTGGAGTAATTGCGAATGTGGTGAGACAGCTCCAGCAATACCGTCGAGAACAAACAAGGAATCATCTTTGGAAAATGTTTGCTTGTCTCTTTGCGTCATTCAAAGTCACAGTTTGATTGACGTCCCATGTTGCACTAATTTCCTGTCAGAGTAAAACGGAAAAGTGTGCTGATGTTCTCTGTGCACATAATGAGGCAGGCAGATGTGTGGCTTATCCAACGGTATTTATTAAGCATTGTGGTGTCCATGTATACACCATGTTAACATGTTTAAAGTAGGCCTATATCAAATGGTAAACACATCAAAATGACCTTTTTCAGGTATATATATTTCAAGAATTGTGTCTTAAACGTGTACAAAAGTAAAATTATAAAAATAACAATGTTTCACTTAATCAGTTCTCCTTCTGTTGTAACTTGGTATCCAACCCACTAGGGGCTAGAATAGGCTAAATAAATTCCTAACACTCATCATTTTTCAGTCACATTAAACCAACGAATTTTGCATGAAGCGCCCCATTAATATATAAAAATTTGATGCGCTTCTTAATAAACACTGTAGCTAGCCTCGCTATAATTAGCACAAAGTTAGCAGTGGAAATGCTGTACTGTAGCTAGCCTCGCTATAATTTGCACAAAGTTAGCAGTGGAAACGCTGTACTGTAGCTAGCCTCGCTATAATTAGCACAAAGTTAGCAGTGGAAACGCTGTACTGTAGCTAGCCTAGCTAAGTTAGCGGTGGGAATTTCTGCTGAACTGTAGCTAGCCTAGCTAAGTTAGCAGTGGAAATGCTGTACTGTAGCTAGCCTAGCTAAGTTAGCAGTGGAAATGCTGTACTGTAGCTAGCCTAGCTAAGTTAGCAGTGGAAATGCTGTACTGTAGCTAGCCTAGCTTTTCCATCAACTGTGCCTTTTTGACCAGGTCAAAAACAGGCCAAGTCAGAAGTTCATGACCACAATATATTTCCCACATGTATTCATAGTGCAGAGAGAGAGTTTATTTCTGTACTAACCACTAAATAAGTGTGCTGGGTGTGACATGTTTAAGATAATTCAGGGTTATTTCAGAGCCATCGTTAGGAATAGGGTTTCATCTAGTCAAGTAGAATCAGGACTTGGAATTTGGGTCATTTTAAGTTTTGAATAATTGATATCTAAAATAAAAATTGTAGTCACCACAAAGAGATAAAAAATAAAAATAATAAGAACATTTGACTCCTTGTTACAGTAAAATAGTGCTTTATTCTGTCTGTGTTTGCCTGGATGAGGAAGTTTAACAATGTGATGCAGTAACCAAGATGTTGGGGGTGCGAGCACACACACACACACACACACACTCACACCAGATGCGCTCATACACATGCTGACACTTATCTCACAGACAGCCTGCCAGGAGGGAAGCCGCACACTTTGTACAGAGGAAAAGAAGCAGATTAAGGTGGAGAGGAAGAAATGGAGAAGCAGTGGCAAAAAGTTTGGGGTGGAGAAACAAAAAAAAGGGGGGGGGAGGGGGTGAGTGAGAAAAAAGGAAGAAAAAAAAAGATCAAGAGGGAAAACAATTTGGATGTATGTGGGCTGAGAGAGCAGCGACACATGCCCTTTTAATCCCAGCATCAGCGGGGGCTCCTGTCTGGCAGCTCATTGGTCTCTCCGAGCCGAGGCGTCGCCTCTCCCTTTGGGGCGCTGCACACGCTGTATACCTTCTATACAGGCAGAGCACCTTACAAGGCTCCGGATTGGGGGGGAATGTATTGTGCGAGTAGAAGTATGCACACGCCGTTATGTAAGCGGAACACAGAAAACATACTCAGCAGCTGCATGGAAACAGTTGAGACAAAAGGTTTATAGTCTCTTGCGTGACATCAAGTCGCTCTTTTCATTGAAGTGTGCATCTGTGAATTTTAGATTTTGTTTTTAATCTGTTTCCACAATTGAGTAAAATCTTTATGATGTGTTATATCATTCTTCTTTTTTTAATCTTTGGTGCTGCAGGTGGATGCAGTTTGTGGTTTGCTCACTAGGTGGAGATATTCCTTCAGTGTAGTGACAGGTCATTCGCCCTGTGATGACGTGCTTGTTGTGCCAGACTGGCACATAGATCATGCAATTCCAAACCTTTTTTTCCATTTAACTGAATTGCACAAAACAATGACGTGACGTTGCTACAGCGGATTCATTAAACTCCATTTGCCGGGATGTGACGAAAGATGTTTTTTTTTGCCATAATCATCACTTCCCCCCGTGTGTTTATGTGTCCAGGTTCCGGCTGTGGGCAGTAGACAACACAGGGCGCCGTTCCAGTCCGAGTGAGGTCACCATCAAAACGCCGTGTCCAACCGTGGATGACGTCAAAGCACAAGGTGAGGAGAGAAGAGTGAAGCGAGGTGAATCACTCTCGGCAGCGATCACAGGTGGATTAAAGGGAATATAGTTAGTCATACGTGAAACTGGGGAGGTGATGTTTCTATTTGTTTTCACGAACCAAATATAGGATTATTAAGTATTAACTCAAAAGAAAGGCATTTGTTCTTTCTGTTTGCGGTTATTGTTTCAAGACCTCACAAAACAGATGTTAAAGATCTGTTCATAGACGGAAGTCCCAGAGAGAGTTGGGACCGTTTATGGACACTGCAAACTACAATTCCATGAGGATATTGACCATGAAAATAATGTTAATCCATTCAGTCAAAAATTCAAGTAAAATCTTTTCTGTAACAGTGATTCATAGCTAAGATGTTATTGCAGATCCTGCTGCTGATTTGAGTTGACCATTGCAAAGAAAAATAACAAAGAAATGCTCCAACCGGTGAAGTGTTATACTACCAGCTTTCATTGTTGATTTGAATGCCTGGAAGTACATGAATGGCGTGGAATACAATCCATCCACTCTGTTTTGAATATGTTTTATTGGCATTATTAAATGGGACAGGTGGATAAGTTCCTTACCTGGATGAAAAAAAAACAGTCTCACATTTGAAGACAATCTTCAACATCTTTGGTTTTCGATGGTTGTACTAAAGATTTATTCTTTTTGAAATGTTAATAATATGATATGCATGAAGAATGACATCTGTCATGTTAATCGAAACTTACAAAGCGGGGTTGCGGTAGAAAAAGAAAAAGGAGACAGCATCACATTTCCACTACTGGAGACCATCTCGATTTTCCCTATTGTTCAAAAGAAATTCTGGTGTGGTGGAGTATTTAAAGTTCTCCCTCAGCAGGACATCAAATCCAAAGCAACTATTTTAATAATCAAATAAAGCTAGTGGGGGTAAGGTATCTTGGAAAAAATGATGTAATATTTGTTAAAAATTGACTTTAAATCCCGAACGCAATCAATAAATCAGATGCAATGATTGAATGAAATAAAAAGATCAGTGGCTGCTGCAGGACTGTTATAAGCCGGTCCAACCATTCCATCCCCACTCTGCCTGTGCACTTAGTCCCCCACCAAGCTGCTAGCGTGACAGCTGTGAGTACTAACAACAGCCATATCGGTTGTTTGAACCCATAAGGATTGTTTTGGGGGAGTGGCTTCGGGTGGCTGTCAGTGTTGCGACATCCTCGCTAGATTTTGCCATTTTTGGAGAGCTGCACGCTACTTTCATTGGATAAAGACTTGGCAACACTCGACTGGGTTTACTGGTTGGATTATTTTACAAATGTAGCATTCTCTTGCTGGTTTCTCTGATGCCTTCCCATCATTGAAGAAATCTTCCAATTACATCCAGTTCCAGCTTCTCAAGCTGGGACTATGCGAATACTATGCAAATACTTCTGGTTCTGAAAAGTGAAGCCCATACTGGAGTATCATAAACTTTCATTCTGTCTGCTGGCCATCAGGGGGCGACTCCTCTTGTTGCTAAAAGTAGTCTGATGGTATAGATATGTATAACAACATTACCCTACTTAAAATTCTTACCCGTCGCTGCTCCAAATATGGTCACTTCCTTTGTCTGGTTGCAAAATTTCTGAACTCGAGGTTTCAAAGCCGCATTCCACAAACCAATGGGTGACGTCACCATGACTACACCCACTTCTTATATACAGTATATGGCTGTGATGGTTAAACTGAATATCTCTGGGTTTTTGACTATGGCTCATATGCAAGAAGACATCACCTTACTTTGTATCAGCATTTTTGTTTGACCTGTGATCGTGTTTGTCCTTCCAGAAATAGCCGATAAGATCTACAACCTGTTTAACGGTTACACCAGTGGGAAGGAGCAGCAGACGGCCTACAACACTCTGATGGACCTGGGCGCTCCCACGCTGCACCGCGTGCTCTACCACTACAACCACCGCTACGAGAGCTTCGGAGAATTCACCTGGAGGTGTGAGGATGAGCTGGGACCCAGGTAGGACCGTCACAACGTCAGATTTTCACTACGTGGCAAGAAATAGAAATAGAACCGAAACTATAGAGAATTGGAAAAAAGTTTATTTCTGCCCCTTTTATTTGAGATTTGTCTGCCTGAAACAAAGTAAAATGCCAGTCTCTCAGAGCTCTGAAAGCAAGGCAAAGAAAAAAGGATGTCTAATTTTTAGTCGATGGAAATAGATTGGATATCGTATAAGCAGTCATGCTTCTGGAAATTAAATTTTGTTTTTGATTGTCAAATGCTTGGAATTCCCTTTGCATTTGTCCTGATATGTTAACTCCAATGCATTCCATTCAGTAAATCGATCATCGACTTTCAGGCCAGTTTATCAGAGAGTCCCAACAATATGACTGGGCCTGAGTCCTTCGCTCTGCCCTGAGTCAGACTTTTACAGAATACCAAAGGACTGAGCCATTTTAACAATGTGTTGACTGCAATCAGTCTCTCAAATTGCAGTGTGTGCGTGTGCCTACTCCATTTATGAGTTGCCCTCCCACCAAGAAAGTGCAATCTGTCGTGCTGAACTTCGAACAATAACAGTACTGCCTGGCTGAACGTTTCTGAGAGTCTGGCTCGGTTCGGCGTGAACACCACTTTATGGTGCAATTTAAGCACACGGTCCTTTTCAGAAATGAAGTAGTACCAGCAATTTTAAATATTATAGGTGGGAAAACCCAGACACTGTTTTAGCTGTTTAAACACACGGCAGATTTGGACAGGACTAACATGACTTGTAGTTTACTCTACCCCTCGCTGGTTGTGTGAAACTTTCAACGTCCTAACGGCAATCCGTAGACCTCACAATCCCAAATACTTGTAGAAGACGGGCTGTGACTCAGCAAGTTAGAGCGGGTGGTTCACTCATTGGAAGATGAGGTCGATCTCTGTCTCCTCCAGTCCACATGTCAAGATGTCAAGATAATGAGGCCCAATTTGCTCCTCAAGTGTGCTATTCCATATCTAAATGGGCAGGTTGGCAGCCTGGGCCCGGTTTCCCGATAACGTCCACTCTTAGCGCGCTACGAAGACTCCTACGTTATGACTTACCAAAGTTGTTTACCTCTGTAGACGTGGTTCCCGAACGGTCTCTTAGGAGTCTTCTTAAGAAACACTCCTTACGCCGTACGTACACGGCGCTGTCCAGAAAGAAAGTGCTGAAATCGATTGCTCAGAGTTCGATTTTCCATTTTATGCGCAGGTGCATGACAGCACAATATTATAAAGTGTAGGCTATTGCAGTGTTTGCGAATAAAACATTGCTAGAAATCCTTCTCGGCCTAAACATTTATTTAACCATGGTCCAACATACTACCATATACTGATTTTAAAAAAGATATAATAAATATAGAAACAGCGGAGGAGATTGAGCCAATTACATCCTTATTTACATGCGTATTTGTTGCCGTTGTAGTAGAAATGTATGCAATATAGCCGTGTCGGTCAATATATCCATGGGATTGAAGTTGATCCTTATGAAATTATGTATTCCAACGGCTCCGAGGACGGCGACGTCTTTGGATCAGCACGAGGATGCGTTGTATCGCTGCCACAGTTTTGCCACAGTTCACAACCGTCACCGGCGTCCATTTATGACATTTTTTAATTGTTTGGCGATGTGCCAATTTCCCAAATTGCTTGCAGGATTGTGCATGCCTTGACATTGACTAGGCCTAATGGGCTAATTAAATGACACTGTAATATACCTAGGCTACTTCTGAGGTAACACAACACTGGCAATGTGCAGTTCCATGCACAGCGGGATATCTGTACAGTGGCGGCGACTAGCTTCAGGAGCTGAAACATCACTACGGTAGAGCTAAGAAGGCTCTAAGAGTGCTCCAGACCACTCTTACCAACGTATGACGTACGAAAGAGATTCGTAGCAAAGAACGTTTCGGGAAACACGCAAAATGTTAAGTAGGAACTCTAAGTAGGGGTTACGAATAACGTAGCGTTAAGAAGGCGTTAAGAAGGCGTTAAGAAGGCTTCGGGAAACCGGGCCCTGATCAGTGGATGAATGTGTGTGAAGGCTAGCATGTAGTGTCGAGTGCTATGAGTGGTCAAAAAGCATATCAATGTACCCTTCCTACATATGTGCTGATGAAATGAAACAACTTGTATCACTAAAGCTGCCTGAGTCTAAAAGTTATGAATTCTGAAAAAGACTTAAATCATGAATGAAATTTGTAGTATTTATAGTATTTTATTTTGAGCCAATCCCACACACATACACCGTCCTGCTGGAAGGACTCGTCGTGCACCGAATGTGTCGTCTCTTCTGAATGATATCCATAGTGAAGCTGGTGTGATTTGTGAATACTTGCATTCTCTCTACTGGCCATCAGGGGGCAACTCCTCTGGTTGCAAAAAGAAGTCTGATTGTATAGAAGTCAGTGAGAAAATTATCCTTTTCTCTTTTGATTTATTACCTCAGTAAACATTGTTTATGTTCTCAATCTCTACTTTCAAGTTTTCCTCAATCCAGCATGATATTCATTTAAGAAATTATGGGTCAATGAGTCAAATAGACCATAAAGCACAGTTTGCTTTAGGGCGGGGCTACCTTGTGATTGACAGCTCACTACTACAGGTGTTTTCGTCTTGCAAACCACAAACCAATGGGTGACGTTAGTTAAGTACGTCTTAAAATAAGTCAACACTGAGTTTCACATGGGACATGAACAGCGAACTACTGGGTGAAAGTCCAACATCCTTCCTACCTGGACGTTAGAGAGGTCCCCAATTAACTATGCAAATAAAATAGGCCGCAATTAGCTACTTGCAAATGCAACCTATACAGCCATTTTTGTTCTGATATAGTCGGCCTGTTCTTTTCTTTTCCACATAATTCCCACTTCTGTTTTGAAGTTAAACGGTACTTTTATAATAAATCTTACAACCTAAACACTCACAAAAGTAATCATCAGTATATAGCCAAAGCATTTCCTGCGGCCATTTTTCAATGAAAATTGTTAGACTAACAAACACATCGTACGGTGGCTCACAGACGAATCTCCATCATCCAGAGCCTGGCTGTGTTTGATTCTCCTTTTGATTCTTAAAGGTGGGCAGATGTTCTGCTCCCAGCTTCCAACGTGTCTTTGATTGCAGGCGCTTGTTTGTGTGAATTACAGTTGCGAGGGGAATTCATTTAAAGTGACTGGGGAGCCGAGTGAGCTTAACCTCTGTGAAATCACCAGGGCCATTTATTAACCCGCAACCAGGGAGGGCCCAAAACATACCCCCAAAACTACGGATAAGTATCCATAATGTTTTATAAACAAAGCCATGTGTCCGACGTAAAATCCACTTACAAAAGCAACCGTCTGTGGTCCATGCTTTCACTTTGGCAGGTGAAACTGATTAACCAAGGCTCCCTTAATTCTCTGTTTCCCTCTCTGTCTGTGGGTTCTCCTTGCCTAAATGAAAGGTTGTTTTTAATGGGGACCATGCTGGAAAGAGTTGATGTAATTGAGGGAGTTGCTTCTGAAGTGTTCCATTAAAATACAGTGAACGGGAGTGGTGATTAATGTTAATAAAGGCACCTCGGAGCTGGAAAAGCAGAAGAGAGAAGTGCATTCAAGGTGAGGCCTGGCAACGGGAGGGAGAGAGGGGGAGGAAGTGTAAAATGTTTTGTTTCGCCAAGTCATCAAATGGACCGTAGACGTTTTTCTATGCATCTGGTTTCGGTGTGAGGGATGACTCTGAGTCTGAAGTGGAGCTGGACGCTGTCTATTGTTAGCGAGCAGGGAGGCCGGCCGGCAGAGAGGTTAATAGCCTCACAGCTCCGGTGCTGTGCGTCTAAGTGTGCTGACAGCTTCCCCACAGCGTCAAACTGTTTGTTTCTCTGACGTTATTCGACCCGCTGGGGGGGGAGGGGAAAAAATGCAGCAGATAAACTGTTGCCAAGATAAAAATATGAACACGGTCATTGTTTTGGTTTGCTTAAACTGATATCAGTATCATTTTTAGCAAAGAAAAATAATGGTAATGGAGTGTTTCTGACTTTTCAAGCATCCATTATTGATGTTGGCCTGGTTCTGCAATACCACTTAGATCATTTTGATCATTGTCATTCAGTTGAACAAAGGCTGACTCTAAGCGTGGGGTCTTGTCTAGACTCTCTCTTTGTATTTGTGTCTTGGCATAAATAAACATTATGGTCATGTAAGGATAAAGATTATGTCCTATAACATCTCAGCTAATTGTTTGTTGGTCTAAAGTATTACAGCGTCAGCAGGCTGGTAAACATTGGGGATGTTTATTATATACCTAAGCATCCCAGCATCGTGCTGACACCATGTTGTTCTGTTGCTCTTCTTAGTCTTCTTCTTTCATTGTCTTGTGTTATTATAACAAAAAAGATCTCAGAAACCAAAACGCCTAAAGCCAGTTAACAGGTTACAAAACGCATTGGAGTGATCTATTGGGGAAGTTATGCACGCACGTTTTTTTAGACGTATGATCAGCAATGATTCAGATTTAATGATAACATAATAATATAATAATAATGATCAGCAAAACTAAAGTTAAACACTGAATATCACAGATTTGGAGGTGCTGATTATCTTGACTCTAGTCCTTGCTGAAGGTCACTGTCTGAAGGCAACGGAACCACATCATCTGCAAAGAGACGAAAGTTCTCACGAACGTCGTGAACAAAACAAGGATCAGCTTGTATAAAAAAAAGTCTCCACTGTTGAAAGTCAGAAACTCCACGAGGAAACCTTTAATAACCACGACAGTAAATATCTGCCCAGAGACTGGACGTTGCCTGGTCTCCATAACGAGACGTTTGTTTGTGGTTTGCTCCTAAATCACAATTTCTTTGGCCACTTGAGAATGAATATACCTCTCCAACCCAAACAATCTGTCGTACCGCCGACAGTAAACAACAGAGCAGACGGACTCCACTCACGCACACACACACACACACACACACACACACACACACACTATAGATGTTAGGACACAACAGTTTCATCTTCCCAAATCAGCTCAATGTTTTTTGAAGGGAATTCCTCATTTTCCCTGTCACAAACAATGAGTACTGAATCAGATTTTTTAATTAGCTAGTCAAAACACAGATAACGAGAGCTCTCCTAAGGCTCTGACTCGATGTAAACTCCCATCAGCAAAATCTGGAGACAAATGAATGAACAAATGCGTCTTTATCTTTCTTGTGGCGGCAGATATTGGGATCGGCTGTTTTTAGAAACGTATCGAATCTCACTGACGAGACGCTCTGGCATCCTGCGGAGGACATTTCTGTTGCCCTTTTCATGCAACATTGCATGACGTTTTAACTCGAACCATAAACTCACCAAAAAGGCTGTCTCACTCTCCAAGGCTTGACACTTCTTCCCCCGCAGGCCAGACCTTGTCAACGCCAGGGGAGTACCCATCATTTTCAGGCACGCCGCCTGGCTGTTGACTTCTAAACGGGAGATGTGTTGGCCGGGACCCGGGCCCCCTTCAGTCCTGACAGTGTCCTCGGTTAGATTCCGTGCCCTTTGATGAACGCTTTTTTTTTCTCTGGGTTTTCTCTCTGTGTGTTTTTGCACGACCGTCTCTCTAATCAGAGGAGCACTTGCGATAATACTTTTTGTTATGGTTGGAATTTCTCTCAGGAAATCATAATCATAATCACAGCACATTGTTTACTTTGCTCTTTAACTGTGTGTATTTTTGTCCTCTCAACTATTTAAAAAAAAAGGTAAAAGCAGAATTGACTTTTTAAACTGATTGTCCAGCAGTGTTTTCTTTTTCCTCCTGTGATACATACGCCAACATAAATTCCCAATAGAATAATTCCAAATAGCAATGTCAGTATTCATTGTTATGAATTTACCTAATTCAATTAATTATCATTATTCCTCTAGGAGAAATCCAAGGTGCCACTTTGTCTGTTTCCAGTAAAATCCAATGTGGTATTGGAGTACTTTTTTGTAATAAATAATCAAACTTTAACATTTCAAGATTTTACCGACATGTCAGATGTTCATTTTTTCTAAGAATGACGTTAAAATACCACCACTATAGTAATAAATCACTTTGCAAACAGCAAGTGCATTCTAAAATAAACCTTTTGTCATGTTATGAATGGTTTTTATGACTTAAATGGTGTTGACGAAAGGAGGGGAAGTTTGCTGTAAAAACTCAATGAATTGGATGTAAGAAAAGAATAATATGGCAGTGCAGCTGACTGGAAGGTGCAGACAGTCTGATCTGTTCAGTTTTATATCACAGCATGTACTTTGTCTTTCTCACAGCTGGACAGTTGCATTGCAAATGTTTAAACGTCGATCCTCAGTGTCTCGGCCTCAGCTAGTGCAGAAAGCTGCTGGGTTCCATATCACCAGGAATGGATTTAATATTTTTGGCCAAGTCATATCTCTGAACTTTTGACTCGGAGTCGTGACCTGAGATCCCCAAGCTTGTCCTCAGGTTAAAGCTGGTGAATATGCGTGGCCAGGCTTTTGCCATCAGGGCCTCTTGGTTTACCGGCACATTGACATTTTTAAGTTCTTTAGAGGAAAGCCTTTTTGAAGCTGATTTGTAACTTTGGTTTGCCTTTCCACCATTTCTCTGACTCTCATCATTGTTTTTTTTATCATTTTAAACATTTTATCGGAAAGTTTTGTTGATGCAGGACTTGTAGTTTCTTTTTCCCTTTCTTAACAGTTCTTGTAATTGTTTGTATCACTAATGTAACTATAGATTGTATGGTTACTTAGTTATTTGTTTTATTCTCATGCATTTTGTGCATCACTTTGTAATCTTGTTTGTTTAACTGCTATACAGTTAAAGTTTTATTATTATTATAACATCATCAGCCGCTAACTTGACTTCTCGACTCACTTTACTCCTCCAATAACAAACTCATTACAGTTTATAACAGATCATTTGACAGCAGCCATGGGGGAGTTGGACAGCGTTCAACATTTCTGACATGTCAGGAATCTGAAACTGATTGTCTGACGGGTGATTAAGGGGTGATTAATCTGGCATCATGGGCTAAAATTGTGTTCTCTGTGATCTGTGCAATGCAATAATGTTCCAAACTTCCTGGACTGGAAAACATTTTTGCCAGGGAACATAATCCAGGAGGCAAGTCAATTTGACCAAAACATAGTAGGCAAAAACATCATTAAATACAGGGTTGCCCATAAAGTTGGAATAACTTGCAAATGTCTTGTCTTTAAACAAACGACTGTTATGAATTATTTTCACCTTGGTAATTGTGTCACATTATGTAATCATCGCACCTGGTCCGAATTGATTACTGATGCATTTACACAGGAATAAACAGAGGATTGTGTCTGAAAACAAAATATTCCAACTTTATGGGTATTGTTACACAGCCAATCGAGATGACAGGACAGTAAAATCACAGGCCTACTCAGGTTTGGGGAGTCGTGTTCTATTCAGACTCTCTGGACTTGGAAAGGTGTATCTTTTGAATTGGCAAATATGTGTAATCAATAGTACAATTCAAAGAGAACCAAAATGTATTTTTCTTTCGCCGTCGACGCCGAACTAGCTCCTGTTCGGGACACCAGAATGGGGCGGGACTTAGCCTCTGTATTGCTGCTATGTACTTTGATCAGATGATGTGTTCCTATGCACCTTCCTTCGCTAATATGTGCCATCCAGCATGAGCGCGTGACCATGCACATGTGTCCACATGCCTGCTTGCATATGCACAGTCGAAACAAACAAAAGCGTGTTGTATCCCGGAGACCACGCTTCGCCGCCTGTACACACACGAGGATTTATGGTAACCGTTGCTATTTGGAACCTGTGAACCGTTCCAGTGCTTTACTTGAAAGAATTATAGCATAACAAAACCACATGTATTTATTTTTTTATTTAAAGCAAATAAATATCCAGATTTCCTCAAACCGCTGAAATCTGTGGCCAAATATTGGGAACCATAAAGAGGTTTCAGAAAAATGATATGAATGACCGTATGGCAGCACCAGCACCAACACAAGCGTTCTTGCCTCCAGACAGGCTGACCAAGAAGACTGACATCATTAGCATTGTTATTTCGCTCGCCGCAGTTTCCAGAGCAGCAGCACCATAACAGGAGATGCCGTCCCGCTGGGCGCCCATGTGTACATTCAACATTCAGAGAACGCTCTGATTCCAAAAACAATTCAATAATATGTGCAAAGTGCTGTGTTAGCCAAGGCATCTGCAAAGAGGATGTTACTTCTCATGCATCTCTATATGTGAAACGGTTTGGAAAATGTGAGAGGAAGGCCAAAAGTAACAGAGAAAAAATATGTTTGAGTCAAAGTGTTGTGCCTGTTTGAGAGGAATCGTAGCTTATTGTGGCATCAAGAATACGTTCATTTTCCAGAAATAACATACCAGGAAATATGGTGATGTGCTATATGTTTGGAGAACAGTAGATTGGGAGTCAATATAAGGAAAGGGAGATGAAATAATGTGAAAGCCACAGGCCACATATTGTTACAGACTCTTGGACTGTGCCAGCTTTTTGAGTTGAAAACACCAGCTTATCAACAAAATAAAACAAGACTTGTGGGTCATCATTTGAATGGTTGTTTGACAAGAAGGGTATTTGTTTGCCACAGAGACCGGAGCACACAAGTTACAGATAAAAAAAACACATTTTCTTACTTACTGCCGATGGTTGGTTTCATCCAGGATCGAGCTTTGGATCTAGAGACCGGACCATGTGCCACTTATTAAGCTAGAAAAGATCTCTGCCAGACAAACTTTTTTCACCACAACATTCCCGAAAAACAAAAAAAAAAGTGAATGTAAGCCGTACCAAAATCAAAACGTTGCCCCTCTACTCTGATACTATCATCTGTAGTTGGTCGTTGTTAAAGGCATAATAACAAAACCATTGAAACTTTGAGGAATTTAATTTTTTTTTTTTATTTGCTAGCCCGCTAATAAACTAATATTTAAGGGATGTATCGAATTGGTTTTCCAGATTAAATCTGAATTTAGTGCTGTTTTCTAATCGATTTATATGTAGTTTTTGCAAAGCAGTAATCACTAACAGCTACATACACTTTTTGAGATATAAGTACAAGTACCTCATCAGTGTTGCTTTACCTCAATACCATGCTTATAAGGAGTTTAGGTGTATTGATTCCCCAGGTATTCCTTCCTTTAACATGCACCGTAATAGCATATGCACATTTACCTAAAATGTTCTTTAAGTACATGCTATTCACACTTCACGCTCAAACTTCTATCAAACTACCGTAAACGTTTTCCGGTCTGGGGCTGACCTGTAAATGTTTGTATTAATTTGATGTTGAGTATTTGGAAAGCAACAGTATTGGTGAGGTTGTTTCCTTTTTCAGCTTTGAAGACAAAATATTGTCCATATTTCCAGCCGAATAAAGCGTTCTTTGACGTCGAGGCCATGAACTGGAAAACATTACCAGACCAGAGCTCTCATGAAGTCTTGTAACCGCACATACATGATGTATATCCTTCTTCATTATGAATCGTGACATGTGGTGTGCTGCACAATAAAAACACTTGACTTACTAAATATGATTACACAAAATGTAATCGTGCTAATAATCAACATTTTTTCAAAAACATATCAGAGGTTGGATTGTTACTTGCTGTTAAATAGGTGTTAAATATAAGTTTGAACTAAAGTTCATTTTTTAGTGCTGTGAGCAGCAAAAACAACATTCCATTCACCTCTAGTGTATCGAGGTGGAGGCCGTGATCTCAGATATCTCAAAACCTTGAAGAATGAGAATCCAAATGACCTCCTTGGATGGATGCTACCATTAGTTAAGTGTGTGTGTGTGTGATTGCATCTGTAAAGTAGTAGTGCATTGTCCCTGCTGTCGACATTAATGTCTCTGTTTAGAGTCTTCCAGGGCCTTTATGTAAGAAAACAATGTCACCTCTGGGTCCATTTAGTTGCTCTGCAGGAGATGTTCAAATTTCCCTTCTTTGGAGCACTTTCAGGACCGAGACCTTCGCTTAATCCTTCACATTGGATACAACAGTTGAGAAAACAATCTGGCCACATGATCCGTTTAGCAGCTTTTTCTGGGGCTTGTGGTCGTATAACATGATCTTCTGCTGATGAAGGTCAAGAATGAACCGTGAACCGCAACGTGTTTCCTTTTTTTTTCTTTTCGTAATTTGGTTTGGCTCACCTTTTTTTAAAAAGCTATAACGTCGTCTTTGCGGGTTTGCGTAATCGAATATGTCGTTCGTCGACACAAACGTATGTGTTGCTGACATCACCGTCATTTATCTTCTCCGCCACCGAAACTTCATCTCCCTGCCATCATCTCCCATCTTTGTTTTCTTCATTTTCACCTCCCGTCCGACATTTGCATGACAATCATCATCATCATCATCATCATCACCGTCATCAGATCTACCAGGTGAGTGCCACACGGATGATTGGTGGAAAAATTGTACGTAAGTGAATTCACTGTGTGTGGTTTGCTTTCACCGGCACATTTTGCACTCCGAAGTGATTTAAAGTGATGCACGCGGGAGGGAAACCAAACCGCTGCAGGCGGCTGTGAAGTAATCCACCCCAGAAGTGGTCCGCGTGTGAAAAAAAAGGGAAATCTAGAGAATCAGAGCGACGGATAGGTGAAAAACACTTTGCTCTTTGTTCATCAGCGGGGGCCTTTAATTTCCCCTAACTGGTAGTGAACGTGTAGCCGGGGTGCTCTGATGTGTCATCAGTTCATCAGCGTAATGTGTGGAGGCTCTGGTGACTCGAATTGCGTCCAGCAGACTTGTGGTTTGGCAGGACGGCGACGCCGTGCTGTAGGAGTGCTGCTTTGGCTGAAGGATGAGGAGAAAGTGTGTGTGGAATGAATGAAATCTCCTCCCGCTGCCATTTTCTGCCTCCAGGCAAACACTTGACAGGATTTCACTCCGACGGCCAAGCGGGTCGCATCGGGCTTAATGATTATTTATTGCACTCGCCGTCCCTGTGAGATGTATTTATGTGTACTCTCTGCGTCGTGTTACTAATGGAGATGATATTACAGCTGGCCTGGGTTTGGCTGAAGGACAAGTTTGAGCGTTTCTCCTCCGACCTCACGGTGTTGCAGCCGTCCATAGCCTGTTTTCCTCCACAGGACCGGCACGCCGCTGCCATTCACTCTCTTCGTCGGTTCACTTTTTCCACTGTTTTACTTCCATCGTTCCTACACAGACCTTCGGCAGCCACTGTGTGCTTTGGTTCGACGCTGGAATGTGTCAGTAACAGGTCACCTTACCCTGCGAGCTCCTTCGGGGAAGCAGTGGTGGATGGGTAGGTTTTAGGTTCTGTCATACGCTGATGTCATTCTTTAAACAACAGCCAAGCCACGGTGTGATTTATGGACTGTGGACGTGTGTCCAAAGCGTAGAAATTGAACGTTCCCGTTCAAATAAACGTAGCCGGATGGTGGTGGCCATTTTTTAGCTAGCCCCACTGTTGCCATAACAACAATCACCATTTTCTGTTGTACTAGTCAAGTTACCAGTTGAATTTGACTCTATTTCTGTGATCTGAAGGCTGATGTGATCACCACTGAGATTCCACCTTCCTGAGGTTGCCTGGCAACAGGTGTTTCCCACAGTTCGTTGAATTTCAATGACTTTCGGAACCTTTGACAACCTGATTGACCCGTGTAAATTCATGGTGGCAGTACACTTGTGCACCACAATAAAAGTTGTGCAGGGTGTGGCAATGATTTTCCTGTTTATATGGATGACTTCCTATATGATAAAGTAGGAGGGGTGGTGCAGTGGGAGTCGGGTGGCGAGGTGCAATTTAATGACGTTTCTGGCGAAGGTCATCTCAGACTTTCGATGCTTTTAGCAAACGGGGGTAGATACAACAAATAGCCCATGAGGAGGAGGTCAGAGAGGCAGAGGGGGCTACAGCATGGAGATTTTATTGGCTGTGCTGTGGTATGACTGGATTTTACTGGTCACTAAGCTGTGAATCAGCCAGTATAATCCAAGCGTAACTTTGGTAACCCGCCTGAACTGAATCTTTATTTGCACCTGTGTTTTGAAGCCATTTTTTTTTCTTTGCCAGAGGCACAACATAAAATAATCTCTGATATCACAAGAAAACACAAAAAGCACAATCTGATTTTCTCCCTGCTGTTTTCCAACAGGAAGGCCGGCCTCATCCTCTCCCAGTTAGAGGAACTTTCCCCTTGGTGTAAGGGTCTTCTTCAGGAACAGAAGATTGGCCTCCGCAGGATGTCCCTCAAGTTCCTGTCCTGCCGTTACACCGACACCAAGGCCTTCGGGCTGAACTGGTCGAACATGGGCCAGGACGTGCACAAGGCCTGCGACGAGCAGACGCTCGCTGTTATGTACAACGACTACGGCGAGCCCAAGGAGCTGTAAGGCGATCCAAGGTGTCGGTTTTGGATGTGTACAGTGAGATGAGAGATTTTGTTAGACCCAACAAAGAAACAAATTAAAATGCAGGTTTCACATTTGTTTCCATGAGCTAAGCACATCTATATTGTCATAAGCAAACCCTAAACACCACTCGAAATGCCATGTGCTCTATTTAGCTTCACCACATTATTGGTTAATGTATACAGAAGTGGAATCGGAGCTTCCAGGTAGAAGATGATCTCTGGAGTCTGAAAATCATCACATAAACTGGGGCTGTTTGCAATAATCAGCCAACATTAATGCAAACTTGGCACATTGAACAGATGCTTCACGCTCAAAGTCTACCTTCTTTTTGTATGATGATCATCAAAATCGTATAGATTGAAGCCACGAACGCTGAAGTAAAGCATTACTTTAATTGGCAGTACGATCCCCGGTTCCTCCTGTCCATATGTTGAAGTGTCCTTGGGCAAGACACAGAATCTCAAACTGATCCAGATGGTTGGAACCTTACATGGGAGCCGTCACCAATGGTGTGTGTGTGTGTGTGTGTGTGTGTGTGTCACTCAATGGTTGAATGAGAGGCAAATTGTATAACAGCTAAAAGTGCTATATAAAAGCAGTGAAGCAGCTGCAGACACAGGATAAAAATGTTCACTTAAACACCAGGGCAAACCTGTTTTTGCTCTATAAAAATAATAAATAGAATAATTAAATAGAATAAAAAGAAATATTGCAAGGCAGGAATGGATGGAGCTAAAGAGCAGCGGACAAATGAAACAGATCCCAGATCTTTTTCTAAAACAGCTCAACATGTAGTGTTTTTTAACATTTTTGTTTTATATTTAGTCACAACATCAAATGCGAACTTTAAGGGAACTAAACACAAAACCACGCATTTTTTTATTATTTCTTTGTTGGCCTCAACAATCTTCATTTTTAAACTTTGATATACAACGACATTTTAATAGTCTTATCAAGCTGGAATTTTAATTAGCTTCTCCGAATTCAATCAGATCTGGCATATAAAGGGTGGCACAGTAGCTGTAACGTGATGAGATATTAATAAATGGACAAAATATGTTAATGATTGTGGCTTTTTATGCATCCGATATCCATCCTACATCCTCGATGCAGCATGTTGCTACTTTGACCCAACTTCTAGACCTTAACTCAAGGCTTTGTCCCCATGAAAAAAGAATCCAGGGTCTCGTAAAGATTTCTACTTCTTCAGTTTCACTGGTACATCCCAATCACCTGTTCGTATTTTACAGCTTCTGATGCTTCGTCGTACGCAATTTTTATGAATAACTGCAAAGCATCCAGCAGGTGAAGACCCCGCCGGCTGAAAGCATTGTGTGTCTAAGCTGTGATCTTGGTCTTGGCTGCTGTATTGTGTCGAGTTGCTTACACGGTTTTTAAACATCGGTTGTCTTTTGCAAGATTTCGAATGAAGTCGGCCTCACAAGCTGCTGCTTACAAACCTGGTTTCTTCATTCAAACACGTTGAGAAAGGTAACGCAGTGGGAAAATGGCACTAAGTCACCATGTTTCTCTGAGAGGGATGAGGCAGCATGTAGAGATTTTAATAGACAGAAGAGAGGAATAGTTATTTAGTAGTAGACACATTAAATAAAACCCTTGTACATAGCATCATCATAACCTTTTATCCATATAACCTGCTGAATGTAGTATCGATAGTTTGCATTCATAAGTGAAGCTGTTTTGCTCAACAAAAAGGCGCCACAGAGGAAGCAGACGGATCATTTTTCTCTACATGTTCAATAAACGCTGTTCAAAGCAATCATTCTGTTCAGTTAACAGTGGGCTCAATTTGGTATTTCTCCAGCCTGGACCCCAATCAGGCCATGTTTTGGTGTCTGAGTGACTGACGGGGACGACGGTGGGAATTCTTCTCCTCCACCTTGCAGGATTTTTTTTCCTTTTTATGATCCAATCAAGTGTAAAAGCAACTTTAAACTGGCATCCCACACTCTTCACCAATTTGCGTTGGCATTTTTTTATTTATTTATTTTATTTTTTTGAAAGATTAATTAAGATAGAGTGAGCTCTGCCTTTTTTTTGGAGTCGTTAGTTTTTAATATTCAATCTCAGCATTTAGCAAATGGACTTCTGAGCTGGTCAGCCAAGAGATGAAATAGGAAATAAACAACAATATGTGTTATGGTGTCTTTATGATATAATATTTTATCTGTCTGGACTGGCTACGTTTACTGGCTTTTAATAGTAATTTGCTTCTTCTGAATTGGGGTTGGGCCAAAATATAAACAATTGGCCAAATCTGCCAATACATGAAAATAGATTTTTTGATATCGGTCCAGTATGAATGAGAGCGCTGCAGACGGCTGCACTTTAATCTTCAGGGCACCATCATTGCACAGCTACTAAAAGTGTTTTGCTCACCGACAGGCTGAGATTGTTGTTATACAAACATATTTCTTAACGTTTCATTTGATCCATCAAGTCGTCAACTGAATATTTAAAAATTAGATCAAGTGAAAGGTAAAGAAAAAATGTTGTGAGACTTATAACTCCTCTTCTCATAAAAATCAGAACCTGGCCCTTCCATTGGACGCACACTGGCGGTGAGGAATTGTCCAATAGGATTACTTGAACAGCCTATTTAGCAGCTTCCAGCTATGGCGTTCAACAAAATGATTTCCCCCAACGTCACTATGACACAAAAACATACAAAAATAGGATCCAGGTTGGAAAATATTGAAATGATTCATTTTTTTCAACTGCTTTTCTGTATATTCAACTTAATGTCTTGAGAATGATGTGACATTTCCACTCATGCTGTGTGTGTTTACTAAGTGTATATTTTAACTTTTTGTTTCACCTCTGTTTTATATATATATGTTTTCTTCGTATCATTGTGCAGTTGCCATATTGGAGATTGATGTCAAAGAAATTGAATAGAAGTTGTTGGTTCTTAACAAATCTCATATGTGAATACTTAATGAACACTTGTAGATTTTTGTATAGGCGGCAGAGTATTTCATAAATACATCACATTATGGCAACAGTCGGCGTTTTCTCCTGTATATAAATGTGACATTTTACAACATTGTGTGCTTCAGAAGATACATATTGTATTGTAATATCTGCCATGTAGCTTAGAGCGGCGGTTTGGTGAATCCGGTGGTTTACAAGGTGAAATGATGAACTAGTTGAACCGACTGATAATGAATACGATGCAGACCGTTGAGGGAAATGTGAACCAACCAGCTACTATCTGCATGAGAATATTCTGTCTTTAGTGTCTGTGGCGATCATAAACGTAACCTTTTTCACTTTGATCTTTGCTATTTCAAAGAACAATAAAACATATATATATATTATGATGAGTGGATGTGTCTTCAGATGTTGGAAGAAATCTTTTCTAATTCGTTTGCACTTTTTACATCTAAAAAAGAAATCCTGGATGGATATGAGGCTGAGACGAGTTGTTGCTGAGGCTGAAGTTCAGCTGGACTCTGGATCTTTACACTTCAACACAACTGCGATGTAATGACTTCAAGTCAAAGGTCCACTGGCAGACTTTTTTCCGCTGCCTCTGTTCATTTCCATTTCTCTCTCTCTCTCTATATATATATATATATCTGTTGATTTTTATTGAATTGTAGTGATATTTGTTTAAACAAGGAGCCCAGAGTCCACAGAGGCAGCGCTGTTATAAGTGAACTGTCCAACAACAACACGAAGCTCAGCTTTTGTGGCAGCAACAATTATGATATTTCATCTCTGAGATCAAAACGTATCCAAAAAGCTTTTTTTTGACATTTTATATCAAAACGCTACGGAGACATCACGGCCAACGGTAAAATAGCAAAGCGCTGAGATAAGAGAGTTCTCACCGGGATGTCGATGGATGTCGACGGGCCGTTTCCTCTCGGCAGCCGGTCTGGTCTGGGTTCTCACATCGGAGCAGGAGGGTGGACAAGACCATGTTCCAAATCTCAATAGTCGCCTTCTTGCCTGGGAAAAAAATATCAGAACTCTATTTTTAGAATTTTCTTGAGATATTTTTGTTGAAATTCTTTTTTCAATCCTAAATAGCAATAAATCAAATCAGAGAAAAACAAAATACCTGATTTGGCTGTCGCAGGACTGTAATGACGCAGACTTCCCTGCCTGTCTGTCTGCGTGCCTGGCTGCCTGTCTGTCACTCATTGTATTGTTGCCCATCAACGCTGGTACAGAAACAGACACTTTGGTTGCAGACTTTGAAGTGGAACCGTATTCAGGTTGTTGTTTTTTTCTCTTTTTGTAATTTTACTTTCCCAAATTTTCCCAATATTTGTGTGGAGTCATTTGTGAGTCATGTGACCCTATTCCTCTCTTTGTATTTTGTCAGTTAGCATTGTAAACATGGGTCTCAATCTCTAGTTTCAAGTCTTCTTTAATCCAGCATGATGTTCATTTAGTAAAATATGGTCCGTTTAGAGTCTAACAGACCAGAAAGCAGGGGATGCTTTAGGGGGCGGGGCTTACCTGCTGATTGACAGGTCCATTTAGAGTCCACCAGACCAGAAAGCAGGGGATGCTTTAGAGGGCGGGGCTTACCTGCTAATTGACAGGTCCAAACAGACCAGAAAGCAGGGGATGCTTTAGGGGGCGGGGCTTACATGCTGATTGACAGGTCCGTTTAGAGTCTAACAGACCAGAAAGCAGGGGATGCTTTAGGGGGCGGGGCTTACCTGCTGATTGACAGGTCCATTTAGAGTCCACCAGACCAGAAAACAGGTGATGCTTTAGGGGGCGGGGCTTACCTGCTGATTGACAGGTCCGTTTAGAGTCCAACAGACCAGAAAACAGGTGATGCTTTAGGGGGCGGGGCTTACCTGCTGATTGACTTTAACATGTAAAGTTCACCTTGAATTATGAAGCTCACTTTGTTTACAGCTTCACATCGTCGCTCCTTCAAATCCAAATATGGTCGCTTCCTTCACTGGTTGAAAATCCACAAATGGAGGCTTCAAAAACAGCCGTCCACAAACCAACGGGAGGAGTCACCATGAAAATGCACATAAATCAAATCAAACAAAGACATTATGAGGGTCGATATAAAGTTGCTATTTATTTCATATAGAGTATAAAGTACTGTAAAATATCACAAAGAACATGATTACACTGTTTTTTTATGGATACAATATGGGGAACTCTATCATTTCTGGCTAATGGATACCAGAACATTCAAACATGCAAACGGGAGACAGATCTGAAGTCAGCTTTGAGCTAAAACAAATGTCCAGGCTTCCCCAAAAATACAGTTTTGGTGTATCATTTTTCATTCATCACCAGCTTTGCTGACTCAGCATTACAACTTCAAGTGCATCTTTGCTTCAGTGGAAATACATAACTCTTGAGAACAATAATTCTGACACTGATATTTAACATTTGCCTGACTTTCCCCATGAAAGGTTCGGACATAATTGTTAATAATTCCAAAATATTTTACATATCACACTTGCAGGAAATACATATTTGGGAATCCCTGTGCACATGCTGTATGCTATGGATAAATGTTTGTATTACTGGATCCGTGGTATAAATAGAGTATTGACTAATGGCGTGATCTGAAAGGTTACATGATCCAAATATATTAGTCTATACATGTTAGTCTTTACAGCTTCCTTTTACACCCCTAAAGGATCTGATGATGGAATTAATTAGAGTTTTTCGGACTGTACAGATGAGCTTTTTTGTAATTTAAAGTGATGTTTTTGATGCAGCAGGACGTGGATCGGACAACCCTTCTCCCCGGCCCACTCAACTCCGATTTGACTGTTCTCATTTGGTTCTGAGGGCCATTATAGGCGAAACGGATGCAGATTTAAAGATGCTCCTTTGAATGCTGTAGCTCTTATTGTAAGGTCGCTGCATGTACTCAAACAGTTCTCAGGCGCTGCCAGTTCTTTTGGTGTCTTTATCCCAGGACTAACCAAGTCCAGAAAAGTACTTGAATCCATTTACAACGCTGATTGGATCCAATTCAGATTGATTCGAGCAGGAGTGGATACAGACCAGTTTTTTTTAACCGTTTGAATCGGTGCCTTTTTTCTCAGTTAGGTTCTTTTTTTTGTTATAGAAGTTTCTGCTCTTGCACAGGAAAAGAAAACAATATATTCATGTGTGGATGTTTGGATGGAATCATATTTTTAAACTGACGAGACTCACATGTGGTGCCTTTTAATGACTGAAAAAAAAATTGCCCTTTTGTTAATCGAAGTCTGACTTCAATTGCGTTCCTGGTATTACAAATGTTGGAAATGTAATCATTTTTTGTTTGTTTGTTGTGGTGTGTAGTCTGTGGTTTTGACTCTGCATAATGCAAGTTCAGCCTTCTTTCATCCTTCCATCTTATTGCATTCCTCCTCCTCCTCCTCCCGAGTGCTTGGCTTTGCTCTTATTCTCCTCGGCGTCGGGATCACGGCAAGTGCACTCGTCCTGGTTGCAGTCGGCCCCAAACTGGATGACCTGTCGTAAACATGCACAACCGTCAGCCGTAGATCTTTCGGTCGGTGGCTGGATTCAAACAAAGACACAACATTTCACTTTTCAGGCCTGTCTGGTTCAGATGTCCATTTTTTAATGGATGACTTAACCACAAAAAGACACATTCCATTTGGTTGGTTTCCCTGAAATCTGATAAAAACGTATGTGTGTGTGTGTGTGTGTGTGTGTGTGCGAGTGTGTGTGTGTGTGTGTGTGTGTATGGCACATTCGAGCGAAAGTATGTGGACCAAAAGAAAAGAATGATGAAAAGCAGCAGGGTAAAAGGAAGTATTACATCAGGACTTTCAGTAAAAGCAGAGTCACTGAAGAATGCACTATTTCAGGAAGCTTCCCAACAGGGTTGTAATATTTCAACTGTAGCAGAGAGCACGACTTTGAATGGCAAAAACAGACAATAAAAAACAAAAAAAAATACATTAGCTCGAAGCAGACGTAGCCGCTAGCTTTCTATAGCGCTTTCTACGCTGCGTTCTGTGCTGAAAGCTAAGTGCCGCTTAGTAACCCCAGCGTGGTCTTAGTGGACTTGTTGTATTTCCTCACAGTTTTCAAAGAGAACTCCAACTGCCCCCCGGAGGCAGATAAAGCGCATGATGTCAAATGGTTCAACCTGGCCTTTGAACGGCGAGAAACCTTCAGGGGTGCGGAGGGGGACGGGGGGGGGGGGGGGGGGAGTGGAGGGGAGGGACGCACTGCTGTGGAGGTGAACGGATGAACACATGTTAAGAATCAACAACAAGAGGCTGCCAACTCTTGTCTAGGAAGCGAGCCATCACCACAGGTTGCAAAATAAACTCTGGTGCCCCGCGAAGCAGTCTGTTGCAAGAAATGTAAACATTCGCTCCTGGAGAGAAGAAGTGAGAGGAAGATAGAGAGAAAGGAGAGGGAGAAAGGAAGAGTGGGAGGCCGAGAAAGAAAATAAGGATGGCCGCGAGCGAAGGCGAGAGGGAGAAGTGGGAGGCAGCAGCTCGTCGGCCTTCACTGCTGATTGCACTCGGTTGTGGAGGAGACGGGGGTTGATGGCGGGGGTAATGGTTTCGCCGAGGGGCTCTCAACGCGCGGCAGAAGGCCCGAGCTCTCCGCTTAAAATGCCATCGGTCCTATTGAAGACGAACTGGCGCGGCCATTAAATGTTTCCTTAACAGCTTCATCTTGATTCATTGATGCCGACGCAGAACGAGCCAAGCAACGCTCCACCTTCAATGCCTGCTAACAACCTTTGGAAGGAAAAGGCCTCGCTCTTTTTTTTTTTTTTTTTTTTGCCTCATCGGCAGAAAAAAAAAGCCACGTCGTCTTCTTCTGTTTGGATTTTTAAAGTGATGAAGTTTGCTATTTTCTGCTTTAACTGCGTTGGCCCTTTGTCGGACTAAAACCCAGATTTCCATAGATGCTGTGGCAACTCAGATCTCCTCTTCTGGAGGTTTCCCCCTATCGGCCCATGATTGAATCCCACCTGAATCACCTCTCATGTATCCCTCCTCCCCCGTCGCTGCTCTAACCCCCTTTAAACTGATCCACATTCTGTATGAATGTTGATTCGAATATTGGATACGGTTCGGATGATGTTGTAAAACATTGAAACTATTTGGCCTTGTGTGGCAGCAGAGAAAAATATGACATGTGGGTCACACTGTGTTAAAAACCTTTCATTTCCTACACCTGCAGTCAGGATGCAGACTCTCACGGCAGTTTAGTTGACTTCCTCAGGATGACCCCCACTCGCCGAGCTGCCCCCCCCCCCTGTAAAAGAACAGTTAGTGGCAGTCTGGCAGCTCATTTATTATGATGGCAGCTACAGACTCGCTGAACTTTCTCTCATTTAGGAAGGAGCTGCCTGTGAGTCATGGTGTGCTGCGGACATGAAGGAGACAGCCGAGGCCCGGCCAACTGTAGGCCGTAGGAATGAATAGGCAGGGGCCCCTGAATGAGTGTCATGAATATGTGGCTGTACAGTAGCCAAATAGGGTATAGCGAGGGGGGGTACTTCCCAAATGTCCACATGGGAGAGAAGTTCTTGTGAAAGCACCAAAAAAAAAAATCGGAAAAAGAGACGTGTTTATGTAGAAGCAGGAGGAGGAATGAGTGGCCTGGTTTCCACCACTGGCCCAACCTGGAACTGCTCATTATTATTCATACCATTCCTCTCAGCCACCCAACATATACAGCAATCATTTAGCGCAATTAGGGTAACGTGATGCATTTGCATTAGTAGTGAGCACGAACGCCGGGGAGAGTGCGTTAAGATGGATAAACACGGAGACATCCAACATATTTGTCAAACAGACGAGCCATGCATTAAATTGTTTGTTTTTTTTCCCTACTCCAAAATGGAATGAGATTATAGGCCAAAAGGTGGCATGTGGACTTCAAGTCAAGCTAAAAAGAAAAATGCCTTTTCAACCCTTTTTAAATCACGTTATTCACCTATTTAACAATATATGTAAAAAAAAAAAAAAAAATACAAATAATTACTTCATAGTTTTATATAAAAATCAAATATCCTGTGTTCCTATAAAAACAAAATATGATGCTTGCTGACATCAGCAAGTACCAAACAATTTCCACCAATAACAGAGCTGGAGAAGGTGGCACGCTCGTCTGTTTAAACATCAAATCAAACTCCTCCCGCCTTAATTGCCGTTCAAATAAAGTGTTTTTCGGAACCACCGCCACTAGATTACAGTGGGGTCGCCTACAACTGTTACAGCGTCATATCAGGGATATCCTGTCCGCAGCCAACTGTTTTCTGATGTCCTGTCGGAGCTTCATACAAGCGGCGAGAAAGCGTGCGGCTGCTCGGGGTGCTGAAAACCTGCTTATTTACCATTTGAGTGGAAAAGCTGGAGGGCACAAGTCTCCTGTGTTGTTACAAGCACAGATGAGGGCGACTGAATGGCAGCAGTCGTTAACAGGAGAGAGGGGAAAGTAGCAGGGATCAGTGTTTGTTTGCTTAGTCCGGGTCTCCTGCGTAGCGGCGCGGCGCTGCTGCCAAAACAGACAGATTTCTACTACTGTAAACAGGAAGAATGTGGCTTCCAATCCAGCTTTGCCTTGAAGCTCCATCTTGATTGCAAAGATGCAGGCGGCGAAGCAAACCCAACAACAACTTTACCACCTTTTTAAAACCAAAGTGGACCGAAAGTTATATTATACATCCGTTGAAAGAATCCGCCGTAAATGTATTTTTTTGTTATTAAAACAAAAAACAGATGGTGTGAAAGTGATGGAAATCAATCCTTGGCTTCCTACGTAAATAGGGCAGACGGGAGGCGTAGCGCTGGAAATGTCTTGTTTGTGTACCTTTCTGGTGGAGAGTGTGGACGGGCAGCAGTCTCCGCCATCGTACTGGCAGTAGGCCCGGTTGTTGATGGTGTCGCACCAGCCGTCCCCTCCGAATGGCTAGACACCAGTTCCAAAACAAAACAAAAAAACAGTGTTAATGGTCAATGCGATAATTTGACGGAAAAAGAAAAAAAAAACTTCCCAGAAAAGAGATTTTCAGTAAGTGGCAGTTGTCATCCAATGAAGTAGTTTGGAACAAATGACCAGGAAACTAATTAAATGGACTGCAGGATGTTGGACTCCACAAGTGAGGAGCTAACTGAGACTACGGGACAATATGAACAGTTCATGTTATGATTTTCCTGGCCAAAATTATTTACGATATTATCCCCATAATCATCAAAATATGCATAAAAATCCTGAAAATGGCACTTAAACATACTGTTAACACTTTACATGTTGTCAAGAAACAAATATTTTAATTGCATCACAGATAAAACACATCTTTCTTTTTTTGTGAACATCCTTTTTAGTGACAAACAATCAAATAATCTTAAAAAAGGTTACCATTAATCATGTCTCTCTACATTAAAAAAAAAAGTTTTATCCTCTCTATTTAATAATATTTTTGTATCATGAAGTATATGAACTTTTATTTATATTTTGAACAATATTTGTTTAACCTGGTACAGTGATATGAAGTAAATACAGCATACATTATAGGGCCACATTTCAATATAGTAAGATAAAAAAAAAAGATACATAATTCCACAAAGTCATGTTAAAACAAAAAATAAATGCTTGTATTTTTTTTAAATTACATTTTTCACAGATGATGATGATGAAGAAATTAAAAAGTAGTTCCTAACAATTGCAGAACAAATATAAATTGTGTATTTTCTAATATTCTATTTTGTTGTTCTGAATATTTATCTTTTTATATTTGTATTTTTATTTAATTATTTTCTTATTTCAAAGATATTGAAAGTATCCACAACATGATTTGTTTTTATGTTTGTTGTCCAGATAATGAGTCAGACTGTAAAAATAAAAGTAAAATGAAGGGAATATTTTTTGTATTGTTTTGAGTTGACTCTTTAGTCAGGTGACCCCACCTGTTGTTGTTGTTGTTGTTGTTTACATAGCTAGTAGGTGACACTGTGATATGTAGTCCAATTCAGAGCACCTGTTATCCTGATTTGGTCATCTTAAAATGTCTGAATCTGGATCAGCGTGATCCAATCCAATGTTGCTTTGAAAAACCAGCACAAAACTAATACAGATTACCTGATCCTGGATCAAAAAATGGGATTTCCAAATCTGGATTAAACCTTTTTGAAAAACTGGGCCCAGAACCTCAGAAAATAGCCGTCCACAGAGGCTAAACATTGTCGGATTTGTCAGCTGGGTTCAGAAATTGGTGTTAGCTTCATCTCATTGAACTCATTCTGATAAGCATCTCCACTGTCATCCTCCTTCGAAGCCAGCAGAGGCAACGGGCGAACGCTGTGGTGACGTGATGCTTGCCATCGTGGTCATTTAAATGGCGGCGTATCATTTGTTTAAAATCCGAACTCCATCGTGGCACATTGAATCCACCCGTAAACAATCTGAGACGTAGAAACGGCCTTTTGGAGCCTTTCTGAAGTCGTGGAGTGAAAGTCGTTTCTTTTGGCGTCCCGTGATAAACAGCGTGACGAAGAGTCATTGAATGTAATTAAGTTAGAGAGGTTTGCAATTACATCTTACTTAGCTGAGCTTTTATTCCAAACAAGGATCGATAGAGCAGACGGACAGATGTCATTTGATGACCGTTCAGGTATGCCTCACCTCACTTAGAATCCCTCAAACTGTTGTGTTTGCGATACGTTGGCCAGCACGGGAGTCTTTTTCTGGCGAAAGTGTAGAAGCGGAACGCAAATTTGTGGAATTTAAAGTTACATAGAATCTCAAACACGTCATGATGAAAACCCCTTTTTAATGTTTTAGGCAAAACCTTGAGGACTTTCCTGAAGTGCCAGCAATATGAAAATAAGTGCTGAGCGCCAAAGATACTCTTGGCTTTCTCCGACGAGCTGATGGAGTCGTTTCAAAGACTCGGGGCTCTACCTAACCTGCACGGGGGGAGAGAGAGCAGCTGCTGAGAAGATTTCTGCAGTTCTCCCTGCACTTCAAAGCACTCCCCACTTGACGAATCCCCATGCCTTTCCCAAACTAAACTGCCGTGGCATAAATAAATCTATTTAATCGTTCTGTTTCTGAGTAAATACTTTACCAGCTATCGCACCAGATGCCTCGCCCTAAAATCGCTACTAGTACGTAAATCTTTGAGTTACCTTTAAAGTCTTTGGGGCCGTCGTGCATTATGCAGACTTGTTGAGCCTGTCGTCAGTTTCGTTTGAATCTTGCACATTTCCCAGCTTTGTGGTGGTCATATCCATTCCGTGTCAAGTCTTTCGTTGGAAGTTAAAATGAGCCGACCCCTCCCTTCGCCCACATGAGGTTAATGTTGAGGTCAGGGCTCACGTCGAGGCTAATTATTATTTACATTCCCTACCAGGCAGCGAATACCTCAGCAGAAACGCACCGACCCGTGAAGAGCATTAAACCAGCCAGAATTGGCTGCGTACCCTTCGGTCCCACGTGGGTAATTAAAAGGCCAACTGGTTTGTGTGTTGCCATCATACAGTAACTCCCTTCAGATCGGCGTTATAGAGACGTACAAAGCAGTGACGGCAGCAGCCAACCCCACGCCGCTCTAACATAAATATTTCACCTCTTGGCGTCGGCCGTTTCTCGGGGAGCGCCTTCTGTCTTCAGAACATTATAAAACACTGATATGACAGGCAGCCATTTGTTTGCTTTTCACTTCCTACCAATTATTTCTATCATTCTTTTAATAGCAGACATTTTATCATCGCTCCCCTCCTTCACCCTGTTCGCCCCTCTCACTGGCAGCGCTCTGAGAACAGTCGGGAGTGTCGGGTTTGCCTTTTTTCCCTCTCCTCCACGTGAGTCCACGAGTGTTTTTCCTTTCGATAGGAAAGTCAGTTCGGGGAGTTCAAGGGAGGTCGGTCTGTGGGCCATAGTACTTGGTGAATCATTGGCTACGTTTACATGTCCGTAAAGAAAAAGGTGTCAGAAATGGGTTGAAGCGGTGGTTACCGTGGGAACATGTAGTACAGCAGGTATAGTTTGCTCTAAAAACCTCATCTCATCACATCTCATCTTACCATGTTTCTGAACCAGCACTGGCATCAGTGAATGTGTTCAAATCTATCACACAACCATATCGTAAGATACGATATATATGACATGATAAGGTATGATATTTATGGTCGGATCACAGTTACTGCTGTGTTTGAATAATACAAATGCTGCTGGTTTAGTGAATTAACTTTCCAGAGTAGTCCCTTTTCGTTTCAGTCAGACTTTGGATTCAACTGTTCGGATTTCAACAATGTTCAGCAGCAAGTAGAAATCTTGTCTTCCATCCCATTGTGTTATCGTCATAGCGATACTTTCATCATTCTGGGTCTGGGTCTATATCCCGCTTCTAGCATTTGTTTTCCAGCGACGGGCCGACTGTCTGTCCCTGCTGTGGCGCCGTCCCAGTGGGGTGCATGCAGCCAGGTGGGTGCAGGGTTATCTGCGTTCTACCTTTCCCACCTGTGAACCTTTAACCTCCTGAAACACATCAAGGAAACCAACCCAGTCCATGGCGCCATTCTGCTGTATTGGAAATCCGATTGTGCCAAACTCTATGAAAATTCAAGATCAGACTCATAAATCCAAAACCACTGCACCTGAGTTCTGGGCTCTAAAGCATTCGTAGTCCTTGATATAGTAATTAACATGTTCTCAAATAGCTGCTGCAGGAGGTAGAGCATGCCCTTGAACATCAGTTGGTGGTTCTGGACGCTTACCAGCCCTTAAAGAAGTACCAGTGAGCCCCTTATACCTCGTGGGGTTCCAGGAGCTCAGAGTGGAGTTGGCAGATTTTCCCCCCAGTGGTTACCTCCCGAGTACGCCTGTAGACATACCAGGCAAGTCCAACTGGAAGATTAAAGGGAGACCTCTGGGAGAACCCAGAACACGCCAGAGATCTGATATTCACCTAATAGCCTGAGAGCACAGCGGGGACTGGAAGATGTGGTCGGGGCAACGCACAATTTGGCCTACTCTGTTTAGTCTGTTGCCACTGTAAGTTGGACCAAGAAAAAAGTTACTGAGAATGGATGGATGGTTCACTGGGGAGGAAATGTGAATAATTTTAAAATAAAATGTGTGCTGTCAAGAAAACAGCGGGAAATTGTACTCAATGTTCGGGGAGGAAACAGAGTTAACAAACTTCCTAGTGAGCAAAGGCAAAGCTACAGAGGGAAGAACCGGCCCGAACGATGAGGGGGCAACATCTGAAGAAGTCAAAAGTTGATTGAGAATCTTCGACTGTTTCTTGAATAACAAGCTTTGTATTTGGAAGGCTAATAAATCGTCCCCGAATGATTTGCTTTGTGGAGAGACGTGCCTTTTTATATTCCATTTGGACTACTTTTGATTCCACTTATTGTTAATATAACTTCAAAATCATAAATCATTCCTGTTGTCTGAACTAACAACCTTACTCTCCTGGCCGGCTTTAGTCTAAAGGGACTCATTCGGCTCATTAGCTTTGGTTCTAATTGGCTTCAATTAAACAACTATGTGTTTCAGATGAAATAGGGCTATGCATTGGGGGAATAAAAAAAAGGTTTTCTTTAACAATAGTTTTTGCAACTGTCATGAGAACAAAGTGATGGATTGTTAAATCCACTGTTGGTCCACTTTGTCTTCAGCTAATTTCAACCCTGATCAAAGCAAACTGCAATCATTTAGCCTTTTTGAGAAACGTGAGTCAGAGATTAGAATCTGGCCTCATGCAACTATTATGATACAAACTCAACCATCCACTAATCCTCAACGTGAGAGTTTTTGTACGTGTTTCAGACTAGAACGCTACTATATACAGTGTTTCATGATGAAGGAGTTTAATAGAGCAACCGAATAGTTGAAATAGATTCTGTCCTCTTTGCCTAAATGCCTCATATTAAGTGATGCACGAGTCAATGAGTTTAATTGTTTCATTTCTGGTCAACACTCCTGATGCAACTCTCTCTGACATGAAACCATTGCAGAAACAGTCTCAGTCTGGTTGACCAGGAGCTGCTGGTCCGATCAAGTGCCTGAGCTGACCTTTACACTAATTGTCAATCAGGGTTTTTCAGAACAAAGTAAGAGAAAGAAATGAGAGAAAGATTGGAAGCAATGGCACCCGGATGAGATCTGGCATTGTGCATACGCAGCACATGTGGTCCCGTATAATTTACAGTCTTGTCAAGGAGGAGCGGGTTATAAGCAACTGTTTTGCCTAGCAACGATCACGGGAAGGTGGAAGGGGAAAATGTAGTGCTGGCAGGTAAGAGGAGTATTTTAATACCGTGAGACATCAACGGTTTATGTGTTCCATCGGTAGTTCCAGTAGTTCTGAAATCAACGGATGAATGCCAAATAAGGATTATCTGGGTTTATGATTTTTATATGATTTACTGTCACTGCTGAAATATAACTGAGCAGCAATGGATGTTACGTTGCAACAAACTTTTAATTATGATATAAACTACAGCGCAAGCAAAATCTGATGAAATTAAACAAGCCCAAAAGTCTGATGTCATGCGACGGTGGCCTCTAGAGGGTGCATTATTTATTATACCCCTCATTATGAAGGTACTGGACAGTACAAACAATATCCCGGCCACTTTGGTATTCCTAACAGTAAGTGGTGATGGGAGTAATGGCACGCTGGAGGGGGAAGATGCTCTGCTAATAAAATATATATTTTTCCTTCCAAATACATATAAAGAAAGAACAATAAATTAAGTTTTTTGCTTTGTCAATGAACAGGAAATTCTATCCAACTCTGTTTGTGAAACATTAAGACATCCAGGACACACTAAAATAGAGTGTTTGAACTAGACAGAAACCTTCAAACGCACCTGAATAATTCATCTTAATGAACGTGATTAATTTACTTTCCTTTATCGGATAATCCGTAAAAGGTTTGGCAGGCCTAAAAGCATTTTGCAATGCCGAAAAAGGAGACAGATTTGAAAAGTATTCTTGTAAAATTTTAAGTGTTAGAATATATATTTCTGCCTGAGATTTGTCATCACGTGATGAGAAGCACATTGCACACTCGCTCTGGGATCTTGAGTAGCGATGACAACGGGGATACAGTATGTTTTGCGTAATGTTTGATATTATTGGGAAAGATTGACTAGGGCAGTAAATGTATTGTTTCCAGAAATGTTTTTTACGGATTAAGTATTCCTTCATAATGACAGGATGAAAGGACCAAACTGAAACCACACACAAATAGGAAACCAGGTATCTAAGAGCCGAAATTCACTTCCACCTACGGTATTTGTTGTGTGACCAGTTGGTTTGCCAAAGGGTATCGTATAACGCTTATTTTCTGAGTTCAAACCAGGCGGCAACCTCCGGTTCTGAAAAGTGAAGCCAATCCTGAGGTGCCTTGAACTTGCATTCTTTCTACTGGCCATCAGGGGGCAAAAGAAGTATTTTAAAAAGAAGTCTAAGAAAAACGTATTATGTATATTTATTACCTAAATAAACATTGTAAATTTGAGTTTATACCCTCAGTTTCTGGTTTCAAGTCTTTTTCAATACAGCGCGACGTTCATTCAACTATGGTCCCATTAAAAAAGATGATTTTTGGCCTCCAAGAAAAATCTTATTCAGATGTCAATGGCATAAATGCCGTAGAAGATGGCAGCCCATAAACCAATGGGTGACATCACAGTGACAACAGCCACTTGCACTTCATATGCAGTCTATAGTGAAAGCACTGACTGCTGATTGGTCGAAGAGAATCACCATCGTCGCAACATTGGACATCCTTCACGAATCTGTCATTGAAGCTGTCTGTTGACCACCGTCAACAGTGACCGTGATTTTTAATCAATTCAATGGTAGTTGGTAGTTTCATCCGCGTACACTAACGTGCTACTATCTGCAGTGGAAACAAAGGCATCGGGGAAAGGAGCGACTCGAGCAGAGCTGCAGCGTGAAGTGGAAACGTGGCTTTGCATTAAGTCATACATCGGAGCCGTCGGCTGGAACGGACACCGAAAAGACCCGCCGTCAAATGTTTGGTACAAACCGTGCAGCAGCCGTAACCACTTGATTGACTTTCACCTCTTGAACTCGTTTCTCCTCTCACCTCGCTTAAAAACAAACAACCCATCAGATCTGTGACAGGGAAGACATCTTAACTCAGGTACTCTCAGCTGCAGCGAATCATTCTCTCGACCTGGAACCAGATTCAGTATCAGTCGAGACTAAAATACTCATTTAAGGGTTTCAAAGAACTGAAACCGACATCTGGATGGAAAGTATTTCCGCACACACACACACTCAACACTGTGTATGATGAAGGGCTGCTTGGCTGTTTGGACTTACCTCACACGACTGGATGCAGTGGATGTGTTGGGGGTCAGGGTACCACTTCGTCATCCCTGTGCAGACGATGTTCTGGAGAACAAAGTGTGGAAGAAAGATTGAGCAACGCAGTCATAGGGATATGGATAACCCTTCATGTCGGGAGTTTTATTAGCAGCAGACTCCCAAGTAGAGCTAGTTCAGCTAGAAGCATTCATTTAATCCATAAGTGAAGGTCAATGGCGACCAACTTTCCAAATGGAGACTCAGATATCCAACCAACATCATTTTAATGTTGTTTTTAAGTCGTACATCATTTGAGATGAACCTCATAGGGAGATCGTTTTGCCACAGTCACATAATTATTTTCAAAATTAAAGACTACAAAAACTGCAGAACAGCTGCAAACAGACCTGATGATAAAAAAAATCCTACTCCACGTTCTCAAATCTAAGTGGTTTCACAGCAAAACGTCTATATGGATTACTAGAAGACATTGCTATGGCAATATCAGTTGATATTGTGGCCTGATGGTGGTGTGGAGGAAAAGCCTCATAGAGCGTCATCAATGCATAGTGTTCATCCTCTGGGGAGATCGAATGCATGCTGTAAATTTGATGGGATTACGTACATCATTTCTGTGAAAATATACACGATAAATTCCAGAAAACCATCTTTTTTTTAGTAACTCATATGCAAGTATGTGTAAACTGTATGCTCATAGATTATTATTTGAATGGCAAATCAATAAATTCTGCTCATAATAATGTGGGTTGAATACAGTTATGAACAATACTTCCTGAACTCATTCTGGCTGCACACTTGCACATATCATATTGTTTTCACGGACATATGAATTATGACAATTTCCAGCTTTTTGCAGTGTCAAATTGGATGCAAAAACCCCAAATTGTGTGGTGAAATTGGCTGTGGGCGAGGCCGTGGTCTCCTGTCCTTTCTTTGACCCCAGAAATGTACAAGGTGGTTTGCTGATTGACGAACAAAGATGGACAGAGAAAGTGGATCCTCTCCTGTGATTTCCCCGGTGAAAGGGAGACCTGATTCTCTCCGATTGGAGATAACACAATGCCTCGAAATCACAAGGCAGCGCCAGAGATGTGGCGTAAGTAACCAGAACCTCCGTCCAAGTATTTGACCTTGGCAAAGGGTGGAGTAACCGGCTTGGCTGACCACCCAAGCAGCCAGGGCGAAACCGGAGCAGCGTTTGCGACAGCGTTCACGTAGAAGCGATTCCTGAGATATGATATTGGGCAACATGACCCACCTTTGCAGCCGAATGACGGCGCTCGGAGTCAGACCCGAGGGGGCCGGCATTCCTGCGAGTTTGTTCACGGCGACTTGTATACACGGTGTGCGCCAGAGATGTGTGTGTGTGTGTTTCCTAAAAGGTTTTGACGTCAACCAGAACCTTTGCTCTTACTATCTGCCTGAGATTTCCAGCAATGCGAATGATAACAAAGGCAAACTCACATATGCAGGAGGTGGTTGTGTGTGTGTGGAGAGCCGGGAAATTAAAAAAGTGTTTTCCAAAAAAGAAACTTTAAAAGGTCTTGCCAACAATTCAGCCAAACATCTGATAAGAAACACATTTGCACATTTCGCCACAAATCTCAACTGAAACTTGATCATTTTTAGGCGTCGTCGGTTAATCAGAGAGACTTCGAAAACGCATTCTCTTCTCTGTTTTCTTGACTACACTCACTGCAAAATATATCCATTTCAAGAATTGTGTGGTCTCAAGGATCGAAAAATATTAGTTAAACTCGATAGGTGTTATTTGAACTTTGCCTTTTTTCCATCGACGGTACAGACAATATGGCAGATGACTTCAGTGGACGATGACAGCAATCCAGAAGAGAATAATCACCGATGCTTATTAGAAAATAAGTCAGAAATTATCTCACCCCATCGACCAATTTCACAGTACATTTGCTGAAGACTTGAAAAGGATATTTTCTTTCCACTTTGGCTCTTTTTGGAATTTGAATGTGGTAATAATTTACCAGTAACTGGGCTCCAACCATTGGGGATGCTGAGTGTTTAAGCTCGTAACTGTGTAGTTTAATTCATGCGAAATTGGGAGTCAAAAGTAATTATTTCCCTTCATCCTTCCTTCACACACCATTAGCTCTAAACTAACAAAGCTCACAGCCTTTTCTTTTTCATTGGAGGAGTCTTTTGCTGATTTTAAAACCAAGCTTGTTCCATAATACAGCAAAGACCAGACACTGAGGTTGATGAGAAATAAGAAATATTAATTCTTAATTTAACAGGCGGCTAACAAAATGCCAATATGCACGGACCCTCCGCGTCGACCCCTCCCTCCCCCAAGCGCGTCCTTATCTTAAACCGGAATGAACTTTGTGCTCAGTGAGTTGGTCTTATTATTCATTCTGATTGGTGTTTTTGTGTAAAAAAAAAAAAAGAAGAAGAAAAAAACCTGTTTGTCATGGCAGCAAGCAAGAAAAATAACAACCGTTTAAAAAAAACTGCCAAGAGTTTCCGAATGGTAGCAAGACCACAACCCCCTTGTTCCGTTGTGGTTAATAAAACCAATCAAGAAATCTCAGATTTCCCCCCCCCCCCCCCACATCCTGCCTGCAGTACGCCTCCTCTAAGCTCTGCGTTTTATTGAAAGGGATCAAAAGGACATTGATTTAAAGCATTTATATATATTTAATTCCAGTTTTTGAATAACTACTGTATGAAAAATATGGATTTTTCGGTTTACTCAGTGAATTTTAAAACTGCACTTGTGAACAGGGCAGTTTAACTAACAGATATCACCATGAAAGTTTGTTAATTACAGTAACAGTTTTCTGAAATTGTAGTTTTAATTATGCAACCGGTGCATTATGTTATTAAATATGTGTTTTATAATGTTGGAGCGAGCCAGGCTCAAAATTCATCTTTCATTACAGTGAAAGATATTTATGGAGGGAATCTCTTTTTATCACTCCATAAACTGGAAAAAAATGTGGCCATGTTTTTAGGAACAGAATGATGTATAAATCAGGCTGCGGATGAACGGACGTCAAAACCTTCAGAATAAAGATGGGAATGAAACTGGATGTATTGTAAATGTTTGATATTTTTAAAAAGACGCTGCAGGTGCAGTACATTTGTTGCCGTTCTCCAAATTTCTGAGGTAGAATAGCTCTTGCTGTCCACATTGACATATTTTTTCGTTCGCTGTCGCTGATGGATTGCTTCGCTGAACTCGGCCAGTAGAGGAAAAATCTGATGTTTCTACAAAAGTGATGTGTGAGGGATTTAGAACTGGTTGGGATGAAAACATTGTATTTGAAAACATGTTTAACGCCCTGTTTTACAAACTGGAGATGGGTTGCATTATGGGTAAGATCTAATGTTTTTTTTAAATTCGGGCCATACTTTATT
This sequence comes from Chelidonichthys spinosus, assembly GCA_029853015.1. Classification (NCBI taxonomy): domain Eukaryota; kingdom Metazoa; phylum Chordata; class Actinopteri; order Perciformes; family Triglidae; genus Chelidonichthys; species Chelidonichthys spinosus. Next base: position 25,446,034 of record CM056827.1, on the reverse strand, counting down.
TTTCAACCCATCACTCTCAAGTGCAGTACTAAATTGCTATAGGTACCCCCTTCACTAGTCCCACACTTGGTCATTGGGCTGGTTTTGGGTCTGAAGTGAACTCAAATAGAACGATTGGAGAGAAAAAAAAGGAAGTTGTCTCACCTGGACTTTGGTTGGCAGCATCCAGTGCTTTAAAGAGTCAACTGTAGTCCCGTTGGGCAGAACCACCGGGTCTCGCAGATCCATGTCGAGAGCCACAATGCATGTTGGGTAGCAAACAGCACCTGCGAGGAACAAGAAGGGAGAAAAAACACACAGCCACAGAAATCAAATACCACTTACATCTAACCTTCATTAGCATCTGTTGAATTTATTCATGTTCAAACATTGAGGAGAAAACCGACCGCATAACTGGAGACCACCGTCATTTTTGGCAACAAATCATTGTGAGGCGGCTTCTACCCCGTGTGTGTGTGTGTGTGTGTGTGTGTGTGTGTGTGTGTGTGTGTGCCCTCGTCCTCCTGGCATTTAACAAAAAGCATAAATATATCATGCTTTACTTTTCAGACATTTCCAAAGCTAGTGAGGATTGCAAAGTGCTAAAGCAAGCACTGTGCTGATTAAATTTAACACTGGGCACTCAAGTGTAAAGAATTGTAGAAGTAAAAACCTTAATTAAGTACTGTAAAAAGTTAGTAGAGTATATATTTTATGATATTTGCATTGGGTCAATTCAGTACGCTGAGATGCCAAGAAGTCTGCCTCTCTCTGTATTTGCACAGCATAGAGCACTCAGAGCGCAGATGCAGCGTAATCCGCCAAAGTTGGTATTTTAATGATAGAAAAGAGTTTGGATTTGTGGTTTTTATTAGTTAACTAATTAGTTTTAATAATATTATGATTTATCCTCTGGATTCAGTTCTTCTTTAGCATTTGGGAGCAGATTATCCAAGTCTGATGTTTCATTTAGTTTATTTTCTTTGAGAAGGGAAAGTGCAAATTAAAACTAACACATGGGATAAAAAGAATAATTCAATATATCAATATATATCAATATATCAATATAATTCAATTTTTTTTTTTTCACTGCCTGCACATGAATCTGAACTAGATTAAAGTATTTTATATAATTTGAGCTGGTCAAGGACTCCAATAGAATATTAATAAAAAAGGAGGAATGAGTGTGATGAGAGGAGCGTTGTCATAGAGACGCTCCGCCGCCTGTAACCGGGCCGACCTCTGGACGGCTTCACTTTGTTTAACAGAAGGAGGAGAATACAACCAGGGCTCTTTATTTTAGATGTGGTTCATGCTGAAAGAAGGCGACACCCACCGACGTCCGTCCCCTCGTCACAGCTGTACTCCACCGAGTTGGCATCAAGAGGAGGCGAGCACGATCCCTGGAGCCCCGAGCACATGGTGAACCCCGCCGTCCATTCGCCCTCCTTGGTGCAGCGAATCTCCGCCTGGACATACACGCAGAGATGAGAATTCATTTTCCTGCACGATCAGTTTGATGGGGAAAGCATTAATCTGAATAATTCGGATTCAAGTTTCCCGTAGGAACCGTTTTGAAGTTACTCTACCGCCCCAATCGTACTGCCGCACGGGTACCATTGACCCCCAGTACTGTCCAAATCCATCCAACTGGTCCGAAATTGACTTTTGATCATGATGACACCTGAGAATCTTACACTTTCTGTGGCGTCCGGGCACTGCAGGGTGCAGAGGGTGTCATAGTATAGGCCGTTGGTGCAGGTGTACATGCCCTGGAATACATCAGGTAGGGCCGGGCAGGATATGGGCTCACAGCTCGTCTCCTCCCACTGCCCCCCCTCCAGGCACTCCAACCGGAAGTACTTCCTAGAGACAACAGGAGACATTCACCAACCTCCAAGTAGTCGTAATAGTTTTCAGTAGAGTTCTCCATCTCTAGTTCATGTTCTTGGTTGTTGTTGTTATTGAGGAGCATCCTGCTGTACATGTGGACCAGAGGATGTTTCATGTTGAACCACATGCACTCTATACCATGTGTGTGTGTGTGTGTGTGTGTGTGTGTGTGTGTGTGTGTGTGTGTGTGTGCTCTTTAATAGCTGCTGCTGTTCACTTTCACATGCTGGACTAATAAAGCATTAGGGGTTATTAAAATGTTTACACATACGTTTGAGAAAAAAAAGCGTATGCCTCATAAAGATACACAGCTGCAAATGGATCTTTTACGCGGGATCGTTTTCCACCGCATTGGGTGGAAATGTACACGAAATTCTAAGATATCTGTATATCGTTTTACTGGCCTGGTATGAGAGTGAAAGTCGGCTCGTTAGATATTTGATATTTGTGTTTTAACTGCGATTCAAGAAAGCGTAGCATTGCTCCATATTGTGTACGTGAGCTCCACTAACAGGCGCTGAGATGTGTGAAGACAGACAGCTGACTCCATCTAAAGCAGGATATAAACTCCTCCTCCCAGAAACCCCTCATCTCATTAACACCATGTGATCTGTGTTCGGTTATGAGCAGTTACCCAACGAATACAATTGGCTAAGTAATGACGCAGCGGTGCTTATTTTATTGGACCCCAGTGGGAGCTTGTTTCATTTCTTGTGATGGCCTAAAAGAAGAAAAAAAACTAACAAACCGGCGATATATTCCCGATGTTTGGGCCGTTCTCGTTGGTGCGTTGTTGCTGTTGCATAAAAACATATCGAAATCTAATTTTATCAAGCAGTGCGAAATGGGAGTCTTGTAAAATGAAGGAAAAGAAGGCATTTCCTTCCATTACGCAGGGAGGCGTGCGTGTTAAAAAAACCTTCACTTTGGTCCTCTGTCTACACAGATTTAATTCCATTAAAAGGCGTTGTGCAACCATTCTTCTTGAGAAACAAAGGAACACAGAACCCTCTGGAAAGAGGAGATGATACAGTATTTGCTCTGTGGCGCCATATACGGCTATGAACACACATTCTGTCATACAAATGATGCCGGTGTGGACCTCACCTCGGCGTCGTCTGTGCGAGGCTCCCTGTCACATAGAAGCCCGGGTTGCATCTGTAGCGGCAGACGGAGGCGACGTCGTGCCCCGAGGCCAGACAGTCTGCTGTGAGCAGCTTGGCATCGGCGATGTTCGGGACCTCCGGACACTCTATCTTGCAGTAGGCCTCTGGGAAAGACCACAGACCGTCCTCCAAGCACACCAACCGGTCACTGTCACCTGAGAAGGGAGGAGGGGGGGTCGGAAATGTGCAATGCAGGAAAACAAAATTGGATAACAATGTTCTATGTTTTTCTATTTTTACCTCTGTTGCTAAATCTGCTTCATGCATGTGTCGTTTTTCTCCGAGAACTCAATAATCATAATCAAGGTGCAGATTCTTACTTTTCTTTGAGACTTTATGAAAAGTATATATATATATATATATATATATATGCATATTTAAAAGCACTTCTGGGGCCTTTTGTGAGTTATTTGTGGGGACATAATTCAATACTTTTCATATCTACATTACAACGAATCTCTAGCTGTTGGGGCCCTTTAGTTGAGGGTTGTTTCATCTGTGAGTAGCCGTTCTGAAACGGGGCACCGCACCCGTACGACTGAAAGCCATCGGAGCTCATGGGAGGGCGTGCAAGTAGGTCAACAGCATGGATTCATTTTCTCAACGTTCTGCTTTTGTTTCGTGCCTCCGTCTCGTACAGCTACGAGAAGAAAGAGACTTGCGTCTTCGCCCGTCGCCTCCAGCTAATATCGCCCACGCCTGCACCGCCTCACGGCCCCCACATGAAGCCCGAGCGCCCGAGGGAGTCACAACACCCCCGAAACCTTTATTGGGACTATAAAAATGTAATGAATCTTTAACATTTTTTTTTTATTTTTTTTTTTATATGCCATTTAAATATTGCGCCGGTGTTGTGATGATCGAAATCAATCACAGCTGTTACTCGTGTTACTGCAGAGTGATGCATGACAGACCCTCAAACGTATTTCGCCGAAACCGAAAACCGCAAATAGAATTATATCCGAGCAATCTGTACGTGGGTCTAACTGCTGACTCTACTACGACATTCACGGTGGCTTTCTGACCACAAACACAAGTGTGTGGAGGACTTGCTCCCCCCCCATCTAATCACTTCAAGAAGCATCTACTACATAAGCGGAGAAAAAGGGGGGTTAATGGTTTTTCAGTTTGGTGTGTAGCTATGGATTTGTGCGTGTGTGGTGCCACACCTCATTATGGGTGCCACGGGCAATTTGTTCTGGCTCATTATGGTGCGAGTGGTGTTTTAAAAAACACTGTGGCCATCGGAGAAGAGGGGAAATTGCTCTGTCTGTGTGTGTGTGTGTTTGTAAAGAGGAACAGATATATGCCACGGAGATGTTTCTATCAGTCCACGCTAAAAGGCCATAAAGCGGAGAGAAGCACGGCGAGGAGTGCGAGAAGACATGGTTGTGATTTTTGCAAATGGCATTTCCTCCTGTGATTTTTACTGCAACGCTGTGGATTAGTTCCCCTTGTCTTTGCTGTTTTCGCAAACTAATTTGTTTTAAACGCCGTCTTTAACAATAACAGGATGCGCCCTGTAAAGAAGAAAAAAAAACAAAAAAAAAAAGGTCTCAGAATACAACGTGTAATTGTGTAAAATCAAGGTTTAACGTCCATTTCATTTTATGGACTGTGACTTGTGCTTCTTGTCTGTCTGTGCACCAGACTGAGCTGTGAATATCAGGAGGTCGGGCGGGAGCGGCAGACAACAGAAGTTACTGATTAAAAGTGGATATTTGTATGTGTTTTGGCCCCGTTGTCGACCTCATTCAGAGTTCATCAACTGATGTTCTGCAAATTCGAAATGATCAGTTTGATTGCAACTCGTCCAATCTCAATTCATCTGACAATAAGTCATAATAGCATCATAATATTCAGGAAATACATTTTGATGATGCACTATCCTGACACCAAGTTTCATGATCCATTGCTTAAAAGGGAGAATTCGCCACCTTATACGTGAATCCCGTCTTCAGGATCAGAAGCTTGCACGCAATGCATCTTGGTACCGACAGGATGCTTCCACAAGCAGGAGAGCGCAGCTTTCACAATAGACACACAGATTAGGGCGGAGCAGAATGAACCAACCTTGCAGTATAGCTGGTGATCCACAGGTGAAGGAGCACTGTTTGCCGAACGTGGTGCCCCAGGGGCAGCTGAAGATGGCGTGATAGACGTGAGACTGATCGGGGAAGCCACAGTCCACGGGCTCGCAGCTAACCACGCGATCCCACGAACCGTGGAAACACTCCAGCTGTGTTTCTCTCTGGGACGGAACAAAAGGGAGTCGGGAGAGAGAGAGACGCTGTGAAAAGGCTTTTTAAGGTCTGATGATCCATAAAAACACATGTAAAGGATTTATTTTGTGTGCGTATAGATAGGCATGTTGAGTGAGTAAAAGAAAACAAGATGTTAGAAATATTGGAACAAATTACTGGAGTACAAGTAAACAGAAGTCCTGTTTTTGTGAGATTTAGGGAATAAAGGTTTTGCAAGGTGACACATTATTATTTTTAAGAAGTAAAACCTTTTTATTGACCTGTTAAAAAGACAAAGATGGGAGAGAGAACTATTTAGATCAGACTTAGGGTCGGTTTGCCTGTTTTGTACTGCTTGTTGCTGCTGTGAAAGAGATCTACTGATCTGTATAAGACACACAACATGAAAATGCACGTAATCATCATGCATGCACGTCATTTTTAGGTATATATTTCTAGATAAACAGTGCTTGTATCCGCCTGAGTACTTTGTCAGCTGTTTGAGTCCATTAAAAAAAGTGTGTGACAGCGTTTCCATGGCAATTAGCCCCGAAATCACCGTACAAGACTCCCCTAGGTCACCTGTACCTGTAATGGTTTGACCTGTTAGTCATCATTCATTATGAGATTCACCCAAGCCACACTCTCTATACTTGGATAGCTTGACATTGAAAGGACATTATATCAGCAACTAGGGGTGAGTATTGGCAAGAACCTCACGATACGATACGTATCACGATACTTTGGTCACGATACAATACGTATCACGATATTGCGATATAAATAAAGATGAAAACACAAGTATACTATACCAAACTATTTCATTCAAAACAGCCTCTCCATTTTATTAATTCCCATGAAATTCACTGGAATAAATATTGAAAATAAAATGAAAAAAGGAGGGAAAAGTACTGCATTCACGCGTCTAAACATGAATCTTTTTTTTTTTTTGTAATCGATCTTTGGAGTTGAAATTGGGTGGCAAAGTATCGCGATATATTGCCGGATCGATATTTTTACCCACCCCTATCAGCAACATACGAGAATATTCAGTGTACCTGGTAAGGGAGGGTTCCCTTGTTGTTGAGGACAGCGACGCTGTAACCACGGTGACACTGAACAGAGCAGTGAGAGGACTCCCCTCCTCCTGTACACCTACAGAGACACACTCATATGTGGACGGTCCTTTTTGTCTGTGGTTGTGATGGTTCAGGGTTTCATCCTACCTGACGGAGGCGTGCTCCAACTGGGGAGGGCTGCAGCCGTCTGTCTGACACGGCTGCCGCAGACAGCTATTTCAGGGATGCAGGAAGAGGGAGAAGGAGAGGGATGAGAGACGGAGCAAGCAGCCAGGAGGCCAAAAACTCATCACTGTTTCTGAGCCAGGAAATTCACTCCAACTAAAGGGATAGTCCGAGGTTTTCGGGGAGGCTGTCACTTAGCAAAAAACGGAGCATGCAATCATCTATATATCATTTACCACCAAAGAGGCCGCTAGAAGCAAATCTTACGGACTGCCACTTTAAATAACTCAATTTCTGTGTGTGCACCTGATCAGTAGGATGAGATGTGTGCATGTGTGAAAGCAAGCGTCTGTGTGTGTGTGTGTGTGTGTGTGTGTGTTAAGTAGGTAGTTGTGGGAGAGCCCACCCTCTGATGCGCACCCGGTCAGGGCGAAGGTGCTGAAGTGGCAGGAGGTCCTCAGGGCCACGCCTCCCACCACCACAGACGGGGAGGAGAAGAGGAGGATGACCGAGGCCGTGATGAAGAAGGGTCGAGAGAGGTCGTGGGTCACGTTCACCACCAGTGGGTTCCGATGGCATGAGAGGTCATGTGTGCCTGGGTGGAGGGAAGGGTGTCAAGTAGTCCTTTAGCTTTGTTGTCCATTCTGTTGTTTGCCTTCATCAAATATATATCAAATACGTCAAAAGTACCGAGTGAGTGGTTCTTGCCAGTGGTATCGAACAGGATGATGGTGGCCGTCCTCCGACACTGCTCCACGATCCACGCGCCATCTGAGGCCAGGTACACCATCACGGAGGCCGCCACTCCGGGATGGACGAACCCCACCTGGATCCATAAGAAAAGTGGAAATAGACGAGAGAAAGAAAGGCAGTGATTCCAAGTTGACTCTGCTCTCTATGATGCAACTTTTCACAGCCACCTGTTTAGCCCTCAGACTGTAAGTGTCTCCCACTCAAAAGGTAGTAGAAGTATCACTTTTGGATCGCGTTAAATGAGACGGACGTCTTTAGAGAGCTGGCAGAGACGGATGTGATGGGAGCGCTCCTTCAGACGGAGACGACATATTTAAGGCCTTTCAGAGGCAGAAAGAGCACTTCAGGTGTTTCGGGGAGAGCTGGAAGATACGAGTGTTATCACGGCGGCTTTTTCAGACGGTGAAAGAGTCTTTAGGGAGGAGGCTGCAGAGATGTGGCTGATGCATAAAAGAAGCATGGGGACGGGAAGGAGACCCATTCAACAAAGAAGTGGAAATGATGAGCGAGAAACGAGAAAGAAAAAAAGAAGTGTGCGAGGAAGGAAATATGCAGACTCCAGACTGTTAAAGGACCCTATAATCCAGAGCACGGCGGACCAGGTTTTGAAGCTACCACTCAAATCAACAGCGAGCCTACGCTTAGTCTAGACCTGCAGAGCTGATCGTGGGAACCGCCGCTGTGGAGAGATGAAATAATAGAAAATGACTAAATATACAGCTTATTGCGATTCCCTGCGAACATCATCATATATCATCAATTCTATTCACATATAAACAAAAAGGTAGTTATATTTAATGTTTGAGAATCATTTTGAGTGATTAATAGCAGGTAATTCCATGTTTCTTCTTTTGGTCTGTTATGTCTGGGGCAATAAAAAACAATAATTATAAATTACGTTTCCATAACGATTCTATTTTTGGTTACAAAATGACTATTATTCCTTCAGATGCCAGTGTATTTATTGACTTGATTATGAATGATGAGTTAATTATATAACACTTGGTCTTCCACTATTAGTTAACTGGTCATGTTCATTACTGAATGATTTTCATGATAAGAACCCACTGGGGCAAAAAAAAAAAAAAAAAAAAAAATGCCCAAATGTAAATAAAGAACAAGTAGAGAGTTAGTCATGATTGGGTAATCGTCTACAGATCATTAGTACCCATAATTTGCAGCTGTCCTGGAAAATGAGTAATTTAAGTAAAAAAAATGCATTGTATGAATCATGCCATTGTTAGAACGTTAGGAATGTGTTGGCGTGTGTGTGTGTGTGTGTGTGTGTGTGCATGTGTGTGTGTGTGTGAGAGAGAGAGGCCCTTCAACCCTATTTTTAAAGGTATTGGAAAGTGCTGGAAGCTGTCGAAAATAGAGTAACCACCCACAGTCATTCAGTAGAGCGGAAAACAGACACACACACACACACACACACACACACGTAGAGGCACGTACCTTCAGCCAAAATGAATGTTCCAGGTCATTATTGGTGTCGGACTGGGCCGTGCACGGGAACCAGGAGTCTGTGGGCCCTTTCTCACTGGCCTCCAGGTGCTGGTACCTGCAGAGCTTCACACACAACCAAGGACACACACAGTGTTAACTATATTACAATAATATGATGGGTTTTCCTGATATTAAGATGACCTCAGTGGACCTTTAAACCTGTCCGTCTCGTATCGGGCACGTTTGTGGCTTCGTCACATCGTCGACGTTACGGCCAATGAAAGAAACAATGAAAGGTTCATATAATCTGAATATAATCAGTAATTTCATGGATTCGGCTGCACTACTTCGTGTCTTGAGGAGAGCCAACGGTCTCTGGTAGCGAAGCATGCTGACTTTCTTCCTGCAACTTTGATCTGTTTTGTTTATCGAACCTTTCCTCATTCGGGCAGGGTAGCATGAAAAGTCCCGGGAGGCGAGCCAGCTCGGAGATGTTGGACCCAGTGTGTCTGACACCGACACTCCTCCCATGATAAAAGGGGCTTAAATCATATTCTGCTTCGTTTATTGAAGTTTTCAGGGCACATAAGAACAGGCGGTTGAGTTTTTAAATGTCAATGCCCATTTCCTGATAGGGAAATGCCTCTATGATTACAAAGATAGTCATGGTTATAATAAATATTAAGGAAAAAACAGTTTGTTGAAAAGAAAAATAAATAATAACGAGTATATTAAACTACTGAAAATGACATAAAAGAGATAGCAATAGTGATACTGAAGTAAAGAATAAATAAATAAGTGAATAAAGAAGAATAAAATAAAAAAAAACTTTTTTTTAAACAGTAAAGATAAAGGAGAAGATTTAAAAGTGAAATCATGTTATTTTCCCAACTGAGCAGAACTTACTTAACTCTGCATCTTTTTACTGAGCGAGTTTCACCTGAACACACCTCTAAACACACCGTCATGTGATAAAATGCACACATTTTATGGGAGATGTCGGAGAGAAAACGACATCATGGATGTGTCGTCTCTTCATACTCAAATATTTATATGTAATAATTCTATCAACCAATGACGCGCTGACACATTACAGGCTTGTAATTCAATTCTCTCATGGAGGTCACTTTAACCTTTGTCTTTGTTTGTCTTGAGCATGAAAACAAGGCTCTCGTCTAATATCTTGATTAACCCGTGCAGAATATTAGAATATAATAAGCGATGCAAAGAGAGAAAGAAAGAATGCTTGTTTGTAAAGAACAAATGAAGAGAGAGAAAAGCTGAATATTGACTTTATCCTTCGGGGGACATCTGCTTTAGTAGAGGTCTCATGTCAAACTGAGTCACCACAGGCTGGAAGAACTGTTATAATATAGCTTCAAATGGATGGGTTGTATTGATTTCAATGGAGATGACTGTACCTGTTTTTGTAACTCCATGAACATCGGAAACTAATCTCAATTATCCAGAACTGATGCAGAAAACTTAACCTGATGTCTTGTCTGTTTGGTTTCCCCCAAATGTGTCCCAGAAGCAGTTTGATTTGCTCTAAACGCTGAATATCCATCCAGGACCGTCACATTTACAGCCCTGCATCAGTGCTAGTGAAGCTCAGTGGATATATATATATATATATATAGAACGTCGATGAGGATTCAGCTCTCCAGCTCACTGTGCTACCCGGACCAGAGAAGAACGCGTCTTTCAAGTTCTGTGTCGAAACGCAGCCAGCTGCTAACGCTGCTGGCCCGGGGGTTTGAGGGATTTCCACAATGGCCTCTGCAGGGAGTTTTATTGTCATCTGGAAGTCTTTTATGTGCCCTGTGGTTCATACTCCATACCTTGGTAAGTGATGGTTCTCCAGTGGCAGCGTGGGCGGGACAGCGGTTGGGGTCCTGGTGAGACGCGGTGGCGGTGGATGCCCACTGGTCTGTGTAGCCCAAAGGTGTGAAGTAACCGCAGTCCCGAACGCTGGAGCCGCCGCGCTCGAAATCCTCGCACACGCCGTCGCCGTCGAACACATAACACTGGCTGGGTTCACCTTCGGGAGACGGAGAGGAGAATGAGACAGGAGGATTTATGAAAGGATATAAAGCCTGGTTTCTTAATCTGGCAGGGGTTCGACACTCATCCCCCACTGATCGACTCCCGTCCAAAATCGAGTTGTCAGTGAACCAAATCCGAGCAAATCTATTTCGTGTTTTCGTTGGCCTCTCGCAACGTTAGCCACATCAAGTCATCCGTATCCGACTCTCCGTGCTGTCAACAGGCCGTAAATTATGGGAAGAGATGAACTTTGACTTCAATTAATTATTGAATATCACAACAATATTTTTTGGTTGCGTTAATAGGCAGTAAGAGAACCTCGCATGTGCCAGTTAGTTAAATCCCAGAAGCTTCTATAAGTCACGAGTAGCAACGGCAGGATGATGTGTTGCAAACAGCAAAGAATCCGTCAAAGTGATGACTCGGCGTTCTTCCACGTCCAGCAGAAATCAAACCTACAGACAAGAAGGTATTTCTTCTTGCTATTATTGGGTCTGCAAATATATTGAGAATGTTTTTTTTTTTTTTTTAGCAACTCAACTTTTATCACCCCTTTAAAAAAAAAATTAACACTTAGCAAGGGGGAAATAAAACAAAGTCAATAAATAGCTGTCAATGGGGGCGGAAAGTAACACCAGAGTAACATCTAATGCAACATGATACGCATATTTTTTATGGCAGGAGATTTGATAGTAAAACAGGAAAGAAGTTGACAGATAAACCAGGGCTGCCAATTAGTCGACCAGATGATTGTTTGGGAGTCAAAGGACGAGATATATGCTGTCGGAAATGTTCCCACGCGACTCGGTTCATCTGCAGGCAACGGGTTTCCTTATGCTAATGCCTTCAACCTGCCTTTTTATACCAGCAGGTCAAGCTAGCTAGCTTTTTCCGGGAGGTTTCGACCACAGTTGTGATTGTTTGGGAGTCGAAAGGCGAGATATAAGCTGTCGGAAATGTTCCTGCGTGACTCGGTTCATCTGCAGGCGACGGGTTTCCTTATGCTAATGTCTTCAACCTGCCTTTTAATGCCAGCATTTCAAGCTAGCTAGCTTTTTCCGGGAGGTTTCGACCACATCCTGTGATTGTTTGGGAGTTAAAGGACGAGATATATGCTGTCGGAAATGTTCCCACGCGACTCGGTTCATCTGCAGGCAACGGGTTTCCTTATGCTAATGCCTTCAACCTGCCTTTTTATACCAGCAGGTCAAGCTAGCTAGCTTTTTCCGGGAGGTTTCGACCACATCCTGTGATTGTTTGGGAGTTAAAGGACGAGATATATGCTGTCAGAAATTTTCCCGGGTGACGCGGTTCATCTGCAGGCGACGGGTTTCCTTATGCTAATGCCTTCAACCTGCCTTTTAATGCCAGCAGGTCAAGCTAGCTAGCTTATTTCGGGAGGTTTCGACCACAGTTGTGATTGTTTGGGAGTCGAAAGAAGAGATATAAGCTGTTTGAAATGTTCCTGCGTGACTTGGTTCATCTGCAGGCGACAGGTTTCCTTACGCTAATGCCTTCAACCTGCCTTTTAATACCAGCAGGTCAAGCTAGCTAGCTTTTTTCGGGAGGTTTCAACCGCATCTCGTGATTGTTTGGGAGCCGAAGGATGAGATATGCTATTGGAAATGTTCCTGCTGAATCTGGTCCTTCTGCAGGCGACAGGTTTCCTTATGCCAATGCCTTCAACCTGCCTTTTAATAGCAGCAGGTCAAGCTAGCTAGCTTTTTCTGGAAGGTTTCGACCGCATCTCGTGATTGTTTGGGAGTCGCAGGACGAGATACTGTCGGAAATGTTGCTGCGTGACTCTGTCCATCTGCAGGCAATGGGTTTCCTTATGCTAATGTCTTCAACCTGCCTTTTAATGCCAGCATTTCAAGCTAGCTTTTTCCGGGAGGTTTCGACTGCATCTCGTGGCCTCCATCAGTCGGTCAGAGTTTGCACGTAGAAACGGTGAGAAACATTTTAAAATGTCAATTTTAAGCTTTATTTGCCATATGCATGTTGACAAGCAGTCACAATGCCATGAAATGTTGTGAAGAAGAACCAGTAGACTCACTGCTCATTAGTCAAACAATAGCGTTTGAAAAAGTAGAGAAATGTAGAAAAAACAATTGTGCCGTGTCTTGAGCAGTTGTTATGGTGAGTTAAATTGTTGTTGAGTTGAGTTGTTTCCAAGCCAACATGCTCTTTTCCTTTCGGACGTAATTGATGATATGTGAATTTCGGCATGGAGGAGGAAAAAAAAGAAAACAAGAATTGGCGATTGTGTTCCCGTAACACTGTTGCACCTGAGCTATGAGCAATGAATACACGTGCAATAGAGTAACGGCGCTAACTTAATTAACGTGCATCGCAAACAGAGCGGGGGGAAACTCGAGCTTGAACAAAACAGCTTGTAATGCAGCAGCTATTCATAAAAATTGGGCGGAAAAAACATAGAGACACTTCAGACGTTTGGCCTCATTAACATCTGGACAGCTGCAGAAGTTCGACAGACAGTGCTGTGTCAGAGAGTCGGCGCTGACCATTTTGGCTCCGATTATTCGCCAAAAACATGTTTCTGATCAAAGAAAAAGAAAGAAGAAATCACAATTCAATGGCATATTGTCACCCCGAGACCTTTTGGCAACACCAGCTTTGAACAACACCTGTAAAAATGATTAAGTCCCATTAATTCCACACGTTTTTTCAAGACCTCACAAAAGAGGGACGACTCAACAATCTCTGACTTCGATTTAAGACCATCTGTTTTTTATTAAAGGCCCCCGCATGCTGTAATCATATTGTGCAATGTAACCTTTATTTAATCAGGCAGTTAAAAAAAAAAAGTCAAATAATCTATAAAACAAAAACGTGTTTAACAAACGCAGCTTGTCCGCGGCTCGTCGACCGCGGTGCGGTCGCCGCGGCGCTACAGTGAGTCCTGCGAACGTGACGGATGCGAGAGCGAGGGCAACTCAGCGGAGTCGGAGTTAACTGGGTCGAGAGAACGTGGCAAGAAAACCCAAACAAATATTCTATCTATGACGAAGAAGTACAACTGAATAATTGGTTTTAAGTGTTGCAATTTGTAAAAAGCTGTTTTTGCCAAGTTGTTTTCCTTCCTGGTCATGATGTCTTTTATTGTAAAACAAGAGATGTAATAGCTTCAGTCACGACATGGCTTGCCTTGGCGGGAGAGGAGGGGGGGGGGAGGAGGGGGCTCACAAATAAATTGACTGGATGATGGAAATTTTAGCCCTGTAATAAGCTCTCCCAACACCGACCCCGTTTTCTCTCCAGACAATAATGACGCCACACGGCCTACAATGGAAGCAAGAAAGTGGCTGAGTGGCTTAATGGAATATTATATATATATATATATATATATATATATATATGTGAGTGAAATCTAAAAAAAACAAAGAGGGGTGAACGCTGAGGGTGAATTTTAAAGCAGAGGAAGAGGAGGAGGAAGAGGAGGAGAAGGGGAAGAGATGGAGTAGGAGGAAGAGGCACACCACACGCCACAGAAGTGGAGCTGACTCCTCGCGTCGCTGTGGCGTTGGCGACTCCGTCGTTCCAATGAGAAACAGAGACGTTGGTACGCGGGCAAAAGCGGGCTGATTATGTGACTTCGAGGTCGAGGAACGCATGCTGTTCTTCGACCTTGTGCTTACAATGAATTCTGGGTAAACTCCCCATCCTTGTTGTGGCCTGCTGCGTGCTCCAGACAGCACTTATTCCAATTTATTTCGTGGTTATTTTGCAGGACGACCTGCAGGTCGATGCAAGGCTGTTGCATAGCAACGGAAAGGTGGGAAGACAGACGTAGACGGCGTGTCCCTGCATTGATGCGACTGCACGTATGGCACTCTGTGTGCATTTGGATGCAGAGTGGAGTTAAAGACTGGACATGAAACACAACGTGTGGTCGAGGTTCCTCAACAGGTGAATCTGTTTTAAGCCGCACGACAACTCAAGGGTTTCTTAATGGTTCTCGTCTTGCCATAAATCTTTGGGTCTTAATTCTCAGAGCAAATCAGGCATTCTTGCCAAAAAAAAAAAACCCCTCACCAGACATTAACCTGGCCTGAACCCTGACCGCAGTTGTTCTTTCCTTCTCGTTGGACGAAGAAGAAAAAACTAACAAAACAACATTAGCGAGAAAAAGGACCAGAAATAATGATTTGATTCCGACCTTCCAATCCTTTTAAGTGCGGGGTCAGCGTGCAACAATCGTCAGAAGCGGCGAGAGGCTTTTACAGCTGGTTATGATCTCTCTCACCGGGGAGAGCTGGCCCACTGTTGCAGATGTGATTTGATAATAAAAGATCACTTACTTTACATAAAGCATATCAAATAAAAATGGCAACGATGTCTTAAACACAACTGTTAGTGTGAGCCGATTTTTTCTCTCTCTCTTCCTCCAAAACCACAACACGATGTTTAATACAAATCAATACACTTCATTTATCAATATTCCCAAGCCTGTATCAATTGCTTGAAATGTTATAAAGCCCAAAACTTATTTAATAAAGGAAACATGCCCGACATGTGTTTTGAAACCGAAGCGTTACTGCTGAAAAGTGTTTTTCTGCTGTTTTCCCTGCCAGCCTGATGTCAAAAATCCTTAAGGATTCTATACAAGACTTGCGACTTAGCGAAAGAATAAAGTTACTTTTTTTTTCACTCTTCGGCTCATCTGTTTCCTCTTACGTTGCGGCGATGCTACATTAATGGTCTGTGGAATCGGTTCAAGCCAGAAGCTTTTATGTCTTGTAAATTAAATTTGATTGGCTTGAAATTTTTTTTCGTATTACTGCTGCGTGCACAAACGAGAGATTTCTGCTCTCTTACACTAAAAGTTTATATGGTGTTCATGTTTCGCATGTAACGGAGGGCAGAGGTGGTGGGTTTTGTTCTAGTACGTCGGGAGAGGAGAACCGTACGTCTGTGTTCGAACCCGGGGTTGGACCGCTCACCATTACAGTTGAAGCCCATCTCTTTGTGGCACTTCTTAGTGCAGCCGTCGCCATCCAACAGATTCCGTCGTCACACTCTTCCGTCCTGCAGAGAGAGATTAGCATCGTCATTTCCCACCCCGTCTACCATCGTGTTGAAACAGCCGGCGGAAAGTGCACAGACCCCTGTGTGAGGCCGTCTCCGCAGTAGGACTGCCCGTGGGTGTAGAGGAGAGGCGAGGAGGGATCGCTGAGGAGACCGTCTGCTTCCACTTGGATCGTGAACTGGTACTTGACTCCCTGCCTGACGGAGCTGGGGGAGGAAACACGAGGAGGTGGGAGGGGGAGAGAGGGGACAGGAGATGAGGAGACGAGCGGGGGGTGAAAAATGGTTTCGTGATGGCTCAGAAATTGTAAAAACAAAAATATTGGCGTAATAAAATTATCAAGTCGAAGTCCAAAGTTTGTTATGTTCTTCCGTGGAGCAGTAAGCAGGTTTTTTATTGCTTTTTACGGGCTTGTTGATCGATACCAAATTACTCATTCCATACTTGACAAAACGGGAAAGAATTATGGCGGCTGTCGGTGCCAGCGTAGCGCATCGATGACCTCATCCTCTCGTGGCGTCGCT
The DNA here is from genome assembly GCA_029853015.1 of Chelidonichthys spinosus. Taxonomy (NCBI): domain Eukaryota; kingdom Metazoa; phylum Chordata; class Actinopteri; order Perciformes; family Triglidae; genus Chelidonichthys; species Chelidonichthys spinosus. The sequence continues at coordinate 25,429,690 of CM056827.1, read as the reverse complement.
CGCTATGTGCTGCGTCGAGAGGAAGCGTGGTATCGCGGTGTGTCATCCCCAGTATGGGGGATTCTGTTATCTGTAACCTTGCAGTATCCCGTAACCTGGCAGCTCCCCGTCGCAGGAAGGGGTGCCTCACGATACCTCGGCTCCGGTTTCAGGGACTATCGATCTGTTTCGGTGGTTCTGTGCCTATAAATTAAAAAAAAAAGGCTCCTCTTCCCTGTGTTTCCAGCAGCAGATCTCCCGTTTCTATATCCGCCTGGTGCACAAATCACTCGCTATCTGAGGCCTGTCCACTTTCTCCACACTCTACAAATTCCCTTTATTTATTATGGATCAGATGAGGAAATGAAGAATTTGGAAAAACTCCCCCTCTCCCTCCCCCGTCCCCTGTCTATCTGCACTGTATCTATATTTGGATATATCCACAAAACCTGCCACAGCTCTCTCTCTCTCCCCCTCTGCTCTCAGAAGGCCCTTCACAATAATTATGTTGAGGTTGAGGTCATCTTTCCCCCCTTCCCTTGTTGCTCTCTGCAATTCCCTACATACCTAATTCCCTCCTAAACTTAATTAACAAAAATATTTTTTTTTGTTGTTGTTTTTTTTGCAGCATAAACTTTACAAGACCTTAAAAACCAGATTGGCAACACAAAGAAAATACAAGCTAGTGAAGTTTGGTGCGATCTCGTCTGAGGGTCTGTGTTTAAAACCGATCGGCGGGAGTTCATCTGCAAACGGTGATAATGGCAGACATCTTTCTTTAAGCACATTCACCGTATTCGCTCCAACGCTGTTCAAATATGTCGTGCGAAGAATGAAAACAGAGCTGGAGAGAGAAGTGACATTCCTGCATGCTTCCTCCCCACAACACCTGGCGGACGCCGCATCAAGTGGGCGTGATTAGTTGTTTTCGAGAGAGCGATGACGTTCCGACAGGCACTCGTCGAATGATCCGAGAGCTCCGGAAACCCGCCGCCCCCACAAATTTCCGATGTCTGACAGTGGGGGAGTCGCTTCGCGCTGTGATTGGTCGGTTGGTAATGCGTGTCATTATATCATCTCCCTATGATCTCTCCCACTTCAGATGGTGTTTCCGTCGCACAACAACGGTGTTCCCTCCTCTGGTCGGGGTGAGAGATGGAGTCAGGTTCAGGGAGGCGTAAAGGGGAAGCATATGGACGGGGGACCAGACTACGAGGACGGGGGACCAGACTTCCATGACGGGGGACCAGACTACGAGGACGGGGGACCAGACTTCCATGACGGGGGACCAGACTTCCATGATGGGGGACCTGACTTCCATGACGGGGGACCAGACTTCCATGACGGGGGACCAGACTTCCATGACGGGGGACCAGACTTCCATGATGGGGGACCTGATTTCGATGACGGGGGACCAGACTTTCATGATGGGGGACCAGACTTCCATGACGGGGGACCAGACTTCCATGACGGGGGACCTGATTTCGATGACGGGGGACCAGACTTCGATGAAGGGGGACCAGACTTCCATGACGGGGGACCAGACTTCGATGACGGGGGACCAGACTTCCATGACGGGGGACCAGACTTCCATGACGGAGGACCAGACTTCGATGACGGGGGACCAGACTTCCATGACGGGGGACCAGACTTCCATGACGGAGGACCAGACTTCCATGACGGAGGACCAGACTTCCATGACGGGGGACCAGACTTCCATGACGGGGGACCAGACTTCCATGACGGGGGACCAGACTTCCATGATGGGGGACCAGACTTCCATGACAGAGGACCAGACTTCCATTACGGGGGACCAGACTTTGATGACGGGGGACCTGATTTCGATGACGGGGGACCTGACTTCGATGACGGGAGACCTGACTTCGATGACGGGGGATCAGACTTCTATGATGGGGGACCAGACTTCGATGACGGGGGACCTGACTTCCATGACGGGGGACCTGACTTCCATGATGGGGGACCAGACTTCCATGACGGGGGACCAGACTTCGTCCTCGTCTGTCCCTCTCTTTCTTCCGATGGTAGTGGGAGTTTTGCAGGAGGGGACCGGCGAAGGATCCGGATCCGAGCCATCTCTGGTGTTTTTGACTCACATTTTGTTCACGTTCAAAAAGAGAAGGAAAGAGTCCCGTGCTCACTTTGCCTTACCTCTGCTGTGCTTCCTCACCCCTTTGCCTCACCCACAATATCTTCCACTTCATATTTCTTTTCCTCAAACCTCTCCTGCTCCCACATCTCTCATTTGTGCCTCTTGTATCTATAGCTTTTCCAATTCCTTCTCTCTCTCTCTCTCTCTCTCTCCCCTATCATCTCCCCTTCTCTCGTTTATCCCTCCCTCACTTCCTCTCTCTCCCCTTCTCTTCAAAACTCATTGCTCCCGAACTCCCCTTCTCCTCGCATCAACCCCTCACTGCCCTCCTCAGTCCCACATAACTCAATTCCCACCGGTTCTTACATCTTTTTGTACTTAGACACAGCTTGTGTAACACAGGAGACGTGTTCCCTGAAAAATAAACTGTTTCTGAAGCGGCGTCCACCTCCCAACTCCTTACCATCGGCCCCAAGCGATCCGAAATCACGTGAGGTAACTTGTCATATTCTGGCAAGTATTTCGGTGATATTTTTAAAAAAGAAAACTGGCTTGCGGGTTTATATTTGGATTCCGGTAATCATTTGGACACCCCCGCGATACGAGATGGGACTCTGTACAAGCTTACTTGACGGAGCACTGAAACTTCAGCATGCTTTTGATTGAGTATATGCTCGTTGAAAGAGATTTGGACCAGCGGCCGCGGCTCGGCATCCCCCATGTTGGAAACATTCGTGTTTTCAAACAGAACAGAACCAAACACTTTTGAGAGATAACTGTGGATTAGCAGACCTGAGGACACACACACACACACACACACACACACACACACATGTGGAGGTACGCTGTGAAACTTAAAACTCCATCTTGGCTCCAACTAACTTGTTTTGTTTTTCGCTTCTTTACCCCCTAGTCTTCTTTATCGTCTGAGTGTGTGTGTGTGTGTGTGTGTCAGCATTACTTCTTGGCACAGTAAATATATCTCTGCACCTTGAGAGTAAACCAGACTGGGGAACTTGCCTCAGAGGGAATCCTGGGTATTTTTAGAGGGATTTTAAACAACGCACCTGTCATTTCCTGTTACACACGGCGGTAACATCTACCTGTGTGGGAATCTCCAGCTGGGGTCTCTATTGCAACGTGTCGAGGGCCCGAGAGCGAATGAATGAAATGAAAGGTGAAAACGTGACAGTGAGGTAACCTTCGTCTACCTGTCGGTGAACGTCTGCTGGGTCTGAGGCGAGGGGGGTTTGCCGGCGAAGGGCGGCTCCCGCTGAACCCTGTACAGCAGGGGCCGGCAGCCGGAGCACAGCGGGCTGCCGGCGCCCGAGGACAACATGGCGGCGTCGATCTCCATCTTCTCGTCGAAGGTGCAGAGCTTCATGGCGGCGATGGCGGCGCCGTGGGTGTCGAGGCGCAAGGTGAAGGGCATGTCGCAGAAGACGTGCTGCGGTCCGAGGTTGATGCTTTTCCCCGCGTCGGTTATCAACTCCACGTTAGCGACCGCCGGGTTGTCTGGGAGGGAGACACGGATGTTTCACATTTGACAGAGCGACCCTCAAGGCTGATAGTGACCCGGTGGAGGGACCCACTATTAAACATCAGTATACAAATGTTCCTTAGTTCCTTAGATTTATATATAAGTTGTATTCATGTTCAGGTGTGTTTGTTTGTTGCTGCATGACACTTACTGGAGGAGATGTAGGTGACCCAGAGCGTGAGCGTGTGCGGCACCACGGGGTGCAGGAACCTCAGCGTGAGGGTGCAGCCCTCCGTGTCGGGACACGGCGACGTCACGTTGGTGTCATAGAGGCTGAGCTCGGGACTCCAGGCCTGCAGGCTGGGCTCGCAGGGCTGCTCCACATCGGGCGGGCCTGAGGGTTCGATGACATCACACATTTGTATTCATGTAGGGCTTTCAATCACTTCTTATTCACACGTCATCACTGTACTTATATTTCTGACAACTTTGTAGTTTTCCTCCCTACATTTTAAAACCAAATATCTGTACTTTCTACCCATGTTTTCCAAACAGGCTTGTTGCTTTAGTTTGAGGGGAATTACGCTTTTTTTTGTATTATTAATATGATTATTAATATAATCTTGCAAAGAAACAGCCGGTAGAAATGTCCTTCTTCGAGGACATTCCTGTACTTTTCCACTTGCTTTACTTGAGTAAAGAAGTTGAATTAGTACTTCTACTCTCACACAAGTACTTCTACTTGAGTAAGAATGTGTAGCGTGTCATAGTAGACGGCGACGCAAATTCCTGACAGAAATCTGTCTAGAATGTTTGATTTATTAATTTTTTTTCTCTCACTTTGACCAACAGGACAACATTTATGTTACTATGGTAACAACAGCTCTGACTCTTTTGATGTTTACTACCACGACAGAGAGGTACTTCAGCAACTCCGGTGGGGAGGGATGACATCACACACGTGGTGAAAGATGATGATTGGTCGTCTTTATGATTGAAGAATATACGTGCACATCAGGCATATTTCTTTTTCAGCTATACAGATGGGCAGAAACAATACCGGAGACGTGATTTTTCTTTCTTTTTTTAAACACTGCCCCCTACAGTTTGGGAGAGTGTTAAAGATCCGAAGATTTCCTCACACAATCCGCGTCGTCTCATGTCCGTGCGACGGCCTGTTCAGAAAGCACAACCAAGGCTTAACTGTAACTGGAAAACAGGACGGTAGCTAAATAAAAAAAAAGGGTGGCATGAGTCCCCTTCTCTGAATAAAGATTCAGGAAATGGTTCTTTCTAGAGGGAAAAAAATATCTCCTTTTGCTCAACTGTGTCTGTGTGTGTGTGGCAGTCAAACTAACCCGGTTCAGGGATGAATCCCACTTGCTTCTTACCTAATGTATCTTTCATTTATCAGGGACAAAGGCAAGTAAAGTCAGAAACCTTAAGCAGAACCGGGACCTTTGCATCAACCTGTTGGTAGGACTTTGAACTTTTAAGGCCCCTTACCCAATCAGCTTCTGGCTACTAACGAGGGGATCCAAGTGAGGACACTTCAAATCGAAACGTTCTGTACTTTATCGAGCAAATTAATGTCATAAATAATACTTCTAGTTGGGTTTTTGGTTTACCCTAACATTTAATTGTTTATTGTTAGAGTGTCTTCGATTAGCACAATAGAATCGCATTTTGTTAAATTCATCCATTCATTGAGTTCCAGAGAAAGCCAAATAAAATGAGGGTGTTCTGAGGTGTTACATATTTCACGGCGTCTATGGAAGCAGCGGCTCGACGTTAATGTGCATAAAGATGAAGCGGAAGTGTTAAACGGTAAATTCTATAGGCTGATGCCAATGGCTTCCTACATTTTCAGATTCATAAAATCTTCGTTCTTCTCCGAACTTCGATCGGGCTCCTGGGTGAGAAGCACATCCTACGCACTGCTGAACACATTGTCTTTCCTTTCTCATCCTTTTAAATAGCTTTTTTTTTTAGTGCAGTATGGCAGAACCAAATGTTTTGTGTTTAAATTTGAAGCTTTTACTGTTTTCTTATGAATATTTTATGTTATCACTCTCAAAAAAAAAAATGCTGAAACCAAATACTCCGTACTCTTTAACACCCCAGTGCGTGCCTCCCTTTGTGACCACAGTGAAAATGCTGATTTTTGAAAAAGGCGAAACGCCAACAAATATGGTTTGAAGTAAAATCATAAATAAATAAAAATGCATTAGATTAAAAAAACATGTTGTAACTTTTGGACTTTACAACGCTACGGAGTTATTAGAAATGTTTGGATCACAGGAGACGATCCAACGTGACAACCGCTGGAATCTAAGTAGGAGTATTGTAATACAAGTGGTATAATACCACCCAAACATACTAGACAAGCAGTATAATGATGTGAATGAGGCTTCGAAGCTATTCGGTCCAGTCCCATTTGCCAGATGTCCATGAAAATCACACATTCGGTGGGATAAAGTTGTTGCTCTTCGTCTGCAAGACATTCAATGACTTTAGAAGATAAAATTACCTTTTTCTTTTCTTGTTCCATTGCCCCCATGTGGCCAAAAAATGTATCAATGCAGCTCTAAGATTTCCAAGTATGTGGACGCTTGTTTGTGTCCTTCAATCATTAGAAATCGATATGCTCATGCGTGTTGTATTTCAATACTTTCATGAAAAAAAATTGTTGAATTGCACGAGAGAATAATCCCAGGTATTTATCAAGTTACATTATACTGTCAATATCAACCAACACAGGCTTCTTTTTTTACATTCTCGTACATCTTATCCGCAAACCGCACACTCTCGTCATGTCTTCATTTCTTACTTTACATAAATTACTACTTTTTTGCTGCGCCCACAACTCATTTCCTCCTCAGTATTATACATTTCCACCTTCTATCCATCAGTCGGCTCAGACAAGTAATATTATATTTTCATCCCCAACCAGGTATGAACTCTTCTACCCTTCTCTATTCACGTTTGCACTACTGCACTTCGACTTTAAAATGTCCTAATTTTAATTATTAACCAATTTAATGTGTCATGCAGCGCATAAATAAATAGAATCCCTCTCAACTGAAGAAGGGTTTTCCCCTCGGCCTGAAAACCAGTTAAGATTGTGACACCGTCAACATTTTCAGGAAATGTAAAAGGACAAATCTGCCAACAATTCAAGCCAGCAGTGTTTTGCCTTTAAACTTGTGCTCTTTGCGTTGCCAGTCGTGATGCCCCTCTCCCTTTCCTTGCTGCAATGTTGCCCATCTCCGTTTGGCTGACGACGTGACCCCTGCGCATCGCCGTCTTAAGAAGTGGGAAAGAGAGTGAAACGGGGAGCCAGGAGACGCCAGCAGACTGGCTGTCTCCTCAGCTGTGTGCATACCAGTGTTTCGAATAAGACTGTAATTGACTCTTTATCATCATTATGGTCCCACAGCGAAAGAGAGGGAGCCATAATCCCCCATGTTCCTCCTCGCCGCTTGTTTTCAAAGCATAAATTCCAGCCGAGGATTTCCACATATTTGGGTAGAGTTTCCACGGAGAAAGAAAGTGTTGTTGCGCTGGTAAAGGTATTTCTTTCTTTTCTTTCTGTATCTTTCATGTTCCCCACCCTCGTCACCCTACATGTCATGCCAAAGGAAAACCAAGGACCATGTGCTTACATGACGTGTAATGTGTTATAAATGTACAGTGCTATACCATTTTTTGTTTTTAGTTTATGGTGGAGGTTCAGCAACTCAAACATTACCCAGAGTAGACAGTTTGCCTAATAATCCGAGTTCTCGCTTTGGCTTAAACAAGACAGAGACAGAGAGAGGTCTGTAGCTGAGGGCAATTATCATTTAATGATTTTCTGCTTTTTCCTCGTCCAGGAGCCATTAGCCTCGCACGCACCTGAAATTTACAGAGTGTGTGTGTGTGTGTGTGTGTGTGTGTGTGTGTGTGGGAAGCAAAAGTCAAACTCTCAAGGACACAAACTCAAACCTGAGACCGCCACATTCCTCGCCGTCAATAATTATTGACAAAGACGAGCGTTTCAGGCAAAGAACTCTGCTTATGACAGCTGTGGATTTTAAGGATGACAGATGAGTCATCAACTATTGGCCTCCTCGCCACTACCGGTTTCCATTTCAACTTGGCCATTATTTATTGGAATAAATAGTTGATGAGGATTTAGTTGTGGCTTTAACTTGCTGCTCCAGCAATCTCACACTGGCTTGTAGGAGGGATGCATTAAGAAGGAATATATAAATAAAGGATTTTTGACTGACCAACTGCCTCCTCGGGGGTCCAGTATCCTGACGTGTCACAGATGCGAGGGGAGGTAGCCTCGGTGGCGTACTGGTGGAAAACGCCATCTTTCTCACAGTCGCCACAGTTGGATCCGGACTCGTGTGAAGAGGAGCTGGGACCAAAGGAAACACAGTTGCTGATTTTTTTGACATGACATTGACATTGGACCAGCTTGCTTGTTTTTTTTTTTGTTTTTTTTCTCGAGATCGACAAAAACTGAAGGAGACCGGGAACAGGGGGAAGACACGGGGAAAGTAGAGGGGGGGTGAGTTGCAGTTGCGGGTCAACATTGACCTGGAGGAGTTGATTCGAAGCTACGGTTGCTACAACGCCAGAATAGGTTACAACTGTTCGTTATTAAAGCATGAGGAAGTATGACCACATTGTTTTGACCAGGTGTTTTTGTTCAGGGGGTAAAAATATGAAACACGAGCACCAATTAAAAACGGTACTGGCTGGTACAAACGGCTATTAACTGTTGTTCTGCTCAGCAGTTTTTAATCGACCAGGCATTACATGTTAATTGGCCATTACGCTATTTTACTGGGTACCATCATGTGTTTCAATGATACAAGTTGTAAACTTATCACACTTTGTAATCGATGTTGGGGGCAACTTTCTGGCGACAACGTTTAAAGGTTGTAACATAAATGATCACATTCATGTTTTTACCTTACGATCCGCTAGCTGCCCGCCCCATAAGGAGGCCGTCAAAAAAACGCGTCTCTCTAGGCAGCCTAGGCTCCGAGATCGCACACAAAAACAAATGGTACTACCAACACCTCAAAAGCAAAATAAACAGCGTTCCAACCAATCACGTTCATGAAAATCCGCGTCGATGATCATTTTCAAAACACGGGAGGGAGGGGCTAGCTGGCTCTGTTTGTTTTGGATCTCGCAGCGGAAGTGAGGGCAACCAGAATCGCTGATACAACTTTTAATACTTCCCATTTTGATGAGAAGCCATTGAATGCATCGTGTCATTGGGGCTTAGCTGGCACGTTCAACTCTACTCGTTATATATATCTCACTTTGAAGTAAGGACTATCTGTCTGTATGTTTGTCTCTAGTCAGTAAATAATGCCAATTAAGACCCCATGCAGTCGTACCTCTGATAGAGCGGTCCCCTTATTGGTGGCAGCCAATAGATGGAGACAGAATCTGGACTCTGGTCCGTCACTATGGGGGCCAGAGGGATGGGGGCGGGCTGCTGGTCTGCCATCCACTCCTGGTAGACCAAGTCGAGATAACAGTGCATCCGGGCCACTTGGTTGGGAGTGAAGTGGTTGGTGCAGTTGTCGTCTGATGGTGGTGCGATGAAAAGTCCAGGTCATTTATCATCATGGTCAAACGTGGTGTGTCAAGAGATACATTACTTTTCAAGTCTGTCCACTTGATATGGGGAAATATCATGTCCCCAACAAATTATATGGATTAAAGACCTTCATAACCAAGAAACATAGTTTGTCTTCTGAATTCTGTGGGTCGTTGGTTCTCCTAAACATGTCCTACAATATACCTACTATCAATCACAAGTAAGGGAAGTGAAGCATGCCTGCACCTGTGTAACTCATGTAATTGCTATAAGGTGTGTCCTGGTACATGGTGACCCCGCAGGTATCGTTGACGGCTCCGGGGTCCTGGCAGGCTTTGGATTTGGGTGTTGGTGCGGTGTCAGCGCACAGATCTCCTGTCTCCATGGACGGGCTGGTCTCCTGCAAGTCACACAACTATGAGCAAGGTAATCGGGGAGATAATATATCAATTTAGAAGTAGGGCCATTTTCTCATAGACTCCCATGCAATCGGTCCTCTTTTTGCAACCAGAGGAGTCGCCTCCTGCTGGACATTAGAAGGAATGTAAACACTTCAGCTTGGCTTCACCTCTCGGACCCGGAGGTCGCCGCATAGTGAAAACAAATGACCTTTGTGGTTATATGGGTTGGGAAAAGGTTTAACAGTCCTACCTGACATGGGTCATCACAGGAGTCCCTCTCGCTCACCCCCTTGAAGACATGGTACAGTCCGAGGATGTGGCCCATCTCATGGATCATGGTGTTGTGGTGACCCATGGTGCCAAAGTAGGCCGGATTCAGCACCATCCCACCTGAGGGCAAAAGATCAAATTCACAGTATGCGTCATAACGTATATCTAGATATTTTTGTCTTCTAATAAGACACTCAGTCACGGTAAATATATTTCTAATGATGGAAAAGGGATTTAGAAAAAAAACTGTGAGACGTCACAAGGTACAAATCTAAAAGAGCTTTTCCTGTCCAGACTGTGACACCTCATTGCACAACAGGATGTAATGATTTGGAAAATTGTCCTTGAACAGGTAAACCGGTTTAGTGCCCTTTGGCGAGACACGCCCGACAAAACAAACGTGGTAATGCTGTGAAAAGCTCATTTCTAACTACCAGCTGTGTGACTACTCAACTCCAGTTTCACTCTCTGCCGCAGAATTCCCAAAAGAGAAACAGACCTCCATAGTAAAAAAAAACTAAGCACTGTGACATTTAAAACCAATTAGGAATGAAGTAAAACTTAAGTACTTTAAACCAAAAACAGGAAACTGGCTACAATAAGGTGGCTATGGGTGGATAAGGGCCCTTTTTTTTATTTTGCCTGCTCAGAATATAGAGGAATGCACTGCAGAAACCTTGTATTTGTCGTTTTTGTAGCTAAATGCTAACACTTATTCACTTCTGTCTCACTTGTACTTGTAGTTTCATGGTCTTGAATCCAACCTATGATTGGTTGGATGATTAGGAGGAAACTATCAAGTACAATCACTGAAAAACAATGGATTCACATAATAAACATTATATATAGATATAACGTTGTTGCTAATATCCCTGCATGTGTTCATGTAAAGAGGAGAGTTTTGAATTGTGGGTGACCCGCAGGATAAACGGTGGGTCAGACAGACCGATCGTAATGAGAGAACAGAAGGAAAATCCGGCCTCCCGTCTAATCATGAATGGTTCACAGAACTTGGAGAAGCATTCGGTAACGAGCAGACAGAAGGAAGCGAGTGGAAGAACACAATGGAAAACTACCATCTTTGTGCGTTCAATTACTTTTTCTAAAATGACAATAATGACCCTACCCTGACGTCCATGTTTAAAATCGGTGTACTGATGCTGAAGAGCTCTCCTGCAATGTTTCCTTTCTGCTTGGATGTTGTTTGCGTCCCCTCCGCTGCCCCTCGCTTACAAGGTTCAAGTGAGTCCATGCACCGCGGACAACAGAACCATTCGTTTTGTTTGTCCTCGGACGTCCTTTCCGCATGGAAATCTTGGCCGATCAAAGATCTGAATGCATATAGCACATTCTGTTCTCGACATTTTGTTTTTCTATAAAAGAAATACTAACCCTATGCTACGAATCATTAACAAAGTATCCCAAAGCCAGCAGTAGTTAAAAATCAGCTATGGTTTTGAGGCGATTGGCAGATTCTTCTGAAAGTGGAGATGCTGATTTCCTGCAGCACGCTGATAATCGCAGAATCAAGAACAGACCTGACAGTTATTGGTTTTCTAATTAGAAACAGTGTTTTCAGCGGTGGAGACATTGAATAATGAAGACATTAAATATAAAGACACTAAGCTGCAGGACCTCCGGAGACAACTTGTCATCCACTAAGTTGTTTTTAAACGGGGACAGATGCCGAGCGACTGAAACAATTGTCGCGCTGGAGGCGACAGTCGGCTGAGGACTGAATTCAACGGTTTGATTTGAATGTATAACTCGTACTCTGACATTAGAACTGGCAGCATTAAAGTGGTTCAATAGTTATCTCAAGCCCATACATCGACAGAACAACATGTTACATGCTATATAATTACCCATTATCTTTCCATAACCGGGGATGAAGCTGTGTCAAAAGAAGCTTAAAAAAAACGAATGCTGGTGCAAATATTTCTCTTTTTGTTGTTGTTTTGCATTCATTTTACTGAATTATCATTTTGTCCTAATTCCATGCTATTTTCTCTCCATATAAACGTTTTTGGAAGGCAAAAACTTTGAACATCATTGATCTGAAGCTCACTGTGACTTTCATTGAATCAACCGGAGATGTTTTTGATTACTCGGTTATAAGTTTAATTTATTGAAATTCTTAAAAAGAAATATTCTCCCTCCTTAAAGTAAAACTGCTCATTTAATCGAACCATCGAGTATTCAATTCCTAATTATATGAACCAATGAAAAGCAGAAAATCCAGTGGAAAATTGTATTAAATATTTATGAATAATTCATCAAAATCAATCCTGAAATCAATTTGGATCTGTCGGGTAAATAAGACAAAGCTTTGTGTCTTCACTGAATCGTGATCCGGATCCACTTCACTACGTGGGTTTAACTGCTCGTGACTGAGAACCCATGACCTTCTGTAGCGAGCGGTAATTTACATGTTTTGCCATGTACGTGTTTTCCAGTGAGACGTTTTCTTGAAACGATAAATGGTACATTTGTGTCTCCTACTTTTGATTCCACTCACTACTTTGTACTCGCAACGGAAGGGGGGGAAGAAAGTGCATCAATAAATAAAGACCAGCTGGCAAGTTGACATGGTAACAAACGGTACGCTGGTCAAGTCATGTCAAAGTTATTTATACAGCCCGGTATCACATAAACCTTTCAAATCTGCACGGCACAGGATACCCTCTGTCCTGATCGGCCTTGGTTTGGGATAAGGAAGGAAAAACCTTTTTAACAAGCACGCGCTGCGTTTGTTTGTTGGGTTGTTGTTGGGTTGATTAGCCTTTTCCAGTGGAAAGGGGTCTAATGATTGGAAGAGGAAAGAGGCAATGTGCCGGGGAAAACCTCCGCCAGCTCCAAATGCTCTCGCCAAAGCGGACAGCAGATGATGGAGGGCCGAGGGAAAAGATGAAGGGATGGATGAAGAGGAAAGAGGAATGGGGGGGAAAAAACAGAAGAAAATAATGAAAAATCGGGCAAAGGAGGAAAGAATTATTGGTACGAAGAGAGATAACGGATTCAGATGCAAATGTGAATAAAGACGGAAGTGAGAGACGTGGAGATATGACGGTTATGTGTGATTTAGAGGAGTTTGATGCACTTACCTTGATGAGTAAGAGCCTCCTTCGCCCACGGCCATGTTGCAGCGCCCGCCAGCTCTTCTCGCACAGAGTTGCTGGCGAAGAAAACATTGAGTGTGTCGGCGCCACTCAGGTGAAGCTCCTCCTTTAGCTCCTTCACACTCATGTAGGCCCTGAGCAAATGCATTCAAGAGTAGACATCCATATGTTAGAGTGAGAATGTGATCCTTTTCTCAGTACGCTTGCTTTTAATGCTCAACTAAAAATGGCTGCCATATGAAACAGTATTATAACAGCATATGGTGACGTATTTCCACCTTCTCCAGCTCCGTGCAGAGCCGTGGCTGCAGATCGATTGACGGATGAATGTCGTGATGTCATTGGTTGAAATGGGTCAGTACTAGCCGATGTAAGCATGCATCATATTTGTGACTCAAGGCATTTTTCATTTCAGCTCGACTCCAAATCTTTACTTCTATCCCTCAGAATGAAGGCACACAAGTATTCCTTTAGACAAGTGAGTGATCATTTCTGCTCACGGTGATGCAACTTGTTATGGTCGAGGGTCAATTCAGGACTGTGTACTCTCGGTGCAGGGCATCATCTTCAGCAGACGACCCATCAACATCTCTCTCTCTGCCCCGAACGTAGCTTCCAAAATTATAATTGTTTGAATTGGTCAGGGTACCCTTCTGTAATAAATTACCCCCGAGGCACTTTGATGTGTGAAGCCGACTTTGTTTTCCCTGGCTGCGCTGATGTCACATGTCATTTTTCCTCCTTTGCTTTCATAGCTGGAAACATAAGCGGCCATCGCCGTTAGGCCTTGCTGGGTCTGAGAGCCTTGCAGTGGGGTCTCGCCGCCTGCCCAATCCGCCGCACGCCAGGCAGTTAAGGCTTTTAGCCGAGCCTCCTGTGGTTTTCTGGAGCACTGCAACCCGCCTCTAGGTGTGTCTCTATGTGTGTGTGTTCACTTCGTTGCTTTCTGTCTGGGGTTATCCAAGTCCTAAGTTGTGCATAAGTACAGCGTTGGGTCATATTTACATTTTGTTCCATAAATCACACATCGTGTTCTTTCATCTCGTGTGTTTTTCAACGATTATAACATAATGGATCATTGTTTCATGTTGTATTGATAAAAGGGTTTAATCGAGTTCAGCTGTGGGGATAACTTTGTTAAAATTACTAAGCCATACTTTAATATTTACCTCAGTCTTAAGTATATTTGGACGATTAGTTTTATGTCGGTTTGTTAAAAAAATAAGTTAAGCTGTAGGACATTTATACATATTACTTAACCGTGCTTCAACCTTAAAAGATTAAAAAGTGTTTGTTGTTTTGGGTTTTTCTTTATTACATGAGAAATATCATTTATATAATTGCTCATTAAAAACCCTTCAGCTTTGGCTCGGTGCTGCTCACGTTGTTCCAACAGCCCGAAGGATAGACAGGTGAGCTCGTGACCTCAAATCTCAGCTTTCAGCTGCGAAAAATCTAGATGGATGAAAGCAGTAATCCCTATTCTCTCATACACTCCTTTCAAAAAAAAAAAAAAAATGAAGCACTTTGCTTCTAAATTGGTCCAAAGGTGCTCCGCCAAGAACCCTCCGTGTGTGTAATCCTCCACATGATGCAATCCCTCCCTGAGCCCATGTGTTGTACTGTAAATAAAAACATGTTTTCTCGGGCACTTTGCCCGACTAAATGAGGTTGAAGATTTAGGACGTTTCAGAGCAACGCAGCTCTCACTTCATTACTGAAGCCGAGTTCAGCCGAGGCTGCGTGCAGCATCCATCAAGCCGGGCTGCGCAATTACAAGTGGCAGAAAGTTGACCACTAAAGAGTCGACTCTTCAACTTCTGAGACTCGGAGGATGCCTCGGTGGAAGTGTACGGCCAACCTGGCAAAAAAAATAAATAAAAATGGCTCTACTGGACTGAAGTGAAAGCCAGGGTTGTGAATTAACAAAACAAAAAAAAATACCATTTGTGGTCAAAGTCAAACACTGTGTGCAGAGTCAGCATTAATGTAATAGCGTAGATGTGTGTCCACTTTAAATCCTTGTTGTGAAGTCTCTCACGCTGAAACCTGAAGAATCAGACGGCACCACTTGGGGGATTACACACCGAGAGCAGCCAACCTTTTAACGTATTACATTCCTTCACTTTGCGCAGTGTTACGCGCTGAAATAAAGTAAATAAAAGCATCTAACAGTCCAAACTGTTGCTCCTTGGGCTTGATGAATGCAGTGCTTGGAAGAAGATACCGGCACTCACAGGTAATATATTAAAAAGAGACAAGACTTCGGTGCAAGAGCGTACTCGTACATACTTGTATGCAAACACCAATGTTTCATGTTTGCAGATGAATACAACTAAACTGCACTCTCAATGACGTTTCCAACTCAATTCTTTCATTTTTAATCGAATATGACTTCCAAACCCTAGGAGCATTTCATACAATATTTTGCGCGGTTATCATGTTTTCCAAAAAAGCCAGTAACGCTAGCGGTCCTCTGCTGACACCAGTGATTCTAAAAGGGAGGTCGGTGGCCCGCAATATCATTTGGTGTAAATCACACAATTGTGTGGTATCATGAAAAATTGCATATCTACAGATGTGGGAGTGTTTGAGCAATGAAAACAGGAGTATTGTGTCCATTTTCTTAGGTCAGCATCACACTGTGTCCCTGGATAATTGCAGAAAATAAGCTCTGTGGTACTTACGAGTTTTGTTCCGCAACATAATCTTCACAAAAGAACACCACTGTTCTGATATTTGAAACTTGAATTCAGTCGTCAGAGGAGAAATGCTAATGCTATTCACTAAGCTTTAAACAGATGCATGAATGCAACACAATGAGGCGGACATAGTCGGTGTGTTTTGGCCAAAAACAATGAATTTCGTCATATATTTATATCAAAATCAAACATTTTATTCTTCCTGTAAAATGAAATATGACGCATGCTTACATCAGCTACCAACCAATTTCAACCAATAATATCACGACATCCATTAGTCTGCAACTCGAGGAGCTCTTTTTAATTTTCCCAATGTTTTGCTTCGACTTTAAGGCGTGTAAAAGCTTCAAAATTCATGAGAGGGGTATTTTCACATTTTATATCAAAGAACCAAACTTTAAAATCTCCACCACAGCCCTTATTTCAGACATGTAACCCAAAACTCATTTTTAAAAAACCCTGACAGTCAAGCTAAGGTTTTCTCAGAATTAAGAGTCATAATCTGTATCTTTGGTGGATGGTCATTTTTTTTCTTCCCACAACCAAAAACACAACAGCGAGGAACGTAAGGGACGGATTAAAGATAGTGTTTGTCTGGTCTAACATAAGCAAAATTCAATAATGCATATCCTGCTAACATTAATCGAATATGACTTCCAAACCCTAGGAGCATTTCATACGACATTACTTTGTGCGGTTAAAGATCATGTTTTCCCAAAAAGCCGGTAATGTTAGCGGTCAGGGATTCTCAATGGGGGGTCTGTTTTCCTCCTTCCAGGGGGTCCACAAAATAATTTGATGTAAATCACACAATTGTGTGGTATCATTAAAAAATGCATATCTACAGGGCAACGAAAATAGGAGCATTGTGTCCATTACGCCCAGTCGTGTTAGCGTTGGGCTTCTGGAAACGCATACACCCCTTCACTCACTAAAACCCGATAAAACCAAACCTCTGCGTCTTTGTCATCGCGTTTGACATTTTGCACATGACCACAGATAACATAAGCATGTAGTGACTTGTATGCTCACATGTTTATTTTGTTTTCTCCATCAAAAACTGGCCAATACATACCAGGCCACTTGCTAACTTGTTCTACCCATCACTGGTGGTTTTCACTATTGCTACAAGCTGTAAAACGGTCCATAACGACAGTAACTAAGGGAGGCGGGGCTGAGCAAACGGTATTTGCAAACTCACTAGCATAAAAAATGGCATCCACCGAACGTGTGATACTGTGAATCGACAATCTCAATGGTGTGTGGAGTTGCAACGACGTCTCTGGGAAACCTTGCCGTTACGTTTTTTATAAGTGAATAAAACATGAGCACAATTAAAAACCTGATACTCATGTGCACGCAAAGCATCAAACAAGGTTGGAAGGGGGGCTTTTGTTCTTTCAGGGGAGTTGCCTGGAGCTCATACGAGTGCAACGTCCAGGATACAAACTAAAAACTGTTCCTGGACATGTGTCTCAGCATAAATTAACACAATGTCCCCCCGCCACCCCATCACTCCCTCTCCACCCTTTGCATCTCCCTCTCTCTCTCTCTCTCGCTCTCTGTCCACCCCCCTCCTTTCCTTTATTGTAATGCCAGAATCTGCGGTGTACCTGGCCATCGCTCCGGTGCTGGCTCTCAACAAACAAATCTGTGTCGTGACAGCAGCTGGCTTGAAAAAAAAAAAAAAAAAAAACTCCGGCCCTTCACTGGCCAAGAGCAGCTGCACACATATAGGGTCCGAAAATCGGAATACCCAGCCAAAAGCACAGGGGAAGGAGGGGAGGTTCAGCGCTCCACAAACGTCAGCGATGTGTCATCGTCACATTAATTTGTCTCTCCACTTGAGGAAGATGCGTGCTTGTCGAAGCACTCGCACACACACACACACACAGGAAGCATTGTCAACAATCCGGGGTCTGGACCTTTCCAGAAGACCTACACTACTGTTCATCCACGGAGCCCAGTTTAACTCTGTATTGGCTGTTAATGTTGTTTTGTCGTGGGCGGTCAGCAGCTTATAGACAGGACATCTGGCAGGAAGTTAGATCTCTACTTAGACAACATGATCTCATCCCTACTTGTCATATTATGCTGCTTGGGGGTGTCACTATGAGGACGCATTGCGTCTATGATGAAACCACGTAGTTGCAAATAACATCATGGTCTGGCTTAAAATAACTACGTTGTAATGTAACATGCAGAGCGGATGTAATCATTGTGACGTCGCCCGTTGGTTTGTGGAGTTCGGCATTTGGGCTGTCGCCGTCCTGTACTTTTTCAAACCAATGAACGGAGATTGTGGTTTGTGGACTACGGTTTTTAAGCCTTGAGATCGGCATTGTGGCCGTAGCCATCTTGGATTATTTGCAACCAGTGAAAGGAAGTGATTCCATGTTTGGACTGTGGAGGAGCGACGGGTGGATCTGATAAATGATCTATCTGGATTCTGGTGGGAAGCTGCTAACAAAGTTTGCTTCATAATTCAAGGTCAACTTTACAGGTAGCGTGACCTGTTAATCACAAGGTAGCCCCGCCCCCTAAAGCATCCTCTGCTTTATGATCTGTTTGGTCTTAAATGGACCATAATATACTAAATGAACATCATGCTGGATTGAAGAAGACTTGAAACTAGAGCTTGAGACCATAAACTCATGTTTATAATGTTTACTGAGATAATAAATCAAGAGAGAAGTAGGACCATCTTCTCATTGACTTCTATGTAACCAGAGGAGTCGCCCCCTGATGGCCAGTAGAGAGAATGCAAGTTTAAGACACATTGGCTTCACCTTTAAGAACCGGATTTTGCCTCCTGGTCGAAACATTTTAACGTTGTGAAACGGCTTCAGACAACCAAATCACATAGTTAAGGTTAGAAAAAACATAGTCTTAAAATAACTACACTTAACAGATCAGACATCATCAGTAAAAATGACCAAAAGGACGTTTGGTTTCACACAGGACACAAACGCCGGTCCACTGAGTAAAAGTATGGAAGACTTTCTTGCTCTTCATTCTCCATCTGTTACCTTGTGCATCGTTATCAAGACGCCAAGGGCTACTGCCCAAGCATCTGAATTTGACGCCCTGAGAGTGAGACCTGGCTGGCGTAGAAGTACACACATACTGTGACTTTTGAGTTTAGCTTTCAAAATCTGAAAAGCATAGGACTTATTTATGGAAGTCTCTCATGCGAAAGCATTCGGCACAAAACCAGATCCAATCCAGAACGGTGATTTATCACGTCAGCATGCTTACATCAACACATTACATTGATCCCTGTCATATATCAAACTAAAACGGGATTCCAGTTATTACCCAAAGGTAAGAGTGGTCTATCTTTTTTTTTTTTTCAACTGTTCTTTGGAATATTCTTTGCAATAACCATCAAATTAAATCACAAATAAATCACTGAGTAGTTTTATATAATTGAGGCCAAAGGACCAGACCAAAACAATGAGATGCATGAGAGTGCAGAGTTCTGTCTGCCGTCCAGCTTTTTTCATTAGAGTCCATCTCCTCTCTGCAGGGAGCAGAGCTCAAGCTGAGCGGAGGGAACATCTGACCATAACAACTACCAAACCCCTTTTTTCTTCTCTGTCTGGCTCAGGACAAGACAACATAAATTAACATTCACTTATGACACTATTCAAACTATCCTGCATCTGGCCAAGCAGTGAGACCACACACGTGCAAGCCAACTATTGTTTTGTTTCATACTCGTACCAATCTTCAACCTGAGTCTTCCAGGAGAGAGTCAGCCGAGCGCCGTGTTTTTTTTATTTCCACATTCACACACAGCTGCTCGGCACAGTGCAACCACAGTCTCCTACCGCTGGCCATTTGGAGCCGTCCAGCTCAACGTGTCTGAAACTCCAGTTTCCTTCAAGTATGTAAGCTGTTGATCCTCTGGTCAAAAAAAAAAGCATGCTTGGCTAACCTGTTGGCTGCTGCTACTGCGTGAAAAAAAAAAAAAGCATAAAGGAGAAAATAAACACAGTGTAGCATTTGGTTGGACGACCACACTCCTAATGGAAGTTAGATGTTTCACAGTGAAACAGAAGGTTTGAGCGGTGTACAGTTACTAGAGGGACATAAAGCCCAGCTGAAAGATGCCTTTTAACCCTCACATCCCCGTTCTGTGCAACTATTTAACAATGCATGCTTTCATTCAAAATCCAATATTTCTTTCTTTCTGGCAAACAAACTATGCATGCTAGTATTATGACATCCATCCATCAATCAATCTGCAACTTGGGCTCTAGCACAGAGCTGGAGACAGTCGTGAGCTAGAAAATACGTCACCATACAGAAGATACGGACTCCTGAAATGCTGTTTCTGCTCAACTTTAAATCAAATCCTTTGACCTCCCTAACCGGTTGTTAGATCACGAGGAGGAAGAAGGCATGATGAGCATGCGGGTCATACTTGAGTGATGCCCTCCCTCCGTGCCGCCAGTGCCCGACCTCTCCTTTCATTCATGCATGTTCATCTGCATGTGCATGCATGTAATAAATACGTTGCAGTGACATGGAGCCGATTGAAAATCGTCAAATTTGCCCCTTGAATGTATTAGACCTCCTCCTCATTAAAACTTCTTTTTTCTTTTTGCACATTTCACATTTCTACATATCTTTCTGTTGGATCATAAAGATAGAACAAAAGATTAAAACTGGGGGAATATATTTTTCATTAAAGTCGGACTAAAGCCAAACAATGCAGGAAAGTAGCATCACCTCCCCTAATGCTACAAACACTCATCTTGGTCAAGTTTGTTTCACCTATATAACCCAGCAGTATGGGTGGGTAAAAACATTGATACAGCAATATATCGCGATACTTTGCCACCCAATACAATATTGATTTTTCAACTCCAAAGATTGATTTAAAAAGATTTCATGGGAATTAATAAAATGGAGAGGCTGTTTTGAATGAAATAGTTTTGATGAATCAATATCTGATCAATATCATCTGATGTACATAAACAGGTACTTGTGTTTTCATCTTTAATTATATGGCAATATCGTGATATTGTGATACGTATCGTATCGTGACCAAAGTATTGTGAGACGTATCGTATCGTGAGATTCTTGCCAATACCCAGCAGTGAGTAATAAAACGCTTATATTTTTGACATACTGTTGTACTAGTACCAGGTACCGATTGGCCACAAAGAAAATATCAATACGCTCCTGTTGGAATGTGATAATTTGTTCATTTGAAAGTAGGCATTTCATTTTGCTCCTCTTAAGTAAAATATCCTTGTGTGTCAATTCGTCTGCCAATGGCAGCAACTGTAAAATATCATGGTCATTCACTCCTAAAAAATAAAAGAAAATGTGATGATGTGAACAGAAAAACTCCAGTTTGTCTATCTTAAAAAGGTTTTCTGCTTCTTCTTTTCTTATTGAAACTAAAGGAACCAGAAAATTACTCTTCTGAATGCCAAAGTTGAAATGTGTGGTTTTGAATCAATCTGTTGTATTTGGTACCAAAAGACTAGACCTAGACTGATTGTGGAATAGTGCAGTTATCACCAAGACAGCTCAATGTTGGACATTATTGTACTGCTTTATTTCAAACAAAGCCATAAATATAGTAATAAAGTGTTAAGTGCAGTTTAATATTCAGATTAAATAAGCAAGCAGGCAATATTCTATTGGTTTTTAAAAAAAAAAACATGAATACAGCTTTGTGTTGAACTGTCACACTTCAGGCATCAAGTGCTAAACTGTAAAAAAAAACTAAAAAAAACCCAGCTCCAGTTCCCATGTTCTGTTTCCCAGTAGCCCAGTGTAAAGTTTGTGGTTACAATTTGGATTAAGGATGGGGGTCTTTAAGAGCCTGGACCGACGACTTCATGGCGAGACTTCATGCAAGCTATTTGAAACTCTGCATGAGCCTGTCTGTCAGACCAAATGAGAGGCAGCGGGCTGCCGCTCGAGTTGTTTAGTAAAAATAAGTGTGTACTTTGGCCTCTTCACCCGCCATCCCCATTTCACAGAACTCTCGCTTGCAAACCACCGGGGGAAAAGTGAGAGCACTAATTTGTACATGTAGCATTGCACATCCCTGCTCAAGCTCAATGCAGCGTGCTCAGGCAGACATTCCCCTCACGGGGAGAAACGGCCTTATTAGAGCCCGTTTATGCCCAGAGGCTTCTTGCCTCTGGAAAAAAACATGTTTTCACTGGCTGAAATGTGCATCTCCCTGGTGCTTTCTCCATCACGTCTCTAACAATGTAGCCTTTTCACGTTTGCTTCTTGTCTTAAAATTAACTAATATGCAGCATAACAATTATCTATTCAATAAAGTGTTTATGACCGGCGACAATCTCCTCCTGAATACGATTGACTTGACATTGCGTTCCAGCAGATTCAACTCACCTGGAAATGTTCTTTTTTTGGTTTTCCATTGGGCAGTACCTCCCCTCCTTTTTTTGGTAGCACCACAGTTTTAAACACCCCAGCTACCATCAATAGCAAATGCAATTTTTGTATTGACTCGACCTGGAGTTAGCCGAGAAGGGGAGTTCTATCAAGAATAAAACGACTGGTGTCACCAGAGTCGAGTCCTACCATGCAGCGGAAACACCCTGACCCCTTTTTGTCGACTAACCTTTTTGTCTTTTTTGTTCATGGACAAAAACTATAATATATATTTTAATTTCATCTTTGATACTGACATTCTTCAAACTGAATAATAACTAGAATTTTGAATACCATAGATTCTCAAATAAAGGCTTGGTCCATTATTTGCCTGAAGGGCACGTCTCCCTTACCTTCTGATATATGAAAACTCAACTTTGTATCTCAATCAGTTCAGTTTTTGGGGGGGATCGCAGCGAAACTATGACACAAATCAACTGCAAATGTCACATTAAAAATCTTGGCATAATCCCTTCCTTTCCCGAAAAAACCTGTAGGAAGACTTATAAAACAATATTTAGCCTCACCTGTCGGGGGACTCAGGATCAAAGCAGGTCTTGAGGACGTCGGTGACCTCCGGGTCACAGCAGTCTCCATCATCGTAGTCATAGTGTATACTGTTGCACTCCATGTTACAGACTCCATCCTGTCTCTTCCAGTTGTAGCAAGCACCCAGTCCGAGGCAGTCCCCTCCGTCATGGCCCGTCCTCGGGTGGTCGCACTCGGGGTCACATTGGCGGTTCCCGATCTTCCCAATTCGACAGTTGCTGAGGATGAAACGCTGTCTGAAGCTGGAGTTTTGCACGGTGTGCACGCTCAGATCCAGGGTGATGTTGTAAGGGTGAAAGGCCTCCGTTAGAGCCTGATGCTGGAGCTGGATCTGGGCTTGCGACACGGTGGGGTCCCCGCCGTCGTCGTCGGAGAGGTTGACGATCCGGTAGCGAACTCGCTTGGTGGCGCGGAGCTGCCAGTTGCTGTTGTAGCCAGAGATGATATCGGTGTTGTCGCAGGGCGTCAGGCCGCAGGGCGGCGGCAGGAACGAGGAGACGACCTCCTGTTCGGGGACAGGAGTGGCGATGACGGTCGGATGGAGGCCGACTTTGTACGGAGTCCACAGCTGTTCCACCTCAAAGTAAGAAGCAGAATTCATATTACAGTTAATCCCAATAATATATGCAATGATTCAATATGCTTTATAAGATGACACAAATAGTGGAAGTGTAGAAATTAATGAATTATAGTATATAGTACAAAGAGTATTATTGTCGGTTACATCAGTGAAGTCAGCCCACATCGCCAAGAGTGGCTCGCTTTTGTCATTTTGAAGTGGCTTCAGCAGCTCCTCGTGAGAGCGGGCTTGGCCCCACAAGACCACGCCCCCCACATGTCCCCTGAAGCTGTATCCCTGATCTGATTGGTTACTGCCGAGGAAGAGGGTCCTGCACGTCTTCATGAAGGGACTGTAGAGATTCCCTGACTGGAGGCCGCTCTCTCCCACCTGAGAGAAAATAACAGCCAAGAGGAGAGGAAGGGCAGAAACATATTGTTTTCATTTTCCTACGAATTGGATAAATGTGATCGTAGTTACCAAAAAATCTCTTATTACAAAATAACATTTCCGTCAGCCAGAGTTTACAGCGGCTGTTGTGGCAATATCACTTGCGGAGCTCTCCATCTGGTTGTCAGTGAAATTAAAAGCACAGTTCACCGTATTCCCAGGATGCTCTGACTGGCTGACACTACAATAACTTCGGCATGAATCAGGTGTGCTGTCCTCTGTCACAAGACAAAAAAACAGCTGCTTGCGTGTGAATA
The DNA here is from genome assembly GCA_029853015.1 of Chelidonichthys spinosus. Lineage (NCBI taxonomy): Eukaryota > Metazoa > Chordata > Actinopteri > Perciformes > Triglidae > Chelidonichthys > Chelidonichthys spinosus. The sequence continues at coordinate 25,405,774 of CM056827.1, read as the reverse complement.
TTAATATGCATCGCTGATGGAACTGTTCAAACACCAGACTTGTTACCTAGAATAACATGTTTGACTCCATCCTACTATGTTTGTCTGCATCTGGAAGACTGGATGTTGATGGAATGCGCATATCATTTCAGCAATAAGGACCTTGGAAGTAGTATAACGAAATAATTCCAACTAAACTTCCACTTGCTAGTTTTTCCTGAGCTTTCAGCCATATCACACAGTCTTCAGTAAATGGTGTTTGCTCCGTTGTCATGACGATGGATCTGTTGATAATGCGAGCTCAGTAAAGCTGTCAAGTCATGACAGAACTTCCCTTAAGGTCTCCCTCTTAGAGAGTAGATGAAGATCGTGTGATATGGGTGAATGAACCCAGAGAAAGCAAGTAAGTGAAACCTTGAGTTGGGGTTGCTTCGTCACAATACTTCCATTGTATCTCGGAGTTACGGTGAGGCAAAGAAACCACACACCTTAGCTCCGTCCACATACAGGCTCATGTTGTGACCGTTGTAAGTGGCCATCAGGTGAGTCCAGGCGTCGGCTCGGTACCGCTGGTGGCTGTAGACGGTGGTGGATCTCACCGCTCGGTCCGTGCGGAGCGTGAAGTAGAACCGTGCGTCTTTGGCGCCGGCGGGTTCCACGGTGCGGATGCCCACCGACCAGCCCTTCTCACTCAGTGAATGGGAGCAGTTGTCAAAAACACCTATGGCGACATATTATTTTGGATGACTTGACTGATCATTGCCCTCAGGAAAATGAATATACAAACAAGCAAATCAAGGGTTAGGGTTCAACGTGATTGCAGCCCATGGAAATGTGGGACGACAGAGAAAGAGAGGTACAGACAGACAGAGAGAGAGAGAGAGAATAGACAGAACAGAGAGGAGGACGGAGGAGGTATTTCACTCAGCCAAGGCCCTGATGTTTCCATCTGCTTTTGCAACAGACACACAGAGATCCACATCTGCTCCCCAGATGTGTAACACTGGGACAGCGAGCGGTCAGGGAACCCCTTCACCCTCCAAAACGCTGTTCGTGCATGCGCATGTCTACATGTTTAGATGCATATGCGTGCATGAGTGTGTGTGTGTGTGTGTGTGCAACTGTTGAAAAGTATCCCTCAGGAGGTGAGCCATTTTCATGGTTTAGCATTTAAATTCAGTTAAAGAAAGCGGCGGTCGGGAGGCTCCGGCCTTGCCAAGTGAATTAGATGATGCTGCGCTACTAAATGTAATTACACGAATGCATTAGCATCAATCTGCGCGTACGCAACGTGAAAAGGCGCTACGTGCTGCACCGAATCGCGAGTAAATCATCCAGCGTCATTCGGAGACATTTACACGCACCGCTTTTGCCAAACGTTCCCGATGCGGGGAAAGTCTGCTGAAGTGCTTTACAGCGTACGCACTTTGCTGTAGGTACGTTATTCAACGGCACGCCAGGACACGGCGGTTTGTTCGAGACAAAGTTTTCACGCAACAACAGATGGACGTGGTGGAAGAGCTGCCAAAGAGCTTTTTGTTTGCAACAGGAAACAGCAACGTTTATGGAAAGTGTGGTCTTTATGTTGTGAGCCATTTGCACTACCACATACATTAAGGGCTACCATTCATCTCCACTGTGGTCTCAACAAGGTCCTAATGTTTCAAAGCTGCATTGATGTATTTATTTTTTTTCAGTGAGATTGACATTTCAATTAACTTGGCATCATGTTTTCTGGCAATGTAAATATCCACTCTCCTTGTTTTTTTTGTTTCATTTTCAGCCAACTCCCGAGGCCGTTTAACTGCTAAATGCTCCGCTGCGTTCACAAGCCGCTAACTTGGTTTGGTTGCTGTTTGACGCTGAGCGTACAGCATGAAAGCTGGTCCAGGAAACCAAAACAATGAGCTGAAAGCTGCTAAAACTGTGGATAGAGCTGAGGGGAGAGGTAAAGTCGGGTGGTCATTCTTCGTGCTATTAAAATGTCATTTAAATGCCATATTCATCACCAAATCTGGGGGAATAAGGTATGCAATCTTAATTTTAAGGTCATTCATTGTGGTGACATGCCAAGATATTTAGCACGTTAAATACTTTATAATGAGACCAATTACACGCATTAAGGCGGAGTTATCAGGCTTTTCCCCTCATCGGTAAAACAAACGTAATGTATTCTAGCCTTTCACGTCATAAGTAGGCTACAATTAACAGAAGAATACGAACATTCAGGCTCCCTCGTGTGGCTCAAGGGTGTACTGCAGATATAAATATTAATGACTACTGAAGAAAATTGGTTAATTTATTTGGTGACCCAAGTAAAGTCTCCTGCGATCCACCTGTGGGTCCCGACCCAGACTTTGGGAGTGACGGGTGTATAGTAATCATACTCAAAGACATTATATTTTTCACAGGGCCTATTTTTAACAAGTAGTCTACAGTTAATAAGGTGTGTACATTTTGTTTTACCTATCGCTTACATTTAAAAATCAAATCCAGTTTCAAGAACCAAGTCATTTACTTCATCATCATCACCACTTTAACCAGCTTTCAACTCGTCATATCAATATAAATTGGCCAGTAGCGGTCAAGAATGAAATGAAGAATCGGAGTCATTACATTGTTTTTTTCTGGACTCTGCCACACATACACATACATGACATAATAAAGGATACAACCTATACAAGCAAATAGATTCAGAAGATGATGGCTGACCTCTAGAGGTCATATGTCAAAGTCATGTCGAGCAGAAACAATAGGAGTTTGTTTTTCACTCTATTTTTGTCAGATTCCTGCAGGACACTACAAAGAAAAAAAGGCCCATGCCACAAAATGCCGCCCTCACATAAGGAAGCAATGAGGGGGGAAAAAGTTGAGTAATGGAGTCGGGATCTTTGATCAGAGTAAATGTGAGTGGACGTAACAGTTTGTGGTCTCCCTCGCTATCTGGACAGCCGCGGCGCTGCACCATAGCGCTTTTATCCTCTTCAATTTGCTTGACGTATGTGTTGTTCTGTCAAATGTGCAGCTCTTCACATGTGACGCTGGTGCTTTTTCACTTTTTTTTTTTTTTTTCTCCGAAAGATTACTAAGCGACTGCCAAAATAGCTGAGGATCAATTTAACGGTTAGCGACTAATCGATGAGTCGCTGCAGCTCCAAACACGACCACCGTGCTGTGCAGTCACTGACAGCTGAGTCATCATGTGGCTTCAGGAGAGAGTTGATCATTTTTGTAAATGTCTTATTTTGTCAACATTTACAACCCAAACCTAAAACATACTGAATCAAAGCAAATCCTCACTGAAGCTGAAACCAGAGAACATTTGGTAATTTTGCTTGATAAATGACTTAAATGAGGAATGAATTATCAAATGATTTTGATTCATTTCGGAGCGATTAATCAACTAATTGTTTCAGCGCTCATAATGTCATCGATCACTGTGATTTCTGTCATCGCTGTTAATGAATAAACTGGGTTTGACCTCTGTGATTTAAAAAGAAGCAGCCTCCTGAGACCAGTATCTCTTTCTTGGAAACCATTCAACGAGAAAACTTCACACGGCACAAAGATATCGCCGTTAAAAGGACGAATCCAAATGCTGTTCGGGTGACTAGACACAGTAAGGGTGTCACGAGCTATTTGCAGACACATGCAGCGCCATCCAGACCACTCGAACGGATCGGGAGAGGGAGAGCCATAGCAGCAAAGCGGGAGGAAGAAACTGATGAAGTGATGCTGGAGAGGTTGACGTGTCAACCAACAGGAGGATGGTGTGAATATGCTGAGAGCATCGAGATCTACCAGTAAATGATAATGAACAGATGTATTCCCTTGTTACTGTCAAAGGGGCATCGATCCTCAACAGTGTGTGGGCCATGTGGTCAAAGCTCTCAGGGGGAAACTTGCCAGATAATATTCAGATCCTTACACTCAGTAAAAGTACTACAGTACTCTAAAAATAAGGCCAACAAATTGATGAAAATATCATCAGAAATAGTACGTCCCTTGTCATTGTATTGTTTTAGATGTTTCCAGATTAATATCACTGCTGCATTCATGTTTGTGTTGCATTAAACTGCTATGGTTGTTTAACATTAAACAGTAAAACATTCAAATTCAGCATCACCAACTTTGGAGCTGTTTTTACTGGACAGCAAGAGTAAGAAAAACCACATCCAGCCTCATACCTCTGAGATATCAGAGTAGAAGTTGCATAAAATGGAAATACTCAATCAAAGTATGCAACTTAAGTACTTGAGTAAATGTACACTAACTTCTCCACCCCACCAGTTACACATCAGCGACTAAGAGGCGGATATGAGGTTTCACCTCACCTGCGATGACTGCCGGGTTGCTCTGCCCCCCTTCGGGCTTCACCCACAGCTCCAGGCTGAACTTGGCCCTCGGCAGCTCCACCCCCGCGGCCGGCTTCACCTTCAGCTGCTCCCGGCGCCCGCTGAAGTACAGGGCGCTCATCCAGGAAGGGGGCACGCTGGGCACGGGACTCCCCCAGGCAGAGGGGCTCCCGGCGGGCAGGCTCGCGGGCGGACCCGCCTCCTCCTCCACCTCCCAGGAGTAGTCCTCGGTGCTGTCCAGCGGGCTCCCGGTCGAGGTCTGCAGGTCTCCCGCTCCCCGCTGCAGCCCGTAGAGGACCTGGAGCCCCCTGGAATCTGTCGAGCTGTCGGGGGAAACTTTCTCCAAGTTGCCGTCTGCGTCGTAAGGGAACGTCCCGCTGATGCTGCGCGCGGACCTGGAGCGGGACCCGCGCGGGGGCAGCGCGTGCCCCGGGGAGGAAGCGGTCTGCCCGGCGTCTTTAAGCAGCGACTTCCCGGGCGTCTGTGTGGTGTTTTCGCTGCCATAATTCGCCTCTCTCTCGTCATTCGTGGAGCGTTTTTCAAAGTGACGTCCGGGCGACGTGACGTGTCCGTCCCCGGCTCCCACCTCCACGTCCCCCGTGTCGCCCCAGCCTCGCACCTCCTCCCCCGGCGGAGCGACCCGGTGCACCCCGGTGTCGAACCTGCACCCTCCTGCACAGACCGCAGGAGCGCTCTCGACAGTGTTCAGCTCTCTCCGGCTCGTGTGCGTCCTCGGACGGGCCGCTGGAGGGCGATGTTGGGACGGCGAGACGGAGCGCGGTTGCCGCCGGGACCTCCGGACGCCGGAGACGGTGCAGGGTTCACCTGCTAGCCTGGAGAGCTCACTGTCTGCCCGCAGGGCCATGGCGCGTTTGTGCCGGCTGAGCGCGTCGGAGCGAACCGGGCTGAGCAGCCACGTGTTAGTGATGAGGACGAGGAAGATAGCCAGTAGTCTGAGCAACAACATCGTGCCAGGTTAGGGAAGGTATTTGGCGGGTTTTTGTTTAAGATAAAGTTGTTGTTTTTAAAGTATGCCTCTGGTTTTCAGGTCAGCAGCAAGAGGTTTCACACCAGACTGTGGTTATTAGATTTGTTTGCGCGCATTTACGCAGCAATAAAAACACGTCTGGGCTGTCGCAATTCAAATTAATTAATTTTGGTAATCAAATATAAACTATCAGTGCATTCCAAAAATGGATCAAAGAAGACGTCACATTCAAAGTCTCTCACGTGGACTTATTGCATATTGAGGTTTAATGTTTTTTGAATGAAGTAGACGTTCAACAGGATCACAGAAAACCCATCGGATCTTCAGCTAACGTTCATCTAAATCCTTTTCTTGGCGCAGCTGCAGTGGCTCTCCACACTCCTGCACTTTGCGCGGACCTTCAGAGGCGAAGCGTTGCCTCTTTCCATTCGTGTCTGCAGCCCAACGTCTGCAAAACATCCGCAGAAAAAAAAACTCCAACTATTTCTGTTCTATGCCTACGAGTTAAAAAACAAAAAGAAAGAAAAAGTATATTTTCAAACGTCACCAGGCGTATTTAAAAATAATAATAAATCAACAAAACTGCATTATTTTATTACGAAGGTAAATATGGATGCAGTTTCCCCTTATTTCTAAAAAAATAATCAGGTGAAGTCAGATCATTTCACTCCATACTGACTTTGCAAAAAGTCTCTCATTTCTTTTTACCTGACCACTGCGGCATCATTTAGTGCGTCCTGTTCCAAAAATGTGGCTGCAAGGTGAATCAGAGGAATAATAGCTAGTAATAAAACAACAACAACAACAAAAAAGTCACTCCAGAGGCAAACTGAAGTGCAGTGCAAAGTGCCAGCCCTAAAATAGCTATCCTACTTGTTGAGCAGAAGCCTTTCCTATCATTTTCTGAGGGGAGGACAAAAAAATAAAATATTAGTCCATTAAATCATGGTTCGGCGTCTGCGCGTCAGCTCCTCTCTTGGTTTTGTTGCGCGTCTGTGTGCGCTTCAGAGAGTGACTTGCTGCTCCTCTGCACCGGCCCATGCAGTATAGTAATATCCTCCTCCATTCACTCCTCCATCTCTCTCTCTCTCTCTCTCTCTCTCTCTCTCTCTCTCTCTCATTCCCATTCTCTGGAGTCCAAAAGGATTTTTTTTTTTTTTATATCAGGGAGCCCCTGCCCGCCCTGACATCACCGGTAGGGGAAGTGTGGTGGTGGTGGTGGTGGGGCAGAGCGGTGGGGGCGTCCCTCCCTTGCCTCAGACTTGTGTTTTACAAGGGAAATCCTCTCCTCTCCTCATTCCCCTGCCCTGCCCTGTGCTGTATACGTCCCTCTGATGCAAGAAGGGCGACTGGAAAGAGGTTGTAAACTTAATTTATTGTTCTTGTCTTGATCTCATCCATCTATGCATCAGTCCGGGTCCGGCGGTGGAAGAAGAATTCAAATCATTTACTGGGGTAAAGAGTGTAAATCTAGCGATTGAGGCTTGTAAAAATGCATGCACTGGCAAATCAAAAGATAAAAGACAATAAAATGCATCCACTGCTACTGAAACATAAACAATAAAATGCATGCATACATAAATGAATAAAAGTCAGCAGGTCATGCATTTTATTGACTATTCTTATCACTATTATTAATTAAAAAATAGTCAATAAAATGCATGCACTGCTATAGATCAATAAATAGAAGACAATAAAATGCATGCATTCTCATTCTGTTACAGGTGATGGAGTATTCTTTTCCAATGCAGTGGAGCTGCTTCTAACTCCCTCAACCACCAAATGTTGCAAAGCAGAACTGCTTGCATAATATTGTAAATCATGTAAGTATTGAAAGTAAAACATTGTTAGATTTTTTTTATTCAGTTTCATTTGCAGTTTATTGTTGGAGCAAAGTTTTACTACTTTAGATACTGTTTGGTAGTAAAATCTAGAATAATGTGTCATCGTTCATTGTTGGTTTTATGATCAATATAACCAGCTGTGTTGTTCAATATTTGCCTCCGAAATGTGGCGGAGGAACACTTAGAGTAAAATAGAAATACATGGAAGTGGTACTTGAGTATACGGCGCTTGTGTAAATGTACTTAGTTACTCTCCACCGCTTTCCCTGTCTTCTTAATGCGAGGCTCTGACTGTCAACCTGAGACGGGAGGTGGAGGCTTGTTTGCTGCTGCTGCAAGTAAAATCATTGTGTTTGAGCTCTCTCTCCCTCCCTCTCTCTCTCTCTCTCTCTCTCCCTCCCTCTCTCGTGCTCTGGCTCTCCTCAGTGGTACAACACGGACAGACGCAACATCTGCCTCGCACATGAAGGATTTTTTGGGGGAGTTTTTGCGATCATCCAAATATGCTACCTGCTCATGTGTTGGACCGAGCCGGCGCTGAGAAAACAGGGAGAGGAAGCATCGGGTGAGAGAGGGGAAGCTGGAAGTGAAAACACCACAAATAACGCCAACAAAAAATGTAATAGGCAAAAATCCCAATAATCTATATATGCAGCTGCGTGGACACACGAGAATATCAGATATATGATAGCACCGTGCTCTTTATTCCATGCTTTCACACAACAAACACTCTCCGGAGCTTTCAACCAATACTTTGCCTCCTGTGAGAAGGGTTGAAAGTGTGTGTGCGACCGTTTACATACATTATGTGACCTCTGCATGCGCACTCCTGGTCACAAAGCACTGATTTCTATTGAACAGTGAAGGAAAACCCCGTGTTTTTTCCCCCCTTTCATTGCTGCTTAGGCACAAAGACGTGACTCTGCAGAGCACAATGTAAGTGAATCCACCTTCAGTAACACCCCGCACTTTAACACCAATTCCACTATCATCCCATGTTTAATCTGCTAAAACAAACGTGTATTTTAAGAAACTCTGTTGTTTGTATCATATATAGATTCATATTTTTGACTCATGAACAATACCTTTGCAAATGGAAAAATACGCTTGTTTTTGGCAACTTCTGCCGTCCCTCCTAACTGAAAAGACAGGTGTACTTCCAGAGATGTTCCCAGACGTCGAAAACACATAATCTATACTGATCTTGAACTTCCTCTAAAACTTTTATCGTTTTAAATGACTATCAGCTGTTTGTCAACATGTGTGTCGAGGATTTGAAAGTGTCCATCCTTTTGCAAAATTAACAACATCATGTTCATGCTTGTAACATGGCATGACAAATGGATTAAAAATCATTATTTACCATCAAAGAGATGATAAATAAAACAGTGGCTGGCATGGGCAGCTGTTGCTGTTCCACACCTTCTGTAACGCTGCCCCCTTCTTCTCCCCCAGACCTTGGCTATTATTTTTGTCAGGCTCAATTTGCAAACAGGGCCCTGGCTTGAGGCTGGAGATGGAGATGGAGGAGGAGGCCGCTGGCAGTTATGGCAGGGGCCCCCGAAGGGGCAAAATAAAAAAAAAACGGTTCCTAAAGAGTGGGAGGCAGGAATTCCACAATCCTAGCCTGCCTCACTGAGGGATCTGCCTGCTAAACATTCAGCTTTTTCTGCTGGCAAAGTGCCCTTTGAAATCCAGCTGCAACTGTGTTGGGGGGGGGGGGGGGGGGGTTTTAGAGAAAGCAACAGAAAAAGGGAGGGAAAAGGAGGATGAAGGAGAAGAGGAAGAGAGCGATCGAGGGGTGAGCAGTGTGTGTGAGAGAGTCTGAATGAGCGTGCTCCACCGGGGCCTCACCCCCCGCTGTAAGGGACCTCCACAGATTATCCTTCATCTGAGCTTGTCGGTCTTGACCCCGACGACCCTGAGGCCCGCTCTCTGTCTTCCCTGCTCTCTCTCTCCCTGTCTGTCTCTCTCTCTCTCACACACACACACACACTTTTCCCTCCTCACTCACTCGTTCCTCCACACACCCTCATTATTTTTCCCCCTGTGTCACTCACTCTTTCTCTCCCACGTCTGTGCCGTCACTGCCGACCCTCCGCTACACCACCACACATGTTCCCACACACACACACACACACACACACACACAACCTGGTTCCTCATGCAAAAGAGGGGGACCCAATGGGAGGAAAATCCAGGCTGATGTGCAGGACAAACGAGGAGGGGAAGAAAGAAGAAAAGGGGAGACGGAAAGAAAGAAAGACGGCAAGCTTTTCACCACCACTGGTATAAAATAGAGAGCGGGGAGGGGAGGGGGGGCTCGAGGGGGGACAAATGCAACACAGTGTATATGTAGTACTGCAGGTGTTTGGCTCAAAGGGAGCTTATTCGGAGTCAGTTGTTGCATGTACAGACTACTTGAGGTGTTCAAATTATAAAATAAAAGTGCTATTGATTCTATTTCTTTAATTACTTATCTTAAATCTGCACTGATTGACATATTTAAAGATATGGAAAGGTATTATCCAAAAGTGTTAATGTATTTAATGCAATTACATTGACTAAAAAGTGGGTATTCCTGATATTGGCCCTGACGTAGCATATCTTTATTGGAGTCACAGCACAGAGAGAGACATCTTACTGTTCACGGTGGTCCTTTTCAGGGAAATTAATTTACACTTAGATGTATCCAGTAATTTTCCCCTTGCTGAAAAAACTGTATTACACATCCTAACTGAGTTCCATAATGATACGTATAAACCTCCTTCCGCAAACAAAAACATGGGAAAATCCATGTTGCGCGTGCCTGCGTGGAGGATTCCCTTATTTGTCCACGTGCAGGTAAAAATGGAAAAGCAAGTAGCAGGCTGGTTAAACTGTGAGCGTGAATACGTTAGTGCTCCTTAGGTTTTATTTGCAAAGCTGCAGGTGGATGCTTGAATGACACGGCCCTGTTTGTCTTGGCTCGGTTGCTGGCTGCACTGTGTGGACATGAACCTACCTGCTTGTTTTTGATGTAAAGGCAATATCATCTGAAAAACATGAGGAGACACTCTGTGTTTCTATGGCAGACTGAACTCATTATAACATTTGGAGCTTGTTTGTCTGCTCAATTTGCTTTAAGGATTTCATTTCCTGAGGTTAAATTATGATGTTTCTATAAGGGACATGTCATTTTTAGAATAGGATATTGATAACCACATACAACAGAAAGGATGGAGCCCTCAATTTATAGCTTATTTAATGTAACATTTTGATCAGATTCTACCGAAGTACAGCTTCATGTTATGGCAATTGTGTCAATGCAGAATGCCTTTATTATATGCTTATACTTGAAATTATGTTTTTGGGACTATTATTTTACATGCTTGTGTGTTTACGCAATTTTTCATGTATTTGAGTTTGATTATCTGGGAAAAAATAATCTCAACTCAATAGTAAATTTCCCAGCATTTTCAGAGTTTTTAGCAGAATCTGATGCAGTTAAAAAGCTCAGAAAAGACTAGTAAAGAGGACTGTTGAATTGATATACTTGTGAGTGAACTTCCCTGCTTGAGATTTCATTATCCAGTTCAGTTACATAAATCAAGAATACAAATATATTATAATATATACATTATAGAATTAAGTACTGACTAACCACAAATTACAGCCTTACAAATTGCCACAGAGTCCTGGTTGATTTTATTTAAATAATACATTTGGTTATGAATAATACAAACTGTTGTGCTGAGTGAGAATCATACAAATAAAGCCACAGGTGTGATATTCATAAGTACAGTATGCATATTGCCATCGGTGCAGTTACACTCCTTCTCGCTAGGGGGAGCTAGTTGAAAGCCGGAAGCACATTGGGTACCTGGGTAATCGAGGAAACTCAAGAGATTCCACTCCGTAGCTAACAGTAGCTAGCCGGCTGCTAATCTTCTGGACAACGCAGTTGTGGTTGTTTTATTTGCTTTTTCAGTGTCCGTGTCTCCTGTCCGTTAGACGTCAGTGCTTTTCCGACACGCCGTCAGTGACAAAAGTGAGGCGGACACCGAAGGACAAGTTTCAAAACGCTGGATGTTTTGGCCACTGTTGCTTTCTCCCAGGATGCTAGCACATAAGCAAACCCGCTAAGCTAGCCAACCTGCTAAAGTAGCCAGAATAGCAGCACAGTCCGGATGCTTTTGAACGGCAACACAGCGGATTTTTCGGGGAGTTTCTAGTCGGCCTTGCGTGATGTCAGGCAACCGGCCACAGCAGAGCGCCGGCGGGGCGAGTTCAGTGCCCAGCACGAGCAGCAGCCCGGCGGCAGGCACCGGGAACCCAAACGGTAGCGGTGGGAGCAGCACCGTCACAAGTAATGGTAACAATTCTGGAAATGTGGTGCCCTCCCGGACCTTGGCGGGCGAGGGTGCCTTGTCGGTGCCAACTTTGGCCGCCGTACCGTCGTCCCGGGGCGGGTTCGCCTCTCTCAGCAGACCCTCTGCGTCCTCGGGCAGCAGAAAGAAGTCCCTCCATCAAGCGCCGCTTTACAACGGCCTCTTGAATTCATACGAAGATAAAAGCAACGATTTTGTCTGGTTAGTTGTTTTTTTTCCCTCTGGAGTGGCAGCGAAAGACCACACTTTCTTTTTTTTATTATTATTTTCTTTTAGGTTAAAGTTGCAGGGTGTTTGGACTGTATTGAACTGTCAGTGTTTCAAAAGACTTGAAAGCTACATTGTTGACTTGCTCTAAACACAGTTTTTCCTCTGCTCTTCCAGTCCCATTTGCTTCGAAATGATAGAAGAGGCACACATGACAAAGTGTGGGCACAGTTTTTGGTAAGTTGTCAGTTGGGAGAGTTGTTAAAATAACAGTCAGAGACTCAGGAAGACATATTTCTTCTCCTCCACCTGACCACCTCTTTACTCATCTCCTAAATAAACCTGCTACACTGTAAAATGTAAAAACATTAACAAACCCAAATAGGAAATTGCATAATTATAGAATAGAGGTGTTGTCATGGTATTTCTTAGATGATTTGAATGGAAATGTTGGCATGAATGAGCAGATTGTATGTTTGCAGACTGATGAAGTGACTTCAACAAAAACTAGTACAACAAAAGGATAAAGCTTAAGCTAAACACGTACAAAAGCTACATCCAAATAGAGAAGTCAAACCTGTCTGTGCTTGGCGTATATATTTTTTTCACGCTGACGTTTCAGTCATCTCCACATCATTCATTGGTTTCTCCCACCTGCAGTTTCAAGTGTATCCGCCAGAGTCTGGAGGACAGCAACAGATGCCCCAAGTGTAACTATATTGTCGATAACGTGGATCAGCTTTACCCAAACTTTCTCGGTAGGTACTTTGAGTCAAAAGTTGGCGTTTGTTTAAGGCGCTGCGTAGGTATTTTCTGCTTTCGCTGATTATCAGAATTCCCTTATGGAAGAGCTGTCACAGAACATACAGGTCAAGTCAAGACCAAGTTAGCATATACAATCTACTGAACAATATAATGAGCTAAGAATCAAGTCAATAGATTTATTTTTTCACTGGATTTCATTGGGTATGTGTCAGTGAGAAATATTTGTTAAACGCATGCTATGAAAAAATGAACCCAAACTCACCCAAAAAGCCAAATATCATTGCTTTACTCTTTAAAAGTGGTGCTCTGATCTGTCATATTCTTCCGTAACTTTTCCACCGTTCTCATTCACCCCTTCCCCCCACCTGCTCCACCCGCTCCACCCCATGTCCCTGTGTTTCAGTAAATGAACTGATCCTTAAACAGAAACAAAGGTCTGAGGAGAAGAGGCTAAAATTGGATCATCCTGTAAGTACAACACATGCATGCTGTCACTGTTTCCAACACATCAACACAAACACATTTTCTCTTGCTTGTAACTGATGGTGTCTCTGACTCACAGAATGGGTCTCGATGGCAGGTGTTCCAGGACGTGTTGAGTCCGGACCAGGAGAACTTGGACCTGGCAAACGTCAACCTGATGCTGGAGCTACTGGTCCAGAAGAAGAAGCAGCTGGAGGCGGTAAGTAAGGATTATGTGGTGGCTTTTCTGTGGTGCCAAACATTTCTTGCAATTTGCGTCTTCACTCTGGCTGCTTGGACTCACATCAGTCTGGACAATACTCCATGATAAATATGTATAATTATTCACAGTTGAACCCTAACCTGTTATTTTTTGTAAAAGGAAGGGAGCTACAAAGTCCTTCTGAAAGTGATGGGGGTTAACCGTACATGAGAGTTAGGTTTGACCACGATGAAGTGACCGTATAATTATGGCAGATTAAAGTGATAGTTTGGCAGTCGTCGTTCTCAGACAAGTTTTAAGTTCATAGCCTACTATATTGTTGTCCTACATTGTTGTGTGTACAAAAAAAAGGGCAACAATTTGTCAGATAAAACGTGATGCAACAGGGAGGGCTTTTGTCTGATGATCCGAATCATCAACGTTAATGGAACAGAGCCACAGACTTTTCTGGGAATTAATTAATCTTCCGTCAGTTGTGCCACATTGTACATTCACAAGGAGACGCCTCAGGCTATCGATGAGTCATGTGAACTGAGCAATGCTTGTCATGGTCCTTGTGGCAGAGAGGGTATGTGTGCTGACACTTGCTGAGTTGAAGCAGTAAAAACCTGACGCACATCCCTGGCTGGAACATCCCTTTTTTCTCCGTGGCATCACAGTCTGTGTGATTTGCACAAATGGCAGGAAAAGAGAAGCAGAAGCCGCAACCTATCCTGTTTACTTCTGTCCCGTCTGCACTCTTAAAGTGACACCACCTTTAAGTTTCTGTCCAACACAAGGTTTCATTTTAATGCATGTGTCTCATTTGATTTTTCTCAGGGCACGTTATGATTTTATATGATTGTAGTTGTATGATTGAGACATTTTAGTACTTATTGTAAGTCGCTTTGGACAAAAGCGTCTTCTAAATGACCTCAATGTAAATGTAAATTTTAGCTCTACGTGTAGAGATTTTATTTGGCGGCTGCATCAAGTTCACACACACTGTTTGACCTTTCAAATTGTGTTGTGTAGATGACTGGAAATACCGGCCCTTGTTACGCATGTATTTACAATCATTACTGATGTAAACAAACCTTACATTTTAACTGTCTTGGTTTTGAGTCACTGCCTTGGGCAACTTGACATAACGGGTTCATGTCCTGCGTCTTCAATTTTGTTGATTCAAGCAAACCCTGATGGAAATGTATGCATTGGATGCTGCACCTTACCTTCTTTGGTGTTTTTATTTGTTTAAACTTCATGAAGAAATGGTCAAATAACAGCACCAGTCCAAAATATGACTTGACTTCCTGCTCTCGGTTCATTTTGTTATTCAAGACATTCAAAACAATAGAAATTTAAAGCCACAAGCATCTTCCAACACCCATAATATCCCGTTTGGGTTTGGGATTGTTTCCTGTAGTTGAATTGAATAACAAACTCGATCCTAATAATCTGTGCCTCATTTTTGATCATTCTTTTCTAAAAAATAAATTGTACACAAGTAGATAAAAGTAATGAAATAAGTGTTTTTTCCCACTGGCAACTAAAATGTTGTTATCTCTTTAGAGGATAAGCGAAGGTGTTCTGCAGCTTCACTTTCACTTTTGTGAGATTATGTGGTGTCCATCTGTCTACTAGGAATCCCAAGCAGCTCAGAGACAGATCCTCATGGAGTTCCTTAAAGAAGCCAGGAGAAACAAGAGAGAGGTACCGCTGTTATTAACGTGCATGTTATGATCGCGCTGCTGTACGGCAGACGTATTTATCTGTGTTTCTGGTTCCGTCAACAGCAACTGGAACAACTGCAGAAAGAGCTCAACTTTCTTGAAGAGGACATTAAGCGCGTGGAGGTAAAGTAACAGAGAATGTTTTGCCGAACTCTGATTCACAGCGTGTTCTAAGTGGAAAGGTCGAGGAGCGGTGCACATGATTATCTATTACATTGTGAAATGATAATAACTGGAGCGTCACAGCATGAAATAGAAAAACATGTTATTTCTGTGTCATTTTCCAGGAAATGAGCGGGCTGTACTGTCCGATGATGGAGGCAGAGTGTACGGTGCCCAACGTTGAGGCTCCCTCACCAGCACCCAGGTACAGCTGACCTCGTTGTCTCACAGCTGAAACAACAACAACAACATTCAGCTTCTTTCATAGGAACTTGTTCTCATTCGGCGGTCTGTACCGATACAAATGTTATGCTTGTTGCTCTATAGTGACTGCTATGTTTTTATGGGACCAGATCTGGGTAGAATAGGACCGGATCTGGGTAGAATAGGACTGGATCTGTGTAGAATAGGACCGGATCTGGGTAGAATAGGACTGGATCTGGGTAGAATAGGACCGGATCTGGGTAGAATAGGACCGGATCTGGGTAGAATAGGACCGGATCTGGGTAGAATAGGACCGGATCTGGGTAGAATAGGACCGGATCTGGGTAGAATAGGACCGGATCTGGGTAGAAAAGGACCAGATCTGGGTAGGAAAGGACCGGATCTGGGTAGAATAGGACCGGATCGGGGTAGAAAAGGACCGGATCTGGGTAGAATAGGACCAGCTCTGGGTAGAATATGATTGGATCTGGGTAGAAAAGGACCAGATCTGGGTAGAATAGGACTGGATCTGGGTAGAAAAGGACCGGAGTAGAGGAGAGTGGGAACACATTTGAGAAGTATGGGATAGGGATGCACCGAAATGAAAATTTGTGGCCGAAGCCGAAGCCGAATAAAATTTAAACGCTTGGCCGAAGGCCGAATACCGAATAATGAATGCGGTTTTTCAATTTTTTTTTATATTGCATAAATAGCCTTAGACATGTTTTTCAAATAAAGTAAATTTTTATTGAATATTGACATTTTTTTTAATATTCCAGTAGCCTTTGCTTTTCAAAAAAAAGCACAAAGTTTTTCATTTATATTAGGCCTTCAAACAAAACATGCATTCAAAAAAAAAATAAAGTGCATTAAAGTGGATAAACCCACAACAAATGAATTATTGTCCTTTTGGCAAAAGTCTGCTTAGCCACAGTAGATAGCTAATAATGTAAACAGATTCTGTTTACATTATTAGCATTATTAGCTCGTGGACGCGGGCTGCAACACTGTCATACATCTCCGGTAAGCACACATCAGAGAAATACCGTCTGCTCGGTATCGTGTAACGGGGCTCAATGTGCTCCATGAGTCTCCGAAAGCCAATGTCCTCCACAACACTAAACGGTTAATCATCCAAAGCCATAAACTCCATTACCTTCTTTGTAATTCCGTTTGCTTTGGCACTGTCAGTCGCAAACTTCTTCGTCCTCTCAAAGACGTCGGCCACGGACGGGGTGGGCGTGGGCGTGCTCGTGCTGTGACCAGCTCTCCTTTCAGCTGCTGCTGCTGCAGCTGCAGCCGTCTCCCTCTCGTACTTGGCATGCTTTTCTGGGTGTTTGGCTTTTAAATGATAAATTAAAGCAGAAGTGCTAAAGGTCTTTGCTGAGGCACCTCCTCGAGATAGTTTGGCTGAACATTCGTTGCAAACTGCAATTCTTTTGTCACTTTCCGACACTTTAAAATATCTCCACACTGCTGACATTTTTCCGAAGGCGCCGGGTTACGACGTCACCGCGTCACTGCACGTTGGTTGATTGCGTCACCGCGTCAAAAAAAAAAAAATTGCGTCATTGCGTCACACGCCACTATTCGGCCTTGCTTTTAACTCATTCCGCCGAAGGCCGAATGTGGCTTTTTTTGCCATTTTCGGCCGAATATATTCGGTTACCGATTATTCGGTGCATCCCTAGTATGGGACCATATCTGGATATTATTGTCAGGAACTACTATGTCATCAATATGTTATGACTCTGTCTTGACATATAATATGTCTTACATGTCTGTGCATTCTGGTTTGTCTGTTGAGTAGCTGCAGTAGTATTATGGAGACTCCAGACTACAGCCAGCCTCCAGGATTTGGTGGAACAACCCAGGTAAGTCAGAGGAACACACATGGATCCATTTCTAGCTGTCTTTGATATGCACATCTATTGTTTTCTTGATCTTTTTGGACTTTCATTGACCTGTAATCGCTTTTATCTGCACTTTTTATTTGCAAGTAGTTTATAATATGGATGTAGGCCACCGGTTTTGCTTCCAAAGGAATATGAGAAAAAGTTCCATAGCTATTGACAGGTTTTTGACATACCGTCACAACCAGAATGGATATTAAACAGAAAAAGAATCGGGCACATTCTTGGTTAAACTGAGTGGGTTTTAAGACAATAAATGTCAGTATGAGTTTCACACTTGAATTGTTTTTCCAGGGCAAAAGGCAGACCTGGTACAACAGCACCCTGGCGTCGAGGAGGAAGAGGCTGACGGCTCATTTTGAGGATCTGGAGCAGTGCTACTTCTCCAACAAAATGTCACGCATCACAGGTACAACATGAGCATGTGACATCATCAGATGTGCATGTCCACCTAACGTGGTGGTTCACAGTACAAAAGGCTCCTTGCTTTTGGTTGTTGTTACTGTGATTTAGAAGATATTGCTAAAATGTGACGGCATTCGGCATTCGGTATGGTTTGATTTTACCCTCTACTCACTATGTTACACACTTGTGGTTAAACGCTCTCCTGCATTGCGGCTGAGAGCAACTGCATGTGTACTGTAGTCCCGCCTCCGACCTCAGGTGTGTTGCACGCTACTTAAACAAAACGTGCTGGTGGAAGCGTGGTCCTTTTGGCTGAATAAGGGAGCTTATGAGTGAGCGAATGGACGTGTTCATGTCCCCGTTGCTCCTTGTGAACAGTTTAATAGTGTATTTGTGTGTTTTGTGTCCAGATGAAGGCAGGAACCTGAACCAGCTGGATGACTTCATGGAATGTCTGTCTAAGTTTACCCGCTACAACTCTGTGCGGCCGCTCGCCACCCTCTCGTACGCCAGCGACCTCTATAACGGCTCCAGTATTGTTTCCAGGTACGCAAAGGAAAATATTGAACTGTGTCTTCTACACTCTACTGTATGTAGAATCGATTGGCTTTATGGTGTAATCTCCATCAGCCCACTCGCCATCAACGGCCGTATCCTCACCTGTGTTTCAGTATCGAGTTTGACCGCGACTGTGACTACTTTGCCATCGCCGGTGTGACCAAGAAGATCAAGGTGTTTGAGTACGGCACGGTGATCCAGGATGCGGTGGACATCCACTACCCTGTCAATGAAATGACCTGCAATTCCAAAATCAGGTAGGGGGGAATCATGTGCCGGCGTCTTCTTTATCGCAGCGTTTCAAGTGGTTCTGATGTCCTTGTAAGCATTGTGAGAAACGATTTGTTCACACATTCAACAAAGATGGCAAACTATATTACAGCACTGGTTACATCATTTATAAAGCAAAACTTTTATGAGTACACGGTGTTATATCCCTAAGAAGGAAAATCAATAGATATTTCTGTTTTGCCGGGGGCATGAGCTCATGCATCATAAAACTATCGGCATCAGATTTGTGAAAATCATTCTCGAAACCAGGTCCTGAGTGAAAGGAAAGTGATCCCCCACCTTCTTTGTTGTAGCTGTATCAGCTGGAGCAGCTATCACAAGAATCTCCTGGCCAGCAGTGATTACGAGGGTACGGTGATCCTGTGGGATGGATTCACCGGCCAGAGGTCCAAAGTCTACCAGGTATGATGCTGAGCAAGCTTCAGCGGTCGTACCTTCATACATACCTGACGTTTCACCTGCCTGGATATGACGGTATTTGTGGTCAGAAAAACGAACGTGAAAGCTCAGCTGCTGGTGATGGATGTCATTGTGGCACAATGCTGTGTCTTTAATATGCAATCAGCCTACTTTGACTTTAAGTCCTGCAGGGTTGAGATAGTTATATCCCATAGATCGCTTCATTTTATTTAATTAGCAGCTTTAAGGTTCCCTCTGCTTTCTTTTCAGGAACATGAAAAAAGGTGTTGGAGTGTTGACTTCAATCTAATGGACCCCAAGCTGTTAGCCTCTGGTTCTGATGATGCTAAAGGTAACTGAGAACCAGGAATGCTTTGTCTTACGGCCCCTAGCTCACAGAGAAATGCTCACGTCTGTTTGTTTTTTGTTTTTTTCTGTGTTTCAGTGAAGTTATGGTCAACCAATCTTGACAATTCAGTGGCCAGCATCGAGGCCAAGGCCAACGTCTGCTGTGTGAAATTCAGCCCAACCTCCAGGTATCATCTGGCCTTCGGCTGTGCAGGTAAGATCACAAGTGTACAGTAAAGTTGGTAGAGGGCCAACTCATTGATGCAAACTAGGCTTGGGTGAGATGATGAGGTTATTGTTCAACACGATATATGTTGGTCACGTTTCCACAATAACAAAATGATATTCATATCATGCAACGCCTGTTAAGAATTTGGCTCCATGCCCAGTCTCTCATTCGCCATCACGCTACTTCACCTCATTGGTGTGACCTCGAAAATAGTAGCATGCTAGCAAACGACCAACGTCGTATAGGATCACTGGGGCTGCATCGAATGTTGCTTCTTTTACATTTAAAGCTTTGACTGAGCTTTTCCCACTGAAGCTTTAAATGCTTAGACTGTCACAAATAACTGGATCAGGTGTTGTGACAATGGGCGGATCTGGAATCGGACACTATTATTTATCCATTTATTAAGCCCGTTTCCATGTGAAAAGGAAATATGTGTCTCCTCGTATTACAAGAATGTGTTTTTCTCTCATTGTTATGTGTCATAATTGTTGCACTATGACAGGATGTACACACACACACACACACACACACACACCTCGTCCACTACAGATTGTTGTCATAGTCCAAAAAATGTCTCGCCATTTCACAGACTCTGGTGGTCCAGACAAACATCTGAAAACCTAATTTGTTAATCTCCCATGGGTGAAATAAGAATCTGAAATATTCTCTCGAAACAATCCTTCAAGCAAGTGACTAACATTAGATGAGCAGAGCATTCCCTGTGTCTCTAAGGTCCAAGTCCACCGAGCCTCGAGGAAAATAACTCGTTGACCTTGAAGTTGTCGGTTTACTGTCAGTAGTAAAGCTAGAATAAAAGCCAGTAGGCATAGCGTGCCATCAACATGGCTGCCTGCCACGCTGGTCCCTCCCTTCTTCTTCTCTCACGCCTTCCATCTTAATGCATACCTTTTTCTGTTCTCTTTTTCATGCTCGCAGACCACTGTGTCCACTACTACGATCTACGCAACACGAAGCAGCCAATCATGGTATTCAAAGGTCACAGGAAGGCTGTGTCCTATGCCAAGTTTGTCAACGGAGAGGAAATTGTTTCTGCGTAAGTCATTTTCAGCCTCATTTTTTTGCAGTGCTGTGCTGATATTTTTGTATTTACAATGCAGTTTCATGAATAACATATTTTTTTTACTCTAACACCATCTTCTATATACTGTATGCTTTTAATCTAGTCCCTATACCAATACTCTATGTTGCATGTTGACTACAAAAATGCAGAAGAAGAGACGGCGCGTGACCGGATGTTTGCCGTTGCTGTGGCAACACGTGAGAGCTACGGCAAAATATCCGCCCGACCACCCGATCAATAAACACCCATAAGATGACAATTTGGCCCGTATAAATAAAACCAACAATAAGCACCAACAGCCGTCACCCTAAGGACCTTGACGAGGCGTTCTCACACGTTGGGATGGATTAATTAGACAAATAAATGCCTACATTCATGGGAAGTTAGCTAGCGGTTGTTTGTTAGCATCGTCATAAAGTAGCTTTTTTCCCGGAATATCGCCCCCCTCTCTCGGCTCCGTTGTTTTTTTCATACAGCCGCCCTGATACGCCAACGTACAGACGAGCAGAATATCTGCTACGAGCACGGAGGCCGCCGTTGTTGTTGTTGTTGTTACGAGACATCACGGGGCAAGAAGTCAGGCTGGAGGGTCGAGGAGCAGGGCGATGATGTCAGCGTATTCGTTTTCGCCGTCCACAAGAAAACGATCACGAAACCTCAGATTCACAGTTTGACAGTTAATAATGTTCCTCCACAGATTAGTGAAAAGCAGTTTTGGCAAGCCATGTAACCGACAGCTGTTGCCTCGTTGTTTATTCACGCTCTTTAATTAACAGTTCAACAGACAGTCAGCTGAAGTTGTGGAACGTCAACAAACCTCACTGCCTGCGCTCCTTCAAGGGTCACATCAATGAGAAGAACTTTGTAGGCCTGGCTTCCAACGGGGACTACGTCGCCTGCGGTAAGAAGCCCACGCTGGACAACATTGAGTATGTTTAATCTTAAAAAATGCTCATCATGGTTATAAAACATCTCTTGTGTGTGCTGTGCTTCAACAGGCAGTGAAAACAACTCCCTGTACCTATACTACAAAGGACTTTCCAAGACACTGTTAACATTCAAGTTCGACACAGTGAAGAGCGTCCTGGACAAAGACAAGAAGGAGGACGACACCAACGAGTTTGTCAGCGCCGTCTGCTGGAGAGCTCTGCCAGACGGGGTGAGTTCAACAACCGTTTTATTGCTGCTGATCCTGAACGTATCGCGTCGTCATTAACTATCCGTGCTTAACTTCCACTGTGTTTTATTAACAATGCTTTGTTTTTCAGGAGTCCAATGTTCTGATTGCTGCAAACAGTCAAGGAACAATTAAGGTTTGTGTTTTTCAAAGTTACAGATAAAACAATAACGATAACTACAAGGTGCCAGACTGTTGTCAAGGTGTCATGCATAGTTGTAGCTTAATCAATCGGGTCAACAAAAAACTAGCAACTATTTCACTGAAAGAATATTTGTCACCACTGCTTGAAAAGTTGTTCCCTTGCTCCCTGAAACTCCGAACCTTCAAAATCGATTGGCTGGTTTTTATGTGCACACGTTTTGAAACTAAACGAAAACTATGGTTCAGTTTATGAAGCTTACAGCTGTGTTTTTCCAGTCTTATTGGACTTTCTCACCATCAGGTGGTATTTTTGTTATTGCTACTGTTACTGCGCTCATCTTGATGGTTTTTTTTCAACTGGTTGTTTCCAATGATGGCAGGCGACCGATAACATAACGGGTCTATCGTTTGTTTTTGTTTTTTTCTCCACACAGGTTCTTGAGCTCGTCTGAAGGCACGGCATTTCTTCAGCATGTGAGAACTCCAGTCAGCCCCTCTTTGTTTGGTAGAGGATCAGTCGGATGCAGAGGCCAGGCTGCCGTCTGAACTAGGATACCAAACCGCAGCGGGAGAGCTGAGATAAACTGAACCTGTCTTATTTTAATGAGCTACAGCAGCAAAGACTGTGGACCAGCACATCAGTATAGCAGGAGAAGGTGTGCGGTCATTTTACTGCAAAAGGAAATGAGGACCTAGCTCGGGCACACAACGGAACAAGAGACTTTAGAAAAGCATCTTTTTTTTGTTTCTTTTCAGTAAAGTTATATCGGCTATAATAGAAGCGCCTCTTTATTATTTTAGGTCAAATCAAAACTTGTACCTTTTTTTAATTAAGCTGTTGCTCTCGAGGGTACATCCAGCCAAACACTACTGGTGTGATTTCCCTTTTAAAAGGCCAAAGCACAAAATGACATGCAAAAATGATGTCTTTTAACCCCCCCTCTCTGCCACACACACACACATTGTTTGTCAACCACCTGTTTTTCCCCTTTACGTGTAGATTTTTTTTGTGTTTTTCAGATTGGGAGAAACCGGTTTTAATAAATATGACTTGAATTTCAATCGTATCGTCAGTTCCTTGTCTGGCTTAAGAGTGTAGAACGCGAGCTAGACGTCGAGGTAGACCAACGGATCATGGACATGTTGACAGACTCCGATGTTTCCGTTACCGTTGGAATAAAACGTGTTTTGTCTCTGATCACAGCGATTCCTGGTGTAGCTTCAGGCATTGATCTGCAATGTCACATCAAACTGGATTATTGTTCCACGTTTGTGAGCCGTTTTGTTACTCGTTGAGAACCTCACAATCAGATATCGTTCTTTTAAAGTAGCAGTGGAACTACTCTTCACACACGCTAGGTCAAAACATCTGCATTTTTAACTTCACGCAAAACTGCTGCGGAGGGTCGATCCACGCTGACGACAGTGACGTGGAGAGGATTTGGTAAACACCGCCAAGACCTACTTATTTTATGATAACTGAGCGAGCGAGGTATTTTGTATTTGTATAACTGAATAAATTATTTCGAAACAATTTTGGCACGTTTGGTCTTATTTGTGTTCAATATTTCAGATTCTCTTGAGTGCATTTGTGTGAATGAGCTGTGCGTCTGTGGTAAATGGGTCTGGAACCTTGTGTGAAATGGTAATCCATTAAATTTGAAATCTCCCAGAACACAACTATTAGCTGAAATACCAGAGAGCCACTAAAATGTCGTGTTTAGCCCGGAGCTACTTAAAAATGTGAAACCTATTACTGCAACATGCTTTCTGTTTTGGCTCGTTTTAAATAAATAAATCCCAATGAAAACAGGATTATTGGTCTCGAAGGGGAGACTCGATTTTGTGCTAAATTAAAATGACATGAATGAAGTTTAACCGAGACATTGACCTGAAAATGCTTGAGATACTGTATTTGTGTTAGCTTTCCAATGATTTCACAATATGTAAATGTTCCCTTAATTATTGGCTCAACAATTTGTTCAAAAATAAAGTCCTCAAAACTATTAAGTGCCAGTAATTACATTTTCAGTCAGAGTGAGAAGAGCTGCTGCAGCCAGGATGGGAAAATTGGAAATATTTGAGCATAAAAGCATGCCAACATGTTCTAGTAACCAATTACACCCCAGAAAATTAGCAGGTCAAATTTAAGATCACGTCTGTCTACAATTAAGTTGAGTACATATTCCCTCGTAAAATGATAAAGAAACATTTGACGATATAGACCACTGTTCAAAAGTGTGACAGCTTGATTGGGTACAGTCCGATGGCTGAGAGATATTATTGACTGGTCTTTACTGCTTTTAGGATGTAGAAAGACCTCTTTACAAATAGATGTTATTTTGCATGAAGGGTTTGTTTTGTGCCTGGAGAACAAAACGCTGTACAATGGTTCAACTAGACTGAAAGGGCAGCAAGAGACAAAGATCCCTCCGAACAACGGTTCCATAACAACAGAAGAAATCACCAGTCGTTAGTCAAAGAAACGGGAAGCTTAGGCATCAAAATGTGTCCGGATTTAAATAGGAACAGCTTCCTGTTTCAGTCTCGAGTGCACCTTAATGCCTCTGACAAGCTGGAATATTAACGTGTGTGGTGCTTTAGCAATGATCGAGGGGTCACTTCTGCTTTCTGGGCTGGAAAACAAAACCAAAATCCAAGCTCCAACAGTTTTTCGTGCAACACTAATTGAATTACTCTTCTTCTGGGGACAAAACTAAACGTAAATAATACATAGCCCTTATATTACACACCTTATGAACCGTCCACAAGATAAAATCGGCACACATTTTCTATTAATTTGGCTAGGTTAGATTTGGGCAGTGTTATGTTGGAAATTATGTAAAGTTACCAAACTCCCCGGTGACATGAAATTTCACTAATATTATCATTGTCCTGAAATTAAATAAACCTCTAGAAATCATGGATGAAATTTAACTCAAAGTTGCAGCAAGCCATGTTGTGTCCCCATTTGGGATGTGCAGGAAACTATAATGGAAAGTTTTTGCCAGCACTTGATGAAAAGTCCATGAAAAGTGGAGCAAAGCTGGATTTATTGAAAGAATTTTGATATTGACAAATCCCACTCAGTAATCCACATACCAAAACGTCTGCTGTGCAAAGGGAGCTATTATGACTGGCAATAGTTAGTTGTCATATAAAGAGCTGAGTGCTCAGGATTCATTCGATTAATTTAAGGGACTGGTTGCATTAGGAAAATATGAGTCTCCAGTAACATGTAGTGGCAGCTCTAATGGCACGTTTAAATGCCTTCGTGTATTGATGCAGCCACAACAACATAAACTAAGGCTGCACCATTTTAACTTAGAATGTCGGAATTATGTAATACGAAGTGACATTTTGACTCAAGCCAAAATTAGACTGTATCTCTTAATTTAATGGTAATTGTAAATATGATGTAAGTGTTGAAAGACATTACAAGTAAAAGCAATGCCACAATCATGACGTGTACATAATGTTAATATTTTCTGCTTAGAATATTGCAAAAAGTAAATATTTTCATTTTTTATTTTAATTATGTATATTTATTTTCACCTTCATAATGTATTTTATGGTGGGACTTTTTTTCCATAGTGAAAACTGTGGCGGAACCAAAATACATCGGAACGATTGTGTTCAGAGTGGCGGCGGAAGACTTTTAGCAGACGGAGCACGGACAACTAGCTAGTTAGCGGCCGTTGGAAACAAACTCCACTCATAGCAAGTTCTCATGTTACCCAGTTAAACCTTGACCGTATTTAGTTAGCCGCATAGCTGAACACCTACTTTCAAGACTTGTACTGTTTGCTTATTCCATCCAGAGGTCGAGACTTTCGTGGTGAAGATGGGAGTGCCGAAATTTTACCGATGGATTTCGGAGCGCTACCCTTGCCTCAGTGAAGTAGTCAAGGAACACCAGGTAGGAAAACCAGTGATGAGCAGCGTTAGCAGCGTTATCTTAGCTAGCCGGCGGCTAGCAAACAAGCTACGTGTTACGTTAGCGGACCGTGGAACTTTTATTCCACGTAAGTTAGCTCACCAGTGTTTTTGCCTGTCGACAGGACAAGTCTCTCGTCACTCACTCCCGACCCCGTTATTAAATTACGTTACACACGTCATAGTTCTCATAGTTAGTGAATTGCCGAATTCCAACACTAACTCGCTTTGAAATGTTAGCCATCGTCTATGTGTAACGGCATTTTTAACGTTGTCAGGTCAAACTGTATTTACGTAAATATTCTACCATCGGGTATCTTAGGTCTTTGTTGGGCAGAATATTCTGAGCAACAATAAAGCCCTCACGGGTCAGCTAAGCTAACCAACTTTAGGCTAACAACCGGGGAGAGTACACAGGCTGCAGCTAATGTTAGTAGCCGGCTAGTTGAACTTACAGCCACCTTCCTTTACAATTCCCATGAGTTGCTTTACAATTTTACGTGTACACATGTAATAATTGTGCAGCTAATTGGTACCTTACATTGTGTTAATTGGGCTACTTCGGCGGCACTGGAATTGACTTTAGTGACCTAGTTCTGTGTCGGAAGGCAGATAATATTTCAGTGCTTGAGCAGCAGTTTCATCAGCTGGAAGTTGCTCAGTGGCACCCCCGTTGCGTAAGCCACCACTGAGGTGTTTGGTAAGTCAATAAAAAGGACATTTTATGCTTGCAGCTTTATATTGGAATGACAATGGATATGCCCTATGGATAAGTACCTGTTGTGCCCTTCTCTGATCATTAGGGTCACTCCACAGTAACAGTGCCACAATATAAATGACATTTCTAGGGTAGAGGTGCACACTTGCATGCTTTTGGTGACTAATAAAGATGAGCTGACCCTATCACTTATGGCTCCCAGAATGTGTGGTGGGAAGGAATAACCCCTTGCAGATGCACCAACCAATACAAATGAATACAAAACAACAACAAAATTATGGATTCCATGCAGTCAAGGAATATCAACACATTGTACAAATTGACCAATTAACGGGAATATATTCTATTTACAATATTTTCTCTCTTCAGATTCCAGAATTTGACAATCTCTATCTGGACATGAATGGGATCATCCACCAGTGTTCCCACCCGAATGACGAGGATGTCCACTTTCGCATTTCCGAGGAAAAGATTTTTGCTGACATCTTCCATTACCTGGAGGTGCTCTTCAGGATCATCAAGCCACGCAAGGTCTTCTTCATGGCGGTGGATGGTGTGGCCCCAAGGGCAAAGATGAACCAGCAGAGAGGCCGGAGATTCAGGTTGGTGTTCATATAAGAAGGTGATCCTCGGGTCGTCTGACCTCCTTCCAGTGTGAATTTAGTGTTGGTGTGTCTGTCGGGATTTGTTATGAAAGGGTGAATGCAGGTTCCTGTTATAGGAATACCAAAGTGTTATTAAATTTTGTTTTGGAATAATTATCACCCCATTAAATTGCAGCTGTTTCACCCCAATATCCGCCTCCTCTCAACCTCCCCCTGGATGTGATCGTTAAATTTTGGTTATTGCAGTAATTTCCATTCTTGTCATGACCTAATAAAGAAATGAAATTTCTTTATTTTCTGCCACGATGTTTACTCTCAAGTGTAAATAATGACACATTCTCCCTTTTTTTTAGTTATCTCATCGAGATGACAATTCCATTTGCAATTGTATTTATGTAATGTAATGTCTGGTAAACTTCTGTGGTTTAGCAGGGATGTTTGTGGAACTGCCTAATAAGGAAAATCTTCCATTTCTTTGGTAATGAAAAAACAGACTACAGGCAGGATAAACAGCCTGAGACTGCGTTTGACCTGCTCACTTTTATATCTGCATGTGTGGGTGCATGTCTGTGTGTCTAGGTCCGCCAAAGAAGCAGAGGACAAGATAAAAAAAGCTCTGGATAAAGGAGAGGTGCTTCCCACAGAGGCTCGCTTCGACTCAAACTGTATCACTCCTGGTAGGAAATGCTCTGAAGCTCTACACAAAATGTGCACAATAAAATTGATACAAGGGGCTGTTTCAGAATATTAACATACCTGTAATTTCACCTTAACCTTTTGCAAAATCTAAAAATTCTATTAGGAATCATTAGTGTTGGACACTTCAGTGAGCAATTCCAGGTTGCAAACATGTTAAAACTCTAGTATGAACTAGATTTCACAACAGCCAAGACATCAAGACATTTATTTCAGGAGAGAGTTCAAAGATTTGGTCCTAAGTATAGTGGAGCACAGCACCATTGGAGGACGGGTGTTTCATTGCCAAGTGCGTCTTCATCATTATGGGATTTGGTATCCGATGAAAAGTGGGCACCAACTCCTTTTTAATCCCGCATCCTTCTTCCAGGCACTGACTTCATGGCAAGACTCCAGGAGCAGCTCAAGTATTTTGTCCACAACAAGCTTTCCACCGACAAGCTATGGCAGAACGTAAACGTCTACCTGTCCGGTCACGAGGTGAGATAAGTTGTTTCAGTGGCACGAACGATGTGGTTTTCTGACCAATGTGCTCTCACAGCTTCCAGTATTGATTGTGCCAAGTTTGCATTTCTATTTCTTTCCAGACTCCAGGTGAGGGAGAACACAAGATCATGGAGTTTATTCGCTCTGAGAACACCACGCCGGGTCACGACCCCAACACCCGACACTGTTTATACGGCCTGGATGCTGACCTGGTAGGGTTTGTGCACCCTTTGATGAGAGTGTACGTTATTCTTCAAACCCTCTTTGGACGCTGACACTGTTTTGATCTCTGCGTTTGTAGATCATGTTGGGTTTAACCAGCCACGAGCCAAATTTCTCCCTGCTCAGAGAAGAGGTCCGCTTCGGAGGAAAGAAAAACCAGAAAAGGTTTGCTTCCTTCTCATTTGTTGATCAATGATTTCAATTTTCTAGTTTTATTTATGTGTCTATTCTGTCATACTGTTCTTGGAGTTTAATTTATTTTTCTGGTTCCTTTTTTTATTCCCTTCTAGGATAACTGCTCCAGAAGAGACAACGTTCCACTTGCTTCACTTGTCTCTGATGAGGGAGTACATAGACTATGAGTTCTCTGGGCTCAGGGTGAGAAAAGACACAGACTCACACGATCACACCGTTAGTAGAATCATGAAAAATCCCCGATGGAAACATGTTTTTCCATGCCAGGGAAGGTTTTAATAGACGTTTTTGTGTCTGTTTAGAGTATTAGATTTGTATTCTGATTCTATTTCTGTCTGTTTTCACAGAATCAGATTGGTTCTGATTATGACTTGGAGCGGATAATAGACGACTGGATCTTAATGGGCTTCCTGGTGGGAAACGATTTCATCCCTCACCTCCCTCATCTCCACATCAGTCATGATGCTCTGCCGTTGCTGTACAAGACCTACATCAGTGCTCTGCCCACCATGGGGGGTGAGAGACACACAAATACACACCATGACATCATATTCATTTTAAATGAGAATTAATATGTTGCATGTTAATATCAAGCGTGTGCGAGATGCTGAGTTTGTCATGGATTGATATGGTAAATTTCAGATTGAGAAATTAGTTTCAAGTGTTTTTTGTGCTGCTGGTCAAATTGTTTGTACATGTAGGTCAGTCATTATAATATAGAATATGTTCTGATTTGTTATCAACCGGTATAAAAACAAACTGCATCCTGTTTTCTGACTCAGGTTATCTGAATGAGAACGGCCATCTAAACCTCAGAAACTTTGAGAAGTACATGGAGAAGCTTGCTGAGGTGAGACAACACTGTAAACCCATTTCCTACTTATTGTTATTGGTACACAAGGAAGGAAGGAGATCTTAAAGTTTGACATCATTTTTTTAACACTCATGTGTCATTGGCCTGGTAGAAGAATTAATATTCATTTGGTTTCGCTGAATGATGCAGAATAATGTATTTATTTTTACTTAATTTATTATGAAATGTCGGCTATTATGTTGACATTAGTCTTTAAAAATATTAATGTTGCTATAGACAACTTTTCTTTTCTTTTTTCCACAACTTGATGTCATAGATTGAGCCTTCGTTTTCCCTGGAGGTTGTTCCCAATGGAGAATTGCATAGTGAAGTAGAGGCTCATAGGGAACCAATCCAAACACCCCATGGTGTCATTATTCTATTGCCATTACAATGTACAATCACTACTTCATAAAGTTGTCTAATACTGCTTCAAGACCAGGTGTTAGTACATGTGCAACTAATACTGGGGGAAAGAAATCTTACATCCGATTTGAGTCATTCAGTCTGCAGAAAGGTTTTTCACAAAGTTAGCATGAAATTAAATTAAGTTGGTTTCTTAATTAAATATGACGGAATATGATTGGAGAAACCACCATGAATAAATTGTTTACATCTGTTCCTACTTTTCTTGCTCCTTTTTTTTCCTCGCAGTTCGACCGGGAACATTTTAGCGAGGTCTTCGTGGACTTGAAGTGGTTTGAGAGTAAAGTTGGTAACAAGTATCTGAATGAAGCGGCCGGACTGGCGGCAGAAAAGGAGGCTGCCAGCAAAAACGCCACAGAGAAGGAGGTATGCTGTTACGCCAGTATGTTCCTTAATTTACACGCAGGGATACGGTAACTAACTATTTGTGTGCGCGTGTAGGATTCTATCTCATCAGAAAGAGTGATTGGAGAAGGAAAAGTAGCAGCAGGCGACGAGGAGGAAGAGGAGGATGACATGTTTGAAACAGAGTTCAGACAGTACAAGCGCACCTACTACATGACCAAGATGGGCGTGGATGTGGTGTCTGAGTGAGTGTACAGACGTGCATAGAACAACAAAACTTCATACATGAGGCAGAAGTCTAATATAAAAGTTTATTACTCGGATTATGGACAAACAAACAAAAATGTGCATGAATATACAGGAAAGGGCTGTAAATTTGTCCACGCATCGCAGCACCAGGTTGAGAGTTCCTGCACGGCCGTCGGTGTCCAAAAGTGTCACTCGCAAACAGGCGGCCATCACACTTGCCATTTACTTTATGACCAAAACTGTTATTAATTTACTTGTGGAGAGTCTCACAGTAAGCCCGTTCCATTTTCAGCACAATACTACATTCATGGAAGCTCTGAGAGGCAAGAGAGCCAAAAATAATTTTTTATCCATTTTCCAAGACTGATTGAAAAAATGTTTCACTCTTGTTTTGTTACGGTTTTATCTCTGACATGTCTTAATAACGGTTGGAAAAGGATTTTGCCAGCATAAACTTCCTCTAATTTCTTTTACAGGTGGGGGGAAAAGTCTTTATTGTTGTAATACTCGCTTCGGCCACAAGAGGATGAAGTGCACCCTGCGTTCTAAAACCTTTTTTACCCGTTAAGACATAAACACAGGAAAGAAAACAATTTTGATCCAAACCTAAATTATGTTTCCAACTTTCCTCTCAGGGCTTCTGCAAATATTTGATTTTTAGACACTAAAAGCCATTTCAAATGTATAGTGTGACACCATTGTATTAAAGGTCTCCGTTTTTAATGTTTCTCAACGGGTATCTGTTTAGTTTACTCACCTTCAGCAGGTCAGAAAAATAGCATGAGAAAAGAATGGACACGTCAGGTCAAACATATTGACATTTCATGCACATACATCAACTTATGACCCTGAAATATTCTCTCGTTTGCAGTGATTTTCTAGCCAGGCAGGCCAAGTGTTATGTGGAAGGTATCCAGTGGATTCTGCACTACTATTACCACGGGGTTCAGTCCTGGAGCTGGTGAGAACTACTTCTACATGTCACTTACCCTCTGAACTTTGATGTTGTTTTAATCCGGTGGTCTGGAGGGATTCAGGTAATGTATTAAATGCTCTTGAGAAGTGAAGTGGTGTCAGATAATTTCTCAAATGGGTGGCTTGATCTCCAAAGGAAATGTTTTATTCATTTCTCTACAGCTTTTAGTGTGAGCTTTAATAAGCAACACATTAGGGGAACAGAATGTCCCGAACTTAAAACCCTTTTTCTGGCTCTCCGTCCATATGTTCTCTCTAGGTACTACCCCTACCACTACGCTCCCTTCCTGTCTGACATCAGGAGAATAGCAGGGTTAAAGTTGACCTTTGACCTCGAGAAACCCTTCATGCCCTTCCAGCAGCTGTTGGCCGTCCTGCCTGCTGCCAGCAAGGAGCTGCTGCCTGAGAGTTACAGGGTAACATACTTACATCCAAGCACATACACCAACACATTTAATGCACTATGTATGTACGGAACGTGCACATGTTTTGGATTTCTTTTAGCACATTCGTTCCCATGTGGAAAAATATTCAAAAACAAGCTACGGCGAGGTTTATCTAAATGGAAAGATGAAATAATAAAGATGATAATTGTTTTTGTGTTTTTATGTCTCAGCACCTAATGACCAGTGAAGACTCACCTATCATAGAATACTACCCTGTTGACTTCAAGACGGACCTCAATGGCAAGCAGCAGGAATGGGAGGCTGTGGTTCTCATTCCCTTCATAGATGAGGTACACACACACACACACACACACACACACACACACACAGAAATCCTGCCACCGTCATGTTAAAAAGCCATACTCACATGTGTTGCTCTCATGGAACAGAGGTGCTTACTAGCAGCCATGGAGCCCTACAATCACAGGATGACCAAAGAAGAGAAGGCAAGGAATCGTCACACAGAGTGTGCAGTCTACTCGTATGACCACGAAGCAGACTTCACATACCCCTCCAACCTGCCTCACCTGTTCCCTGACATCGTCCACTGCCACGTCAGGTGAGTACACACACACACACACACACACACACACACACACACACCTTTTGCATTAGACATGGTTTTCCTGTCACATTGCGAGAAAACCATCCCAGCTTGTTCACCCAGTTGGTGCACATGAAGTCTGATGTTCACTGCTGGTTGACTGTATGCTTTGTGTGTTACAGGAAAATAGACATCCCTATGGATGCCTGGCATGTACCACTGGACCACGTCAGCAGACGCTTCGACCGCTCGGCTCTGTATTTCTGTGGCTTCCCCACATTGCAACACATCAAACACAAGGTGTGTGTTACATTCGTATTGGATGCCAAGGTTATATTTCAAGGATCTCGGCCCGTAACACAGGGTCTGTAATGTTTGTTTGAAATATTAAACCTTTTCATTGTTTCTGTCTGTCTCCCTTTCTCTTGTTCATGGGCTCACTCACTTTTAGTTCTTTAAGAAGAAGAGTGGCGTGGTCGTGTTCCAGCAGAGCAGCAGAGGGGAGAACATGATGCTGGATATCCTCCCCAGCCAGGACGGAGAGCCGGTGGGATTTCTGTCTTTTGTTTTGTGTTTACTGATCTCATCTTATAACCTTCTTTTGAGAAGTTGCTCTGATGTCTTCGTCAAAATAATTATCATAACAATACCAAATATCCATTCATTTTTTTTAGAGTTTTAACCCTTCCAATGCTAGTTTATTTGTACATAATACCACTGTTTAAAGAAAAAAAGCACAAAGACACACACTCACATTTTTATCATATATTTATTTATTTATTTATTTTCCCACGGCTATGTTAGTGATTTGCCAGAACCTTCCTCCTCTGCCTCTTTAGGTTTGTGCTGATGTTGCTGCAGAAGTCCTGGGGAAGTCGGTGTTCGTCCACTGGCCACATCTGGAGGAAGCTCGCATCATTGCAGTGTCAGATGGAGACGTCAAGTAAGAATTAGTACTCCGCCAAACATGGGAATAATTTGTCTTATAGATGTTATTTTTTTATAATCTAGATGTATTCTGCTCATGTATTAATTACTGCCATATCTTTTATTAGGATTTTTTTGGAAAGCATTCACTCAATATGAACTGAAATGAAAAGATTGTGTTGATGGGGAAAAATAAGCACTCCCATGATGCATGCTGATAAAAAGATAAAGATTGGAAAGAGTGGCTTTAAAATAACAGACGGTGAAGCAATATAGAGAGCCGAGTGAAACTTTGACCCCGTTTTGCAGGTTTTGTCTAGAGGAACCACCTGGTGTCCAACGACTGTATGACAGGCCCTCCACTCCTCCTCCCACCAAAGTGGCCAACGTGTCTGATAAAGACCAGAAGGACTGGGTGAAGGATGTTCAGGGACTCACTGAACAGTAAGCCTCAATGAACAACAAGATGCTTTGTTTTATTTATTAATAGCAAAGAAAACAGCACTTTTTATTCGTCGTGTTTATGATTCCTTTCTTTAAAGTGATTCCTTTTTCTCCCAGCTTCCTGAAAAGGAAAGGCATCATGGTGAATGTGACATCGGTGGTTTTGTATGGCCAGTTGCTGACCGGAAGGAAATACATCCCCAAAGCCAATGGGGTGGTGGAACTGGAGAAACAGTGGGCCAAGCAGATCCTCCCTTTCGCCTTCCAGACGGTGGTTAAGGTACAAAAGCTGATAAAATTCATGGAAGCCTGTGAACAACTGAGGTCCATTGGGATGTTTGTGTATTTAAAGCCTCACTAATTGCTTATTTTTCACTGGACTGAATTGAAATTATTCATGAACATCCGAGGAACTCAAGGATATCCTTACACAGATCTCCTTACATATAGCTTTGAAGCTGAAAGACCCTCCTCTTTTTATTAATACTTTTTTGGGGAAAGTGTTAATATTCATTGGAGATGTATTTATAACAAACATTCACAGACTGAAGACTTTCATCACCTATATTACTTGTTCACTCACCCATATTTCACATTTGCCTTCATCTTCTCAGGACATCAAGGCCTTTTACTCGTCTCTCACCTGCTTCAAGAGCTTAGATGAGCTCTTTCCCCCAGCGACCGCTGTCTTCATGGTGGGGAACCCCTACTACGGTGCCATGGGCGAGGTATGTGACCGCTTTCCTGCTTCAGTCGGAGGATCACATCATTTTAAAAGCAAAGGAAGTTAAAAATGAAATAGTTCTGCTGTATTGTGCTCTAAATGGTCATTTTAATTAAATAATTGAGGTTACTCCCCTTGCCACTCAGAGGTTCAATGTGTAAATTTGCCGTTTAAAGTTTCTCAGAGTTCTCCCAGCTTTATAAGTACTCGGTAAAAAAATGTTTTTACCTACAATGGCCAAAATATGTTGTTGTAGAAAGCTTAAGTAAACTATTAAAAAATTACATGAATGCAATGTTTTTTTTTGTAAAGCTGATGTTTTTTTGTCAAAAGGTTTCTCTTGGTTGTTGTGTATCGTTTGAGGAGAGCAACATGTTGGTCTGGGGTCTTATTGAAACGTGCCGTCTCTTTTTATTATTCAACAGGTGCAAGACTCGAGCGACGTCATTAAAGAAGGCCGAGTACGAGTGGTCTTCAACGTGCCGCACGAGCCCCAGCTGGAGCCCTTGATCCAGAATCAGCATGTAATTCAATTTAGAAATGGCGTTGACTTCCCATCCATCTCTCACTCATTTGTTTCTCACGTACTGTCTGCCTGCACGCGTTTGTGTCTTGTAGAAGTACTGTGTGAAGTACAGCCCCGGGTATGTTCTGGCATCTCGTCTCGGCGTCACCGGCTACCTCGTCTCCCGCTTCTCGGGAAGCATCTTCATCGGCAGAGGCTCTAAGAAGAAGTAAGAGGAAGTTTACTTTTTTTTTTTTATTTGTAGAGATTGCTGCCTGGAGGCATTGTTTTTTGGGGGGTTGCACATCTGTCCTGTCTATTCTAACATGATATCTCAGGAAAACTGGAGGGAATTTGAAGTAGTTTAGAGTAGAAGTTGGTGGTCAGAGAGGTCAAAGGTCTTGACTAAGGATCTTTAATGCAAATCATGACATTTTCACACAAATGTCTAATAGGATAAAATGATGAGGTGATGACATTTTGGACAGACGCAGGAATATAATACAACTTATTTTAGTTCAGATTTTTGGCATGATCGCTCTGCATTTTGCAGTTTATTAAAGGGGTTTATTTATTCCGCTGATCAGAACTTTGTTTGTCTTTCTAATGTTTTCTTCTTCATTGATTGCAGTCCCTGTGGGGAGCAAAAAGCGAACGTTGGCCTGAACCTGAAGTTCAACAAAAAGAATGAGGAGGTTCCTGGTTACACAAAGAGAACTGAAAAGGAGTGGCTCTACTCTGTTGCTGTGGAGGAATTGCTGGCTGAGTACCTGGACAGGTAAAAACAATTGTGTGAAATTGTCTTAGTTAAAATATGTCATATTTTTCAACCTTTAAAAATGCTTTTTGTGCCTTTTTTTTGTAGATTTTCTGAGGTATTCAACTTGGTGTCGAGAAACAGCCATGATGATGTTTTCTATGAAGATGACATCTGGCCTGCACCCGACCAGAATGGGTAAAACATTTAGAAATAA
This sequence comes from Chelidonichthys spinosus, assembly GCA_029853015.1. Classification (NCBI taxonomy): domain Eukaryota; kingdom Metazoa; phylum Chordata; class Actinopteri; order Perciformes; family Triglidae; genus Chelidonichthys; species Chelidonichthys spinosus. The sequence goes on along the minus strand of CM056827.1, from coordinate 25,369,685 downwards.
CACCCTTTTGACTTATTGTGTATTTATTAAGGATTCATCTAAATATGTGTCAGTCCTGATCGTTTTCTAGCCCTCCCACGTTGATCAGATTCTACCCTCTGAATTCATTGACTTGATGTATTGATGATCTCTGATGCTGATGGACATCCCACAGGGCGGAGAAGGTCGCCGAGATCACCTCATGGTTGAAAGGTCACCCTGTGAGCTCCATCGGCAGGACGTCATGTGACCTGCAGGTGCTGGACTCGGCCATCGTGGAGAGGATCGAGGAGGCAGTGGAGAGAGTGAAGGTGACATTGACATACACGGGCTCAAACGACAGCATTCTTCCTCCAGCTACCATGTCAGGAGTGTGAACTCGCCATCCCCTAATTCCTGATCCTCGCTGTCTCTTTTAGGTGAAGAAGAGCACCAAGAAAGTCCGTGTGACAGTCAAGCCTCATCTCCTCTTCAGGGTGAGTGCTTTTCACCTCGATGTGGAATTGCTTGAATTAAAGTTCATGGAGGCGTGGTGTTAAATTCTCTTTGGCTGTGATTGTGTGAGAAGTTACCTTTTTCAGCGGAATGCACAGAGCGGGAATATTCGACCTTTCAACCTTTTTATGAGTTGAACATGAGAAATAGTCGAATTTAGTGGTTATTTGCATCAAATGTATTTTTAATGATAAAAAAACTCTTGGCACTGTTAGTTTTAATGATTTATTATAAGCTGCTAAGAACTATTGTTAGGGAATACCTCCTGTATTATCTATTTTATGTTGCTGTGAAATCATGTCCTTCAAATTACTGTATTTATTCAAGTTTCTCACCTTTAGAAGGTTAGTTTACCTTCGCCTCAATACTAAACAATTTGAACATGTTGGTCTGAATGTGTGTGTGTGTGTGTGCAGCCCTTGGAGCAGCAGCAGGGAGTGGTTCCAGACCCGGATTCAGAGTATCGCCTCTTTGACAGAGTCATCAACACCAGGGAGAGCTTCAGCGTCCCACTGGGACTCCGAGGAACCATCATCGGCATTAAAGGAGGTGAGGACACAGTCTTCCTTCTGTTTTCATAATCTCCATATTAATGACAATAATTCCACCTATTTATATTGTGTGTGTCTGTGCTTCCAGCGGATCGTGAGGCAGAGGTTCTCTACGAAGTGCTTTTTGATGAAGAATTTTCTGGAGGTCTTAACATCAGGTGATGACACAAAGAGAAACTGGAGTGCATCTTGCTTCAGGTTTAATTTCTGACATACATTATTAGAGCTGTGTTGAAAAAAATCGGTTTTCCGATTTTTAATCGATTCGCATATTAATGACCGATTATCGATTCGTACGTCCAAAGATCGATTTTTTTTTTTAAGATTTTTTTTTTTACGACTTTTTTTTAATTTTTTTTTTTTTTTTAAGATTGACCCCTTAACCTTTTCATCAGTCTTCCAGACATCAGTAACTACCAATACTTGTAAGATTTGCTGTTTAATATTGATATAATACTAGTTTTAATATGTTGCTTCTCTACACAGTCATGAAGTGAAGGAAACGGTTCAAATACATTTTTCATTTTTAATAACATTAACCCCCGGATCGAATCGAAATCGGATCGAATCGGAAATCAGATCAAAATCGGATGGAATCGGATGGAATCTGAGAAAATCGGAAAAAATCGATTCTGAAACTTAAAAATCGGAATCGAATCGATTCTTGAAATTTGAATCGAAACCCAGCTCTATACATTATGTATGTATGGATGTAAAGAACCTCCACCCTGTGTCCTCAGGTGTACTTCCCCTCGTGGTTACCGCCTCCCCCCCTGCGCTCTCATTAACCTCTCCCACGGAGTGCGAGTGGATCACACCTCCCACAAACTCACCGCCATCGTCAAACCTCAGCCCGCCACAGCCGCCAACTTCAACTCGCAACGCCAGATGTCCGGTTTGAACCACTCTCCGCGTTCACCCTTTATACCCACACAGGTGAGGGTGGAGCCCCACACACCCACCCAGTTTTACCTGACTGAAATAAATGATCATTTTTATAATTGAAAATGCTTTCTTTCTCTATTCCACCTCCTGTAGCATAACAATAAACACAACGCAGCGATGGCAGCCGCCCAGGGCAACAGGAACTCTCCCTCAAAGGGTCCTATCCAGAAACAACAGGCCAAGGTATCCCCAGGTCACCCTTCTCACTCCTAAAGGCCCTTTTTAACCATACAAACATTTACAAATGTGTGTGTGTCTCTGCTTCTCCAGGAGTACAGTAATGTGTGGCAGTCCCTCCAGAACTCTGGGCCTCCTCTCAAACCTCCGGCTCACTGGCAAAATGTACGTCTGTTTACGAGTTTTGTGAAAATGTTTGTGTTTTTTTTAAATTAATAATGAAAGTTTTTTTTTTTTTATACCCATATTAGGTTGAATTTTATTGTGCTCCATGGGCCTGGTTCAACAAATTTGCAACTTGCCAGCTTTGAGTTTCTACATGAGATCATTTTATCTCGTGTTAATGTAGACACTTTTCAGTACTCGGTACAAGCAGTGCCAAGACATTACTGGCTATCACCTGAAATGTGTTAAACGTCTTCCACTTGACTAAAACACACTCGTAAAGAGGTTAGTGTGTGTTAAAGCAAACATCAAAGTTGTGTTTTTCTGTTTCTAGGAAGGACTTTCCCAACAGGGGAAGAACCAGCACGCCAACAAAGCTGTAAGTACGCACACGCTCTGACCTCTGACCTGCAACATGTCAGGTCATCAGCTGCAGAGCAGGGTCAGGCTGACGGTTTCAGGTTGAAAGCAGTTTATTAACCTGGGCTGCATGTGTGTAAGAATGTATGCGTGTCGATTGTTCAGCAATAATAAAATAGAAAGAATGCTGAGCTCTATTGGTGGGAATGGATGCAGATTAAAGGAGTTTCATGTATTCATGTGTTACGACTGTTCTTTGCAGGGACCAGTTGGTGGCATCAGACTGCTGAAGAAAAATGAAGACGCCAACTCCCTTTTCCCTCAACAGAACACAGCCAATAAGGTACACATACATGCACACTTTTAAACTTCGTTTCCCAGCCTGCTTTTCTTCCGATTGCAATATCAGCCGGTGGCTTGTTAAACATGATAGTATGAACGTGTAACGTAATGGCTCCCCACCTCCCCGGGTATATCTCTTTGCATTTTTCTCTCACATAGGCTACGACTGAGTTTGAGGACCTGATAGCCAGTCTGAAGATCTCCAGTGGCAGCCAGCAGACTCCACCCCCTCCTGCTCCGCCACAAGCACCCAGCAGCCAGTCAGATGGCCCGTTGTCCCCACAGTCCTTCGCCATGGTGAGTATGACAGGCAAGGCTGCTTCAGAAACTTGTAACTATCTGTCATAACAATGTATAGTGAAATATAATATAATATCATTTATTTTACAGATTTTTATTGTTCCGATTTTGCCGAGTAAGATATGTTTAACATCTGTAAATATTGTATCGTAAATTATGGCATTTCACTGGCGTTTTTTTTTTATCAACTACTACATTTCTGGTATCTTGACATCACTATTCGCTGTGAACTCGGGTTTGTTTGTGTTTCTGCAGAAGGGAACCCTGATGCTGAAGGAAATGCTGAAGATCGACGGTGCTGGAACAGGAAGTCCCTCTGCCCAGGAGGCAGCTAACGGCGGCGGCCAGCAGCAGAACAGGCGACGATCGTCCAAGAAACTAGGTACGGAACCAATTACTACACAACGTAGACCACCATAGCTAGTTGTACTGTATACAACTTTTAAGTTTTTTTTTTTTTTTCATTCATCGTATACTCTCTCCTTCCAGCAGCAAATATGAACGCCCCCCATGCTGACGCAGCTGTTATAGCTCCTCCCATGTTGGCCGCCCCTGCCAACCTCTCAAACCCGATGCTGACCAGCAAGGTGTCAGAGCTGGCGTGTGTCTGTGTGGGGTTGGGAATGGCACCGCCCGATTTCAGCTACATAGGCAACAGACAGGTAACGCAGTGCAATTTTTGTCCTTTGCATCACAGAATGTTTTATCATTATTTGCCAGGAGATGAGATCGGCCATGTGTGTGCATCTCTGCGTCTGTCCACAGATAATCTCACATACTGCCGCATCAAACTGCATCATATTTTGAATGCTTATTTTATGGATGCATGCTCAAGGACCTTTCATGGTTGTAGCGATTCACACCTTCTCGAAACACCCTATAATGCCTGTTGGGTACGGTCATTGATTTTCTGCTGACTCCTCACTCACAAGTGAGATATAGTTTTTTACAACAAAAAAAAATAGTTTAATTGAAAAAATAGTATGTAATGAAAAGGCCTTATTTACCTGTGTGGTGTAGATGTGTTCCAGTTCCAGAAAGTTCCTTTGTCTCCACAGAGTCGGACAGTCGTGTGTCAGGTAAAGCTGTCCAATGGGCTGATGGTTCATGGTCCCCAGTGCCAATCAGAAAACGATGCCAAGGAGAAAGCTGCCTTCTTTGCCCTCCAAAGACTGGTACGACACACACACACACACACACACACACACACACACACACTTACCTCTCTCCTTTTGTAGATACTCCAAGGAAAGTAATAATTAAAAAATGAACAAATGAACAGGTTTAAGCTATGGGATCATTCTGGGTAACATTTAGCTATTGCTAAACATGGTTTCCTTAAAGCAGCTGTTAAACTGAATTATTGGCTGTAAAGGAGTGTGAATGAAGGAGGTGTTATTGTTCAACTCTTCCCCTCGCCCATCTGTAGAACTCGGTGGGATCTGGCTTCCCCCACCCGCCTCCTATCTTCCCACCTGGAGTGGGTCAGATACGACCCCCACCCATGGGAGCCATGACACCCGTCTTCAGCCAACAAGGTGCGTCTTCTTCTCCTCACGTTTCAGATGAGTCATCTAGTAGAGGGTAGGAAGCAGCTGTCCCTCTAGTGGATGATCCTTTCTGTAGCTGTAGTTTACGGTCAGCATGACTCATCATATCTACAGTTCCTTAGCTGTTGTTTGTAGCACTGCTTAGTCATTACCATCAGGTTTTATTAGTTGCCTACAGTTGGTGCAGTGTTTGGCCTTTTGTCGTCATTTAATACTTTCTCAAGACAAAGAACCATATGAATATATATGTAAATGAATCTGAACCTTTTTTTCTCTGCTGATATCTCATGACTGTGCTCTTTTTCTCCAGGTGGTTTACTGTTGCCTCCCCAGGGTTACAAGCCTGGCCCAATGTGGGGAATGCCACTCCCTCCTCACCATCACCAAAACCAGCCCTTCTTCGGAGCAGCTGGAACTTTTCCCGGGGCGGCGCGCGGCCAGCCTTCAGCCGCACCCATCGGCTCACACAACCAGTTCATTCCTTTACAGGTAGACGATGATTGTTGAAATATTCTCCTACTTCTCTCTTGCGGCTTTATTGTTTTTTAAATGTGTTCAAACTTTGAATATTCTCCGCATTTCGGCACCAGGTGCAAACTTGCATCTCGGCTGTACCATTTCCTGTTTAGATAAAGTAGGGTTCGCTAGCTGTTAGCTGTTGGAATGTGAGAGAGCTACGGAGGATGTGAGGGTGAAGAGGGAATTCATGTTGCATGTTTAATGTAGGATCTGAGAGAGAGAGTTTGTCACAATTGATCACGCCGTGCTGTTTTGGTAACCCAGCATTCCTTCTGTCCTCGTACCTGAACAGGTAACTAAGAAGCGAGTCTCGGCCAACAAGAAGAACCAGGACACTCGAGAGTTTTACAGCGCCGCCCACACTGTGTCCAGAAACCAATCGCAGAAAGCCCAGAATCCGCCCTTTGGCCATCCGCTGTCCCAGGGCGATTCCCAGGGGGGGAAATTCGACCAGCCGCACCAATATGCCGCCAACAGCAACCCCTCCTCGTCGAGTCCCGGGCAAGGGGACGCCGTTTCCACGACGGCAGCTCCGCACACGCCCCCCAGGCAAAACGTCCCGACGACAGGCCACACCCCTGGCTCCTCCTCCAAGAGGAAGCACAGAAAGCTGGCTGTCAACTTTGAGGCGGCTAAAGTCTCTGAGTGAATGTGTGTGTTTGTGTGTGTGTGTGTGTTGCTTTTAACCTGCTCTTTTAAAGCCTGACTTAGCATCTCTGATCAAAAACCTCATCACCATGGAGTTTCTTTTCATTCAAATAGATATTCTTTTGTCTCACGTTGAGCTCTTGAGCAGACAAAACCTTTGCCACTTTTACTCGAAACGCAACACAAAAGTATCATGACGAATTCGCTTCTCTCAGCTCTTCTCTTGAGATGAGTTTCTCTAATGTAACCTGGCTGTTGTAGTTTTATGTTCCCTTCTGAGATGTTGCCGCCTTAAGCTTTTTGTGTTCAATGTAAGCCTACAGGTTGCTGTACAGTTGTTACAGTCTTTCTCTTCTTCTTTGTCTCTGAAATAGGTTGATTTCGTTGATCAACTTCCCTTCTTAATTCTCTATTCACCATACTTGAATGAAAACTAGTTTATCTGTCAGCTATGTTAACGTTGCAGTCTGAGATCAATGAACGTGGCAACATTGCTGGCCAGAGATTGCAAAAATAAAGTTGTAATAAACCATAGTTTACCTTCTTAACTGCAGGAGCAGTGAACTAGTGAAGTATACTTGGAAACTATTTCCTGTTTAAAATGTTCTGGAGAAACGAGAATGAATTCCTGGAGTTGTTCATTGAGCTCGTCGTGGTCGAGTGAAATGCTGCTTTAAATGTGCGTCATCTTCATGACATGCATAACCGATAAAACGAGGAGTTTTTTTACTGACTTGAGGTGCTGCTATTGGTTTGGTTTTGGATGGCACAGGAGGCTCCATGGCAGCGTGGACTGAACAGAATGCAGATTTGTTTACATTTCACAGCGTGAGAATAGTCCGTGTTCATTTGTTTCTACGTCTTTAGAAAGCTGGTTTGACCTCATGCAATGCCGCGTTGGCCGTGTTTTGTTTTCAGGGCTATGTACGTGTATTAATTGCATAACAGCAGGCCTTCTATCTGTGCTTGTACATAACGATCACTTCATGAAGCATTTCAACCATTTGTATCGAAACACGTCTGCTCTGTCAGGTTTGGATCAGCGGTGTTATCAGGCCAATAATGATTATCTGTTTTAATGTTTTCTTCTTTTTTTTTTGTTATAGTTTCCCATCAAGTTTGAATTTTTAATTCTTTCCAACTTGCTGCGTTTTTATATCTTTTTTTTTTTTAACGGTTCGTTTACATCACCGCCAAAAGTTGAATAAATAAATACAAAAATGGATGCACACATTGTAGAATTATGCCTTGAGAATTTGTCGGGGGGTAAAAAACAGACACACTCGGCGATATTGCCGCTGCTTCACACCAGCACATAGTGAAATCCCGCCTCCAGAGTTGGCCTTTTTTCAAATATATTGTTATAGTCTGCAAACTAATCTGTCAGGTTTGTTCTGCTACAGGAACCCTCATACTGCCAGATTCCAAAAGCAGCTACGTAATACAAAGCCAATCATTCAGTTGGTCAACCACATGCAGCTGATCATTGATGACAACCTAATTGTCTTGTTTAAGTGGAAGTATAAAGGAAGCAATGGCATGTCGTCTCCATAAGGGTTAAAAATGGATTTGAATATCTGTGTAAATGCAGCCAAAGAGCATTGACAACACTAATATATTTAATCGATTTATATTTCCATAACGTGCCCATTAATTCAGTGTCTCTAAGATGCTTTTGGGAACGTTCCTCCAGGTCTTGGTTGGTGGTTTTCTGAAGCTGTTTGGCTAATTTTAAAAAATCTTGGCTTTATTGTGCATCTGGACTTATTTACTTACACAAGCACACATAAAATCTCTCCATTTTTAAAGATCTTTTGTTTATCAAGCTATGGATTTTATGGATACCCTTTTTATAGACAGTCCTGGGGTCTTTTCTAAGCTTATTCTTGTTTCGATGATATGTGTGTGGTGGAGCTGGTGATGAAAGCCGCTGTAGCGACTAGTGAAGTCTTTGGTTCGTCCTTGTTTTGAGGCACACAGGCATGCCAGTATGTTTGTGGTGTGATTGTTGTTTTAAGGCTGATATCCTCACGCCTGCCCTGGGACTCAAGTCTAGAAGGCTGCGGTGCAATAAGAGGAGGTTTTAAAACATTTTGGAAATCGAAGCACACCTGTTGTATATCTTTCTTTTTTTTTTTCTTCTTTTTTTTTGTGGAAATGAAACAAAGTAAAAAATTCTCAATGTGAAGAGATAATGACTTGCTGTTTTGAACCAGGAATGTGCTGTAAATATCCATTTAATAAAGTAAATCTTTTGTTATAACCTGGCTGTTTATTTTTGCTTTCAGAAACTGTTTATACATGAGTGTACGTACAAATATAGACACCCGTTTAAAAAGTTCACCTGCCACAAATGCTTGATTGGGTGTTTCATGCATGAAGTCCTCTACAGAAGAAGAAGAAGTGTTATTTTATACGCCGGTTTTGCATCAAAGATAAACTAAAGTTTAGAGTCCAAACTTTAGACCGTAACAAACCGGAATTTACAGACGTGTTAAAAATGTAAAGCTTTTTCTAAAAACTTAACGGAAAATTATTTTATTCTGGGGACTTTATTGAAATACGATGGGTATTTCATCACTTTGACATACTGTACAAAGAACTTTTTTCGACCTCTCCTATTGCGGTTATATATTTTTAAAAAAATTATTTAAAATTTCAAACATTTTCGTGACTTTTTTTTTTTTCCATTTTTTTTGCTTTTTTGTGACTTTTCGAAATACAAAATTATTACTTTTTTTTTTTTTACTTTTCTACATACTATACTGACTTTTGGTGACTTTTTACTACACCAACATTTTTAATATTGTATGTTGAAGAAAGTCACAAAAAAGTTCATTGTATGTCGAAAATGGTTTTAATAGTTTTTCAAATAAATATCCCATTATAGTATGTCGAAAAAAGTCAATCTTTAAAAAGTCAGAATTCTGACTTTTTCACAACATTTATAACACATAATATACCACATTTTTATGGCATATTATACGATGACTGTTAAAAAAAAATTGTGACTTTTTTTTTTTTTTTTTACATTTTTTTAACTTTTTGGAGACTTCTCGAAATACAAAATTATTACTTTTTTTTTCTTTTTTTTCACTTTTCTACGTACTATACTATGACTTTTGGTGACTTTTTACTACACCAACATTTTTAATATTGTATGTTGAAGAAAGTCACAAAAAAGTTCATAGTAGTATGTCGAAAATGGTTTTACTAGTTTTTCAAATAAATATCCCATTATAGTATGTCGAAAAAAGTCAATCTTTAAAAAGTCAGAATTCTGACTTTCACATTTATATCACATAATATACCACAACATTTTTATGGCATATTATACGATGACAATTTCATGTTGTATTATATGATGGCTTCCTCTACGACACTGAAATAAATGGAAGAATTCATCTCATTTAAAAAAAAAAAAACACAAAATATGACATTTATTCAGTGAGCACCAGTCAGTCAGTACAAAACTTCTTTCCTCAGAAGCCAATGTATGTTTGAACAGTAATCATGATCAGGCCTATTCATGATCTTTACAGGTAGAATACTGGAATGGAACTACCTCTTTCTCATCACGTGTCAAAATTCAAAAACATTATAGATATAACATTTGAAAGTGAACTCACTAAATGCTACTGTATAAATTAATGAAAACACATTGATTTCAACTAATGCTAACACTAAAGTCAAAGTATTTATGCAAGCAGCAAGGTTAAAGTTCAGCAGAAAAAAAACATGAATAATTTGGGTCATGACATGCCAAAAAGTGCTGCATTTAAATGAGAAATAAATGCAACACAAAGTTAAAAAAATCTGCTGAGTCAACACGTCTTCAGCATGGGGAATCATCTTGGTCAACATGGCCTTGGTATTTCTGTTTGTTTTTTGTTTTTTTTGTGGCGTCAACAATTAAAGAGAAGACCTTAGTGGTAAAATGTTTTTGGTAAAATCCAGCCAGTTCTTTTTGGCTTTTCAGTCACCTAAAAAAAAATGTAAAAAAAAATAAAATGGAGGAAACATGAGGGATGCTGTGATTGGTTGACTTTGCTCAGAGAAAGTAATTTACATACAGTGTATTTACATCTAAAATATGACAGGAACACATTGACACCAATGTCCGACATTAGAGGGTAACTTAAATAAAACATCTGACAAAAGAACAAGCTTGTTACATGTACAGTATGTTTTCCAAATGGTTTATGTTGTGCTCAAGTCTGATGATAGTCTATCATTTCCCCCCATTATTAAGGTCCAAACCAACAATGAACCGATCCAACTCTAATAATTAATTTGTGCCACAAAGCTCAAACTATTAAGAGCACATCAATAAGCCACACTGTGTGAAATGTTCCTTCATCATCATGAGCATCATGACTCAATCCCACATCACCATCCTTCTGCCATAAATACTCAGCAGCACCAAACAATAAGACAATATGAGAAATATAGAATGTACCGGTCTCATCCTTCACTAGAAATCATCACCCTAAATGACTCACAGATTAATCTATTTCTTGCATAGCCTGAAAACCGTTATTCTGCTCTGAGGTGTAAATATAGCCGACTCTTCACAACAGCCTGCTTTGAAACACAACATCTGGATCTCAACTACAACACTCTCCTTCTGACTTTAGATTGAAATCACAAATGGACCAAAAAATGTAACCAAAATCCAGTTACATTCTCCCAATTACTACAAATCATGAGGATGTTTTGGTGCTCTAAACAGCCAGTGGTTTTCATCCCTTTCCCTATCTGAAAATCATTCGGCAGATTTGTCCACAGTGAATATCAAGTCTTACTCATGTCAGAATAAGTTATTGCTCTGAGGTTATGCAATGCACACCTTAAAAAAAAAAAAAAAAAATCTACACCTAAACTGCAGCACCATGATGAAACAGTAACATAACACTGAAAAAGAAACGACTGCAGATGTTTTTGTTGTAGAGAAATGGTTGGAAACCAATGGCTGCATGATAGAAACATAATAAAAATGCCATGCATTTCAAAATGATTTGCAAAAAAAAAAAAAAAAAAAAACCTGATGATCCAGTCTGATCTTATGACGGAGTATTAGGGCCATACTAAGAGAATTTTTTTTTTTTTTCTAAATTACGAGAATAAAGTTGTAACATTACGAGAAAAAAGTCATAATATTACAAGAATAAAGTCGTAACATTACGAGAATAGAAGTCATAATATTACGAGAATAAAGTCGTAATATTACAAGAATAAAGTCATAATAAGGATATACTTAGTCTTCTGGCACATCAGTATCAAATTATCATCAGCATCAGGACTTTGAAGCGATTGTTCAAACGACTGTGTGTTTGGAAGAAAGAACCACACGGACTTGGAAGAAATGGCTTCTTTTGTGGAAGAGGAGCTGTCTGGTAGTGGTCAACTGCAACTGAGGCTGCTGTTTGATTGAGCTGGTCACGTCAGATCTTGATAACGACTTTGACTTTATTCTGGTAATATTACGACTTTTTTCTTGTAATATTACAACTTTTTTCTTGTAATATTTTGACTTTTTTCTCCTAATATTACGTCTTTATTCTTATAATATTATGACTTTTATTCTCGTAATATTATGACTTTTTTCTCGTAATGTTAGGACTTTATTCTCGTAGACCTAATATTATGACTTTTTTCTCGTAATATTATGACTTTTTTCTTGTAATGTTACAACTTTATTCTCGTAGACCTAATATTACAATTTTTTTCTTGTAATATTATGACTTTATTCTTGTAATGTTACAACTTTATTCTTGTAGACCTAATATTACACCTTTTTTGTTGTAATATTATGACTTTTTTCTCATAATGTTACGACTTTATTCTTGTAATATTTTTAATTTTTTCTTGTAATGTTAGGACTTTATTCTCGTAGACCTAATATTATGACTTTTTTCTCGTAATATTACTTTTTTCTCATAATATTATGACTTTTTTCTCGTAATGTTACGACTTTATTCTTGTAGACCTAATATTATGACTTTTTTCTCGTAATATTATGACTTTATTCTGGTAATGTTACAACTTTATTCTTGTAGACCTAATATTACACCTTTTTTCTCGTAATATTATGACTTTTTTTCTCATAATATTACGACTTTATTCTTGTAATATTTTGACTTTTTTCTTGTAATGTTAGGACTTTATTCTCGTATACCTAATATTATGACTTTTTTCTTGTAATATGACTTTTTTCTCATAATATTATGACTTTTTTCTCGTAATGTTACGACTTTATTCTCGTAGACCTAATATTATGACTTTTTCTCGTAATATTATGACTTTATTCTGGTAATTTAAAAAAAAATATATTTTTTTCTTTTAGTCTGGCCCGAATACTCCGTAGTATGATCTAAATTGATTTCCCTCCTGTTGTTTGCCTCTCAGGGCTTCCGTATAACTGATTTGTAGTTAAGGAGATCAAACGTTCACTGGAGTTGAGTGATTTAGATCTACTCCGATCAGCTTGTGTCAGTACCTGATATGCTGAGTCATCTTTCACTTCAACGTACTGTGCATCCAATTGTCCTGTGTGCTGTTACGTGTTCATAGTGAATACAATTAAAATGTAAGGATGGACGCGTGGCAACAATATGAAGTGTCGGATTACACGCTGGCACGCAAGATGAAACTAAACAAAGTGAAAGGAACTCCAACGTGTGCATCTTGCATGTGTTCACTTTTGCTGTGTGTATGAACAAAAGTGCCTTTTGTCTGTGTACTTGTATGTATTGTCTATGCAGTGATGTCATCACGACGCGTGTATGTGCCTGCATGTGTTTCCCATTCAAATGATGCACGTTTTCTACCGTGTGTGTGTTTGTGTGTGTGTGTGTGTGTTTCCTCAGTCTGCTCAGGTCCTCCTTTGATGCGTGGTCCCCACATACGTGTTCTCTACACACAGCACGATGTAGTGGTTAGAGCAGGAGCGGGTGTGCTGCCCTAACAGGCGGCCGGTCTGCAGCAGCGCGGCCTGGCCCGTCACCGCCATGTCAGCCGTCCTCCACGCCTCGCAGTAGTTGGAGGTCAGACGGATGCCCACCGCGTTGGAGCCGTGCCACACGAGCTTCTCTGGCCTGGTGGAAGACGGAGAGAGACCGAGTGAGTGACGGTTACGTGTGATGCCAGAGCGGTATGAGAGCTGGTGAGGTTTGATTAAAAGAAGGATTAAAAAGAGACACATTTAAGTGGTGAAGTTGCTTCCTGTTTCCCCACCGGTCTCCTCCCACAGTCAGGTGTTCTGGATTCTGTTAAAACCAGACTACTACTAAATTTGAGATTAAAACCCAAGATCATTTTTCCTCTATGGACATTTATTTCTGTTGTCACAACATACCAAGTCAATGCGAAGACGCAAACACTCGTGTTAACACAGCCGACCTCTGAACTCCATTCAGAAAACGAGCGTTTTAAAGCGTGCTCTCCCTCACCACGCTGAGTCGGTCATCACGTCGCGTCCGTCAAACGAGTAGATGGGCGTGGACGGGTTGAATGTGCCTCCGTTCCCAGAGAAGATGGACATCCAACTGGTGAACAACACTTCACCCTGAGGGGAGAGGACAGCAGCTGCACATTACAAAGGACATTAAACACATCATCTATTATGATCGTTGAGTGCGCCGTTAAAAAGAATAAGGCATAAAGCTGTTTTTAATGTCAAATGAACCAAGATTTACATGTATTCTTTGACTTTTTCCACAACGTTTTTTATATCCTACACTATTTTTTATCACATACCATACCATGACTTTTTATTTCAGACATTTAAAATTAAATTGTTTCGACAAATGTACTTATTGCAAGTCGCTTTGGAAAAAAGCATCTGCTAAATGCCGTAAATGTAAATACGATGACTTTTTTATTAAATCTTAATGGAATTGTTATAAATTTCATTTAATATTTTTGACTTACTATACTATGATTTTTATTACGACTACAGCTTTTTTATGACATTTTTGACCTACCAACTATTTATTTTTTCTGACTTTTTTTAGATACTTTACTAAAACTTTCCCATTAATTTATTAAACCACTTTACAAAAAAGAAAATCGGAACTATTCATTTAAAATTAAGTAACGAAAAGCCAGAAATATCACAAAAGAATTACGACAGTGAAACACATTATTAACCTGCTTCCATTCCGTCATTGAAATGAATCTGTATCATTATCTCTCCTCACCCTGAGGTTAACCACGGGCATGTCGGTGCGGTCAGCCTTCCTCACGATGGTTGCCAGGTCCTGGAGGTGTGACGACAGGAAGGCCCTGTAGGTGGACGTTAGCCCCATGGAGCGGGCCTGCTGGTAGCACTGGAAGTCTGCCCCGCGGATGCCACGCATGTCCCCCTTCAGCGGGGCGTTCAGTGCTACCAGGTGGAGCTGGGGAAGAGAAAACACAGAGGAAAAGATGCACGCTGTCCAAATCTGGCACGCTCTTCATCACAGATCTGGCATCAGTCAGAGGTCAGCTGGTGTCGGGCCAAGAGATTGTTGCTTGCACATGTGTGTGTGTGTGTGTGTGTGTGTGTGTTACACTCACCCCAGGTACAGCGTTGAAGGTCTGTGGTAGAACATTATAGCTGGGCTGATATCCTCTACTTCCCTCTTGAAGCTCCTATTCAGCAAATAAAAATGTTCTTATCAGATTTGTGTTGATCACAGTGATGTCAGTGTGTGTGTGTGTGTGTGTGTGTGTGTGTGTGTGTGTGTACCTGGCTGTGGATCCTGTGTGGTTTGCTCCACTCTCCAGACCTGCTGAGGGACTGAGACGCCGCTGAGGAGGAAGGTCCAGACTGGATCAACTCCCCGAGCTGAAAGAGGAATAAACCCACGTTGATTAGCCGAGTCGAGTCCACTCTTAGAGGATTAACAGAACAAACACACACACACACGCATAATACACACCTGGATCTTGCGCCAGCCGTTGCGTACTCGGATGTAGAGCTCTCCTCCCTTCTCGGAGACGTAGGCAAAGGTTCCCTCTGCAGCCCGGTGAGTCTCTCTGCTCAGAGCGTTGCTCGTCTTATAGATAGTCACCTGAATAAATCACAGCAACGTTACTGGCATAATTTACTAATGATAGTCGTATCATCAATCTCACAAGTGTCACTATTAAGACAAATCTCGATAAGAGCTTCAGAACAGAATTAAATGTTAATATATCATGTTTTTTTTTGTTTTTTTTTTTACAGTCCTAGACAAGTGAAAATACAGCAGACCAAAGTGCCTTGCTCAACGGCAGGTATCTTACAGGGTTGTCATATCCGGGAGATCCTGGTTGGCCAGGAGGTCCAGGAGGGCCGGGGATACTGACAGCTGATGACACATCAGAAACAGGACATTATTTCTCTAACAAACTGAGGTCTCCAGTCCTCTCGCCTTCACAAACACATACCCGATCCATATGCAGGTACAAGTCCAGGAGGTCCAGCAGGGCCAGGGGGCCCTCGAGGACCAGGTCGTCCGAACCCAGGGTCTCCGGGCTGACCCACAGGACCAGCAGGTCCTGGAGGTCCCACGATGCTCTCACCTTTCGGACCCTACAGGAACATACAAACGGACTAATTCATCATTCCTCAGTGCACTTTCAAAGTTATATGAATGCTTAGAAACTAATGGAATTAGTATTTTAAGCATGCAGCTTTTTTTTATTATTAGAACTTACCACAAGTCCTGACCTCCCAGGCAGTCCTGGAGGACCAGGCAGACCGCCGGCACCCTTTTCTCCCTTGTGACCTTGGCGCCCCTGATCACCTCTAGCACCCTGAGAGATTCACAGAAAAATGAGAAAAAACTACAGAAGATCAACCACACGCCACTAAACTATACTTTCAGGGAGATGGAGATGCTTATTTACTTGTCAGAATTGAGATGAGGAGCCAGAAAACCAAAACTATGAGCTGAGAGATGCTAAAAAGGTCCTTTGAGCTCCATAGAGATGTGATCATTCTCTGTGGGTTTGAGACTGCTAGCGTCCATAGAGAATATTGATCAGTGCACCTTACCATGACATTAATAATAACTCCTGGATAATTGAGGGCTTTAATTTAGGACTGGACCATGCTATGTCACTTCCCTTTGTCTCCTGACATGTTAGCATTAGAGCTGTGATTGATCAGTACTCACCACAACTCCATCTGGAAACCCGGGTGCTGAGAAGAAACATGTTGAGGCATAAATTATACAAGTTGCAGCATATTTTATTTTTATATATATGAGAAATAATAATTCTATGATGCATTGCAATGATTTGTTGAAGGATTCTGCATCGATGCAGTAAAGTCTATAATCGATATTCATAAAAAAAATTTAAATGTTAAAATAGTTTATTGAATCCTGACCCTCTGAATCGTAATGGTGACTGACGATTCCCACCACTAAAAATGTAAATAAAAATCAAACCATAAATATATTGTTTAACTGTTCTTTTCTGCCTCTAATTATTGCAATTAAAAAATAACGATAGATATGTAAAGATAATTACATTTTAAAAAGTATACGTGATGTTTATTTATTAAAAATATACTAATTTAAACATTATTTTTATGTACTTTTGCATTCTCCAGAGACATTTTTTGAGTGAACATGTAGTTTAAGTTGACAAAAAGAAACTCCATGACAGTCAATGAGATTGTAAAGGTGTTACCAGGTGTGCCTTGCTCTCCAGGTGTTCCCACATCTCCTTTGTCTCCTTTGTTTCCGACTGAATCTCCCCCTGTCACAGCCTCCTACACACAAACACACACACACACACACACACACACACTTAGATTACATAGATACCAGCACCATGTCGACACTCTATGTACAGATTGAACACATAGAAGCAATCCATTTTTTTACATCTGTAAATAATATTAAAAGTGTAAAACTTGGGTTATAATAAAACAGACAGTTAAAACACCTGTTAAATACAAGGGATTCATGCTCGAGACAGCAGCACGTACAACCCTCACGGCTGTGGGAGTTAAAATCCAAAAGCTAAAGGGAACACAGCGTTAAATCAGGTGTTTTTTTATGAAACAGATCTGCATTAATACACAATCGTTAATATAATAAATGGGCCTGCATTAGAGCCGTGGTTTGGTTTGTCCATTCTGAGCAGAGAAATTGTGACCATACGTCGATATAAACGTCTCATTTAAGTAACAAAAACACAACAAATCACCCTAAATTCTACACGCCGTTCCTTTAATAATCATAGCATCATTATTCTGACGCTCTAAGGTAAAAGTTTAGGTTATTTTCATACATTTATGGAGGAGCCCATTAACCTAAAGAGTGACATTTGAAGAAGAAGCAGCCAAATTCCAGTCAGAATGATTTCGTATCATGTCCATCACACCTTCAACTTGTATACTTCCATCAAATTGCACATCTAACCAGGAACCAGGGGCTTGCACAATTTGACAATGAGATTGACCTTCAGCTAATTCTGACGAGAATTTGTGACAGCAAACTACGGCATCACCAGAGGCCACAAAAGACACTCGAACCCAAAGTGTTAAAGCAGAACCCACAAAACCAGCACCGTGGGAAAAGACGGCACATTTCTGAAAACATCTCTATCTACCAGAGTTCGATACATCTCACTTTAAATACAATCAATTTCAGTTGAACTGAAAAGTGATTTGGCATCATCTCTGATGAGCATACAGTAGAAAGATGTAAATAATGTCAGGACTGTTTTTCTGCTCCCTGCCAGGTGATCACCCAGCTTCCCTCTTCCCCGGGAGGACGTTAAGGGAAGACGAGGCAAGCAGGATTCAGTCTCAGATCCCCTTTAACACCCGGCATTAACATTCGCCATGTTTGATTAAGGGGTACATTAGAATTTAACAAACATACAGAAAACCTGGGTGTCAATGAACCCAAAGTTTACAGGTGGCTAATGCATCTTTAATCTATATCTGGCAAATCTTTGAACACATTTTGCTTGTAGATTAAATAGGTGTAAGGTAGGTCAGATAGGAATGTTAATGCTTGATGAAATGGGGTAGAACCTCAGATATGTAGACTTTTTAAAGGATCATTAGGAAAGCCAAGAGGGAGGAGAGAAGAACATGAAGGGAGGGAAATGAGCCGCTTTTAGCCCAGACCAGAGAGCTGCCATGCTGCTACACCCACACGCCAACAGAGCCACCGGATGGTCTGATTTCAAAGTGAAACAGACCAATCAGATGGTCCGACTCACACTTACTATTCCCTTTTTGCAGTGCGGTCTGGGGCGCACCGGAAACACTGTCTTTAAAATTCAGAAAAGAGCAATCAGACTGAAGTGTACTGTAGATGAGCTTTACAGACACGGGTTAAGACAAAATATAAAAAGACACAAACACATTTTCTTCCAATGATAGTTGTGCTTCACACATCACTTTCTTTATGTGATTTATGAAATAACAGCATCTTTCTGATTAATCCAATGTCTTAAAAAATTAAACAATCTTTCTGTGAAAACTGGAGTCAACGCCAAACCTTTTATATAAAAATGCACACAATCATTAAAAATACGTTTCCTGCTTTTCCATTCAAAGCTATGCCCAACATATGACACAGGAAGCTTTCCATATATTGCAATGTAAAGTGTTGGCTGTGCAGCATAATCGTCACCATCTCAGTCCACCAACTGGAAATGTTACATTAGAGAAATAAAACGCCAAACTTACTCCTTTCAACCCGATAATTCTTCCTGGGAGTCCAGGTAGACCCGGAGGACCTGGGGGTCCCTGAGAGAAAGAATATCATCACATTAGTGTCAGTAACTCATCTCAGTTATCAGACAGTCAGACAGCAAAGGGACGTGATCCTAATGTAAACATACAAGAGGTTAAAACATGTAACTGTCCAAAATCTGTTTCCATCAGCCATGCTTATGTCTTATTTGTAGGTATTAGAATATATCTGTCATAATAACTCAAACACAATATTGATTCAGGCTTAAAAAACAGATTAAACAGATCCCCCCCTTTCCCTCTTACCGGTAAGCCGACAGAATCTCCTCTGTCACCTTTCCTCCCAGGCAAACCAGATCGACCCTACAGGAGGACAAAGAATGAAACATATTCATATTTGTAAAAGACAAAAAATGCAGGTTGGTCACAGAGTGTACTGCAAAGGAAGTCCTCCAGGCTTGAACACGCTTGTCCTCATGTACAGTATCGGCCCATGATGCTGAAGTGTTGAGCGACACATTATGTTCTTGCCAGTGTTAATAAAAGATCTTCAATCGTGTGATTTTAATGGGAAGCGTGCGGCCAATGCCACAAATCCCTTAATTCTAAAAAATCAGAATATGCACAATTGTTGTATTAAATCACTTGAGTACAAGCCAACCAAACACTTCATACGTGACAGACATGTTGACACCTGCTGCCTGAGAATCATAATCACAGGAAATGATGTGATTAATGGGGTAATGCATTAGTTACGTTGAGTTTTTTTTTCCTCAGGAGACTCTCAACCTATAAAGGGGACGGTCATTTCCTGAAAACAAATCCCGGGTACTCACTGCGCGACCAGGGAAGCCATATTCTCCTTTTTGTCCAGTTGGTCCTATTGGGCCCTGAAACGAACAGAAACAGAACGATGTACAGATTAATTACGGTTCCTCACTAGGCAGTAGATATTTTTGTTCTATTTGGCAAAAACTCACCATAAGTCCAGCAGGTCCAGGGAACCCGCGGTCACCCTATAAATTACAATGTACAGTAAAACGTGAGATGAAGACATTTACATTAACAGAAGTTATGTTAGATTAGATTTGATGTTTAGACCGTTATTGTGATATAATTAGCAGCACTCGTGCTTTGCAATAACTACAAAATGGGAAGCAATTAACGTAGATTATGAGGGATAATAATGAGAGAGAATTTTGACCCTGGATTCTTAACTTAGCTGTGGAATTTTAACCATATCTACAATATTATATCTAGTTATTACTTGTTATACTGCTAAAAAATATTGATATTTAATCTACTATCTGCTATTTTTATCAAGTAACTTAAATGTGTGACTTTGACTGGCATGCATAGTGCAAATATGACCTGGTATGTTCATATAGTGTTAGCATTAGGGGAGAGGGGAATATGCATCTTACAGTTGTTGAACCACTTTAAATTACTTGGTAAGGTGGATTAGGTCGATTCAGATAGAATTAAGGGGTTGCTTGTCTGGTACCTTGATGCCTTTGGGCCCCTGGGGGCCTTTTGGCGCTGATAAAAGGGATCCGTCAGCAGCAATGGTCACCCCCGGCTCTCCCTTCTCTCCCTGTTAGTGCAAAGAAACAGAATTTTTAATGTTTTCCTGAATACACAGTGGGGGCTCCTTGTCTAAACTGTTACATGTTCTCCCCCACTTTGTCCGGACCAAATGAAGCAAACTAGAGGTGTGAAAGCAGCCTTATTTGTGACATGATGTTCAATAAAATCCACATTCTGTACAGTTCTCACCTTGAACCCTGCTGGTCCCTGGATACCTGGAGGACCTAAGTCTCCCTTTGGTCCCCTGGGACCCTGGAGAGGGATGAAAGCTTAGTGAGCAAGTTGGGAGGTTTTGCGAGGGTGATAGCATTTTAAAAAGGGAGGCAGTTGAGCTTTATAAATTCCACAGCTCATATAAAAAAATGCATGGGTCCTAGATTTATGAAGGGCTTAGTAACCTGAAAGGAAAAACCACCAGCCGAGGCAATAACATACCTACCCTGTTTAGCCCAAGACAGCAAAAGCAAAAATGGGGGGAAAAAAACATTGCTTTTAAATAATTGTTGAATTTGATTTTCAGAACTCAGTCAACAGGTGATACAAATGCTCAGCATGAGAGTGTTGCAAAAATGCTCTTACAGGAAATCCAGCTCTGCCAGGCAAGCCTTCGGGGCCCTGCAACGTGCAGACAAAAGCACACGCATCCAGGCATAAGCACATACACATGTGCAGGCAGAAAACACAGATGCTAGCAAAAGCAGAAGTGCTGGGTAAGTGTTTTTTTCTCACAAAGTTAGAAATGACATGCACATACGCAGCGTCGAACACAACTGCAGCCAAAGCACTTCAAAAATGCATTGATGATGCGACAGTAAAAGCATTGTCTCCTTGTATTGTAGTTCATATTACCGTGGGGCCTGATGGTCCTCTGATCTCTGTGAAGTTGAAGATCCCATCGGTTACATTGAGCAGCAGCTGTGGACAAAACACGTAATGAGTAAATGCTGCCATTTTCAGCAGTATATATTTAGAGATTTGTAAAATTAACTAAACAAGGTGTTTGCACATACATCCGGCAGATTGATGATTGGTCCAGGAAGTCCAGGAGGCCCTGGTGGTCCTGGGATACTGAGTCCATCAACACCACGATCACCCTTCAGGACACAAAACAGAAAATGATTGGCCTTTTATTAAAATTAAAATATGAATAAATGGTAGATCATCTGGCTTCGAAGGCAGAGGAAGCAACTAACAGAAATAAGAACTATATAATACAAGTTGTTAACACTACAAGCATTTCATTTGGTACATTCCTATAGTAAAAATATAAATGATAGCATCAAACTGCATTAAAAAGGTTGGGGAAATATAATATTCGCATATTTTAGAGCAAGCCTACCTTTGATCCTGGATTGCCTTTTTCTCCTTTGGCTCCCTGTTTGTTGAGTAAAGACAAATAAAACGTTATTGCTGTTAACCATCATCTACAATATGACTTAGTGGGATCTGTAAAGAGAGTTTTCTATTCATTCACAAGCATATTTTGGGAGAGTTTCACTTTGTAATGTAACGTTATCTAGCTACCAAACTTCTGATAATCTCCCAAACTAACTAGCTAGTTACCTGCTACTACTACTCTAGCTAGTTAGTTACCTGCTACTACTACTCTAGCTAGTTACCTGCTACTAGTATTCTAGCTAGTTACCTGCTACAAGTACTCTAGCTAGTTACCTGCTACTACTACTCTAGCTAGTTACCTTCTACTACTACTCTAGCTAGTTACCTGCTACTACTACTCTAGCTAGTTACCTTCTACTACTACTCTAGCTAGTTACCTGCTACTACTACTCTAGCTAGTTACCTTCTACTACTACTCTAGTTAGTTACCTGCAACTAGTGCTCTAGCTAGTTACCTGCTACTACTACTCTAGCTAGTTACCTGCTACTAGTACTCTAGCTAGTTACCTGCTACTACTACTCTAGCTAGTTACCATCTACTACTACTCTAGTTAGTTACCTGCTACAAGTACTCTAGCTAGTTACCTGCTACTACTACTCTAGCTAGTTACCTGCAACTAGTGCTCTAGCTAGTTACCTGCTACATGTACTCTAGCTAGTCACCTGCAACTAGTGCTCTAGCTAGTTACCTGCTACTACTACTCTAGCTAGTTACCTTCTACTAGTACTCTAGCTAGTTACCTTCTACTAGTACTCTAGCTAGTTACCTGCTACTACTACTCTAGCTAGTTACCTGCTACTAGTGCTCTAGCTAGTTACCTGCTACATGTACTCTAGCTAGTTACCTGTTCTTAGTACTTACCTGCTACTACTCTAGTTACCTGCCACTAGTACTCTAGCTAATTACCTGCTACTACTACTCTAGCTAGTTACCTTCTACTAGTACTCTAGCTAGTTACCTGCTACTACTACTCTAGCTAGTTACCTGCTACTAGTGCTCTAGCTAGTTACCTGCTACATGTACTCTAGCTAGTTACCTGTTCTTAGTACTTACCTGCTACTACTCTAGTTACCTGCCACTAGTACTCTAGCTAATTACCTGCTCTTAGTACTTACCTGCTACTACTACTCTAGTTACCTGCTACTACTACTCTAGTTACCTGCTACATTCAAAACAGTTTGGCTGTCCACATTTGTTTATTTTAAACATTTGGTTATCCTTGAACAGAGACATTTCACTGAGGGAACAAATTAATAACTGCAAAGTAAAATCATAAACACCTGCTACTTACCCTAGCACCTGGAAGTCCTGCAAGACCCTGAATACCCTCTGGTCCCGGGTCCCCTGGCTCACCCTGCAATCACAAACAGCATGCACAGAGCTTAAAAGCAGAGTAGGTCATCTGGAGAAACCACAGAGACTTTGACGTTGAACGCATCACAGAGCTAAAAAAAATACTTTTGTGATTGGACGAGATTTTTACACTCCTGCCACGGCCACAAAATTTGGTCAGAGCATTTAATTAATTCATTGCTACCGGCATGTTATGAGGATTTCAAGTGATATAACAGAAAGTGTTTCTGAATAGAATCACCTACTCAACCTTTAAGTGATTGAGTGTTATTATATAATTCAATAATTCCCAGCTTTGTTTCAATGAAGGTTCCTCTGTTCTCAAAATTATAGCACAAACAGATGTTTAACATCTCCTCCCCATCAAATATAAACAGTGAAAGCTGTATATTAAGATACAAGGACAGAAGATCACAAACTATTGGACAAAGAAATGTGAAGCGGTGTCATTTCAGACTGATCTTACCTTGACAGAGAGCCCTGGAGGGCCTGTGGCTCCATCCTCACCCTACACAAGACAGAGGAGAGCATCTTCAACTTCTACTGAGCGATACAAAAAAAAGCCAACTCTACTCAGAAGAATCATACATTTAGTCTCATTAGATGTTAACAAATAGAAGAACAATGCATACATTTAATGGATTTTAATGAATAGATTACCTTAGGTCCCTGTGGTCCCGGTAAACCCTGGAAAAGCAGGACAGGTATCACTTACTTTTTATGAAACAATATACACAGACTATATAAAAACACACTCTTGCACTGACCTGTGGGACTCGAATGAGCATGTCACTTTTCCCAGATCCCTCCATATCCTGATAACAAAAACTGATGTTACACATTGAACTGCCATCCTTTGCTCCTCTCACAGCGGTGATATGTGTTCATATATCTTTGGTATGAAACTGAGTCACCTCTACAAAGAATTTGGTTCCAGGAGGCCCGGGAGGGCCAGGGGGACCTGCTGGACCTCTCTTCCCCTGTGGACCGCTTGGCCCTGGTGGCCCTGCGGATCCTTCTGTACCCAGAGACCCACATTCACCCTGCAGAGATGAAAGAGAAAAAGCCGCCTGGTTATCATTTATCCTTTTTCCTGACTAAAACCAGGTATGTGTTTTGGGGTTCAAATAGAAATTAACAATATAAATAGTATATGACCTTTGGTCCAGATGGCCCAGGTAACCCTTGGTCACCCTAAGGATGTAAAAAGGGAAGAGAGAAAGTGCTATCATTTGTGGAGCACTTCTTTTATTTGGTAGTGATGGAAACCAAGACCGATCAGTAATAAGAGAGGCGGATCATACATGATAGATAAAAAAAAATTGAATTAGTTAAGTGGTGCCCAAAGTGGTAAAACTTGTCTTTCCTGTGGATATCAGTGTCTCCTGAGGAAGATCACAACTACAACTCTATGTCTGTGATATAACCCTAAGGTCCTAAGCCAGGATACAAACCATCTGTGATCATACCTTCTCTCCCTGGGCACCTGGTAGACCTGGACTCCCATCTTTTCCTGTCGAACCCTGGACACACAAGCGCAGACAAACAGGAGTAGATGTGCAAACAAAACAGCCATAAGTCACAGAAAATATCCTCATAGAGAAGAAGAGCAATTTTGACCCTTTAGCCATTCCAAAAGGTGACAGCCTCTCAGTCTAAAGGAATACCGGATCATTCGTTTCCTTAAATGATGAGATCATCCATGCCAGCATTTGCCTGAGTCACCACAAGATTGTTAGCATCAGTCAATTAAGACCAACTCTACCATCATATATTTTCATTTTATTTCACCAAATGGTTTCATTCGGCTACAATGAAGCATGAAGCAGTGAAGCAACAATAAGAGGCGAGGATGATGTGGTTATCTGTTTTCTCATCACTTAACAGGATTTTTTTTTTTTTAATGTCTGTGTATTCCTTTAACTAAGCAGCATCAGACCAAAGTACAACAGTGTTTCTGTACACACATAGTGTACCAGAGGACTTTTTCAGGAAAACACTAAATTCCAAGGTACACTGACTTATAATCTGCTGACGCGTGGCTCAGATGAATACACGGCTACACTTGTACGCAACTACTGGCTGGGCTGATGATGGCGATATATCTGCATATTGATCCTTTAAGCTTTTTAGTCAAAAGCAGGATTTCTTGATCAAAACCTGCCGTTAACTTCTATGTTCATAGTCATGCAGATTAATGCTGCATTCACGCAGAATCAGGCAAATGGACTGCACAGGACCAGCTAACAGTCTGACTGGATGGCATTATGGCAAAAAGAAAACATGCATGAAAATGTACGTTGCTATGCTGATGGAATAATATATATTTAATAGGAAAACAAAGCCCTTTCTAGGATAATTAAACATTCTAAAGTATACTATATATATGTTGATGACAAATGTACTGACTCAGTTTACGTGTTGACTCAAATCAGTGTACCTTGGCACTTTGCATTGACTGAGAACAGCCGGTATACAGCGATATGCAAAAAGAGAAAAACAGATAAGTAAAAAGGCAGATTTGTTCCTTTACCATGTTGTGTGAAAAAAAAGCTCAACGGCAGCTCAAGCTGAGGATATGAAGCAAGTTTGAGTTCACTTTGTTTCAGTTCGTTCACCGTTAAATGTGAAACTCCATGCTGAAATGTTTCATTTGGGAATGAAAACATATGAACTGAAAGTAAATGAACCAAAGCTAATTCTTGATAAGAGTAGGCTGCCGGGGGATTATCAAGAGGCAAAGTAAGCAGAGATACAAGCACATATTAACATACACAGACCACTTCGGCCAGCTGCGGTTGCCAGCAAGCAATTAAGACAACATGGTTGGAGATAATGTACAGTCATCACCCTGAGTATCGGGGGAAGTGACCTTAAGTCAATTTTTGTTTTAACAAGATAAAAGCACAATCGATATAAATAAGGCACAACGATTGTCTCAGATAAGCATTAATAATATTTCATCCTCAATAATCAGGTATTTGACTGTAATTCTGCCTTTTATTGCAAACCAGGAAAATATACCTCTCCTGAACCCCAAGCAGACCCAAAGTCAAGCCCAGAACCATAGGCAAAGCTGGATTCAGGGCTGAACCCAGAACTGAAACCAGAGCCGAGGTCAGAGGACAACTCTGAGCTCAAACCTGAACCATCAGGCCCAGAGCCACTAAACCAATCCTCAAACATCTGAAACAGAGTGCAGAGGAGGAGGTGATGGGAGGAGGAGGAGGTGGAGGTGGAGGTAGATAAGAAGAATAAAGATTGGTGAAGTGATGAATGGAGAAATGGAGGTTGAGTTCACAGAGGGGAACAGAAGGTGGAGGGAGGATAAAAGACAGACAATCATTGGCTATGACGCACACAAACATCAATCACTATAATACGATTTAACAAGAAACAAACTGGAGGTGAATTTGAAATGGAAGGGAAGTTGAAGAAGAAGAGAGACAGACAATATACAACGAAACACAGCGATACTCAACAAAAACATAGACGTCAAGGAAAAGTATTCACATAAATAAAGTCATTGAAAATACAGCAAATCTTGCAAAGCATGCAGCATATTTTACAATACAGCTTTAGTTTATGCTTCAGCGTCTCCAGTCTATATTTGTATTATAATCATAAAACTACTCATATTCCCAATAGCGGAAGTCTTCTCCTCTGATAAGATCCGAGTCATTTGGCTGTATTACATTTGGGAAAATTAGAAATATGTGTGTCCTAGTGAGGTAACTGTCTCTGTGGTTATTATTTTTAAGTGAATAGACGCTCAAAACCGGTCAATATTCAACCAGACTCCTTTTGCATCCAGAAGAGTCGCCCCCTGATGGCCAGCAGAGAGAATGCAAGTTTAAGGCACTTCAGCATCTTTTTATCTGGGTTACTTACTGGTACTCCAGGCTTGCCTGAGACTCCGTCTCTGCCGGGGATACCAGGGGGTCCAGGATGCCCTGGAAAGACTCCTTCAGTTGTGTCAGATGATGAGAAGGGTCCAGGGGGACCAGGAGGTCCTGGGGGCCCTGGTGGACCAGGGTGACCCTGGTGGAAAGAACATGTTTTTATAATTATTACAAATCAAATTATGAGACTTTTCCATCTATATCTGCGGCCTTTTTCTTACCCTGATGAGTTCAGTGTCACTGTCCTGGTCTTCAAACCCAGAACCCAGGGCATCTGCTCCATACTGTACCACAGAAACACACAGTCTGAAACATGCACTGAGAGGTCTGAGATGCTACAAACATCTTGTCCTTCACTCAGGTTGCCAACTAGGTCTGACCACTCATCTACATTTACAACATGCTGATTTAATCACGGAAAACAAGAGTAAAACCATGAACTGTGATACTCACAGGTACACTGCGTGATCTGGGGGGTCCAGGAGGCCCAGGGAGACCGGGAGGACCTGGAAGCCCAACTCCTGTGTCTCCCTGTAGAGAGGGAATGAAGAAAAGGGGGGATAGGAGGGAAATATATATCCTTTACAGCACATTTGGTGACAACTAAGAGTCTACCACTTGAATTAAGTTTAGTTTTTAAGTGAATCTCAACTGTGCTTCAGCTGTACCTTCTCTCCTTTAGCTCCAGCTTCTCCATTCAACCCTGGAAATCCCTGAGATCCTTTCTGACCCTGAATGTAAAAACACAGTTAATACATGTAATATAAAGAATAGCAAATATTGAGATACATAACTTACTGGATCTCCTTGTTGACCTTTGCTTCCCTGTGAAGCGAGAGAGAGGGATTTCAAAGGTTTATAAAACGATGACAAAAACACACAGAAGCTATCTATCTGGTTTGAACACACACCCGCTGTCCATCTTTCCCTGGCAGTCCAGGGGATCCAGAGGCTCCTGGTGGTCCTTGTGTCCCTCTTGGTCCAGGCTGAGCGGGCCCAGGTAGAGGGCCGGGTCCTGGGCGACCAGGTGGGCCAGCTGGGCCTCTGGGTCCACGATCTCCACGCTCTCCTTTTAACCCATGTCTGATACGACCCTGGAAATTCAAATTCAAATATTATTTGCATGTGGAGAGAACACCGGCTGTAATAAAAATAGATAAATAAAAGATGCTGTCGTGCAGAATAACATTTCATAATGTTCTGACAAGTCAGTCTGAAGAAAAAAAACCTGTGGGCAAAGCTGCTTGGGCCCATCTGCCGCTGCACTACAGAGAGTATTCTTACATACTGCATCACTCTATGGTATGTAAAATGTACAGCAACAGACAGGAGAGCTCTGCAGAAGCTCATAAACAATACACCGAAAATAACTGCTCCTCTTCCATCACTGGAGGACATCTTCAGGACTCGCTGCCTCTGGAGAACAGCATCCTGAAAGATGCAGCCTACTTTTTATCCCCATCTCTTCTCTCTGCTGCCATCTAGTGGTGCTACAGAGTGCTAAAGTCATCGTTGAACTGAACTCCACCATGAAATGTCCAACGACCGATTACTTGATGGGAAGGACTTTTTACAGTGCAACCCTGTTTTAAGCATACCTCCCAACCTACTGTACTACATTTTTACTACACGCTTATTTTATCATCTTTGTCTATTATGTTTGTGTATGAGTGAATGTGTTGGTGGTCTCTGTACAATGTAAGAACGTGAAACAGCGGTGAGAAAGTCTGTGAACTCACATCTCCTGGGCTCTCCCCCGGCTCCTCGGTCCGGTGTGTCCCTGTGCACAGCAGGTGACATCATCAACAGCTTTACCCAATCAGATTCTTACTAGTTATCACTGGCCATACTGTAACTACTACTTCATTCTGAGGAATATTGCTTTGGTGACATCACAGGGCAAAGAAAAAGTTGATATAATACTTTTGGGTTGCTGTTTCCATTATATTCATAGATAGATAGATAGATTAAAATACATTGAGGTTCATTCTGACCTGTTATCAGCATTTCTTCATTGGCCTCTGTTGGGGTCTTGTGACCGGAGTACTCATCAAGCTCCACCTCCGGAGCTTCAGTGGGCGGAGCTCTTACTGGAACGCTGTCCTCCTTCTCAGAGAAAACAGGGGAAATGATTAAAACAGTTCCTTCTTCTCACAATAAGACATTGTTGCATCACATAGTTAAAGAGCACAAACTGTACAAGTGAAACTGAAAATACAATTAATTAATTTAGCTATTTGTAGCCAAAGTGGCCGATGAACATCTCGAGACCAGACAAGAAAGCATCTACCAAGACTTATATCTGGCAACAGTTATTCAGCGTCTGAGGGGCAGTTTTTCTTTGAAGCTTCAAAGTCAATGTTGATTATGGGATGTTTGGGGTCAAACTGACTTCCTCGACTGTGGGAGAATGAGAGTTGGTAGCAGAACAGAGGGATAACCACACACACGGAGGAGTGCTGATTTAGAGTCCTGATGATGAGGGGGTTGTGTATTGTACACACACACACACACACACACACACACACTAGTGTGTCTAGTACGTTTCCATTTGACCAACCCATGAAAACACCCGTAAACACCTTCATCCAGCCAGCCTACCTGTGCGATGCCACGGTTTCTCTCATGTGTGCTCTTCATCATTTCCTCTGCTGTCTCTCTGTCATCCAGAGCATCATCTCCACTGGTGTATCCGGAGGCCTTTCAATAAACATTGTGTTATGTGTTGGTTTGGGAGAACATAATATATATATATATTATTGTGGCGCTTACAAAGGGCAGGAAAAGGCATAATGTTAACTCATTTGATCCAGTTAGGTAAGAGGACCAATCAACAGTAACCAGGTTTTTTGTCCAGTGAAGTCCTTTGACCACTAGGGGGTACTGTTGATTCATGTGTATGTTATTTGTACAGAACTATAACCAGAAGAAACTCACATTTTTGAGCAACTATTGAGTATGTGTGTGTGTGCGTGTGTGTGTGTGTTTCTCACATAAGGGTCATCGTCTTCACACTGTTCCTCAGCTGCTCTGGGATCATCTCTTATCACCAGCTGCTGTATGGATCCCTGGAGAAAGGGAACAGATAAGGAAACACTTTGATCATTTGGTCATTGGAACACATTAACAGGTGTAATAACTCAACTAACACAACAGGAAACAGTTGGGTTAAAGCAACCCAAAAATAAGAGCGGCAATACAACTTAATATCAGCTTTACATCATGACATCATCACAAACATTACTGATGTACGGGAATAGGAAGAGAGATGTCACTTACATCGACGACACTCACACACAAGAACATGCTGATCACATGCTCTCCTTTGAAGCTCAATACAACAAACCAAGGACACACACACACACACACACACCAAGCGACCCAGATATTTCAGACTGGATATGACTGCTGCTGAGCACACACACATATTCTGCCGTCATGCTTCAGATAACCCGTTCACAGAGTCGGGCTACACTGAACAAAGCAGAATAAAGTCGGGACGTCCTCTCACCAAGGCAACAAGTGGCTTTTGTGAGCGCCAATGATTTGAAAAACGGACCAACGGCGAGTCCAGAGTCGTTGTAGGTGAGCCTCTGAATCTTTAATCTCCACACCATCATCCTTGACATGGCAGCAGACTCAAAGGCCCGAGTTAAGCCCTTGATCTGACCACAACTAAGCCTTGTTGATGTCTCCGACTTCCTCATCTGCCATCGACTAACTCCCCCATGCTCTCCTCCCATCCACGTCTCACCCCACTCCTTTCCTTCTCCACCATCTCCCTTCTTTCTTCCTTCCTTCCTTCCTTTATACATACAACAGAGCCAAGCACAGGAAGTAGTACCAGAGGTGGTCATGACATTTTGACCCTTTTCTGGTGTGACAGTGCTTAGTAACCATGTTCTCGTTTCAGAGGCATCATCATGGTTTTAGAGTGGAAATTACTTTGCAGGTGATTGGTTCTAGTTCTAAATCATCAATGAGGGGCTGCCTCAAAGGAGGTCCGGTGACGTAGTATGAAGAGCGACAAAAATCACGTAGGGAGGAGCTTGCGGGCGATGAATGGGTCAACAAACACAGGACATTTACCCAGGATACCAATGTTTGTGTCCTGAGTGAAACTAAAAGTCAATGTTGGCTTATTTTAACATACTTTTACATAACTCACGTAGTTAAAGTAACGGCAAGTACTTATTTTAACCCAAAGCACAATCTTTTCCTAAACCCAACCAAGCATTCACAACATATGTAACATCCTTTTTGTTATTGTGTTTGCCTGTTGGATAAAAAAGACACTCAAAGAAAACACATTTTCAGTACGTTATCCAAAATATTTTCAGTACACTGAATGCTTGGAAACTTTCAGAGTGCCGACAACATTTCAGGTCTTTTACATGGAAATGAGAGGCCAGAAGCAGCCAGTCTGACTCCTTCTTTTTGCCCTTTCGACAGTGAAAAACTCCTTGTCCTCCGAAAAGACAGACACAGCCACGTACATGTAGAGGATCTCTTCACTCACCACAAACTTGTCAAGCCCCGTGCTTCCAGCGTTAGCTACGAAAACGCCCGAATTGTGCGAGAAGTTGAGTCTTTCTGGCCTGCGATGGAAAGTAATCCTCTCGGCTTCTCCACAGTCCATGTAGAGACGCACCTCGTCGTGCTCCACCACCACCTGATAGACACATCAAACACCAGTTTTTATTGTGTTGTCATGGAATTTCTCTTTTTTTTCATCCTATTTGATTTCTGAAAAGCTGATTGGTGAAGATGATTTGGTGCCTTTGTGTGGATTCATAATCAACAAAGGCGTGCTTCTACATTGAGAGAAATTCTTATTTATATGTCAGTCTAACAGTTAGAATCCAACAGACAATCAAAGCCCATAAAAATGCAAAGCAAAGACTACACATTTTACTGTTTTGTAGCTGAGGTGGAGCATCAACAGCTTTAATAAAAAGATCTTAATCAGTCGAATGCATCTTTCAGATCCTATAATTTCTCGACACATACAGCGTACAATGCTCACCGTGAATCGTGTCCACTGGTCCGTCATGTCTGGGACACTAAAGGAAGCAGCTTTGTGGCTGTGGGAAGCCTGCTGTCTGTCAGTGTAATACAGCAAGATGCTCTGGAGGCCCCCACGCACCGGAGTGAGGGCCAAACCCAGCTCCACCACCTTCTGACGGGTATCTGTGATGGCAAATAGCACGCCTCCTCTCTGACTGGATGGACGCACCTGGAGTTAAAGCAGAAGACATCAGAGGTCACTGAAGTTTATTGCTTTGGTAGCCTTCTCCCAATATACGAGTACTCGCAATACTGAAAACCACAGAACTTCCAGTACAAGCTGAATGGGTATTATAGAGTTCATTTATACTTTTTTGATCATGCAAGTTAAGGAAAGAATAAAAGAAATAAACCTAGAATGGAGAAAATGCTTCAGCATCAGAATCCATCTCAGTGGTGACGTAACCTGACATTAACTGACCATGAAGATTGTTCTGAAGCATAGAATAAAGATCATGCACTGGTTGTGTCACAATTCACGGTCCTTCGGAAGCAGCAAAGGCCGAGCTGAGCGGTCTCCGAGGGGACTTCCTGTTTGCGTCACCTCTGCCGCTCCCACCGCCAAGCTAGTGATGATATATTTCAGGCAAGTGTGTATTTCTGGCCAATCTCCTGCTGCTGATCCACTCGCAGGTTGCCATGTCGATTAAAATCCAATCACTGGAGTACAATGAGATTTGGGAGAAGTTGGGCCATGAAGGATCCATTACTTGGATCCTCAGAATCCGTAAAAAGAAGGCCACATTCCTTTGAAATGGGGCAGCCTTGTTGCAGCGGCCCGCTGTGATGCATTCAGTCTTCAAATGCAGCCTCCGAAGGATGCGACCGCTCGATTGGGACAATGCTTGTGCATGTATTTTACAGTATGAGAATATGAGGAAAAATAGTCCTGTGTCGTGTAAAGTATTATACAGTATAATAGTATACTCTTGACCACTGCATTTAAAGACATGGTGACCATTTTAAAACAATGACGTAATAGACAGTGTTTAAAAGGTTAAAGGGTTCAACTCCCCAGCATTACCGTGACAATGATGGCAAAGTCCCTGTAGAATGACCCTGGCACGAAGGTCTTGGTGAGCCGACCGATGTTGGCATCGGGCCCGAAGTTGTAAGCTGGAAAGCCCTCGTAGCCGGGACTGAAGGAGACGGACGGAGGGAGGGGGACGCCAATTAACTCCGTCAGGTCCAGATGACCTCCCGAGCCTCGCTCTGATGGAGACAGAGACGGTGTGAAAAAATGTGGAAATGGAAACAATGACAGAAAATCAGGTGGACTCTTGCTTTCTTGGACTAAACCTAACTGACCCTTACTACCACACCAGTACACAACAACCCCAGTTCAGACTGGCTTCCCGTGTCTGCTACCTGTGTGCTGCCGATTCATACAACACATTGGAGTTTAAGAAGAGAGGTGCCACAAACCCTCTTTGACGTGGATCTAATTTGACTTGATTTGATCCAGACTCTGCCCACGCCTGGCTGCTCTGCCTCGCATGGACATAATCCTCCGAAACAGAAATGCACACACAATGGCTGGCAATTAAGAGTATTTAGTGTGTATGTGAAGAGATGGCTTCACATTCCCCTGATTCCCGCCACTAAGGAGTCCGTCTCCCGTGGCGACCAACGCTCACCTCAGCATTCCAGCTAGGATCACCCCCGCTACCTATATCTCTGCTATGCACACACACACACACACAAAGGCATTTGTATACATTGCGCACACACTAAAAACACCCGCATGAACACACGCAAACCAGACCCAGACCAGAGCAGACGGGCAACATTTGGAGGTCTCTGAATCATCAGGTCGACCAGCTGGAAACATACCTGATCAAAGGGTTTTAAGGATTGTTTGGGTGTGCACCACTAACACCCCACCAAGTCAAGCTCTGCACAGTTTTTTGTTGTTGAAAAGCACACACTGTTTAATATACTATAAAAATGACAATATTAATTACACACAGCACTGCAAATATATACAAATAAATAAACCACACATTAGTAAAACCGAGACATCAAGAGGGCAATAACAAAACCGCCGTCATCTCTCAAACAACCACCGCACTGTCGTCCTCCTCTACATCTCACATCTACTTAAAACAACTACGGATCAATAACAGAATCCCTGATCGTGATTAGCATGAGCCCATTTAGCTACCTGCCAAGGGGTGGGCGGGGCCTATCGCGGTATAAGGTACATGAGATGTATTAAGTGACAATATTGCAAATACAAAAATAGTCACGTATAATTTTGTTACGCTGCCGGCGTAAGACTTCCTTTGGCATTACGGCTTTAGGCTGGCTTTACAAGGTCAAACTTTCAGGGACGTTTAGTTGCTTGTTTCTAAGTTTCTAACTTTGTGCAACGCACTTGAACCCTTTGTGAAACTCCGCCAACAGCAGTTAAACTGTTATCTAGCTAGCAAGCTAACTAGTCAACTGTTAAACTAGCTCACAAGTGCTAACAAGTCAACTTTTGCTAGCACTAGTTAGCTAGTTCCACTGTTAGCTAAGGCCACGTTCACACTGTGCATGTCCGTTGACGGATCTCATGACTTTGCATGGGCTTGCATCACATTATGCCGAAAAAAACAAATTGAGAAAAATTCAACTTTTCAAACGCCAACGCCCGGATCCGTCAGCCAATCAGATGGCGTCATACAAATATATGCAAAAAAAACTACTCTGACGCTGTTTTGGTGTGACGGTTGTGGCTGGGAACAGGGCGATTCTTTAAGATCAGTTCCTGTAAATATACAGAGATCAATTTTTATCTGATGACGGTTCTGTAGGCGCCCAAAATGTTGAATTTTCCTCAACATCTCCGACACGAGCAATGCAAGCGATGCAACGGAGCTGACCCACAATTAATTTGATGCAAGCCCGTGCAAAGTCAATGAGGTCCGTCAGTGTACATGTGTAGTGTGAACGCGACCTATCAACCAGTCAGGGATCGTGGAGAAATGAGCTTCATCCATAAAATGGAGCTGGATCAATGGAATGGATTTTTTACATCTCACTTCCAACCACTAGATGGTGCTGTAGTGCTTCTAATTATTTTAATTCTGTTTACCTGGTGTGGTAGGGTAAAGGGTTAAATTATGCATTTACAAAGCGCTTAAAATGGTCAATAAGTACAATGCTTGAGGAAAAGTTACTTTTCACCACATACACACACACACACACACACACACACACACACACACACACACACACACACACACGCATGCCTATGAGTCGCCAATGAAATCCCATTCTTATGACATCATGTGATATGGATTTAAGAGCAGATACTTTGACTATTTAAAAAATATTTCATAAAAATGTCTCATTCCAACACGTATTTCTGATTATATATTTCTGATGCTTTATTAATTACTAAATTAATTCAACACCTCTGTGAACAGGTGACCACTCAGCCTGTAAACCCTTAATTCATTGACTTATTCATTAAGCTATCAACAAGAGTATGGTGGCCTTTCAGGCTTCAAACAGTATATCGGTCATTACGTCCCTTGAATCCATGTCTTCAGTCACAGTCAGCCAGTCATCTGATCCCACGGTCATTTCACACCACATTTTTCCCCCCACTCCTGAACCTAATCCTCGTCATGTTGACCACACGGATGCTTGATCAGCTTGTGGAGACTTATAGAAACCAATATTAACAACCCCCCTGGCGTCGCTGCGTATAACCTTTTAAACCCACCTCGACCCTGCTGTGCCGCACAAAAGCTTCCCGCTGCTTGGCCCGCTCTCTCTCTCTGGATTTCTCAGACTCCACGCGATTTAACGCAGAGCACATCGGGGAACTGTGTCACATACCAGCTCACCAGAGAAATAACCACTTCTGTTGTGATCGCTGAGGCATGATGGGAAAACATTTCAAATATCTATGTGTACTGTTGCCTTTAGTGATAAAACCCACACAGAACTATCACCTGACTCTTCAGTTACCTCTTGTTTCATCAATGCTCAGTAAAACCCATCATAAGCACAGAACTAAAAGAAGAATGAATACTGGTTTACATACAACAAGCACAACTCCAAATCCATGATGAGGACGCTCTGTGTGCTGGATGTGTAAACAGGCAACTGTTTGCTAACAAGTTAGCATTGTCAGCGTTGAAAGGTGTTGTCGTTGCCATGTTTTCTGGTTTCTGCTGCCTCCAAGTGGACCGAAATGAATGAATGCAGGTTTAAGGGGCATTTTAATTTTGTTTTGTGGACAGGTAATGTGATTTTATTGGTACAGAATGGTCCGATACTTGACAAATTATTTTATTCCTTTCATTAATCTTTGACCCTAGAGGATTTCCGGTTTAATTGCTTGCAACTCATGAGCCTTACATGCAGATATTGCTTCTCTCTAAACGGTTTGGAACTATTTAACCACAACTGAAATCCTCTCTGATGAAATACATTATTTGATGAGGCAACCAGATCTACAGTTTTGAGAGATATCCCATGAAAACCACCTACGTCCCCGTAACACTCACCACTCTTCCAGTGTTTCAGTGGTTTGTATTGCACCCTGGTTTTGTCGCCTCCACCTGACGGCCCAGGTTCTGCAGTGCTGTGGGCAAAGGTTGGCCCTCCTGGGCCGGGCGTAGGGGCCAGCACAGACCCCTCCGGAGATTTCTCCGTCACCTTCACCGCCCACTCTGTTGCCCCCGGGGTGTCAGAAGAGCCCGGGGAGGTGATGGATGGAGAAGTGATGGAGGGAGGGGCGGAAGGCCGAGTGGAACCGGTGCCGGTTTTAGGGTTCGCCCAGATGAAACTCCACCACTGGGCTCGTACGGGAGAGGAGAAGAGGAAGAGGAGAGCGAGAGAGAGGCGAAGGGCTCCCATCCTCTCACTGTGTCTTGCATGAATTTACAAACACGCTGATCCTGTTAACGGCAGCTACGAGGAACTACACTCAGGCAAAGGATCCTGCTTTGAGAGTCCTGCAGAAGTTAATCCAGGAGATCCAGAAATATTCACGCAACAAGTTTTCAGCTCCTTGCCGTCCTCTCTCTTCCTTCTGTTTCCTCGTGTCCTTTTTCTCTCATTCGGTCCTCCCTTCCTCTGTCCGTCTCTGTCTCTTTCCCTGTTTTTAACTTCCTGACATCTCTTCGTTTTGTCCCTCTCCCTCCCCTCCCCTCCTCTCCTCTCTCCCTGTGTAATTACCGACTCCCCCTCCTCTAGCACTCCACAACACAGCGGACTTGATTTTCTCTCCCTTTTTCTCTCAGACAGGCAGATTAGAGAGTTAGTTCACTACTCCCTCCTCCTCCTCCTCCTCCTCCTCCTCCTCCATCAGTGTGTGTGCACTCTGGGTCACACTTGTGGTCTCTTGGTCTACATGAAGTCTAACGAACATAGAAACACAAATTTAGGATAAGGTGCATCATTTGCCATTCCTTTTTTTTTTTTTTTTTTTACCAGAGACTACAGGAGAAACCTACCCCTAAAGCATCCCCTGCTTTCTGGTCTGGTGGACTCTAAATGGACCCTAATGTACTAAATGAACATCATGCTGGATTGAAGGCTAGAAAGATTGAGACCATAAACTCATGTTTACTGAGACAATACATCAAGAGAGAAGTAGGATTATTTTCTCTTAAATCATCCAATCAGACTTTTTTAGCAACTAGAGGAGTCGCCCCCTGATGGCCAGCAGAGAGAATGCAAGTTTAAGGCACTTCATTGGCTTCACTCTTCAGAACCGGAGGTTGCCGTCTGGTCTCTACTAATAATGAGGGGAGATAAGTACCATATGAAACCACAATAAATGGGTCCAGAAGAAAACTGCATGGGCGAAAGATTTCTTTATAAGGACATGAGAGTAAAGCATTCCTCCCTCGTCTCTTATGGGAATCAGCTTCAGCTACATGGCTCAATCAGAATAGTGTTGGAGAAAACCCTCAAACACCAGTGGCTATATAACCCACAGGAGAAGACTTGGAGTTGCACTTGTGCTAACCATGTTTCATAAACAGTTGATTGACTGCTCCGTGATTTTATCATTCATATAAGTCATAACGATTGTAGGTTTTAATCGCACCAAAGGGAGACGATGAAGTGCCTCAAATGTAATGTATAAGCATGTGCTGTGCTGACATTTAATCAGATATATCATGGTCACCAGTATGGTTATGATGATGTTCATCAATAAGCCTTTATCAACAATGCTTGATTTCTTGAAACCAATTCCTGTTGATTGAAATGAATCAACTTCTTTCTTTAGGCTCAGATTTACTGTTTAAAAGGCACTAAAAATAAAAATAACAAAGGCTTGAATGGAAGCGTTTGTAAAGTGTGGACTTTCTCTGTGCTGCAGCTCAGTGATCGGGGCGGAGAGGGTCAGAGGCCCCGTGTTGGTGATGACAAAGGGAAGCCTGTTCGGTCGTATTGTGCTCCTCTACGTGTTTGGTCCAGGACGAGGGACGCTGCTGACGATCACCGAGTGGCGGTTTTTGTTCAGACCGATTCGGGGCGTCATCAGGCTACGGATGTCCTCTCCGTCCTCGTCTACTTCTGTTAAGTTTGCTTGGGGGGTTAATACAAGATCTGGACCAAATTTAGGAGCCAAAACACACAGCGGTTCACAAGTGCAAGGATATGATGGTGATGGTCACCATCACCATCGTCTCATCGACCATCGACAGTTCAGACTGTCCTTAATGACAGTCATGTGATGCAGAGATGATTAGCTGGAGGTTGAACAGACTGCTGAATAACATACGTAATGGATAATTTGGCGGTATGAAGTATATACGGATTGCCTACATAACTCCAGACACAACCTTAGAATCACAATTAGAAGCTCCTAATTTACATAACCCCCCCTTTCTGGAATTTAATTTCAAATTTGGCCGCATTTTTTACAGAGACCAGGCCATTATAGTTTTATTCAAACTCAAAGGGAGGTCAGCGAGTTCAAAAATAGTGTTCCTGTAGCAAACAGCAGGCTGTCAAAGTTTGCGGCTAGCTAGTGAAAGGAAACGTTACGTTTCACGAGCTACATTTCTCAGGAAATAGTTGAAACCCAACCAGAGCTAAAAAAAGAGAGGGATAATTGGAGTTCACACATTCATGATGTGGCCTGAAGCACAACTCCAAATGAAAGGCAATGTTGTTGTGTCTGCTCGGTGAGTACACGGTTTAAACTGGTGGCGAACGTGTCTGGTAATCGGTTCGTTTTGATGCACGGCTGTCTCCTAGTGGCCAGAATTGCTTACTGCAGTTTATACCTAAACCTTTCAGGCTGGGTAACCCACTGGAACTGAGGCTTTTATGTTTTCATACATAAGTCAGACAATCATTGCTAATGTTTGGACCACGAATGAAAAAAAGTGGAAACTGTTGGAGACACAGTGCCATTCATTTCTATGATGGTGAATGAAGCAAAAAATAAAAGTTCAATTTGAATGTAAAATTAAGATGAAAATAGTAAAATCTTTGCAAATCTTCTGCATCCATGGTGCCGTACAGCAAACACACTAGCCTTTACTTTAGCCCCGGGCCCTGGCCCCCCAGCCCCTGGACCCTCGGCCCCTCTGTCCAGCCCTGTTCACATGAACGGAGGAAGGATAATAACAAATAATAACATTCCAATATTAGTGCATTTTACACCTTTTGGGACCTAATGATTTAAATAATGACTAAAATCCAGCCATCAAAAGTTTGTATTTTTATAAACAAAAAATAAAAAAATCCATTAGAAAGAATATAGAAAACAAAACAACAAAAATATTGGATTAGATTGGATGTATTCATCATCACTTTGTTTTACGATGAAGTTCATGCAAAATAGTTCATGTAATTTATTAAAATGAAATATGACAGATTTGGAATCAAAGCATCACATGTTCACACTGTGATTGATTTCGTCATTGGCTTGGTATTTTTTCTTGGTGAGTGTGTGCGAGAGGAATATCTGAAGAAAAAAAACGGACACACACATTGTTTTTTGTTTTGCTGGTCGCTCAGCTTGATGGAGAATAGTCCGGACTATCGTTGTTGATCATCTGAGTACAGTACTGCAAATTAAAGTGAAACTAAAAGTACTTCCCATATGCATTGCACTCGCACTTCTTCTTACCCCTGTGATGCGACTGACTTACCTGGGGCTTGTCTCTAATGGAGCAGATGATGGGTTTAACATTTAAAGAGAGGGTGAGGGAGGAGACCCCCCAGGGGGAGAGTCTTGATTAGTCACGGATTAACCAGAGCTGGAAGGGGACGGGGGTGAGGATGGGTTGGAAGGGGTCAGGAAGAGAGAGGGGGGTGGGGGACTCCATCACAGTGAGACCCGTCACATCAGACCAACAAGAACACACTGTTTTTTACTGACTGTGATGTATATATTAATTATTTGGCCACTTGGGGGCAGCAGAACAAGCTGTAAACATGCCATTAACACATTATCACCTTGTAAAGTTGTCAGGGTGAGCTTGTTAGCACACAGCTGCCTGTTAACACGTTGAGCAACGCTAGCATTTTTAACTGCCGCCGTGTTTCTGGCCACTTGCCGAATGCAAGTCAAATATTCATCCTCCTTTAAGCTCCCTTTTGGTCTCCATCCACGTCTGTTGCTGAAAGCAGCTCCTCCTGCAGCTGTATGCAGAGTTTGTGGACGTGGTGAGAGTGAAGCTAAGTGGTGAAGTTGTCAAAACAATGAGCTAAAAGACCCTAAGATGCAACACAGTACTGTAGCACGAGGGGACAATGAAAGAGCAACACCCCAGACACTCATTTGATCCATTGTCAATGTGAAATTTGAATTATTACACAAAATTCAAACATTGTCATGTTTTAATTCAAACATAAAAAACCCTGATCAGCACTCAGTAAATACTTTGACGCACAAAACACACAAAATGACCAGAATGTTGGAAGGTCATAAGGCATTACCTCCCTAAACTAGAAATGAAAGGATGTGAGAGCGTTAGGCTTTACGTCAACAAACAACGTAAAGAAAAAAAATGGCCACTTTCATGTTCGATAGCGGATGAAAAGCTGCCACAAGTGTTTTTCTATACATGGTGACCCCATTTAGGGCCCCTGGATTCCAGGAAGAGTAACCCCTTCAACCCTTCACCTCTCTCTCTACCTAGCAACCGCCCCAACAACAAAACTCTAATTGGTTTACTGTCACAGCCAATCTCACGGAGATCCTATGAATGTATTCGCATAAATAACCATTGGCAGAAGGGGAAAGAAGAAGACTGCTGAATTGTTAATAATGATGCTTTAAAAAGGAAACTTAGTGTTTCTGTGATGTTAGAGTTTCATGCAGTTTTTGGACATAACTTTGTAAAAATAATTGCATATCAGTTTACTATAGAGGAGACACAATTAACACAGGGCAATGAAAAGAGCCTGATTCACACATGCTAGCACTCTGGCAGCACCTAGTGTTCACACACGGTACTGCACACAGACTTCAGTGAACAACAACTCAAACCTAAAGGCTGCTTTAAAGTCAGTCATGCCACCTTCCTGCTTTCTTTCTGAATGCTTAAACACGAACAATGATTCTTACCATCTCTGATGAGGTTAACAAATGTGCCAAACTGAACACATGTTCTCGGCTTTACACTCATTTTACAATTGACTGACTCATATCATTCACTTATGAATCGAGATCTTTAAACAGGCAAAAAGGGGGAACATGTGGTTCAGGTTCAGGAAGCCATGCCAGGCCTGGATAACGACACTCCAGGCCATGTTTTCCATGCTGTCTAGCTCAAAACATCATCCCGGGTGATATGGATGAAGTCTCAGACGCAAACTTTTCCCCTCTATTTGCATTGATAGTGTGTTATGTTAAGAATACACATCCATGCTTTTTTACGAAATCCTTTTAATAAGCTACACCGACACATGACATCCACTTTGAATTAGATTCAAATGAACATATTGCATGATGGGTATGTTGATAAAGAGGTGTTAGGATGCGGGATACGTCAGAGAAAAACAAGTGAAAATATTCCATTATTTATAACAGTCATAATAATTTGCCAAATTAAAGTCTGACACAATCATGCTCATGATGGTCAAAGCTGTCACGTAAGAGTTCAGCCCCGTGTGTGTGTGTGTGTGTGTGTTTCAGAGTCCTACGTGTGTGTTCGAGTGTCGGTCCACTCTGCCAATTGGAGCGAAAGAGCTTTTGGCTTACTGGCCAGTGTGTTTGTGCCAGGACAACACAACAACCTCTTTAATTGGGCACTACAGATGCTCACAACAGTGTTTTTCTAAAAACGTTTAACTCTTAAACGACTAATTCATTAATTCAGCTAAACTGACACTTGAAAACAGCACAATACATTGCTTTTTCTTTTGTGTGAGACTATATTTGACTATTTCCCCAGTAGGTTTGATTGACACATCCTCCCAACCAACCCTAAGGCAGACATGTGGGTGGGCGGGCGGCGGAGGTCAACAGAGAGGACCTGTTGTCAGGTAACGATTTACCACACACACATTTTCAGACACGCTGTAGCCACGCTGCTGTCAATGAAGCCTGTGTTGCAAAAGCTGGTTTTCTCATGCCCCGCCCCTCCCCTCCCCCTCTCTTCCGCTCCTCCTTCGACGTGTTTTCATTTCATATTTCCAGGCCACGTTCAGTCAGGAGATGTTGGACATTTAGGAGTTCTTATTGGAAACCAACAAAGGCCATTTAAAGCTCACACTATCATCATGAGGGCCGCTGAGTCATTATCCACATTCAGTCTGCATGACTCATTAAGTCAGCTCATTGTCCAGAATTAAGTTAAGTTAAGTTAAAGTACATGGTTGTGATCTGGATGTGAAATATGAAATGTATGACATCAAACTTGTGTGACAGAACAAAGAAGGACGATATGAGCAAATAAAAAAAGTGAGCATGGATCCAGTGGATGGTGCACCGATATAAATAAATAAAGAATACATTATCTGAAGTGTGTAAACTACTTTAGAATTAATTGTTCCTAAACATTGAATCAAATTGACTATAATTGAATGGTAAAAATTCCCTGATTTAACTGCTTGTTTGGATTATAGGAACAATAAAAGTTTTCTCCAAGCCTTTACACTGACATAAATCATGAAGTAAATTCATAGAAACTACACTCTAAGAAAAGTCCCAGTCAAACGGAGATATTTTCCCAGCATGTAGTTTACAGCTGCACCACTGGGGGGCAGCAGCGCTTCTTAGCTGAGGATGTGCACACAGTCAAGCAGAGGAGTCAAAAGTACAGACATTATACTCAAGTAGACGTAAAGATACTTGTGTTTGAAAAAAGGTAAAGGTAGAAGTATATAATATATATATATAT
This sequence comes from Chelidonichthys spinosus, assembly GCA_029853015.1. Lineage (NCBI taxonomy): Eukaryota > Metazoa > Chordata > Actinopteri > Perciformes > Triglidae > Chelidonichthys > Chelidonichthys spinosus. The sequence goes on along the minus strand of CM056827.1, from coordinate 25,326,340 downwards.
ATATATATATATATATATATATATACATATTCCAATTCAAATGCATTAAACTAAAGCAACAGGCCTGTTAAACTCAACTAAAGTACAGATACCTGAACATTCTACTGAAGTACGGTAACTAAGTATTTGTACTTTGTTACTTCCCACCTCTGCAGTGAAGGTTCAGTGGTGATTGCATGAGGGGGACCGGACCCGCCGGTCTGATCTGGCCCCCCTTTGTGTCCTGGGACAGCAGGTGGGACACACACAAAAACGCCTGGAATGTCAGAGATGGACGTGCATGAACCTCCAACCTCACGAAGACAAAGGAGGACGACTGCAGGCAGAGAGGCGGAGTGGATGGAGGTGCAACCCATCGGCCTCCTTCACTTCCCATGGTGTGAAGATAGTGAACAGAGCTATACAAATATATCCGTACACACCTGAAGTATTCAGATCCTTTATTTACTAGTATGGAATTATTATTATGCGATATTTCAGATTATTATTATGAGATATTTCGGCAGTAAGTCAGTAGCAGAATCTGATGCTGGTATAGTTTTTTTTTGGTGACATCATAATTACTTTAGGCTTGGGAAATGAGTGGGAGTAGGACAAAAAAGGAACCCTGATAGGAGCGGAGGACAAGAAAAGAAAAGAGTAGAGATAAGTGAAAGAGAAAAGAGACCAGGAGAAGTCAGAGAGGTTATCAGAGGGAGAGTCTGACCCGAGGCTGGGATTAGCCCAAACAACTGACCTGCACACACACATGTAGCACAATAGAGGTCGAGACCATAAACTCATGTTTACTATGTTTACGGAGATAATACATCAAGAGAGAAATAGGGTCATTTCCTCATTGACTTCCATGCAACCAGATGAGTCGCCCCCTGATGGCCAGCAAAGAGAATGACAGATAAAATACAATAGAGCATCCGGAAATAGAATACAGTTCATGTGCGCTGGCTTGATCCTATCAAATAAATTAAAAACCCGGCCTGGACTTACTGCTGGTGGACAATAAGTAACCATGACAACGGAGCCCCCTCGTTAAACCTGTAATTATTACAGTTTCACCTGCTGTTCAAAAGCACAGAGAGAGGGAAAGCGACACTGCGTCACACGTGTACTTTCCCTTTTACTAAGATTAGAGATAACGACCGGAGCAGACGTCCAGCCAATTACATAAGAGACGTTACTGGATCAGATAGACACACAACTGGCTAGACACGTCAGGAATGTGATTTGTAAATTCAGTTTATCAGATTAAATCAAATTATCTAGAAATAAGCGACTCAGAATTAAGCTTTAAAAGATAGAAGTTGCTCATAGTGACAAACCGGGGCTGGATTCTGTGTCGATTTGGCACTAAAATGATTAATTAAAAAAAAAAGATGAGTATTAGATAAACCAGGTTTCCAGAATCACAACTATGAAATAAATTATAGGCAGCAGTTCGCCAATTTCTTACCCATTTATTCCATTCCCGGTATAAAATGATAGATTGGTGCAGCTTTAAGGGAAACTGAAGCATCATGAAAGTAAGCTGATGATTTGTTGGCTGTTGGTCGTACAAATAAATAAGTTAAATTTAGTCTTGTGCTAAGTGGCATGTGATTGCAACACGAGACCTGATTGGTTTATTGGCTTACAGGCTGCCTGACGATCCACAGGTTGTTAAGCATCCGACTCGGCAGATGTTCTAGATGAACTTCTGACTGAAACACACACACACACACACACACACACACACACACACACAATGCCATGCTGTAAGGCCTACAACATATTTGACATAAAAGAATGCATTGTTTGGGGTTGCCGGGAGGTCAGAGGTGAACATCTGCAGAAGTTTCCATTACATAAAGTGTCCTGGCTTTCACCCCATGCAGAGCCAGTTTTGACGTTCTCCAGAACTTCTGATGATTTCATTAGTGGATTAAAACGAGTAAAAGTGTAAAAAAAAAAAAAAAAAAGTTGCATTCTTGCAAATTTAAAAAACGTTTTGTCAAAAATGTTGATGTGTATGTGATGTTTGGTATCATAGATACAAGTTGCTTTACTATTTACATCCGCTTATGACCTCATTATGCATGTGTAGGCACGGGCATTGAATGTGAGACTGTGTGTGTGTGTGTGTGTTTTGGGGGGGGTGTTTGCTCAGCTGCAAGTGTTGTTCTCAGAGCAAACAACCTCTCGGAGCTTCTCGCATCGACTCATCTCCTCCTCCGATACGAATGTTAATGAAACCCGCGGGAGGCAGCGGCGGGGGGGCAGCGAGTCTGTCGCACATTTGATGTGAAACCGTCTGGAATGAAAGACAACCTTCAGGAGAAATGTGACAGGAAAATATTATCTCACCATGTTGGCTCCACTGTCCTCTGGCAGGGCACCATCTATTGACGTCCACCCACAGAGGTCGCACCACAAAATCCACCATTGTTGGAAAAGGCTCCGGGTCGGGTCGGACGTTCACACGTGTTCCAGGCCGATTTACCCCAAAAACCTTAGTTTACATAACTAATCCAAACCTGGATTTACTCTTCAGATCAATCAAAGGATCCGGGACTTTTAATCACGTGACATTTAAACTGAGTTCCTGAATCCTGAAGGATTGACTTGCATTGAATCAAATATAAAAGGTCGGCGACACTCGTTTTGTTTAACTGATGAGAGGGAAGAAACAATAATCATGTTAACTCCTAAATTAATCTATTTGGTCATTTATTATGTGTATTTGTTTTCAATAACATGCATTAACAAAAGTTATGTTTTATCGAATGTATGAGACTTTAAGGCTTGTTCAAGATAATAAAAGGTGATACAGAAATGGCAGTAAAGATGATTCATTTACTCACAAATTTGCGATCTATAGTTTCTTTTCTTTTCTTTTTTTTAAGGTGGTCCTCAGTAGCAAAGTTTGGGAAACACTGGTGAATGGTAACGTCATTTCAAGCGTGTGTAAAGAGCTTCAGATCCACTCAGACTTCCTGTGTGACACGTAGGTTTTTAAGACTTCGCTGCCAGCGTTGGACCAACATCTCTCCTCAACACACGTTTTTTTTTTTTGTGATCAGCTGACATAAACATCCACACAGCCTTCAGGGAAGTGAGGTGAGGGTTTGAGCTGCCGTGCCGAATCCAAGCGTGAATAATAAACGTCCAGCTGTGGCCGAACGACCCGTGGAGCGCTCCGACCACAACACGAGAGGTTTGGAGCAAAGCATCAAATGCACTGAGATACGTTATCCTTTGTTGGCCAACTTCTTTATTTTCTAAAAACATTTAAGTTCAAATTAAACTTGTGATAATTCAGTCGTGCAGAAGTTTCACATCCACTTAGAGTTCCCTTTAAAGGTTCCCTGACTTCTAGTAGCTCCTTGGAACCTGATGTCACATTCGGTGACACATCTGTACATATGATTGATGCTGTTCATATTGAACTTTTCTCCATTGACACCACTAAACTGAACTAGATCAGAAAACAGTTATTAATGGTTATTAATGCGAGTCAAATATTCCATTTTTGATGTAATTCTAAGTCATTACGTCAAGTAATTTCATGGGAATAATAAAGTCTGTCTAACAGCTGATTGCCAGGTAACTGGCAACACAATGTTTTCTAGCATTCAAACAGAAAACGAGGATTTGATTTAAAAAAACTAAAACAATATATGTGCAGCCCAAAACTGAACGTTTGACGGTGTACCGCACACATGCATATGATCTGTTATTCCGAAGTTTACCTAAGATGGATAAAATGTGCACACAAACCGAACGTTAATACTTTCCCCTCAAGTAAATGAAGTTTTAGTTCCTCTCACTTCCTAAAAAGACTCTTTGTACGTTTCTTTTCCCCAAAGAATAGAAAGCATGGAACATGCACACAATGATTACGATTCATGGTTGGCTTTGGCCGTAACCATGGAAACGGTATACCCAACACAACAACAACAGAAAAACAGCAAGAGCTGTAAGAGCTGGTTTTTTTGTTTGTTTTTTTTTTTAATCTCAACAATTCATCAGGAGGGTTTTAATATTAGTTTAACTTGCTCCACGGCGACACAACAGCTCTTCTGTGCTCTTCTGAATCCCAGTCTCTCTCTCTCTCCTCTATAGGGGAACAGGAGCCAAGTTTAAAGAACGACATCATCTCTGTGAGCATCGCATCATGGAAAGCACAAGACCGCGTGCATTGGATCATCTCAAGACCCCGAGAGAAACACCCATTCTTGTTTTCAAGTTTCCAGTGAGTGATTTCCTTCCCCCTCAGCATCCCATAGAGCTGACAGTCACACACATACAGCAATGACACCTTGTACAGTTGGCCCATTGTGCCCGACTCTGTTTGAATCAAAGTCACTCTGGCTGAATGAGCACATTCCAGACAGGACGCCGCTGCAGCGAGGGCGTCATACACTCAAGACATTTTTTTAAGGTAGAGCCTCTTTTCCATACAGCTCCGTGACATTCACGCTCGCCAGGTTTTTAAGACTCATAAAAAATAATAAAAAAAACACTGAGAAACGGAGCCCGGTGGGAGTTTTATGCCGGCTCCATCGGAGACCAAACAAGGTCAAGAGTGGAAGCAGCCCAACTGAAAAAAAGATGAGAATGAGCTGCACATGTTCAATAAATGATGCGACCAAAATGTGTCTGAAATGATGTGACTACAGTTTTACAGTGCCTCGTCCAAAACAGACTCCTACTGGGCTCACCTCACAATCATTTATATTGGCTAAACATGGAATCCTTTCAGAGCAGCTCAACCGACGGTAAATGGAAAGTGAAGGTTCCCGGAGGCAGCAGCAAGAGTGTTTTTTGGAGGGGAGGGGGGGGGGGGGGGGTGGACTGTGGAAAACAGTGAGATAAAATGTGCTTTTTCAGCTCGTTGCTGTGTCTGAAAATAACGACGATGCTCTCTCAAACTGAACGAGATCATCAAGATCGTTATGTAAGAACGTTTTTAACTCATCTAGATTGCATCCTCTTTTGTTTTAGACTATCTGTACGGCAAAAAAAAAACACACATTTGATTTGAAATGAATCTAATAGGTTTTCTACAGTTCAAATTGATGCAAACTTCTACATAGACTTTATGTTTATTCAAGTTTTACCAATAAAGTTAGAGGGGACATTTGAATCAACATGTTAATTCTAGTATCTGTAATAAATGAAAATAAAAACATGCAAAGCAGAGGTTGTTTTCTTACTCCCACAGATGCACATGTAGCCTCCTTTTGGGATCTATAAAGTGAAAATGTACGTGATTTATTGATGATACATTTATTTATTCATATTGTTTCATGTTTTTTGCAGGGCCAGGATTTGCCCTTTGATTGTAAAGTAAGTCTGATCACAGATAACAGTGTTGACGATCTGGCTTAAAGATCTGATGTGAGAAACAAATGGGATTTTTAAACACCGTGACATGTTAAATTAATCCAAATAAAAAAATAAAAGATGACATTTATTTGTGTTTTGCTCGAGGCCTGAAACATGCTGGTTTTAGAATTCAAACATATGATTTTATCACAAGACGTCGGCGCCTGTGGCAGTTCACAATGTGACGTTCGGACTTCTAAATCCTGCAGAAACACCGAATCCTGGATTCTCTGCTCATTATGTTTGTCAGAACCCCCCCCCCCCCCCCCCCCAGTCACCCACATGCACCTACACATTACACTGGCACGGGACCAAGTGAGTCCTCGACGTCCCGCTTGGAAGCTCCGTGTGAACCAGATCCTCTCTGATGCGGCGCAGATGAAAACCCCCTCGCATCACTACCAGACAAACTTCACTTCACTTCACACCACGGTGCAGCGTTTGCCTCGTCTGCCACTTCCAGCTACCTCATTATACTCACACACACAGGTGATGGAGGGGTGGGGGGGCAGAGGAAGGCCGGCCTACTGCCAAACAAACAAACCATCGCTCCCCTACGGAGCCGTATAAGAGGAGCCTCACAGCGGGGGGGGAGTCAATGGAAACCACAGAGGTGTGAAAAGGGAAATGGAAAGGGGGCGGAGCTTTATGGGTGTTGTTTGGACCTGATGACATGACAAACTTGGAGTCTCGCTGTATTTATTCTGCATGTTTGAGACGATTTCACGGCATCGTTTTGGTCATTTCAGCGGATCTTTAACCATTCACCCACAAAAGCTTCATGCTTGTTCAGCAGCGTAACCACGAACCTGATTATTTATTTCACTAGAGTGGGTTCCACATCAACATGCAAGTCATCCATATCCTCAAAGTCAAAGTTTAGTACATTATTGGACCCAAAAAGGGAATTTTCACCCGGTCCATCTATTTGAATGACCAAGAAGAACAAGAAGTCAAAACAGTCTGAATAACAACTACGACACTGGGAATTAACGATGCTGGTCAACAAAGCATGGAGAAGCTCGGATAACAACACACACGGAGGGACAGTGACTTCTTCTCTCTGCTCAGGTGGACGTCACTTTACACATAAATAGTTGTTTAGCGCTATATTTAAGCTGTAAATGCTGTATGTAGCTCTTTTAAGCAGTTGACAGTTTTATCGCAAACATGGAGGTTTTGATGATAACGTGGCCGATCTACTGAGTGAAACGCTTCGTACATTTTGAGAAACTACACAGGTACAAGATTAATGCAGAGGTAAACAAAGGGAGGAGTCTCATTTCTCTGTCCGCTAAAGTGACAACCGACAGAGCAAACACTGTGGAAAATCTGTTTGGGGAAGCTAACAACGTAATCAATGATGAATGAACAAATGGGTGATTGTCGATGTTAATCCCTTTCAGGATGCTAATCTAAACGCAACATCTGGAATGGCTGTAACATCTGCTGTAACATCTGGATTATTATTCGGACTATACGGTGAGCAATTTAGCCTTTAACATGATGTTAAAGATGACAAATCATTTAAAATTGAAAATTAAACATGTAATTGCTTGTCATAACATTACAGGATTCAAAGATTAAATTGGAGCTTTAACAACATGAGGAAGAGCTCCTTTGACATGGGATCAATGCAGTCCTTTTCTCCTGTGGAGGATCCACCACAGATCTAGATTTGTAACAGTTACAGTGTTGGGAAAGAGCTGCAGCAGCATGAATCTTACCTTCTATAACCTGCAGGGCAGCAGCCAGCCAGCACAGCAGGACTAGATGCAGGACAAGAGACCACCTGAGGAGACACATCGGTCACAGAAGTTATGTTGTATTCAAGCTTTAAATAATAAATAAAAAAAACATAAAAACATTCATTCAAAATAGCTGATGTGAGTGAAATGTGTTTGGTTGTTGGTTCCACTCTGAGGTGTAACTGGATACCTAAAAACGAACAGTAAAGTCAGGTAAAAAGAAAACTTAAAAGTAAAGATTGATCGGCTCACCCTTTCAACATTTTCACAGGTAAAAAGGAATAGAAATCCAGGTTTGGAGGTGAACTCCAAGCGAAGTGTGTGTGATGGAATTCCGGCAAACTCCGCGGTCCCTCAGCCTCAGTGTGCAGACCTGAAGTCACACTGCTGCTCTCCCTCTCCCTCAGTACAAAGGCGCTCTCAGTTCAGAGCTGAGTGACTCTCAGACCCACTGAATTCAGAAATCTGACTCCCTTGAAGGAAAAAAAAACTCCCCCCCTCCCCTTACTCACTCAGTGGACCCTCTCTCCTAACCTGCTGCTTGAGTCAAGTTCCTTTCACTAATCATGATAATATTTACATTTACAGCCATCATTTATATTAAATATATCCACGTTTGAGTCTCTAAATCATGTTAATGCCCGTCCAACTCGATACAGAGGATTTTATGTCTTGATAAGTTAAACTATAACCAAAAACACAACAGTTAAAATCCATGTGCATATCAAATAACGTTGCCAAATGAACCTGTAAAATGGCCTAAAATCTTGCTGTTGGGCGTAATGACAGCCCACTTCCCACCTTCTGTGTATGTATGAAGCCTGTGTGTCGCCCCTAAATTCCCATTAGGCACGGTGCAAACAGGAAATTACAGATGACAGCTTCATTATATGCCCCGAGAACCAGAACAACCAGTAGGCCTACTGCTGTGCCGGAATAATGCTACCTACTCCCACGATTTCAGGTAATTATTTTGTTATTTGGTAATATGCACGTCAAATTAAGTACATTTTACTGAAATAGTTAAATATCAATAAATCTATAAAGGAGGATGTCATTCAAAATGCCAAATAAAATTACAATATCTTGGATGGAGCGCACTAAGAATACAGATCCTGGAGCAAACAACGTAAAATAACCGTACATTGCACAGAATGGAATTATGGGTACCAACCACAGACATCATGCGTGACATCACACATTGGTTTTTCTGGACTACGGTTGTTGGCCGTCGCCATTTGAGCATTTTTGCAACCAGTGAAGGAAGTGACCATATTTGGACTGTGGAGGAGCGACGGGTGGATCTGACGAACACAAGAGAGGAAATCTTACTGGATCTGGATCCATGTGGATTCTGGTGTGAAACCGTTAGCAAAGTTAGCTTCAAGATTCAAGGTCAACTTTACAGCTAAGTGATAAAGTCATCTTAGTAGCTAACTGCTTTTGTAGCGTGGTACTGACCAGTTAGCCCCGCCCCCTAAATCACCCTGCTTTCTGGTCTGTTTGACTCTTAATGGCCCATAATTGACTAAATTAACATCATGTTGGATTGAAGAAGACTTGAAATTAGAGATTGAGACCATCGTTTTAGTATTTTCTCCACATTAAAAAAAAACAAAAACACATTTCAGGATTAATTTAAATGCCCTGTTCAAAAGCAGAAGACTGATGGTGGCTGAAAACTTCCTGCCAGCTGACAAACAGCTCAGTCTCAGAATCTCTTGCTTGTTGCTTCCACATTAGATGTAAACTCTGTTTCTGACCCCTGCGAGCCAAACACAGCGCTCCTCTGAACAGCCAATGTGTTGCCTCCAGCCGACTGTAATCATTTGGTTTCCGAAACTGAAAAAGGAATTCAGAATTTCAAAAGAGATCATTCATGCGTTACAAAAAAAAAAAGAAAAAGAAAAACATTTTGCTCCAAATCGGTCATTCGACTCAGATGTGTAGTTCATGAGTCACCAACTGTTGTTCTCTGTGTTTTCAGTGCTTTAATCAGTCAGAAGTCACACCCTGATGCAGCCACATTACTGATCCCAAAACAGCCATTATGTTATTTTACATTTCACACACACAGAGATAACTGGTCCACTTAGAGCTGGACTTCTGTCCCAAGCCAGCGGAGACAAAGCTTCTTCAGGGGTCAACAAGATCAGAGGGGGTCTCGGTGAAATTACCCACGTTGTGATGTTAACACCCTACGATTAGCACATGCTGGAATGATAATAGCTCGCAGGGAAAGAAAGGTGCCCTCCCTTTCTTTAGCAGTGATGCCATGTTTATATCTAAGGCTTTTATTTTGAAAGGCCACGCCTCCACATTTACAACACTGTAAATAAATTCAAAATTCTTTGTGACCGTCTGTTGTGATGCTCTGCTCCCATTAAATATAAACCACAGCCGAGGTTTTATACCATGTTCGCCATGTATGAAAGGTCAGGGGGGTCACAACGAGGTTTTATACCATGTGTTCACCATACATGAAAGGTCAGGGGGGTCACAACGAGGTTTTATACCATGTGTTCACCATACATTTAAGGTCAGGGGGGTCACAACGAGGTTTTATACCATGTTCACCATACATGAAAGGTCAGGGGGGTCACAACGAGGTTTTATACCATGTTCACCATACATGAAAGGTCAGGGGGGTCACAACGAGGTTTTATACCATGTTCACCATACATGAAAGGTCAGGGGGGTCACAACGAGGTTTTATACCATGTTCACCATACATGAAAGGTCAGGGGGGTCACAACGAGGTTTTATACCATGTTCACCATACATGAAAGGTCAGGGGGGTCACAACGAGGTTTTATACCATGTTCACCATACATGAAAGGTCAGGGGGGTCACAACGAGGTTTTATACCATGTTCACCATACATGAAAGGTCAGGGGGGTCACAACGAGGTTTTATACCATGTTCACCATACATGAAAGGTCAGGGGGGTCACAACGAGGTTTTATACCATGTTCACCATACATTAAAGGTCAGGGGGGTCACAACGAGGTTTTATACCATGTGTTCACCATACATGAAAGGTCAGGGGGGTCACAACGAGGTTTTATACCATGTGTTCACCATACATTTAAGGTCAGGGGGGTCACAACGAGGTTTTATACCATGTTCACCATACATGAAAGGTCAGGGGGGTCACAACGAGGTTTTATACCATGTTCACCATACATGAAAGGTCAGGGGGGTCACAACGAGGTTTTATACCATGTTCACCATACATGAAAGGTCAGGGGGGTCACAACGAGGTTTTATACCATGTTCACCATACATGAAAGGTCAGGGGGGTCACAACGAGGTTTTTACTACCATAAGTGGGGTCACCAGTACATGAAAGGAGGTCAGGGGGGTCACAACGAGGTTTTTATACCATGTTCACCATACATGAAAGGTCAGGGGGGTCACAACGAGGTTTTATACCATGTTCACCATACATGAAAGGTCAGGGGGGTGGCATCACACAGGTTTGTGATACCATGTTTTCACCATACATTGAAAGGTCAGGGGGGTCACAACGAGGTTTTATACCATGTTCACCATACATGAAAGGTCAGGGGGGTCACAACGAGGTTTTATACCATGTTCACCATACATGAAAGGTCAGGGGGGTCACAACGAGGTTTTATACCATGTTCACCATACATTAAAGGTCAGGGGGGTCACAACGAGGTTTTATACCATGTTCACCATACATGAAAGGTCAGGGGGGTCACAACGAGGTTTTATACCATGTTCACCATACATGAAAGGTCAGGGGGGTCACAACGAGGTTTTATACCATGTTCACCATACATGAAAGGTCAGGGGGGTCACAACGAGGTTTTATACCATGTTCACCATACATGAAAGGTCAGGGGGGTCACAACGAGGTTTTATACCATGTTCACCATACATGAAAGGTCAGGGGGGTCACAACGAGGTTTTATACCATGTTCACCATACATGAAAGGTCAGGGGGGTCACAACGAGGTTTTATACCATGTTCACCATACATGAAAGGTCAGGGGGGTCACAACGAGGTTTTATACCATGTTCACCATACATGAAAGGTCAGGGGGGTCACAACGAGGTTTTATACCATGTTCACCATACATGAAAGGTCAGGGGGGTCACAACGAGGTTTTATACCATGTTCACCATACATGAAAGGTCAGGGGGGTCACAACGAGGTTTTATACCATGTTCACCATACATGAAAGGTCAGGGGGGTCACAACGAGGTTTTATACCATGTTCACCATACATGAAAGGTCAGGGGGGTCACAACGAGGTTTTATACCATGTTCACCATACATGAAAGGTCAGGGGGGTCACAACGAGGTTTTATACCATGTTCACCATACATGAAAGGTCAGGGGGGTCACAACGAGGTTTTATACCATGTTCACCATACATTAAAGGTCAGGGGGGTCACAACGAGGTTTTATACCATGTTCACCATACATGAAAGGTCAGGGGGGTCACAACGAGGTTTTATACCATGTTCACCATACATGAAAGGTCAGGGGGGTCACAACGAGGTTTTATACCATGTTCACCATACATGAAAGGTCAGGGGGGTCACAACGAGGTTTTATACCATGTTCACCATACATGAAAGGTCAGGGGGGTCACAACGAGGTTTTATACCATGTTCACCATACATGAAAGGTCAGGGGGGTCACAACGAGGTTTTATACCATGTTCACCATACATGAAAGGTCAGGGGGGTCACAACGAGGTTTTATACCATGTTCACCATACATGAAAGGTCAGGGGGGTCACAACGAGGTTTTATACCATGTTCACCATACATGAAAGGTCAGGGGGGTCACAACGAGTTTTATACCATGTTCACCATACATGAAAGGTCAGGGGGGTCACAACGAGGTTTTATACCATGTTCACCATACATGAAAGGTCAGGGGGGTCACAACGAGATTTTATACCATGTTCACCATACATGAAAGGTCAGGGGGGTCACAACGAGGTTTTATACCATGTTCACCATACATGAAAGGTCAGGGGGGTCACAACGAGGTTTTATACCATGTTCACCATACATGAAAGGTCAGGGGGGTCACAACGAGGTTTTATACCATGTTCACCATACATGAAAGGTCAGGGGGGTCACAACGAGGTTTTATACCATGTTCACCATACATGAAAGGTCAGGGGGGTCACAACGAGGTTTTATACCATGTTCACCATACATGAAAGGTCAGGGGGGTCACAACGAGGTTTTATACCATGTTCACCATACATGAAAGGTCAGGGGGGTCACAACGAGGTTTTATACCATGTTCACCATACATGAAAGGTCAGGGGGGTCACAACGAGGTTTTATACCATGTTCACCATACATGAAAGGTCAGGGGGGTCACAACGAGGTTTTATACCATGTTCACCATACATGAAAGGTCAGGGGGGTCACAACGAGGTTTTATACCATGTTCACCATACATGAAAGGTCAGGGGGGTCACAACGAGGTTTTATACCATGTTCACCATACATGAAAGGTCAGGGGGGTCACAACGAGGTTTTATACCATGTTCACCATACATGAAAGGTCAGGGGGGTCACAACGAGGTTTTATACCATGTTCACCATACATGAAAGGTCAGGGGGGTCACAACGAGGTTTTATACCATGTTCACCATACATGAAAGGTCAGGGGGGTCACAACGAGGTTTTATACCATGTTCACCATACATGAAAGGTCAGGGGGGTCACAACGAGGTTTTATACCATGTTCACCATACATGAAAGGTCAGGGGGGTCACAACGAGGTTTTATACCATGTTCACCATACATGAAAGGTCAGGGGGGTCACAACGAGGTTTTATACCATGTTCACCATACATGAAAGGTCAGGGGGGTCACAACAAGGTTTTATACCATGTTCACCATACATGAAAGGTCAGGGGGGTCACAACGAGATTTTATACCATGTTCACCATACATGAAAGGTCAGGGGGGTCACAACGAGGTTTTATACCATGTGTTCACCATACATGAAAGGTCAAGGGGGTCACAACGAGGTTTTATACCATGTTCACCATACATGAAAGGTCAGGGGGGTCACAACGAGGTTTTATACCATGTTCACCATACATGAAAGGTCAGGGGGGTCACAACGAGGTTTTATACCATGTTCACCATACATGAAAGGTCAGGGGGGTCACAACGAGGTTTTATACCATGTTCACCATACATTTAAGGTCAGGGGGGTCACAACGAGGTTTTATACCATGTTCACCATACATGAAAGGTCAGGGGGGTCACAACGAGGTTTTATACCATGTTCACCATACATGAAAGGTCAGGGGGGTCACAACGAGGTTTTATACCATGTTCACCATACATGAAAGGTCAGGGGGGTCACAACGAGGTTTTATACCATGTTCACCATACATGAAAGGTCAGGGGGGTCACAACGAGGTTTTATACCATGTTCACCATACATGAAAGGTCAGGGGGGTCACAACGAGGTTTTATACCATGTTCACCATACATGAAAGGTCAGGGGGGTCACAACGAGGTTTTATACCATGTTCACCATACATGAAAGGTCAGGGGGGTCACAACGAGGTTTTATACCATGTTCACCATACATGAAAGGTCAGGGGGGTCACAACGAGGTTTTATACCATGTTCACCATACATGAAAGGTCAGGGGGGTCACAACGAGGTTTTATACCATGTTCACCATACATGAAAGGTCAGGGGGGTCACAACGAGGTTTTATACCATGTTCACCATACATGAAAGGTCAGGGGGGTCACAACGAGGTTTTATACCATGTTCACCATACATGAAAGGTCAGGGGGTCACAACGAGGTTTTATACCATGTTCACCATACATGAAAGGTCAGGGGGGTCACAACGAGGTTTTATACCATGTTCACCATACATGAAAGGTCAGGGGGGTCACAACGAGGTTTTATACCATGTTCACCATACATAAAGGTCAGGGGGGTCACAACGAGGTTTTATACCATGTTCACCATACATGAAAGGTCAGGGGGGTCACAATCGAGGTTTTATACCATGTTCACCATATGAAAGGGGGGAATTTCTCTAAGGGGGGAAGTTTCTCAAGGGGGGATTTCTCAAGGGGGGGAGTTTCTCAAGAGGGGAGTTTCTCAAGGGGGGAGTTTCTCAAGGGGGGAATTTCTCTAAGGGGGGAAGTTTCTCAAGGGGGGATTTCTCAAGGTCAGGGGGGTCACAACGGTTTTATACCATGTTCACCATACATGAAAGGTCAGGGGGTCACAACAGGTTTTATACCATGTTCACCATACATGAAAGGTCAGGGGGGTCACAACGAGTTTTATACCATGTTCACCATACATAAAGGTCAGGGGGGTCACAACGAGGTTTTATACCATGTTCACCATACATGAAAGGTCAGGGGGTCACAACGAGGTTTTATACCATGTTCACCATACATTAAGGTCAGGGGGGTCACAACAGGTTTTATACCATGTTCACCATATGAAAGGTCAGGGGGGTCACAACGAGTTTTATACCATGTTCACCATACATAAGGTCAGGGGGGTCACAACAGGTTTTATACCATGTTCACCATACATGAAAGGTCAGGGGGGTCACAACAGGTTTTATACCATGTTCACCATACATGAAAGGTCAGGGGGGTCACAACGAGTTTATACCATGTTCACCATACATGAAAGGTCAGGGGGGTCACAACAGTTTTATACCATGTTCACCATACATGAAAGGTCAGGGGGTCACAACGAGTTTTATACCATGTTCACCATACATGAAAGGTCAGGGGGGTCACAACGAGGTTTATACCATGTCACATAATGAAGGTCAGGGGTAACAGTTTATACATTTACATCAGAAGGTCAGGGGTAACAGTTTATACATGTACATCAGAAGGTCAGGGGGGTAACAGTTTATACATGTACATCAGAAGGTCAGGGGGTAACAGTTTTACATGTCACTACAAAAGGTCAGGGGGTCACAACGAGTTTATACCATTTACCATCAAAAGAGGGGGGCACAGTTTTATACCATGTTCACATAGAGGGGGTAAGGGTTTACATTTCACCATACATGAAAGGTAGGGGGGTCACAACGAGGTTTTTACCATGTTCACCATACATTAAGGTCAGGGGGGTCACAACGAGGTTTATACCATGTTCACCATACATGAAAGGTCAGGGGGGTCACAACGAGGTTTTATACCATGTTCACCATACATGAAAGGTCAGGGGGGTCACAACGAGTTTTATACCATGTCACCATATGAAAGGTCAGGGGGGTCACAAGAGGTTTATACCATGTTCACATACGTTAAAGGTCAGGGGGGTCACAACGAGGTTTTATACCATGTTCACCATACATGAAAGGTCAGGGGGGTCACAACGAGGTTTTATACCATGTTCACCATACATGAAAGGTCAGGGGGGTCACAACGAGGTTTTATACCATGTTCACCATACATGAAAGGTCAGGGGGGTCACAATTCATCCATTATCCATTTCCTCTACTAAACAGTTCATATCGGATGTTCAGTAAACCACTCGTCATTACAAGTCCGGTCAATCAATATCAATATCAATATCAGCATGGCGCCAGACGTCAACTCAGCACCAAAGTCAGTAGGATTCCTCCTCTGGGGACCATGAATGTTGGCATAAAATCTCAGCAATCCATTCAAGAGACACTGCTGAGAGATTACTCTGGACAAAAGCGGACCAGCCAGCTAACATGGTAAATAACAGCTGATGCACAAACAACAACAATGCTGTTGCTGGGGTTTAATGCAACTTATGTGAATGTTGGTAACAATCAAAACATTTTGACCACCAAACAGAACATATTTACTCATTGTTTGTCTAGTATTGCTGGCTGCACATTCACTTTTATTAAATTAGCTCTTTAGTTTCTCACTCTGATATCTATTTATTTTAGTTACCAGTGTTCAGTGTGCTGCTGCTGCTGGTTGTTGTTGCTGCTGCTGGACCAACATCTTGTTTGGAACTGGCAAAAGCTTCCCTGCCTAAAGCACAGCTTATAAATACAGGAAGTGGCCAATCAGAATGTACCAAGTGCCCTCCACCTCGTGGGGGTGGTGGGTGGGGTGGAGATTTCTAATTCTGGTGGGTTTTGGTTTATTTCTTTTGAGCATATTAGTTTGTTTTCAGTTAATTGCTAAGCTTTTATACATCTATACTGCTAGACTATGTGTATTGTTTGGTTAATTTGTAGTTTAATAGGTAGATGCTTTTAAAATGGTCTGATCTGAAGCTATTATACATGTCTTCGTTAGGTCAGTTAAGTAGTGTTGAGCAAACATATCCTGATGTCTAGTCTAGATAAAAATGACAAGTTTTACTTAAAAAAATGTAAAGTGATTATGTTTGAGTGTCATTTTAAGACTTTTAAGCACATTTTGATGATTATAGGGACAATATTGTGAATCACAATCAATTTGGCCAGAATAATCTTGATATGAAATCAATGTGCAGCTATAATATTTTGTACTTGTTGTCCTCCAATCCAACAGCAACTCACGCATGAAGACAGATCATGGCAGGTCTTATAGTTACCTTTTTTTATTTTTAAAAAAAGTAATTTAAATGTTGAGGCCTGTGCTGTCATAACCTCAAATGTATATGTATGCAAATCTTCCCATGTTTGTAAAATGTGAACCCGTCATGTTTTCTTGTTTCTTCAGGAGCTCTGCAAACTGTTTTGTATGGTGATACTTGTGTTAATTGTCCTTTTTGTTTGTTATGTGGATCCTGGCCACCGTTCAGCGATCTGAGCGTCAGACCGAGGTCGTCGCCGTTGTTCCGTGCGTGCTGACCCAGCTAACCGCTCTAACAGGAAGCCATTTATCCCACGCCAAGTTTCCCCCAAAGCTTCTTAATGCAGCTCCAAGATTGTCCTTTGTTCTTTTGTGTGCCCAGAGACAATGATGATTTGAGGATGAAATTGATTTTTGGAAACTGAGCCTGGGTCCGCGTTATGTAAGCGATGAGGACGATCCAGCTCGGCTCTCATCTGGGTCAGACAGAACCACCTTCTGGTTTAAGCTACAAATAGGGAAATCCACTTTGTCATAAATGACAAAAAAAAAAGGACGACAATGCAATGTTTCATTTACTGAATAGGATGAATGTTTAAAAGCCGAGACGAGGGCAATCAGAGAAATCACAGTGATCTCACGAGTCATTCAGCTTCATTTCCTTTGTCCACGGACTTCCTGCCTTCTGTCTGCATGTCTCAAGTCATGTTATGGGAGTTTTCCATCCATGTCGGAACAAACACTTTCACCGTGAGTGAACAGATTTAAATGGTCGCTAAAGCTTTGATAGACGTGAACATCAGAGTATAATCATCGCTGGATTTTGGCCAAAAAACTCAGAAACATCCGTCTGTGCGTGACACGGCACTTTCACCTTCAAGGTCTCCAAGATCACAGTGAGAGGAAGATCTCTCTACATTCAGCTTGTTTACAGTTTATATTCCAGCACATGAAACCAGTTAAGAAACAAGTCATTTCTCCTCACACAGAAACACATTAAGACTCGCACATCTTCCCACCTCCACGTTGCTCAACTTGCCTCATCAATGCACACTTGCTTGTTATGAACTCACACAATCATACATAAACTCAACTAAAATGCACTAAAACGCTAAAATCACAAAAGTTACATTTCCTCATTTTCACTATCAGCGTTTTCTGTGACAAAAAGCAACGTTCAAGACACTTTATAGATTACAATCGTCCTGATAGTAATCAAAGGGCTTTGGCTTTAACTTCTGATACAGTGACATGACGCAACCACCATATTCTGTATAATAAAACCGATTAAAAACGCGTTCAACTCATTCCATGATTTCAAAAGCAGTGTTTGTCATGTTTCAATGAAACGACTCATCAAACGGCACCAGAATAGATGAAGGCACCCGTTTAGCATCCGTCGTTGAAATCAGTCGCCAGCAACCGTCATCGGCTGACAATTACAACAAGCGTTGTTGTTTGTTTGCGTTCTTCCCTCCGGCGAAGCAACAGAACGTGTTCGATTGAAATATAAACTGTAGATGTGGAGTTGAGGAGCTCCAGGAGGAGGGGGTGCAGAGAGCCCGCTGTGACCCCAGACGAAGCACCGGGCTCAGGCTGCGCTGCAGGTAGACTCCCCTGTCCGTCCCAGAGGCCGCGGTCCTGAGGGAGAGTCCTTGTCCATGACCCCTCTACCCGTCTCACCCTCTGGGATCCTACTCTCCAACAACGGTGCCCTTCCAAACAGAGAGGAACCTCCTGGCGCTAGGAGTAGATGGTAATGACCTCCCGACCCCCTCCACGGACCAACAGGACGCGGTCTAGGCCGTCCATCAGGACCTCCAGGAACTCCATGTCTGTCATTCCGGTTAAAGACGTACCGTTTCCTTACATCAACACACGCTGACTCTATCAGATTTATCGACCTTTGGGTGCAAATTTGATGAGCTTGTATTTGCATTCGTTAATTTAAACTTGTAGTTCACCAAACGGCCTCAGAGCTCTAAATCGCTGCAGCACACAACACCCACTCTGTGTCCATTTAAGATGAAATTATTCTCATTAGATTGTTAGCACAAGCAGCCAGTTAGCTTAGCTTAGCATTAACGTCGTCCTCATAACCTCTTGCTACTTGATTTGCGTTGCTTAGCGATAAAGACATGGAAATGATGGGGAAAGGTTAGCCTGGCTCTGTCTAAAGGTTACAATATCTGGCACCACTCAAGCTTAGTAAATGACAATTTGTGCTTTCTTGTTTGTGTAATTTATATACAAACAACACATTTTGGTTTATAAGTCTTCTTTGTACATAATAAACAAATGGATGTTTCATGTCAACGTCGCTAGGCTAATTTGTTAACTTTGAACAGACCAGAGTAGCTGTTCAACTCTTTGTGCTAAGCTAAGCTTTAAGTACATTTTCTCTGGATTTGTCTATCTGGAACAAAAAAAAAAAAATGAAATCTAGTGTCAGAATGTCTAGAAGATATGTGGATTCTCAACATTTCTGGGATGACGAATGATGAAAAAGGATACAGTTCTCGTCCCCTTTCCTGTTCTTCGGTGGACCCGGCATGTTGAGCAAGACCATCTGGGAATCCCGGGACTTCCTGAGAACCACTTCGTTCATCTTCACCGCGGTGTGCATCCTCCGCACGTTGGACTGGCTTCTGCGTTAAAACCACAGACATTAATCAGGGCGTCGGTTATGATAGTCTCATCAACGATCTACAGGAAGCACAGTCAGTGGGCGTGGCAGCAGGCAAAGACGCATGCAGCTTCCCGTGCTTGTCATCATGCAACCTCATGCAAACGGAGCTGGTGATCCACTTTCACACAAGCAATGCCTGACATTATTCTCACACAGTGGATGCACGTGCAAACAAAAAAGGCAAAAGATGAAGTCACTTACAGATTCTCCCACTCACTGGAGGAAGGGAGGGAAAAAAACATATTCATCATTAACATTAAACAATAAGGGCTGATCCTCCATTTCTTTTCATTATCTAGACGGAGAAAGGTCTTGGATAATCATCGCTCCTCAGCCGACAGTAACAACACATTATATAAGAAACAAGGGCAGAATGATTGAATGGATAACCTTTGAATAATACAACAGGATATGAGCAACAGACCCTTGGCTAAGCCCCGCCCCCTCACTGCTACTAACGAATAGAAGTTTGTATGAGTCTCTCAGGTTTTCAAATCACAGCTGACTCGTATGAACATTTCATGTATCCACATAATCATCAAAAAAGTGCTTAAACCATATTTACGAATACAAATACATCACTAATACAGTTCGTAGCCAAGTGCAGTGTAACAGGTCTAGCATCGAAGCCGGCTCTACTTACGGCTTCATGTTGAACATGTCTTTGACCCCCATGCCTTCTCTGTGCCGGTTCCTCTCGTGGACCAGTTTGTCTTTGGTCCACGTCATGTGGACGCGGTTAGGCGTGGCTCCGGCGTCTTTGTCGTTTAGAGAATGAGACGCCGTGTTCCGGTCGTGGATCAACTGGGCCTGAGAGGTCACGTGATTTATAAAAATAAGTCAGTCCAAGCCATGCTACATGTTTCTGTTAATAGATTAGAGGTTAAACATTCAAATCCAAAACATTTTGACCCCTTTTCGTGTGTTAGAAATGGAGAGAATGGATGTAGTGGTTAGTAACGACTGGAGTCTCCAGTACTGGGATTCTGGTGCACAGTTCGGTGAGGAAGTTGTCTCCCTCTAGTGGCAGCTTTCGGTAGGTGCGTCTCTGCAGAGTCAGGAAGAGTGAACGGAGGGAAGACAACGACCGTTCCTTCTGATTCCAACACCGTCGATAGCATTGCAGTCGTTATGAATGGATGATGATGCGAGAAAGGACGGCATGATGAATGAAGGGACCGCGGGCGTCATGGCAACTAGGGGCCCTTTGGTTACCGTGGCTACCTCGTCTTCTGGGATGCACGGGGTGTTGAGGGAACGGCCACCCGGCGAGTTCTTCCTCTTTATGGAGCCGCGCGATACGTCCGTGACGCTCTGAATCTCAGCCCGTCGTCCGATCACAAAGCCGGGTTTCGGGAGGGAGAGTTTCAAAGGTCAAAGGTCAAAGTGGAGTATAGCTAAGGCTGTGTCGGCTGCGTCGGTATCGTACAGCTGTAATATCATTTTTACAGCGTTAGGGTCACGTACCTCTCTCTCCCTCTCAGTGCGGGAGAGCTGCATCTGTTTAAGCATTTGAGATCGTTGCTCCATCACCAGCGTCTTCTCGTAGGTGAAGGCCGAGATGTCACTTTCATGCTACGTGACACAAAGAACATTTCATTGTTGTAGCTAATGTTCTCACTTAGAGCAGTTTGATAGCATTTCAGCATCCCGATCTGTCGCCATTAGAAAGCAAGCCGACTCACCATCTCCACAACCTCCACCTCGGCATCCAGGCGGAGGTGGTAGAGGAACATCTGGAGGTCTTTCTTCATCTGGATGGAGTTGTCGTCCATTTGGGCCACGGTGAAGATACGCATTTTACACTTCCTCCATACCTGCAGAG
Organism: Chelidonichthys spinosus; assembly: GCA_029853015.1. Taxonomy (NCBI): domain Eukaryota; kingdom Metazoa; phylum Chordata; class Actinopteri; order Perciformes; family Triglidae; genus Chelidonichthys; species Chelidonichthys spinosus. The sequence continues at coordinate 25,305,155 of CM056827.1, read as the reverse complement.
ACACGAGAGGTCAGTCGGTTTCTCAGGTAATCTGTCGATCCAAACACTCAGCAGTAATATCAGCTCCAAGCATTGAGCATTTAAAATATATATTTCTTTTGTTTAAGTTTCTTTCTTTCAGAATATGAGAATGAAAAGCTGGTAAAATAAATAATTACTTCCACGTTAAACCCTCTGTAGAGAAAATGTTCAGTCAAAAAAAGAAGAATTGGCAATTATAAGAAAAATAATTGGATCTGTATTCTTTTCGTTTTTAAATTATTTAAATTATGCGTGTAAAAAACTTTGTATGAAGTGTATTTCTTCATGATTATTGACTACTCTAGGAAAAAGGGATAAGATGATTTAGACAACACACACTCACACAGTTTAGAGGGCATTACATTGACTTACATTGATTTCCTGGAGACTTATCTTAACCTAAACCAAACCAAACCTCAACCCTAAAATGTTATGGTTTACGTAACAGGGGCTTTCAAGTGAGTCACCATTATGTCACAGTGTGAACCGATTCATGTCCCTAAAAGATGAATGCCACACACACACACACACACACACACACACACACACACACACCTTGTGTTGACTCAGTAAAAACGGCAGCAGCATGAGAAGTCCACCGTCATGTACGATCCACCACACGTCGATGGTTCCCTCCTTCAGGCGCTCCTGGTTGCCGGGGAAATGGTCGATGTTCTTAGCGACCAGCAGAGCCTGATGAGCTGCCGTCGTCTCTCTCACCGTTTCTGCAGAGACAAATAAGGAATACGATTGGCCCTCAAGTCTCATTTTCTTAATACTGTAGAATTGCTTCATCACATGCTTCCTTTAAAAGGCGTTCACCTATGAAGTTCCTCCTCGCGGACGGGTCCCGGGCCTGAGTCCAGCCTGCCGGCCAGGCCATCAGGACGGCATTGTGTTTCATTCCTCCCAGGCCTGCAGACTGGATGAGCAGGGAGAAGCCGTCTCGCAGGTTGGAAGACACCACCACGTGGGAGAAGCCCTTCATCTTCTCGGCAGCCATTGCTGCTTTCAAGTTCTACAGGGGACATAAATAAATAAAACAAAAAAGGTTTCAGTACGTAAATAAGCACGCCGTTTTTATGGTAGCCCTTAATGGATTACACAGTAGACTTGAGACCTGGAACAGGCAGATCTGATGACCGAAACTATTCATGTACCTGTTCTCCAGTCTTGGCATCGTTCCCTTTCGTCATGAAGGTTCCTTGTAGGACCGAGCAGACGATGGTCAGTCCCTTTCCTGCTTTGAGCTGCGTGGTGAAGGACAGGAGACGAGGGTGTTTCACCGCCAGGTCAGAGTCCAGCTTACACAAAACCAACAGCTGAGGCCTGGAGAGAGACAGGACACACCTCAGTGGTAGAATACAGCAAAGAAAACAGACATTAAGAGTTAAATATTACAAATCTATGATAATATTTAAAGGGAAAGTCCACTAGTTGTACATATCAAAGTGTAGTAGAATACTACTGCATGTGTGAAGTTTGATATTTGTCCTCAAGTGATGTCACTTGAGTCGGCGTTGGTTGGGACAGAAGACTAAGTTTGAAAATGAAAAAAATCTGGTGCGTGGTGTTAGACCTGGACCTCCAAGGTCAGAGGTCAGCAGGTTTTGACAAAGAAGAAGAATGCAACAGATAAAAAGGTGATATCACTTCTTCTGCTGCATCAGTTTTTATCCTTTTTATTTTCATATTGTTTTGACAGGTTTTTTTATATATATATTTTTGCATTTTTGCCCCTAAATAAACATTAGTTTTGGACTACATTTTACAAAAGATTCCTGGAAATGCATTTTTCATTTCAATTTCAACGGAAAAGGCTGGGAATATAAACAATCCAACAATCCAGCATTTCAAGAAAAGAAAAGAAAAGAAAAGTTTTGCGCTTCCCTTCCTCTGTCTTCACTGTGATTTAAGCAAATCACCTCACCTCCAGTTCTTGGTGTGTAGTGGGACTTCCTCCAGCCGGATTAGAGCATAGCGTGCTGCATTCAAGGACAGACCTCTAATTCCATCTCCCCATTCCTTCACGGCCCTGCAACCACAAAGACCAGAGAGGAAAGTTTCACCTCCTTTCCAAATGTGGAACTAATGGTCTTCGCCTGTCTCCTGATCCGAATCCCCTCCGGACTCACCCTCTGTATTCAATATACTTGTAGAGACAGCCGGCGATCACCACGGCAACCAGGGCGTAGTACCAGGAGGAGATGAACATGAGAGAGAGACACAGACTCATCCCTAAGAAGGACAAAGTCCTACAGGACACACACACACACACACACAGTACATAAAAATACATGTGTAAGCTTCCATCTTACATGAAATTTATTTTTAGTCGGAAGCTTCTTACCAGTGGTAGAACTTGAAGCGAGGTCTCCAGTTGGGGGTACGGAGCAAAGTCTGAACTGCACAGGCCAGGTTGACAAACAGATAGCACATGAGGAAAAACCTGAGGAGACACAAACCGTCAGAGAGAGGAAGGACTGTAATTAGACTGGGGAGAAATGTAAAAGACTGCCAGTAGACTGGTTGTTTGTAAATGGCGTACATGGAGAGGATGGGGGCCACAGCATCCAGAGACGCGATGAGGATTCCTATCTCGCAGATCCCAACTGTCAGCAGCAGAGCCCAGGTGGGCTCACCGTTAGCCTTCCCGTGACCAAAGACCTGGTGAGACAGAAACACAGGAATCCATAAAAACCTCTTATCATCAAATGTCTGCTGCCTCTGCAACCCGGCCCTGCAGACGTGGAGGGAAAAAATGGATGAGACGGATTTAAAATGAGTTTATTCTAAATATGCTGTCAAATTCAAACCAAAATAATCAAACACATTCTTATTAGAGAAAAGTAAAGAATGCCACAAATTCCCTTTGATCAATTTGCATCCAGTGGAATGACTGGATAAATCTATATTCATATTATGGTCTTTAAAAATGAACACTTCACTTACAATATTGAGTGACGAATCATGTTATTCATAAGCCTGTTGACCGAAATATAATAACTTGCTTGGTGTTCACTTCCTGTAGAAAAGCCGTGTTATTTCCTTACTTTCTGACTTAATTGTCTAAAATGTTCCTTTTGAATTACTAACAACAAATCGTAGAAATATAATGAATATATGTAAGAAACCCTTGATATCAGATGAATGATTCTGTGAATGGAGGCCTTTCTCTTGAGTCTTGAATCAATCAGCAGCTTGTTAGAAGCCGCTCTGAATTTGTGAGTTAGAAACGTTACTGTGGCCGAATCAACCCGCAGGGCAAACACCATAAAAGGTAAGCAAAGCCTTTGAACTTGTCACAATGCAAAAAAGAACTACAACACACGACAGCATCACGGGGCGTTTGAAGAACAGACTCATTCAAAAAAAGAAGACAAACCAGCAGTGATTCTGTGTTCGGGCCACTGACCTGTAAGAACGGGATGATGCCATCCCGAGCGATGGCCTGCAACAGTCGGGGGGCTCCGGTGAGGCTCTGAAGCCCCGCCCCACAGCAGGAGAAAAAGGAGCCAATCACAATCACCCAGGGAGACGGCCAGGCCAGAATACCAATCACCGGGTTCTTCTTTACGGAGTAGCCAAACCTGAAACAACCACACGGGTTCATAAACTAAAAGTACTGTAAGTCAAACACAAATTCCCATTCCGTCTTTAGAAACAATGTTTTTTTTTAAAAAAATGATTGTTGTTCATATCTCAGATTTAAAAACCCACGTACTTGTCTCTCAGCACCACTCCTTCAATACAGGCTCCGAACAAGACCACGCAGGAGATGTCTGAGCATGAGGTTAAGATGGAAATACCTGCTACCAAATCTAACTGGCACAATCATCAACTGATAGACCTCCAACACACGGTCGGTACTGCAAGGCGTATGCCACTGTATCAGAGTCTACAGGATACAGATGAACGAGGTGGTGAGAATCGCCATGATGGTTCCTATTGGGATGGACCTCTGAGCATCTCTGAGATCACCGGATCTATTAGAACCCGCCATTATACCTGGAATTAAACACACACAACGTAAATGTTGGGTTTTAGAGGCAGTAGTGTGATACTCATGTCAAAGTATTAGTACCTGCAGTGTGAAAATGTAGGTAAAAGTACTGAAAGAATGTCTCTAAAGTCCAAGTATAGTTATGTAGAACATCTATTTAGTGTTAATACATAAAATAATATTGAATTTCTTGAATAATGTCATGTCGGTATAATCTAACCATATACTCCATATAAGGAGTGGATGTCATCATCATGACATCATCATGACATCACCCGTTTGTTTGTGGACTTCGGTTTTGAAGCCTCGAGTTCTGCATTTTGGCTGTTGTCATCTTGGAATTTTTGCAACCAGTGAATGAAGTGACCATATTTGGACTGCAGAGGAGCGACGGGTGGATCCTTACTGGATCTGGATCCATGTGGTTTCTGGAGTGAAGCTGCTAGAACAGTTAGCTTCATAATTCAAGGTCAACTTTACAGCTAAGTGTTAAAGTCATCTAACTAGCTAACTGCTTGGGTAGCATGCTAGCGACACCGTACTAGCGACACCATACTAGTGACGCCGTACTAGCGACGCCGTGCTAGCGACACCATACTAGCGACACCATACTAGCGACACCATACTAGTGACGCCGTGCTAGCCGTGCTAGCGACGCCGTACTAGGAATTGTAGAGACCTGTCAATCACAAGGCAGCCCCGCCCCCTAAAGCATCCCCTGCTTTCTGGTCTGGTGGACTCTAAATGGACCATAATGTACTAAATGAACATCATGCTGGATTGGAGAAGACTTGAAACTAGAGATCGAGACCATAAACTCATGTTTACAATGTTTACTGAGATAATACATCAAAAGAGAAGTAGATTTTCCACATAGACTTCTATACAACCAGAGAGGAGTCGCCCCCTGGTGGCCAGCAGCGATGCTACATATTAATATCTGTTTGCTATTTGATCTACCTGTGACGGAGGGGAAGTATATTCCCACCAGCAGGGTGAAGTAGGTGGTGATGTCGTTGAAGACGTAGGGCCTATCCCTGTCATCGGACGTTTCCTGGGCTTGAATCGAAGACTGGCTTTTCTTCTCTATGTACATACCAGCTGGACCGTAGTCGCCCCACAGGTTGTCTGACGTGAAGACAAACATCAGACAAACATTCGGATTCATTCTCTTGGGAAATAAAGATGGCAGAAGATGAAAACGCAGAGCCGTCCCTCTCCTCCTCCTCCTCCTCCTCCTCACCTTTGATGACGCCGCTCAGGAGTCCAGGTATGGCCTGTATCTCTGTCAGGTTGTTCAAGAGGAAGTATTCATCGCAGGTTGCGTTGGGTAATTGACTGTTGCAGAAGAGGCCCGACAGCTGTGTGATCACAGTCATGTTTTTCACAGTCAGCGTCTTCGCGCACGTTTCAAACAACTCATTGCTCAGAGATCGGTTCCCCAGCAGACAGACGCTGCAGAGGGGAAGAAAGAGTGGAGCGACGTTGGACGGGAGCTGTTGTTTTTTCATATTTTTAGCAACAAACGTTGAATAACTGGATTCAAAATGTCATAAATAAGATGTGAAAAGGGAGACGTCTACTGTTTGACCTCCTGCCCCTCCCTCCCAAAAAGCCCAGTATGCTCTGATCGTAAAATGGTGATGAAAAATAATTATATCAACCTGCTATAAACTACTGAATCACATCCATAACCATAGCAAGCAAAGCTACGCCATCCCACGGCTATGGTCCTCATTGCAGCTGCTGCAACCAAGTGAAAGCCCACGTGGCCTAATGCACCAACATCCGGGCCACCGGAGGAGCCAGAGGGTTTTAAAGAGAGATTATTATTCAGCCGTCGGTCACTCACTTGAACTCTGGCGGTTCGATGATGCTCTTGATGACCCCCGCATAAGTGGCCATGATGGAGAGAACAACACAGGCCAGGAACACCAGAGCCAGTTTGTTCACATACCTGCAGAGAGTAGGAGCATGTGAGTGTGTGTGTGTGTGTGTGTGTGTGTGACTGTGTGTGTGTGTGTGGATACTTACTTCACCCCTACGAACACAACCAGAGCCATCAGGAGCAGGCAGCAGGTGCCGTAGACCCTCATGTTGTTGAGCATCGCCGTGCCTTCTTTGAACACGGTCGCCGTCGGGACGATGTACGTCTGGCAGACAGCAGAGGGGGGGGGTTGTGTGGTTAATGCACGGCGGGGTTGACCGCTGACGTGGCGGGCGTCTCGTGTGTCAAAGAGTGGGTAACGTACCAGCAGAATCTCTATGGTTCCCAGTATGTACATGGATCCGGCGAAGGTGGTCCCGAGGTAGAAACAAAGACCCACCGCTCCTCCGAACTCGGGCCCCAGTGACCTGGAGATCATGTAGTACGAGCCGCCGGCTTTGGAGGAAATAGATCCCACTCAGTTAGACCGTATTCTTTGAAATTACATTTTAAATTCCACTGGGGAAGATGTGATCTCATTCATTCAGTAGGGAGTTTGTTAGTCTCCTCTTTCATCTTGTTGCAGACGCTACTTAGGGCTGACGAAGCCTTCTTTTAAATATAAAGGTTAATCTACTTAAGTATCATGTAACATCAGCAGGATCATTCAAGCAAGAACACGGTGATTTTAGATATAAAATGCAATTTAGGGGTATATTTGGGGGGTATTTGGGACAAGATTATTGATTTATTTTCAAAAATGTTGTGAGATATTCTTTAAAGAAATTACAGCATTTTAATAATGTTAAATAGGGTGGAATGTATTTATTTATTTCTGCAGTGTCTCTGTCGTGTGCGTGATGCAATAACTTTAATATGTAACACGATGTCAAAGAAAGGCTGTTAATCAGACTTAATCTGTGATAAATGGATCACTGGGTCTAACCCATTGCATTGAAATATTTACAAAATAAATGCAACATTTCATAATGTACCTGGGACGACTCCATTGGTTGCTATGGCGCTCATGGATATGGCTGTGAGCAAGGTCTGCATGGAGAGAAGGAGGACAGTTATGAATGGAAGAAAAGTGAAGGATTGTGTTATAGTTTGACAGAATATGCTTCTGTGGAATGTTTATTTATTCAAGCTTGTTCAACAAGTCTACTGTTTAAAGTCTATTATTATCACTCATTATTTCTAGGGGTGGGAATCTCTTGGCACCTCACGATTCGATTCTAAACCTGCGTGTTAGCCTCGCTTAGCTCTGAGCGAGCCGAACGCCAAAAACAAGCATTTTGAAAGTTATTTTGTATCGTCTTAACGAACCGATTCAACAAACCATGACTTATAACTTTGTTATTAATCGTCGTTACTTCAGCATCCTCTTTATCCGTAAAGTGTAATTAAATCACATGGTTTTTGATAGCGACCGCTGCTGTGAATACAGCTCTATGAGACTCACCGATCCCCCTCGGGGTAAAGCTATAAACTCGGACAGGACGCCATTCAGTTCCCCGGTTTGTCTGGGACTTCACAACAAGTGCAAAGTAGTAAAAGTGTTTATTTCGGCCATAAATGATGAAACATTATCCGTGTAAATGAAGCGGGTGCTGTCTCTGTTATGTGTTAACGCCACAGACTATCCGGGCGCTGTATTTCCGAGTTCCGCCTTTTGCGTTTCGTAAACAATACAAAATAAAAATAATCGATTTTTGTGAATCGATTCAGAATCGTCCACATCGCACTTAATCTAAGGATCGATTTCCCCCTACCCTTAATTTTTTCCATGCAAGCCCACAGAGCTCAGATCTGGTTTTTCCTCTAAAAGGAAGAACTGTAGAACTGAAATGTCCTTTACGATACAGCTCGAGGCCTAAAAATCTTTATTAGTGATGAGATAAAGTCCCCTCAAAGAATCTGTAGTTTGGAGGGTTTTGGTTTGGTTCTTTCCCTCTAATGAGAAGTTATGGGATCACATTAAGCATAGATGAGAAAACGTTTTATTTGGAGATATCTAAAAAAAAAACTCTTTAAGAATATTAAAGGTTGTTATTCATTAGATCCCCAAACTACATAATCTCCCTGTTTGCCCCGTAGGCAACGTGGTTTTTTACTTGTGTGGATTCCCTCATTAGTCTGCAGAGTATTCTGCAACCCAGAATGACCTCTGACCTTATAGACTTTTCAAATGTTAAACGCTGCTGCAGGAGAACTAAAAAATGTCTGAATAATCTACGTCAAATTTCAGGTTCAGATGAGAATTGAAAGAAACTGAAATGAAAGTTTCTTAATGAAAACACAAAAATAAGCACATCAGCTCATCTAAGTGCTGCGGTTTGAATAAGCAGCCCGACTAGAGTTTCCTAAACAGCCGCAGCATCACTAGCATCTCCGGCTCCCTGCTGTCATCTCTCTGGTGGGGAAGCATCAGAGCCCGACAGGGTCTGCATGGATTGTAGGAGGGTGTTCAGCGGCAGCTGTTTCCCATCACATGAGCGCCGAGCATCCTGAGTTCAGACTCTTCAAACAGGCAGCTCTCTGTTTGGCCTCGGATCTACTGACGTATGAGCCGCGGTCGTGAATAAGACACAAATGTTCCGCTCGATTCTGCGGCCGCACCTCCGAGCTCGTGCGTGAAACAAACCGAAGAGGACCGGCCTGCAATCTGTCTGCCATGCCTGGAAATCTCAGACCAAACCCGAGTCACTGTTCGCTTCACGCCTTTCTAGAATGATGGAAGAGAGCTGTTTTTGTTTTCCCCTCATTCACAGCGTCGTCGACGTCACTTTCTCTCGTCGAAAGACAAATGACTGGTTTTAAAGTGCAATCTCGGATTGGTGGATGACTCACACAGATGCAGCACATGGAGACGATGGCGAAGGATCCCAGGATTCCTGCCGTGCCGACGATCCAGGTGAGACGCAGGAAGAGAATCACGCCCAGGATGTTCTGCATGCAGGGCAGGTAAACCCCGATGAAGGTTCCCATCTGGGGGACCTGAGGACAGACACACACACACACACACACACACACACACACACACACACGTAAGAACAGGGTTAAATACATTACATGTGCTTTTGACATGACATGAGGTATTAAAACAAGTGTAAAAGAACATTTTCCTTACGTGTGTTCATCATTTTAAATACTTTCAAAGCGGTAAACGATTGTAAATATTGCAACCTTTTCACGTGAGACTAATATTCACAGCGGAACCTCATGTGATTCAGAATTTCCTTTGCATAGTGGAAGAGTTAATGACTTAAATGAGACAATGAAACATTATTATTATGAAACATTTATAAACTGCTCTGTGAAAACTTCTTTCAAAATGGTGACGATTCCATTTGGATATATTTTATAAAACGAGAAAAAGAAATTGGTCATTTAGAAAGCGGGTGTTTATCGCTGTCCACATAGAAGAACTTTGGGAAAAACTGCAAATTACAGGTATTCTAGTTGTCCTGGTGTCATTAGAGCATGAAAAAACGATTGGACTACAATAATAATCATAATAAAAATGCTATTAGTAGAACATTAAATCCAAGCACAGTTTCTTTAAACATATTTGACAGTGTGGGGAGAAAAAAAATCACATATACACATAAAATTTTATTTAAATAACAGCAAAATATTACAATAAAAATGAAATTCTGTCAGTGGTCCATACAGCACTTAAAGCTCCTACATTCACAGTCATTATGCAGGTGTGCTCCCCAAAAAGCCAGTGTACGTACCGTTTTGCGAGTTTGAAACACTTTGTCCTGCCCTTTGCCCGCCGCGCTCAGCTGAGCCCCTAAAAACTGTGAGGTTCCTGATGCTGGTTTCCAGATTTCCCACATCTTCTCTCTCTGGTTGTTTTGGTTACTCTGCCTTCCTGTCTGGTCGCTGTCTCTCCCCCTCGCTGTCTTTAGGGTGTTTGAGTCTCAGCTCTCCTTCAGTGCTCTCTCAGAGAAAAGGACACAAACCCACAGCTTGCATCCGAGGAGGGGGCGGGTTTCACAAAAAAACACCATCAGAGCTTCTACACAGAGCTGCAGTCCGAGGTCTGGTTCACCCGAAGACAGCGAGACGACCAAGGAGGCGAGTATCGCGTTAACTGGAGCAACAGTTTCTCATGTTACTCATTTGGCTAAACACTCAATATATTTAGATGCAACTACTTTAAATACCGGATGCATCTTCCGCCTGCCAGAATCTTATTCCTTCCAGTGTTGCCGCGGAAACTTTTATAAAGTGCATTTGAGTTTTCTAGGATGTCATTTTTTACATAAAACATAATTGCTGTTGGCTAAATTTGCAAATAAAAGGCACTTTATATGAAATATAGATTTCCAGTCGAGTCATATGTGCCGTGTTGTTATAAAATGCTGTTTGTTGTTTTTTCACGAGATAGAACTTATTTTGTGTGTTTGCAAACAGCAATGACTTTTTTGTGGGCGGAGCCGAACTGCTACAATTCTGTAGCAGTGCTGTCACAAGTTGTGTTTTTCCTGGCGCTATGGAGCCGGTGAGCTGAGCATAGCATAACAGCTGACATGACTGTCTGTAACAAAAACCCACCAACCAGCATCTTTACAACTCACAGCCCTGAGAAAACCACAGCTTGTCCATTTCCATCCCTGGTTTTTCTACGGATTGACCAAATGAGATGATGGATAATGAGCTTTAGAGACGCGGGTAGGCGGACTCCGACTCAAACGGTTTTTCATTCTTCATGACAGACAACTGGAGACACTGGCCGTTAACAGAACTCTCTCACTTGGACACGCTCCACTTAATCCCACACAACGGATTTTAACAGACCAGATGATACTGACATGACACCCTCACATGCAGAAACCCTTTGCACGGCTGCAGGGCGACACTGTGTGACACCACGAGTGGCCTTGTGTGTTGAAACCCAAACACCTCCACCCTCCACCTCCAGCTGGCGCTCAAACACAACCTCCCACACCACAGACGTAGTTCTCCTCTCTGCGAGGCTTTTCCTGCACAGATGTTTTTCCATCTAAGCCAACCAGCAGCGAGGAGGCGACGGGTGGAGGATGCACACACACACACACACACACACACACACACAGCAAAAAAGAAAAGTGTCCTTCCTGGTCGCGACCCGAACGACCAGCTGGTGATCTCAGGTGTTTTGCAGGGCGAGAACAAAGGAAGTGTTATTGATCTTGTGACTTTGCTCAAAGGCTGATAACAACTACAGTTATCAAAGAAACAATATTAGGTGGTTTAAAAGCCAGTAAATGTTTTTTCTTCTTTTCTATTTGAAACATCAGAATATTTTTCCTTTCACCACCGGCCTTAAATACCTCAGTGCTCAGCCTTATCTCTGTGTACGACCCAATCCCACTTCTTTTGAGCTCCGTTTCCTTTCTGTTTAGCAAAACTATCACAGGACTTCACAGGTCAGTCAGTCAGTCAGTCAAGGTCGGGGGCGGAGCAACATTACAGCCGTTATGGTGAGCTAGTGGACTTACAGGGCACATGAGATGTTAAAAGCAGATTTCAGACGCTGGAAATGTTGCTTTTTTTAAGTTGAGTTGAAGCAAAAAATTGCCTTTTTATCTGTTAAATACAATTGAACATCATTACAACGTATGCTGAAGAAATACCCACAAAAATGTTAGTTTTTTAAATAAAAATCCAACATTTTATCTTCCTGAGGAACAAAATATGATGCACATTCACATCAGCTAGTAGCAGTCATTTTCAACAATTAACATCATGACATCTATCAATCAATCTGCAACTTGGACTTGAAAATACGTCGCCGTACGGAAGTCGGATACTCTTGAAAAGCCGTTCAGCCGTCAGCTCAACTTCTAGTGAAATTTTGAGAGAGATTTTGTTTCTTTTTGTGATTAATTCAACATTCCACTCTAGAAAAGGTTCCGGTCTGGTCTCCGAAAAACGACATTCCAACTCAACGAATCTGCAATGTGAATTACGTTTTTTTGAATTATTTCACAAATGAGTTTCAAAGGAGTCCACGTGGGACGGAGGTCTTGGTAGTGGAGCGGGTCAAACAAAACACAGGGCTTTCACCCAGGAGACGGCAGTCCGTGTCCCGTGTAAACCGAGAAGGTGTTTGCTTAATTTTTTATAGTTCTGTTTTTCTTTAACTAAACCTAACCAAGAAGTGTTGTTGCCTAAACTTAGCCGTTTGTATTCATTAACTACATCTTTAGAGAAAATAAAGTTGCCCTGGGAAGCTGGGTTGTAGGAGACAGCGTTGACTGAAAATGGAAAAAAAGAATCAGTGGTTCCAGATTCTCAAATGTGTTTATATATTTACATGCGATTGTATTAACTGGAATATCTTTGGTGAATTTGGTTACTGCCGGTCGGACAAAAGAAGTTGAAGTTGAAACTAATCAAACGTTTCCATCATTTTTATACATATGTGCACGACGCAGTCTTTGTGAACCATAATGATGTTTTCTGCTTACATGGATTTTCTCATCGACTTCAATGCAATCTGACTCATTATACTCCCTGATGGCCAGTGGAGAAAATGCACGTTTAAAGCGCTTAATTCATCTGCAGTTGTTTATATTATACAATAAAAACATGAAGACAAAGATTTCCCAGCTTGCTGCAGTTTACAGTGGGTCCTTTTGTACTACAGAAAAAATGGAAAGCCTACATATGAATCTCACAAGATGAAAGACTTGACGAAGGCGGCGTGTCTTTCTCACAATACACTCCCTTCTTGAGAGACATTCAGCAGCTGCTTCAGCTCCTCGTGATGACAGCCCAGGATGAACTGGCTTTAAAACGGACTACAATGCTGAAAAGATGGCCTTACTTTCGACCGCTTACATCTAAAATCAGGCGTATCTATCATCATGCCTTCTTTTCGTAACAATTCCTGGAAAATGAATTAGATGAACAATAGACTTCCATGCAGTCTGACTTTTTTTTTGGAAGAGTCGCCCCCTGATGGCCAAGGGGGGGATCATGCATTATAACAACAGTGTGCTACTTTGGGGGAGGGGGTTGCAGGAACAGGATGCTTTTAATTGGATGACCCAGCTGAGCTGCCGGACCACTAAAGTGTCCGATATGGTTGCTACAGTAAGTATGTTGGCTGATAACATCTGGTCCGTACCGTGACGGTGACCGTCCTGACCCCGTCCTCATTCTCGGCCTCCTCGTGCTCACGAACACCCTGGGTCAGGTTGGTGTAGGTGGCCAGCTTGTTGAGGAGAGAGGACACCATAGGGTGACTGTCCATTTCCTCCTGCAGGGAGACATTAAAACAAGAAAGCATGCCGTGTTCAGTGTTGAACTTTTCTCTATAAGACCACTTATTCTGATTTTATTTGAGTTTTAATATTATTTTCTCAATAATGCATCTTTTTGCTTCTATCGTTCTTTACTGGAATTGTTTTTTTTTAACCAAATCTACTGATTTTATGCTTTCTCATCAGCAGGTTTCCCAGGATCCTGGTAGAACCTGATCCTGACCCGCACCATGGTCCTGCTTGACGCTTATTATTAAGTTGGCCGACTACTGATAAAAGAAATTGCTTAAAATTTGCATCTCTACTGTTGCTAACTCACACATTTTATATTTATTAGTTACTCTATTAGTTGCTTTAAAATCATCAGCTTGGTGGAAAATGCAAATATTCATTCAAGATCATTGTCTTGGTCTTACCTCAAAGAGGGCCATGTTCTTGCCTTCATAATAGGGTCCGCTGTCATCGTTGAGGAACGGACTGGACTCTCTCTGACTGTCTCCTAGTGGGAGAAGCAGGAAAGACACCCATAACTGTGATGCACATTAGTGAACAGAGGCAGCAGTTCTTGGGAAAGTAATGGGAAAGGACGTGTGGATCTTCAGTCACGTTGCATTTGTGTCTTATTAAATAATAATTACATTTATTGTTTGGAGGAAAACTCCTTCACTGATCTCCTACTTCCTGTTGAAAACATGCAGGCCAAATGAAACGCATTACAGTCGTCTGGATGTTGGACCAGTGAACATCTGGCTACATCTGTATCAGCCTGATAAACAACAAGCTTTTTAACGGGCTGTTTCTGATGCTCTTTATAGAGAATCCAGAATCCCACTGTTTGGCCTTCTGCTACAATGCCTTTTTGTAAAAGACAAAGCAGCGTAGAGTAACACGATGTCCCTTCCAAATACGCTTCTCAATTCTTCTTTTTTTTTTATTTCATTTTTTTGTTGCCCCTGGTTGTCATGCAGCGGTCTCAGTTTATTAGGTTTGGTAATTTACCACACTAGATCGCTCTGTTGGCAGCCCAGCTTGGCTGCCTTGAAGAATCAAAAGGCCTAACAGTGGTTCAGAGATCAGTGAAGCGCATTTAACAAGAAAAGCGTATTGTGGTGCACATGACATGGTGAGCACTGAGACAACACCCAGCATGTAATGATGAGCTGGGAAGTCCCTCGGAGGACTCTAAATGGGTCATAATGGACTATTGAGACCATAAACTCACGTTTACTGTGATGATTAATCAAGTGAGTCATTTTCTCATATAAATGTAAAATATATAACTGTAGAGTAAGGGTTAGGGTTAGGGTTAGAGAGTGTGCGTTCACATTATTGCACATATAAGACATTGCACATGTAACATGTTGCCTTAGCAAAGTCACAATATTGCTGAGCTGTCTGTTGGACTCTGGAGTCAAGACTTACAAACAAATACGTCTCCACTTGGACCTTTTCCCTTCATCATTCACTCCCTGATACTAACAGTGACGTTCAAGACTAACGGCAGTTTGATTAAAAGCTGATGATGAAGTTGGCCCACGCATCCAGAAACCAGCTAGACTGCAATCTTAAAGTCGGAAACGTTGGATTGTGCAACTTTAAATCTTTTGGCTTATTGAAATACACATGAATAAAAGCTTTCTTAAAGATCCGGTAATGTAAAACTGGTGCAGCCTAAGGAGTAATACTGCAACCAGAAGGTTGCTGACAGGACGCTGGTCATCGGACACTGCTTTGGAAAATGACAATGCTGATAAGTTATTGTTTATATTGATGCCATCTTGTCTTATCAGCAGTGTGTGTGTGTGAAGGTGGCTTCGTGACCTTTTGAGCTCTGCATGTTCTTTGACCTCTACCTTTAACATGGAAGACATAAAGAGTAAAAGTACCCACTGTGTCCCATTAAAGGGATGGTTTGTTTATTTTCTTAAAGGTGAAATCCACAGATTTGTTGACATCAAGTTCAGTTCACTCATCATGATTGGATTTTTTGCAACCAGTGGAAGGAAGTGACCATATTTGGACAGTAGGGGAGCGATGGGTGGATCTGATGAACAAAAGCGGCAGAGTGGCAACCAGGGCAGCAACCTGACTGGATCTGGATCCATCTGGATTCTGGTGTGAAGCTGTTTAGTTAGCTTCATAATTCAAGGTCCAACTTTACAGCTAAGTGTTGACGTCATCTTTGTAGCTAACTAGCATTGTTAGCGACGCCAGCCACCTGTCAATCACAGGGTAGACCCGCCCTAAAGCACACCCTGCTTTAAGGAACATCATGCTGTATTGGACCATAAACTCATGTTTACAATGAGATCATTAATCAAGTGAGTCATTTATCATGCAATCAGACTTCTTTTTGCAACCAGAGGGGTCGCCCCCTGATGGCCAGCAGTGAGAAAGCAATTTTAAGGCACTTCAGCATGGGCTTCACTCTTCAGAACGAGAGTTGCTGCCTGTTTTCTACTTTCAGGGGTAGGCTTTAGCTTCCTGCTTAACAGGAATTCCCTTGTTTGTGCATGTTGCTGGAAGAAATGCTCGGCCTTCAAACAAAACAATGCGTTCATCGTAGCCTGGAATTCACCAGGTGCAGCACCTGAACACACCATTCTTCCTTCATACGCTGTCAGAGTGGCGGTCGAAGGGAATCCCTCCAAATGCATTGGGGATCAGCCCAACGACACGGAATAGCAACCACAGCAAAATCAGGAGATGCCAAACAAAGAGGCGCCAAAGACCAACGGAGAAGTGATATTTCCCATACCTCCGTAATAACAGATTATTATTTGAATATGCCCCCTTCATTTCCAAACCCACCCCTGACTGCAACTACATAAAACATAAAATACAATTATTATAGCAGCAGCAATACGACAGTAATCATAATTCATGCTTTTTGGTGAGGTTGAGCTGAATCACATATTACAACATAGTAATTGAAAAATCAATGAATTGCCTTCTTCCCATGCTTATAAATAACTGGTTTGCGGTGTAACTCTCCTTTTACAGAAGCATGAAGGCCGTGACGTGTAACACAACAAAAGGGGGGGGGCACATGCATGAATGTGCACTGAAAGCACGTGCAGCCTGTCCGGCCATGTCAACAAAGCAAACAGAGGGACATTCATTTCCTTCTCTGCTCAAGAACACATCCACCATATCTTTACGTAGCAGATACTGTTTGCTGCTGAATTAAAGCACTGAAAGTTATATTACCGTGAGTTTATTTTCTTTGGAAAGCTACAACTCTGTTTAAGGACAGGTGCTACATGTTCTGCTGTGAAGACAACCCAGTGTTTAGGGATCACATGCTGTAGATTCTGCAGCAGATTGTTTTTGGAGAAAAAAAAGCACGAGCTTAAAAAAGGTATAAAATGAAGATACAACACTATGGACTATAAAATGTGTTTCTACTCCCTCCGTAGTTACAGCTCTACCTTTGTAGATGATGTTATTTAATAATCACGCTCAAATACCTTCAGTGGTCATGAAAACATCAGGAGTGCACAGACGAGGAACACACACCAGCCCCTCCCCCTCCTAAGACGCTGAGCTGCCCTGCAAGTTCTAGCTAGTTGAATGAGGTCACGCTTAAAAGCTGTGTGTGTGTGTGTGTGTGTGTGTGTGTGTGTGAGTGTGTGTGGGTGTGTGCCTGCCAAAAGTTGCATTTGACTGCTTGTGTCAGTGGGCTTTGTTTGTGTGTTCAGTTAGACAATTACACAGTTTATAAAACATACACCTATATTTTCACCAAGTGCATGCTGGGATAGGGTTCAAGCGCCCTCGTGACCCTGAAGCAGTAAGTGTATGAGCATGTCTGCACAGAAGTCTTACCTGAGTGAGTTCCTTCGTCATCTTCCTCCCCGAAGATCTTGCTCAAGCTGACGGGTTTGCTGCCTCCAGCAGCAGCCGCAGCGATGTTGCCTCCGCCGCCGCCGCCGCCTTCTGCGTCCTCCACCGGCACCACGGTGAAGTTTGTGGGCATCTTCAACCGTCTGGAAGTCCAGTGAAGTCAATCAAGGACAGAACCAGCTGTAAGTTTCAAGCCCCCCCCCCCCCCCCCCCCCCCCCCAGCAGGGAAGAGAAAGAAAAACATCCAAAGTCAAACCAGGTGAGGAAGTCAAAGCTTCAGTTTGACCTCAACACGCCTCTGAATCTCTGGTTTCATTCCTCTGTTGTGTGGATCTGATGTCCAGAGCCAGCGTCAAAGTGTCGCCTCCTGCTCGTGAGGCCAAAGTCCGGCAGTATGGATCTCTTCACACTCTCTCTGTCCTTCTTCCTTTCCCTCCCTTTTCACCCCCACTGCTCCAAGACTATTGCCCCATGTGACCCTCTATTTACCATATGAACAGAGTCCATACATGGAGAACCCTACAGCTCCTCCCCCTGCTCTGACTCACACCTTTGTAACGCCAAGAGGCAGGGAAACAAACTGTGGAGTGGCTTCAAAAGGATCCAAAGTATCTATAAAATCCACAAAACAAAAACAGCCGGCTCGCAGTCAAAGAGGAGAAACTGTGCTTCTCTTCTGCTTTTCCCTTTTTGTTCCCTCTCCTCAGCTACTTTCTGTGTCTGGTTTCCGACAGGTAAACTCTAAAATGGGTGTTCCCTTTCCCCACAGTGCATTATGGGTAGCGGTGCTGACACACACACACACACACACACACACACACACACACACACACGTGCCAGTGAAGGAAACAGCTTGAAAACCTTGGACACTGGCTTTCCTCCGGCAAAGATCACAATGAGTGGTCGCGGGTGGGAATGGGATTGAGCTTTGAACAACAATGGACTCAAGTAAACATGAATTGTCGTCAGCTTGTGGGAATGAAACTGGAACGCAACGTTTTCTTTAAGGACTCCGGAGATTTATCTTGAGACCGTGTGAGCTTTTTTTAGGAAAACCTCCTTTAGAGGGAGTAGGAGAACGTGAATGTGTGTTTCTTCATTTGCATCGGAGCATTTTTTACATCACTAATTATTTGTCTGCAGCATTCAAATCCTGTGGTAAATACACACCACTGGATGTGTGTCTCCTGCATTCGGCTGCCTAGATGTTTGGCCAGATGTCGTTCTTTAAAGATTTTGTCCTCGAGCCAATTTGAAAGCGCTCAGTCGTGTGATAGTTGATATGAAATATAATATAAAGCAAACGTGTTTCACCTGCAGACACTCCTTCTACAGCTGGTCTGACATCAGATAAACTCCCAGCCACGAAAAGACACACTGGAAACCACAAAGGGAAATTGTTCTTTGCTCAGCTTTGTTTGGAAAGTGCTGCACGTCTTGTTTTTCTTCCTCGGCCTTGAGGTTGTTAGTACAAGTACTGTAGATACTTGTGTTTAAAGAGACTCTGGTAAAAGTAGAAGTACTGATTCAACTTTCTGACTCAAGTAAAAAGGAAAAAATGACTCTGAGATGTACTCAACATAGAAAGTAAAAAGTATCACAAAATGTACTCAAGTATAAAGTATCCCTATGAAAGACATGTATTTTTTTCCCTAGGTGAACTGAATCTCATGTCATATTAATAAGGAAAAAACATAGTAATAATAATTATTAATGATAGTAATAATAATTCCCCTCAAATGCATTAAAACTAAAGTAATGAGCCTGTTTTGAAAGTTTAAGAAGTAGAAAGTACAGATATTTGTTTTAAAATGTATTGATAAAAATAAATACACACAAAGTACAGATACCTGAATATTCTACCAAAGTACAGTAAGGAAGTATTTGTACTACGTTACTTCTCGCCTCTGGCATTCACTTTTCACTCTTGGTGACCTTTTGACCCTCGAGTGACCTGTGCTGCTCTGACTAGAATTTTTAAAAGAAATTATAAATCTTTATCACAGACCGACAGCATTGTGACGAAGTCTGCCTGTGTGATGCCAGCAGAGGGCGCTGTAGGTTCACGGAGGCCAAACCTTTAGGTTGACGACTCACTGGGACCGATGTTTATAGTTTGACTGCAAACATGTTTGAGTAACGTTTCACAGCAGGAGGTGGTGAAGAGCAGAAAAACGTATTTCAGTGGCTTAAGGACCTTGGACAACAAGTATCAGCACTGTAGAAAGCACCCAATGTTGTTGTGCTGACCTCTGACCTCTCCCTGAAATGCATGCATGCTTACAAGTACACATGCTACACATGTATTTAGCAAGATGCAAAGCTTCAAACCACCTCTTTTATCCTTCGGGGCAATTTAAACCTTCAGAAAATGATTATAATCAAAATTATTACCCAGGTTTATGCTTTAGGTACTTAACGTTTCTTTGTTTACAACCTAAACAACCCATAAAGTACAACATAACCCCGCTTCCACCCCTTACACATACAGACTACGTATTATATGGAAAAATAGGAACATTTTGGAAGTTAAGCCATTTTTTGTAGATGATGTAAAGTGTGGACAGGACGTTGAAAACATCATTCATTTTATTGCCTCCATTAAATAAGGAAAAGTTACTGAATATCAGCAAAAAAAACCCTGTTAACCCTCTTAAACATTGTTAGGGGTGAGATTGCCCCCGATGATAACAGGAGGGGTAAAAACCTTTCTTTGCCGGTTGGTGTGATATCTCTCGGCCCGCGGCTGAACCGCCTCAGCTTCTCCGCCGTGGACAAAACTGCCATTTTATACTTCTCAGATGGCTCAAGTGTGAATGTAGAAAAAAAAGGGGGGTGGGGGGGAGTTAGAGGTGAAATCAAATCCCTTTAGCAAACAGCAAAAAGGTCAGTGCTGACGCAGACCCAGGAACAGGCTGCCCTCCCTCAACACGATATTCTTAAGTGGCTTCGTTCTATTTGTGGCGTCCTTACCTGTTTACCGAGCCCCCCAGTCCAGAACCAGGTAGCTCAGCAAACACACTGGAGGGTTTGGACGACCTCTTGTGTCATCACACGGGGAATAAATTGCGACTGCCTGCACTGTGCTGTCAAACCACAATATCAGGGTGAAAGGACTCGTGTTTATCACTTTCACTCCCTGTGAGCGCCGGCTTCAGGGTCCGAATGTCCGCAATCATCGGGCACGAGAATCTCACCTGGAATTATTAATACTGACAGCAAATGAATCGCAGTTTCCTTCTCGATAACGCAACATCGCAGTGTTTTGTGGAGCAATGCACAATATACAAGCTTTTAAAACAAGTATTGTCATGGTTCTTAAGTGGCTGGATGGATGGATGGATGGATGGATGATAGATAGATTGATATGAAATGGTTAAATATTAAAAAAAAAGTTGAGTTTTGTCAACGTCCGACTGGTAACTGCAGCGAGTTCTTTGTTTTAAGACCTTAATTTCAGAAAGTGAACATTTGACGTATTATTGGCAATATTGTTGCAAATAATGAGTTTTCTTTCTCGTCACCTAGCAACGACTAACACGCGTTTGTTTACAAACCGATTCAACTCCAAACTCAGCGTCCATGTCGAGGTATTTGACGTTCTGCACCGGACCACAGGCGACGAAGCTGTGTGATCATATTTTTTCTCCAAAGTAACGCTTCACGCTCACGATCTTTTCGAGTTACGATGCCCTCCCGTGGCTCGACAATATATTGCACTCAGTCGTACTTTCTTATGTGCACACTAATGTTAATACAAATTGTAAAAAGGCCTGTTGCCTCTTTAACTGTGAGGAATGTTGCACGCATCCAGCCATATCGCACCATAAAATAATGGTTGAAATTGGCTGGTGCTAGCTTACGAAAGCACACGTGTGGTCCGTTTTCTCTGCAAATCTAATATTAAACGTACTTGTGGCAACACGAAGTAGGGCCTCCAGAACCCAGAAGTTCCCGGCACATTCTTGATTCAACTGGTCACGTACTTTTCAAACCCGGTAGCGTCACTTTTAAACGTTAGCTAAGTGCACGGTCGCAGTAATCCACATGGTTAGCATTGTGAATTTAAACAAAAAAATAAACTTGCTTACATGTAGGCAACAAAACCACTTAGTGGTTGGTTCATTTATGCTATTGGTTAAAAAAACTACGTAAACTAAGTGAATCGATGTAAAATGAGTACAGAAAGCACGTATAATAATAATAACAATATAATCATTTCGGGACACTAGTGGTCTTGAACGCCTCCTGGTTGAAAGTCCTGTGTTTTTGAACCACCTCGTACGTCATCATACTCCCGACGTATTTTAGCGCCTAATAATGACACGGATGGGTTTACAGCGATGCTAATGGGGGCATCAGACCCCGAGGGGGCGTTTTCCTTACTCAACTTTGTTTATGAGAGCATTTTTTATAGTGTAGTATTTGTGAAAGGTGCCACCGCTGTGGCGTCCTCAAACCATATTATTCTTAAATTTGAGCTTCTCATTTAATAATAAATTGGGTATTTTGGCCAAGTAGTAGGCTGTGTAGTAGCATTGAAGATCACATACAGTGCCTACCTTGTCCTCACCCTTCATCTTTTTTTAGTGCCACATGCCCACTTCTTCATGCAGCGA
Organism: Chelidonichthys spinosus; assembly: GCA_029853015.1. NCBI lineage: Eukaryota > Metazoa > Chordata > Actinopteri > Perciformes > Triglidae > Chelidonichthys > Chelidonichthys spinosus. The sequence continues at coordinate 25,283,474 of CM056827.1, read as the reverse complement.
TGCCCAGAACACCCAGTAGTATTTTCATTTATTTCATCTCCCTCTTTCTCAAACTCCTGATTCCTGTTTCGCACACAGACTCTCACAAAACCTGCACGTTGTTTCGTCACGGTTAAAAGAAACAGACAGCCAATTTCAGAACTATTAGGGTGAAACTCGCCTGGTTGCCGGTGTGTGTACTCAGCCCGCCGTAGGCGACAGGAGGGCACCAGGCGAGCGTGGCCAGCAGTCAGACGACTATTTTTGGTGCGAGTGGAAAACTTTCTGCAGGGATTTCGAGGGTGGCGAGGACCAACAGCAGAGGATCGGGGGGTGAAGAAGAAAGTCTGTGAATCTTGTGGGACTGTGGGAACCGGTGACCCTCTGCCACACTCTGCTGGCACTGGAGGTTCTGGCATGTGGGTTACCAACAAAACGGGAGGAGAGGGAGAGCTGCCAAGCCCATAATTTGAGTTCGGGATCAGCCTGTGTGTGTTTGGTGTGTGGGGGCCGTCCTCAAAATGCTTTCTACGCTGCAAAAGTCTTCAAATTGTGTTTTTTTTTTTGGTGAACTGAGTAGTTCAATCTGCAAAAAAGGGTGAAATACAAACAGACAAGACACGCGACTTGTCTGAAGAAGGGATGATGGGAAATGGAAGGAAGGATGGAGGCGGAGGGAATCTGTAGACGGGAAATGAGGAACGAGGAGAGGACGTGATAAGGATGAATAAAAAAGGAGGTTCAGACAAACAAGCTGCAAATGATTGAAGCAAATTAAAACCTTCCACACATCAGTCCATCTGTAATTAGTCAGCTCCGACTTTGACTGTGTTGTCACAGGAGAGGAGCACAAAATGGGTGTAAAGGATACCAGAGTCTGGTGGGTACGGTCTAGTTTCAAGCCAGACCAGCAGAACGGGGGCGACTGTGCCGAGCAGCAGACAAGGTTTAAGATTTACTGACCTGCATTGAACTGTGACCGGTTACTGTACGCCGTCCAATAGAAATGTTTGTAAAGGGAGTTCAGAAAAACCGTACGACTGAGTGAGATATCTGTCTCCAATATATTTCTGTCACCTGTCATCACCCACTCACTGGCAAAGTGGGCAGAGCGCTGGCAGCCACCCAGTTTCCTACTGGTACGACCCGTAGACGCGACACGAAAACACTCACGGTGTTTTGGATACTGGTTGAACTGAAGTTAGTAGGTGTCTCAATACGCTTGAGCAAATAAAATATAATAAAAATAGCAAATGTAAAAAAAACAAAAAAAAAAAACAAAGAACAAATTCATACATTCTGCGAATGAAAACCTGGTTTATAGGATTTATGTGGTTATGTTATGGATGAAGTAATTTGTTCCGCAGAAGCAGAACAAGGTTTGAAATGTTCTGAGAATATTCAGAAAAAACATATATTTACAAGAAAAAAAAGAACTTTGATATTCTGAGATTTAAGGGGTACATTTCAGGGAAAAAACTCACAACTTTGCGATAATAGCCTTCGTACAATGTCGTAGTTTTGGATTTCTTGTGGAAACCGTTTATATGCTGAACAGAAGTCAGGATTTAACAGATGAACTGTGACGCAGACGGAAGGAAGCTGATTCGGCGAAAAATCAACGCATTTATTTTGTGAAATACGTGGATGTTCAGGGTTATTAGCCTTATATGGTAGTTAGCTTACGCTAACGCTTAGCTTGTTATGAGCTTTTCAAAATTTTAACAACTCATTTGCAAAGTGAAGACGTGGAGTAACGTCTACTCCAGCAAAGAATGAAGTCATAGAAGTGAAAAATGTAATTGTATTTTTTCACCTGGCGACTGACACAGACCAACCCTGTATGAGTGTGGGACTTTGAGAAGCTTCCAGATCTTTGTTGTGTCACGAGAAAGTGGAGTGAAACAGCCCCGCAGTTATAAATACAACCTCGGCCGATAGAAAAGTCAGCAACGGGGGAGATGATTACCATGTTTCGCCACCAAAACACAGCTGCTAACTATGTTAAAATAATAACAACGTCTAAATCTATAAGTGGTGGAGGGAGTGAAAGGAGGAAGTCCAACCACACACACACACACACACACACACACACACTCCTCATCCCGTCCACAGTGATTGTTCGCCCACATGCACGGTGTGTGTCCGCCCAGGAGTTAACCACCTGTATAGCATGAGAGTGACTGCATATTTAGAAAGCGCCTCACTCTTACACATGCAGAGGATTATTCATATATAAACACACACACACACACACACACACACACCGGTGCGTTTCAGGCACGGCCAGCTGTGTCCGAGTTTTCAAACATATCTCAAAAACCCTCATAATTGCTACGTCCGTCTGACGTTTCTGTGTTTTACTGACCGACAAACACACAATAAAAAAAAGGGTTTCATTGCTAAAACTGGCAACACACGAGCGCGTCGTTAGCCTTACACAAACACCGGTCACGACTATTTATCCGTTCGCTATGAAAAGACTTTCCCTAAAGTGTTACGGATGAAGCGTTCAAGGCCGGCGTTATTTAAAAAGTCACATGACCGTTACGACTGTAGGGCCACTTTAGTAACATTTTGAAGGCAGATTTGCTGAAGCACTCGATGTTTGCGGCGGCTCACTGAGCAGTTCGCGTGGGGTGGGGGTACATCCTCGAACTGGGTGGGGGCCCCTCTCTCAAAGATGCCAGGTTATACTCTGCTCAAGTTCAGCACATCAAGGTCAAGGGGCCACGTTCCCCTTCCTGTCAGGGGGTTCAGAATTCCTCGGGGCCCCTTCGAGTACCGCACACTCGGTCGTGTTTCACAAAACACAGAGACATCTTGTAAGTGTTGTGCATAGTCGGGTACTGGTTTACGAGAGAGCGCTGCATGTAGTTCTGTAGGACAACCAGGAAGCGAGCATCGCCGTGGTTACCTCGGATTTTGGGTCATTGCAAAAACAAACATATTATTTATTATTACAGACGTACAGGACGTTACATATGCAACGTCCATTGGGTTCGCTGTGACCCAAACAGCTGTTTGTTTTTACTACTCACATACGGGAAATACGTTCTGTTGTTGTCAGCTGTAGCATGCTAGCTACCGGGTTAGCTAAGCTCAATGGAGGACGATTTGTGTCAAGTCGGCTTGATGGAGGATTACACGATCATAAATACATTTTTTAATTGGGTTACATTTACATTACATTCATTTATTTTCTATTCACACTTTAACTGTTTGATAGAAATACTTATGGCCAATGAGCAACTGATAAATGGTTATAATTTTCAAAATAAAGTAATTTTGTTGGCAACTACCTAGTGAAAAACGTCCTGTGGTTGTGTATATAGTGAACAGTGTTTCTCAGGGCTAGTTGTGTGTATTTGCTGTTTGTGTTACTATTTACCTGAGCTGGAGATGAAAGAAGCCAAAAAACCTGCGTCATTTCAGTGTTTGTTCGCCGTTTATATAAAATATTTCAGCAATAAATTAACACACACACACACAAAAAAAGAATTCGGACGTTCACGAATTCGCGAGATTTTTCAACTTCCGCCTCTTTCTCTCGCGAGATAGAGTGGTGAAGTCCCGCCCCTCCATTTCCGGGACATGGGTCCTCAAAAGCAAAAAAATATCAATGCGATTCAATGGGTAGATACAAATTATTTTCTGGTCCCGTTTGAATTGTGCCATGGATTTCACATATGTTCTTTGTGATATTTAAAGAAAATTTTTCACGCAAAGAAGACGACAATTAAGCGCGAAGAGTTTTGATAAAGTTAGGTTTTGTGTGAGCCGCTTTGTGAACTACAGCTCCTCGCTGTTCTCGTCGCGAATGATATACGTCACCACCCGCCGAGTCCGAAGTCCGCCGAGATGGCTGTTTCTCTGCTCCACTTCACCGCTTTTTTCCAAGGGCAGAATAAAAGTATCGAAAGGGGGGAGAACCACTATAAGTCGGGTCATGTGGAGAGCCGAGGGAGGGAAAAGGGCGATGACGTGACGTCACATACGCGACACAACATGTAGTCTTTATCATTGTGTTTTCTCAATGAATTTTAACTGAAGAATTGCACAATAAACGGTCAAACTCTTGACATGGAAAATTATAATTTAAGCCTATAAACAACATTTGTGTAATCCAAGGCATAACGACCGGGGGATCAGATAATAATTATTTTCCGTCCATTGAACACCATTCATTTTTTTCGCTCCGAAAGGACCCATGGCGCCGTTACTTCCTGCTTCCGCTTCGGCACTCTATACTACGTGACTCATACCGCCAACGGGAAGGCAGAGAACAGAGAGGTCACGCCTCTGATCGTGTGTAATTGGTTGCTTCCGGTGTCCGTCAACGGTCGTGAGAAACTAACCTATGGACGCTCAGGAAATCCCTTAGAACCCGCCCCCAGCAACAAAACCTCTTCATTCCATTGGTACTCAGATTTAAAGGCTGGTGAGTGATTGACAGCTCAGAGATCACCGGTTCGGTTCTCCGGAGATTCACAACCAGGAGGATTTGACTTTACAGCCGAAGAGAAATATGAAAAACAAATCCCAATACATTTGAAGATGGGTAAGTATATTTGTTTAGTAAAACTGTGCCAAAGCAAGTAGCAGTAGTGTAACCGAGTGAACGTGAATTCTGCTTCTGTTCCAAATACGTCGTCTTTCATAGGATTGTATTTATGTATGTGATTTATACTGAAATTAAAGTTGCTGTAAATCTGTTCAGATGCAGAGAAGCCTCGTCGCCATCTTGGATTTTTGCAACCAGTGAAGTGAAGTGACCATATTTGGACTGCGGAGGAGCGACGGGTGGATCTGACGAATACAAGAAGTGGCAAACATTTATCTCCTATATCCTTCAGATATTACACTTCTTTTGTGAATCCAAGACTTTGCTAAACCACTTTAAGCACCGAAACAATCAGCCCACATGAGTAAATGTGTGATTTCATGTGAGATTTTAAGGTTTAAAAAGAATCAGCAATTATTCAGCTATTAATCTGTCATTGCTGTCGGACAAAAAATGAGCCTTCTTTGTATCTGAGCCTTTCTGCACATTTTGATGTGAAGCACCTGGGTGTCATGTTATATACATATTATCCTTTACGAAGTGAAAAGACTTGCACACATGGAGAATGGTCTCAGTAAGCTGGTGGACGGACTGCTTCCTGACCCACAAGCTGGCTGGCTGACCGGAGACGTTCACAGTGGTCCTGCACCGATGGCCGCCTCGGCAACAGGCTCCTGTGAATTTTGACAGCACTGCGATGCTTGGCTTTTTCCCCCCTCTCTCCAGGAAACCGAGCACAAAGCAGCAGATTTAATATTGGCTCATAGTTTCTTTATGTGATGGATATTCGGGGGAAAGGGTCAAATCGCTTAGACTGGCCTGTTTAGTATTTATTGACCATTTTTCCAGCTGATTTTGTTTGGTTTATATATGTGCTGGTTCCGAATCTGACAGTTTTTAAATATGAAACTGCAGCTTTAAGGGGTGACCGAGCTCAGCCACATCTGTGCCCGTCCAGATGAGGGAACGGAAATGCATCCTGGGAAAAACACAAAGCGGGTCTTTGTGTGCACAGCTAGTGGTCCCGAACACTTCAACATCTATCCTCGCTGAGAAATGAGAAGTGATAACGAAACGCAGAAGGAACATGAAATATCGTGTTAGTGCACACTGCGATGTTAAGGATTTATTCCCACTGATGTCGTGAGTCGATCCGATACAGAGACGCCTTCTGGGCTCAGCGATAAAGGCGAACTGACAAGTCTTTTTACGTGAAACATGCAAAGCCAAGCGGTAGATTAAGATCTGAAGCGAGCAGCTTTCCCTTCCGCTGCTTTCTCCCAGTTCCTGGAAACGGCTTTCTAGAGAGAAATCAAGCTTGAAAGTTTGATCCGCAGCTGAATTTGAGACGCCGTTGAAATGTTAATGCCCAGATTCCTCAGGATATCTGGACGCTGTCGGGACTGATATTAAAATAGTGTGGCCACTCCACCATATGTCTGTAACCATATGTGCACAAAAAGTGAGTGTAATGTAATACAATGTAAACCCGAGGAGCCTGAAAGTTTGGGTTTGCAGAATTTCGGCTTCGTTCTTCCTTACACCGACTACTTAAAACAATAAGACATGACATGAAAACATTTGATTAAGTGTTTTAATCATTTCAGGATTCTGCCATGCACATTCCTGGCCAGCCAGGGTCCATTTGTATAAATCTATAAACATGAAGCTGGGAAACGCAGCATAAAATAAAACAATATGTTACATACACAATATTTACAAACATGTGAATATACTAGAAATGAGTCCTTTATAAAAAACAAAAGCTTGAGTGACAAATATGTGTGTATATCTACTGCTTAGTGTTGCTCTTTGTATGGCTGGCGATGTGTTAGAAATGTTAATTAGAAAAGGCATCAGTTGCAAGCATTTCATAGCAAAGTGTTCACTATTATTTACAACATTATTATGTACAAAAATATACAATCTGTATTTTACTGCCTGCGATGTTGCTGTACTATATACGTGATATATGGAGGCTAAAAAACACACTTAATAGAAAAAAAACCTTCTTCTTGTGTGTGTTGCCTGATTATATGTAATATTCCAACAAATGTATGATATAATTAATTATATCTTCATTATGCAAAGGTTGAAATAAAGCCGCGTGGGTCGTATCCAACACACACGATGCTGCTAGACGGCTCAGGTAAGCGTGCATACCTGCACAGTTCCCCCATCCACAGCTCGCTTCACTTTAAACAATCCTGTTAAAGAACAATAATCCTGCTTGTAGAAGGAAAATAATTCTGCAGATTATCTACTTTCTATCTTTATGAATCTATTTAACCTGATAGTTATTCATCAAATGATTTCTGGTTTTGATGGTGTTTTAGTTCCAGCATGGAGTCTGCACATTGTGTCCATCTAGATCTGACACTGCATATAAACTACCTCAGGTAAAACCTCCATTGTTGTAGTTTAACCTTGACAGGCTGAAGTCGTGGGACGCACTCGGATCGGTGCTAAATCTGGTGGCGTATATATATATATTCAAAGTGGTGATATCACGTCAGCATGATGAACGGCAGCCCCACGTGACTATCACGGGGTCGTCACTCATCCCCAGCTAAGCTACTATCGGTTTGCTGGAGATGAAGACGTGGAGGGGAAGCCTCGAGTTAAGCCACGTTACACTCTGAGTGTAGAAGAAGCTGGAAGAGTGGATTTCTTCACTGCGGGAGTGAATGTGATTGCAGGGTGTGAGACGGTAACGAGCGGGTTTGCTGGATGTGAAGCGGCCGTGTTCGATGGTACTCTCTCCGCTTTTCAGATGACGGCAAACACTCTGAAGGCTTTCCCACCTGTCGGGTTCACCAGGCTGGAAGGAGAAGGGCGGCGGCGGGACAGAAACGGATTGTGAACTCAAAAACAAGGTTCAACTCCATATCAAATAAAACATTAAGGTACATATGTTGGCTACTTCACTGTGTTTTTCTATCATACCTGTCTGAGGTGATGCCATTCTGGTAACTGCCGCTGTACTGCTTCCTTTTGTCCACCGGCATCACATCGAGGTATCCTCCTGACTCGCTCTGGATCACGCCAGCGTGAATGGCTGCGCGGCAGATACTGGATTTCTGGAGGGGAGGGGGGGGGGGAGCGGCTGTAACTTCAAATCATTCATACAAGATCTAGAATTGATGTTGTTCCCTACAGGATGAATGCAGAGCCAAATCCCAAAACACCATTATTTACAGATGTGCTTTTACGAGACAAAATGTGAAGAAAAAAAAGTGTTTTTTTTAAGCCTGACATTTAGAAACCAGTAAAGTCACATAGTGTGAACTAGGCTTTGGCGTTTGCATCAAGCTGCCATTCATGTGGTTGATTACGTCCATTCTTTACTGGCTGTGATAAGTCAAAATATGTGCTGTGAATAAGATCTCCATTAAAACCAACCATGCAGGAACTCACATCTGAGTAGTGATTCGTCCCAATGACTCGGCCTCGACCGTCACGCTGACAGTTCCTGGGACAATACAACCTGAAGAGAAAAGCTCACGTTAGGTCCGAGGGGTGTTTCCAGTAGATCCAGAACTACTGGATGTTGTGTCTGTCTTAAAGGCGGAGTTATCTGGAAGATGAAATACTCTCATTGGTTGGGACGGCACGGCTTATAGAGTTAAAGAGCTGCAGCGTGTTGGGCTGTGAATCAAAGAAAAATGACTGATGGAAAACAGGTAAACTTTGTCAAAAATCTGTTAATGCTAATTATGAAAAGACACAGAGGCCAAATAGCTACGCCCTGTTACTTAGAATGACTCTTCAGCTCAGCCGATTGTGGTTTAATTTTAAAAAAAAAGGGATGTTTTCAGTGTTTCTCAGTGGATGAATCCAAAGATGATACCTGGGACAGTGTCGTACAGGTTTCTTGAACGGGCAGAAGAGTGCAACGGTGGTGTCGCATGTTATCGCCTTAACTGGGAGGAGAAAAATCACATGTCTTTATATATATATGTAGACAACATGTTACTAAATCTGTGTCTTCAAAGTGGAGAATGACTGCTCCTTACCAGGCACCGTCTCTATTTTGAAGGAATTGGCACTTCGGTTTTTCCTGTGAGTTCAAACAAAACGGCATGAAGTTAATGTCTGTGCTGCATCACCGTTCTAGGATAGAGGAAGACTTAACACAGAGACGGATTCATACCCAATTGATTGAATACCATTCTTGTATGACTTGGTGAACTGTTGTTTCCTGCCCAGTCTGGTCACATCCAGCCAACCTCCGTCGTTGTCAATAACACCAGAGTGTAACCCGGCTCCACACACACTGGACTGCTGTGATAAGAGACAGAGACGTCAACCTGCAGCAAGGTTTATCTTTAAGGTTCACTATAAACGGCAGGGAGTGGGGTCATGTATGTACGAGACATGATGAAAGCCTCTGGAACTGTCCATCGAATGCAACATTAGATGACGCCCATGGGTGCCGGATGAATCATCAACATTCCTTATCCTTTAACGGGAATAGACAATCTCCCAAATACCATTAAGAATACCTGAAAATGACTTTTTTTGGGGTTGCCATCGTTAGACCAGAAACGGACAAACAGGTCAATCAATCAGTCAATAAAACTTTATTTATAGAGCACATTTTGAAATGAATCCAAAGTTTTTGATAAAAAAATTAGGATACAAAAAGTGGTAAAATGTTAATAAAATAAGAATAAAATTAATTAATAGTAATAAAATAGAGAGAGAGAGAGAGAGAGAGAGTACTGTAAAAAAGTACTCTTTCAGTGGATTTATATGGGAATGCAAGAGTAAAAATGCTTTCTTACCATGTCATAATATCCCGTCCCGACTACTTTTCCAGGCGCGTCGAGGCAGCCAGGTGGACACTCGTATCTACGGACAACAAATAGTCAGGTGAACACTGGTGCTTTGCTTTAAATAAGAGTATATACTATTAATAGGAGTATAAATCAGTATTTCTTTTTATCCGTTAACAATAAATGATCTAACTCTACCTGAACTGCCCTGATAATCCCCACCTATTTACCTGTTGCAGGTCGTCCCCTTGCACTGATCTCTCAGCTTGGTCTCACAGTCGACCTGTTGACCTGAAAACAACAAACAAACGAGCTCTTCACAACCTCATTCTCACAGCAGGACTAATGCACACTGTGGAAGCTGCGCCGCTCAGAGGGAGGCGGCTGTGTTGCGTCACATCTTACACATCTGCTCCGTGCTGACCACCTGGTTTCTCTCCAGGTTGTCATTGAGCGAGGGGTTTGGTGTCTGGGTCCTGGGTTGGGGCTCCCTGTCCCTCACCGGTTCTGGTTCCGGTTCTATGTAGTTGGTCTCCTCGATCTCGGGAGCGGGACGCCTGTCAACGCCCCCCTCTGGAAACATGGAGGCCAGATTGTCATTGTGTGCGTTTCCCTGGATTTGATCGTTTTATTTTTATTTGTGTGAATATTTTTGACATGTCAGTCGTGGCTGGATGGTGAGGGGAAAATGTGTGTCAGTAAAACTATCAATCACAACTTTGGGTAGGTGCAAACGTTGGACTGAGAGCCACCTTTGTAGCAGAGATTGTCCCTGCAGCCTCCGGCGTAGCTGGCTGGACAGGCCGAACAAGGAGTCCCGTATTTGTACGGTGCATGACCCCACCAGTTGCCCCTGAAAAACAAAGATGTAGAAAAAAGGAGTATTGTCACACTTGCTGCTAAATAAATAGTTTACTATGTTTGTGATTGCACTCCTACAACATTGTTGGACTCCAGATGGACAGACAGAAAATCCAATCCAGCCAACGTTACATTTAATGTGATGATTGGCTCAAAAACCAGCAGCAGAATAAACTCTCTCAGCCTGAAATACATCATGAAGCGTATCCTCCATCATAATATACAATACAAAGAGCCAAATATGATCTCTGGTAACCTTAGTTACCTCATCTATGCTCTTAATTGTCAACCACAGCTGGTTGCTAGGCGACTGGAGCTGCAGAGTTGACACAAACAGGAAATGCTCCGTCCTACTTCACAGTCTTCACCCGGCTGACGTACGCCGAAGTGGACCGCTACGTGCAATCTACTTCCCTCCAAAACCTGGTGCCTACGTTACCCATAATGCAACTTGACTGCAAGTTGGGTTGGAGATAGTTAGTTAGTGGCTAATTGAGCCTTTTTCTAACACCTCCCAATTTGTATTTCTCTTTATAAAACTATTGATATCTTGTGTCCTGTTTGAATTTCTCATTTGGTATTATAATACTTCATTTATGATGTCATTTTGATCTCGTTTGAGGACGTTGTATCCTGCGGCATTGAAACGAAGACGGACGTACGGTGGGGAGTAGTTGCAGACCAGGTAGACGGCTTTCGCCCAGATCATTCCCCACACGTTCATGTTGTAACACACATTGATGGCACAGCCAATCCGGTTGCTCGTCGCCCACACCAACTGTGAGAATGGAAAAACACAAGAAAAGCAAGTGACAAACAGGTCATGTGACCATCGACGCTCACACAAGGCATGTTTACTTTCACACGGGACAAAATGACAATAAAGGCTGATCTTATCTTACTGTTATGTGACATAATAATGAAATAAATAACTGATGTGGTCACAGAAGCATATCTGTGAAAGCTCTTACCTGAGTGTAGTGAGTACAAACTGGACCTGAACATCTGAATGGACAGTGTGGGTTACACTCCTGGGAGTATGGATAGCTGTAGTACCTCACCTCATCATACCAGGCCTGGACGTGGTAGGTGGGGGGGCGGTCCCTGAACCCACACACAAGATGTTAGACTGGATATCCTTTCATTACGTCACCAAAAATGCAATCAAATTCGTTGGTAATATGACATATAAGCAGCTGAACTACATAGTTGGAAGACTTTAACCCTGCATAGCAGGAAAAGCACAGGTTTACTTCAGTTTAGTTGAGCCTTCATTGGGAAATATCAGTGATATCAGAGCGACGTGCTATTGGAATACTGTTTCTATAAAGCACATACACACCTGCCCCAGTGAGCTCCCAGGTTTTGGCCTATTTGTGTCAACATGTGGCTCGGTCCATGTTCCCACCGGCAGGTATGTGCCCAGTGCTCTGCGCTCCTCTCCAGCTCATAATCCCACACCTGGGGAGCACACACCACACACGTTATTGTTTAACGAGTTATTGGACTCAGGAAAAGAGGAGCTAAGGTCAACCCCTGAAGGCCAGCGAGCAGCTAATACCTTTTTTATCTGGTGCCTGAAGCATTACTCCTTTACCTCCAACAGATGTTTGCAGACCTGAAACTCCACTCTGGATCCCCCCTCCTGATTTAAAGTAGGGCTAAGTGGCCACTTACCGTAGTTGTGGCTTTAATTGCTACTCATTACATTTCTCAAACGTCTCATCATCTTCTTGAAGTCGACTAAAACTACCAGGAATTCCACCGAAACCAAAGCAACCCTACGAGGCAAAGGGAACCTGCTCTTTGCTTTGGGTACGCATGCCTCTCGCAAATTTAACACAGTATAGTCAAAACTAGGCCTCTCCTATTAGGCTCACACATTCGCACACAGACACGTACATGAGAGAGGAGGGAAGCGGAGAGGTACCACCGCCGCCACAGCGACTTGCAGCTTTGTGCTACTATTCAATGCGGTGGTTTCGTAGCTTGTTTCCAGTAAGTTCTGCTGTCGTGAAACAAGCCGAGGGAGAAGAGAGAGAAAAAAAGCTGACGAATATAAAACAGAGAGTCTCTGTGTTTTAGGGGGAGCCTTGATGCCATCTTTAAAGATGTCAAATTAAACCAATCTGAAGTTAAAATACCTGAAAACGGCATTTTGAACAAAGCAGGAAAGCAGGCAGGATCGGGAAAATCAAATGTTGCAGCAAAGTTAATTTGCTGTTGACTTTGTTAGGGAGGCTGAAGAATAGGCGCAGTGTGCTCCGCCGCTGGCGCGCTGTTTGGTTGCATTACGGCTATCGCACGTCAAACACTAATAGGATAATGCTTAAGTGTGGAGTTGTAACTGCTCCGATTGACCATGATAATGCGTTCCATATGTTTGCTTAGGCCAACACACACTGTGCACACTGTTGCCCGTTGGCCGTGCTGCTGCTCACTGTTCAGGCCTGATTGGAGAAGGAATACTTTTGACCCTCTACTTCTTTGGCGGCTGCCTGGCTGTTTCTGCCTCGTCCTCCTGCAACGTTTCCACGTTTTGATGCTATACTCCTCCACGATAACGGCATCATGTCCCATTTCGGTGACTTCATTTCCGTTTAACTTTGGTTAAAAGACGGTGTGATTCCTTCAGGGTTAGATTGGGCCCTGTTGGAGAGAAGGTTGTTTGTTCCAATAAAAACATACAGGATCAGCATGCTTGAATTTGTCTGTTGGTTTCAGTTGACGCGACGAGGCGAACATTTGCTGGAGTGCGATATAAGCCCGACTAATAACAGCACAAAATACTGCAAGAGGGGGAGGAGCTTGTTGCTACAGGTGCAGATAACACATGAGATACGAAATCAGTTTGCTGTGTTCACACGTAAGGCCGTGTTCACTGGTTACTTCGTCTAAGCTTTAGTTCATGTGCTAAATACTTTGCACTTTTCATTTAATTAAATTAGAGCCCGGTTTGTGTTGGCCCGCCCCCGCGGCTGAAAAATCTGAGAGGAAACACTGAGGAATGTGTGCTTGCTAATGCAGCTGGTGGATCGCTGTTGAATGTACAAACTGTGAGTTTGACTTTAAGGACAAGACAGAAGACGAGCTGCAGTCTCTAGTGATTTTTCTTTTTTGGGGGGGGTTGATGAAGGAGTCAGAATACTTGTTAGTTGGACGTTTTACATCCTCTTTAGAGCTGCCCCAGTCGGCCAAAAGTTTGAACGTAGCTTCTAAAAAAACACCTAGGTTCAATATATCTATTTTAACACATTATGTCCGTGATGGAGCATCCTAACCGAATGCAGAATGACTAAATGTCAGCAACAAAATTTGTGTCACTGCTTTTTTCCTCCACAAATCAATCATTTTCATATTTTATTCTTTGGATAGAAATATGAATTTACTTTTCTGAAATGAAGGGAGCTGCATCCATTTTTGTATCTTACTCGAATCTACAAATCCACGAGCACTTTGACTTTACGCAGCTAACGGGCTGATGTGCCGAGGTAAGGAATTTTATAGAAATGTAACGTTTCTCTCGAGCTTTCATTTTTCTACCATTGAGAGTAAGTAATTCCCGTCTGTACACACTATCACGTCTTGGCCTCTCTGCGACTGCAGATTTTTTTTAACGCCGGCTTTGAGCGCGGCTGCTCAGAAAAACACTTTTCTGACAACACTTCTTAGAATCGGATTTATTTTAAATACGCTGAACCCCGGAGCCTCCTAGTAATGCAATACTGCCCACCTGCACAGGCCATATGCCACTACTCCTGCAGGTTCTAATGAAATTTGAGGTTCAACACAAAGCCTTCACTGCAAACATTCTCCAGCAGATGCTAATGATCTCTGCCAGCTCATTATTCTCTCTGCGTTCTTGTTATTCTTCACCCTCAATTATCCAGCAGAGAGGAAGATGGACGGCCGGCCAGCCTCTGAGAGAAAGGTCACGATCTCCTTGCATTCCAAAGAGCATTACGTTCCCCAAATACAGAGCTGTTAGCAGCCATTGGCCAGGACCACCTCTGCTTCAGTCAGTGCGAGATGTGAAGTCTAGATTTAGGATGAGTGCTCAAGGAATAAAACAAGCATCTTTTGCTTTGGGAATTCAAAAATGCTTCACGTAAATGCTTGTAATTCAACCTGCAGCACAGAAAGTGGTTGTGATTACGGGAACCTTTAAAGAGCTCTCAGGAGGATCTGCTGGAGAGGAGATGACGTGCTTTAGATTAACTTAACGTAACGGCCCTTTAAAAGCATTTGCTGAGTGGCTTTTGTGTGAAATTAAGAAGTCAGGGCTGCAGCCGTTTTGGCCTCCGAAATCCTGCAATCTGAAAACCAAATACTTGGCCCTCATCAGTCCCCGGCCTCACCGCATCATTATCATCAGTAATAGTACCCCTCGCTAAAGAAACACTGGATTAGTGTACATAACATACATTTACACTCCCGTGCTCCCGCACTTCAAACGGCGACATGTTTGAAATAGATTCACCGCCGTGGCACCCAAAATGAGATGCGTGGAGGATCAAACAAAGGATAACATCGGCCTCTGCCAGGGTTTGAGTGAGCTGGGCGAAGAAGGGGGGGGGGGGGAGGCTTGTGAGGCTGAAGACGAGGAAGGCAAAAGAGCGAGGCATGGAGAATGAGAGTCAGCAGGAGGAGAAACGGAGCGGTGGAGTAAGGAGATGCAGGGCAGGAAGGAAGGGAGGGAGGGAGGGAGGGGGGGGGGGGTTGGTTGAGGTAGAGGGCAGGACAACACTGCGGGGGTGAAAGCTGGATGTGAGCCAGGGTCAGAGAGGCCGGGCAGGCAGGAGGCAGCAGCTCCAGCCGGCCAGATGGTGGCTTTGGATTGCAGATCTTGATCGTTCGCTTGCAGCGTCAGGAAAGTTCTTTCTGTCTCTGAGAAACACACGACTTCAGTGTCAAACCTGCTTGATTCGGACAGATTCAGTAGTCGGAGGGTTGTGTGTGTGTTATAGTTTATAGGATGATATGTAGGCCTACATGGCGGTTCCTGTTTAAAATTCTCAATTTAGCTGTTTTATTTTTAAAAGATGGGTTCTTGATTTTATCAAAAGCCAAGAAGAAAGGCAACTTTAATTTAAACAGCTAGTCAAGCTAACCTTACCAGATTGGTTAGATGTGTTCCAAGTATATTGTATATTATATACAGATTATTGTCTGTGTCCTCAGCACCTACCATGTACTCCATGTTGGATGCGGGAGGGTGGACCTGACCCCGCAGCTTGTTATGCAGGTCCAGGATGAGGTGCATGTCCCCCTCGCTGATGGCCCTCTTCCCTCTCGACCTGGCCCTCCACCACTCCTCGTCCTTGTCCCTGTACTTGTCCAGGATGGACTCCAGCTGCGTGGAGTTCGTGAGGACAATGGCCAGGACCGTCTGGGTCAAACACAGGAACAAGCTCGCCGCTCTCACCCAGCCCGGGAAAGGTAGAGACCTCTTCATGACGGGGGGGGGAAAAAAACGCCGATGAACCAAGAACAATTTCCGATATCTGCAAAACAGAGAGAGTGCATGTTCAAGAAGAATATCAGCTCAATTCTTTCAGACAGTTTCGCTTGTTGCACAGAAAAAGCGTAAAATCTGCAGGCAGCCGTTTAATATGTGATGTAGCACGTTATTACAGTAGCTGATTATGTGGCACCTTTTAATGGACTACATCAATCAGTGTACACATTCATTTTCTCCCTAACCAACACGACAGCATCGCTATACAACAGCCCAAAGGCACGTCGAATGTATCTCTGTTTAAATAATGCTGTAATTACAGGGGACTTGACTTCAAACAGTGAGGCTAATACAGCATTCAGCGGTCCGAGTGCATCTGCAGGTCACTGCATCAGGACACACAGTGGGACCAGTGTAGACCAGAGCTTTCACACATAATGTTACAGAGCTGGAGGTTTGGTGCCTTGCTCTGCTGGATGAGCTCACATGCACAAAAAAACATGTCATCATGATCTTTAATTCTATAACTGAAACACTTTTTTTGAAATGCAAAGAAGTCCAAGTATCATTGAGGAGAATATTGCAAAAAGGATTCTAGGATTAGCTCGTGTTACTTTTAAAAAAGGCCAAACATGATGAGTAACGACGGCATGCTCACACAGGTCCTTAGTTATAGTAATATTCATAGAGCATTGATGTACAGGATACTGCAAGTTTACCTTTAAATACCCGCCAAAGTGATCACAATATATCTCCCAGGTACAATATTCCAGATGCCAGAGCGCCTTAGATTTACTGCAGAGTGACAGCTTTCCGATCCATGGAGCCTTTCATTCCATCCATCACACAAAATGAGTGCAGGCAGTCTGTACATCCACGCTGGAAAAGAGAGGAAGACAGAGGAGAGAGAGAGAGAGAGAGAGAGAGAGAGAGAGAGAGAGAGAGAGAGAGCTCAGAAATGTCTCTAGGTACCTGTTGAATTCCTCAGCTGGCTCAGCTACAGGCTGCATGGGACCGCTGTGCTCATTTTGCGTTTATATGCCAATTTTGCGCTTAGCAACGCTCAACGCAGAGGACCACGCCCCCACCAAACCCTCTAGCCTGCTCCCCCTTAGTGCACCCCCACCAGAGACACACACACACACACACACACACACACAGTTGGAACTCCATGGTTGATCTATTTGAGGAGGCACCTGATCGCACTAGAAGTGACGTGAAGGTAAACTTGTGGATGTTGTGAGAGCAGCCCACTCCAGTTACAAATATTGCACTTTTTTGTTTATTTCAGCTTTTTTCTTGTTTGACAGGAAGACACGGTCAAAACTACTTATTGGCAGCAGAAAATAGGACTTAATACAAGACTTCAGATACAGTGAAGCTATGAGGCCAGACGCTGTAAGCCCCCCTGGTGAAAAACCACAATGTGAGGATTCCTTAGGATTAAAATCCAGCTGAAATATATAAAAAAAAAGGCTTACAGTACAGTCACCAGCTTCATCCTTATTCCACACAAACATCAGTTTGAAATGATTATTAGTGATTACTGTTTGCACTCAGATGCCAGACAAAGCTGACATGCTTTGGAGAGTATTGGATATTATTCTCAACATCACTGATCATGGCGACACAATATTCGTTCCATCTCTTCCACGAGCATCTGCTGCCCCCTCCTGGAAAAAGAAGAGACTTTCAGTCGAAAACCACTTGGAGCCACCCATGTTTGAGTGGCCTTAAGAGTTGAGCTGTGCACACCAGTAGTGGTGATGTCATCAACAGTAACCCAATGAAAATATTATATATTTGAAACACATTCATGATTTAGACCAGCTAACGAACAAAAAAACAACTCTCTGGAGGGTGAACTTGGGCACTAATTGACTGACACACACACACACACACACACACACACACACACACACACACACACACACAGCAGTTATGAGTTGCCTCGGTCCAGCTTTGTCAATGACCGTGTATCTTCTGAGAGGATTAATGCAGCCTAAAGGTGGAGCAAAAATTGTGAAGGTTTGTGGCGGACGGGAGAGTAATCCTTTGAGCTCTCAGGGAGACAGAGAGAGAGAGAGAGAGAGAGAGAGAGAGAGAGAGAGAGAGAGATGGAAATGTCAAACTCTTTGCTCTGGGATTTGGTGCGTTTTGTGAGGAAGTGATGGGCTGAAGGACGTTTCCCCCCAATAAAGGGACGTTTGGCTCAGGACTATTTAATGGCAACATTTCAGATAGAGCTGCTCATCCTCAGGGAACAGACATGGTGCACAAACTTCTGCTGCCCATCGGTGAGTTTACAGCTGTAAACATTTTTCATAATAACCCGTTTGTAGACGCATCAAATTTCCTGCCTTTAGGAATAATAATAATAAAAAAATGTTATCCATTGGTTTATAATCCTGTAGCCTGCATGGTGTGTTCATTGCTTCTGGTATAAGTAGCTTACATTTTTTGTTGCATTTTGGGGGGGGCAGGGGGATGTATTATGGCTGGTCCAGGTTTTAAAACTTTATTTATTTTTGAAAATAAGCTGCAGTATACCCACTTTAATCCTAAATATTTTCTCTCATCTCAGCTGTAGCAGCAAGTCTCATCTCACCTGAGCTGTCAGGTGCCTCAGCTACCAAAACAAAAGCTCAAGGTATCACATCATATCACATGACTCACTGCTCATTTTTCACTATTCAGAAGACATGTTTTCTGTTACAGCCCTACAACAGATTAACAACCACCTGTCTTTATTTCTTTCTTTTTTTAAAGTCATATTAAATTGAGTGGTTGAATTGATCAAATTAACAAGTTATCGGTAGACATCACCTGAAAATCGTTTTCACTGCATTCGGACATTTTAAAAACTAAAAATCTTCATAGATAATCATCAAATATAATATAATATAATCCAGTAACAAATCAATTGTCAACCTTTACCTAACATTCTATAATAATATAAAATATATATATATATATAGCCTTTAATATATTTTACTGTGAGGCACAACAAACTCTTTTTTTATGGCACGGTACCGAATAGACTTCCGCCAAAGATAGGCTGATGTTTCCACAGCTCCTCTGGCAAGCCGTCTTTACCCTCAGCCTTCGCTCCTCGGGATGCGTTTTAGGAATAGTGACGTCCTTCAAGATAGAGTGCTGAGATCACAGTCTATAAGAAGTGGACGTGGTCATGGTGACATCACTCACCCGTTGGTTTGTAGACTACAGTTTTAAAAATCTTGGAATTTTTGCAACCAGTGAAGGAAGTGACCATATTTGGACTGTGGAGGAGCGACGGGAGGATCTGATGAACAGAACTGAGCGGCACCCTGAAAGAAATTATGAATACAAACAGACGTCCAGCTGGTGATGTGCCTCTCTGCCTGTCTGACTCTCATCCTGTGTTTCCAGTGAAGAACAACTCGGGTGTGACCCCAGCTGGGCAGTGTGGGACCTGGGTGAAGGAGCCCGAGGGAGGGTACTTCACCTCGCCCAACTACCCTGAGAAATACCCTCCCGAGAGGGAATGTGTCTACATCATAGAAGGTGAGGCTTCCGTCCTTTTTCTCTTCAGCTTCACGCTCCCTTCCCGCTCCTCCTGCTTCTATATCAACGTCTACTTCCTGCCGCAGCCGCTCCCCGACAGTGCATCGACTTGTTCTTCGATGACAAGTATTCCATCGAGCCGTCCTGGGAGTGTAAGTTCGACCACATCGAGGTCCGCGATGGGCCCTTTGGTTTCTCTCCCATCATCGGTCGCTTCTGTGGGCAGGAAAGCCCAGCATACGTCCGCTCCAGTGGGAGGTACCTGTACATCAAGTTTGTGGCCGATGGTGAACTGGAGGCCATTGGTTTCTCCGCCCGGTATAACTTCACACAAGGTGAGTGATGGGAGATAAAACCGTAGAATGGGCCTTTCCCTCTAACAGGAATGCATGCTTTTGGTGCGTTCCATTTACCTCGGAAGTCGGAAGCCGGAGCTGGGAATGACGTCACACCCGAGCTATCAGCGTTTCAGTTACAAAGTCGGAAGAGGAAACAAGATGGCTACATCTTCAAAAGTTATTCTTCCGCTTGCCTTGTCCGAATTTAAACACCTTCTGGACAAATATGCGGTCCTTCTGCAACCTGCAAACACGGTGGATGATGAGAAAACACAAAGGCGCAGAAGGTAGCCTATTTTCTCTTTCTACGTATTTAATTGTTTAGAAAAAGTATCGATCGCCCTTTGATCGGTCAACAGTAACTTACTTTTTACAACCGGGGCAGCCATCTTTAAATGTCAAGTCGGGCTTGTGTGGATCGTCCGACTTTCCGAGTTGGAAATTCGACCTCGGGGCTCGGATATCCCGATTTCCGAGTATAACTGGAACGCACCATTTGCTGGGCGGATGTGCATTTCCTGTTTGTTGGAGACCTGTGTTGGCCCCCATGTGCATTCATTTCAACGTAGCTTTGTTGGTGTGAACGTCATTTAGAACATAAAACTGCATTAATCATTATCTTTATATTAACAATGGATCACATGTAATGGGTCTTCTCTCTCGTGAGTTATCACCTGGTTCTGCAGGTGTAGTGTCTTTTAGCCATTTGTTTTCGTTCTCCACAACTTTATTTGGGCCAGTGAATAATACATTTTCCTTATTAATAAAATATACCTTCTTTACCAAACTACTTCAACTTGTTTTACTAAGAACAAAAGGAATATCATAACCTTACCCTACCTTTAGGACCAACGTGGTTGTAAGTCAAGCAAAGGGAAAGGGACATAGTTCATCAGATTTGTGTCTCTTGTCACATAATCTAATTTATGGGGAAACATAGTGTTTAATCTGAAAAGCATTTTTGTGCTCATTTGACAAAATTCCAGTGTTAAGGTTGTCAGATAATCACACTGACCTGCCATTTCGTTGATCAGGCTCATTTCCAGGTGCATACATGTATATTTTTCTCATACTGTGTTGTGTTGTTATGTAATGTTTATGTAATGTTTGAATAGGTCGTTCTCAGGTTTGGTTTTTGGTTACGTTCAGGGAAACATACATACATAGTTTGGGGGGGAAATACATTAAGTTATGTCATTCTGCGTACATTGCTTTATGGTTGTTTTTTATATCATACCAGCTGGTGCTCTGGCTGGCTGTCAGGGTTGATGTTGAGAGTATTACTACGACTCTAAGCCTTCTACTCATTTCCTTGGCACTCTCTCCCAATCCACCACCAGGCAGTGAGTTTGCCACTGTCGGTTACCACATGACCAAAACCTCTTCTACACATATATTCCAATTAGAACACACATTTACTGGATACTTGTACTTTCCAGAGACACACACTTGAAACCTAATTATCTCTATATTGCACTAAAGGATGCGGGGCAGTGTACAATATATTTATACGCAATATTAGTCAACTTTAATAGTGGTGTGGTGGCATGCAGCTGGGAATGTTCCCTCATTTCCATTCTGTAGTGCAGGAACAGCAGCTGCAGGGAAGCATTTATACACACACACACACACACACACACGAGTTAATGAAAGCGTGTCTTCAGGGGAATACAGCTTGTCAGCGCTGAGCCGCATCAGCAGCTTAAGGGAGTCCAAGGCAGAGGCTTCATTAACAGCAGATTTTATAGGCCACCTACACCGACGGAGGGGGGGGGGGGGGCAAAGATTAATCTGCATCCAACCAGGCATCCAACTATCTTCCCTTCTTTCTTTCTTCCAAACATGACTGAACCTCTGTGTATGATTATTTTATTTAGCAAGGGATGCTGCAGTTTTATGCCGTGTTCACACCAAACAAGAAGCGATCTTTCCCCTTGTGTTTCTTGCCGTGAGAGTCACCTCAGGCTCAAGTTATGTTTACATTCAGTGCGTGTGCACGAGGCAGATAAAACTTCTCTGATGAACCTTGGCTTTAAAGCGGCTAGATTAAATATTTGTAGATTCTCACAGAAATATATAAACATACATCCATACATATCCAGTGTTTGTACCGCACACCTTCAAGCTGAATAATCTTCCTATATCATGCCTTCATCTCATGTGACAGGGTATAAAGCCCCTGGGAATGCATTGTTTCACGTGCACACACACACACACACACACACACACACACGGGAATGATGATAATCTGAACAAGCCTGAAGCAAAGAAACGAGAGGATTAAGACGAGTCCTTGTCGATTTGAGCCTAATCACCTGCTCCTCTTACACCAGAGCTGCTGACCAATGTCTTGCATTAGCAGCCATGAAAATACATTTCTGTTGGTGTCAAATATATATGTTGTATTATTTGGTACTTAATTGACAAGGTTTCCTAACACACAATGCCAAACAAAATACTTCCGGGAGAATTTAGGGAAAAAAGAAAAGAATGGACATTTTCATCACCAGGTCAGCACTGCGGGTGGGGCCTAATCTGTCACGAACTAAGCTGGTATATCAGGATTTATAATCCACCTACCAAGTAGATTCATCAGCACAAAGGTTTAGAACACAATTTCTCTTCCCTGTCTTACGCCAAGTGTGTGTTTTTCTTTTTTGATGAAGGGCATCAGGGGAGTTTAAATGAGGGCAGAGTGGATGTGCTGGGACAAAGATTAAGTAAGGCTTGACCAGCTGTGTTTTGCAATATGTATTTAATATTATTGTTTTTTTTTTAGGGGGGGGGGGGCTGTATTCCAAGACTAAATGTGTTGTGATGAATATTGCATGCACCCTGGAATACTTCAGATAAGGTTTGCAGAGGCTTAAATGGAGCAGATGGAAAGAGTGACTCTAACAGAGTTCTGCACTACAAGCAGGATTTGGGGTGAGCAGGGTGACTGCAGGTTTAACTCTGGGCTTTTCAGTCCCATGACAGTGGTGCACTCTTTACCGAGGTAGATCGTCATGGTAACCGATGCTGCACACCTGACCTGCTCTGCAAAAGTGTCCTACAAGCAATATTTCCCAAAGGGAATGAATGAAGTATCTCCAGTTCTACAAGAATACGTCAAAGTTAATGTCATTAATTACACAAATGTAGGTCTATCAGGTCTATCGTGCGATATTATGATTACTTATTAATTTACACATTCATAAAAGACGTTATTACCGGCTCAAACTGTCCTGCTTTTAATCTGGATTATGTGTTTAATTTATTTGTATTCATCTAAGATTATGGTTTGCTCTTCATTTGTCCCTTTGGGCTCATCGTCAGACTGAGAAACCTGTGTTGACTTACCGAGTTGATAACCACCGGCGTGCCGAGCTCGCCTCGCAGTGCAGACCTCAGGTGTACTTGCTTTAGCGGACACATGGAAAGAATGCAGAGAAAAACAGAAAACGTGATTTGAGAGGAAAAACCTGTCCAGATATGTGCATTTAGTAGAAAAAACACACACAAATTCATTCAAAAATGTGTGTGACGTTGATTTTGAGTACATTTAATGTCACAATGCCCAATCCCTGTTGAGCTTACTACCTCTGTTCTTCGGCACTGGGGGAAATAACAAGTTGGTGAAAGAGCACAGAAGTCAAAGTCTACAGCTATAATGATGATAATAGGATGAAATGACCAGCTTCTGTCAGAAAATAAAGATACTGAACATAACCGACAATTTCAGGATCATGTCTCCAGTTTTGAATAACATGCCAGTTCATATCAGTTTAATAAATGAAAACATTTGTCCTGCTTTTAGATCCAGAGTTCCAAGGACTTGGGGAACTGCCAGCTCTGCCATGTGAGTATTTTACTTATCAAAACATTGCATTGGAGCAGCTGCAGGCCGACGGCTTTGATTAAATGTACATGCTGCTAACTGTAATGTATGTTCATACAGATTATGGATTTTATATGATTGAGTCCTCATTTTTGCTGAAGAGATAAACTCTTTCCAAAGTCAGTCTCAAAACTAGCATTCCTCTAACAGAAAACATGTTCATCCACAGTTTGTGATTTTGACCTGAGCGGCCCGGAGGGCTTCGTGGAGTCGGTCCAGATATCGGCGGAGGGCCGAGCGCTGCAGACTGAAGCTGTGGACTGTAGGTGGTACATCAAGGCTCCACCAAGAGCGAGGGTCTGTATACGTAGAACTGCTGTCGGTCTTGTTATGTGGTGATGTGACGAGTGGTTCTCTGTCAGTTGTGGTTTTTACGTTTATTGGTGTATAAAATGATTTCCACTTCTAGATGGTTGGACCAAAAGACTTTGAACTTGAGAAATTATAAAATAATGTAATTTTGTCCTTCTCACCACAACATTTCTAACATGAGATATAAAAAACATAGCATTGGCTATTTTACTACACATCATGACATCTAGCATTTTTTCTTACATTGCCTGTATCATATATAATGTACACATTTTTACAATGACGTGTAACCTCCTGATATTTTTTAACAGAGATGTAATTTGCTGTATTGTGATGTTTTGATGACTTTTATCTGCCTGTAGCATAAGAATGATGTGCAAGTACATTTTGTGACGTGATCGGCTCCTCTCAGATCACATATTTGAAATATTAAAAAGCTACAAGTGCATAAATTAATTCCATGAAAAATTCAGAGGAACTATTCATGCTATTATGCTACTATTCAAAGTACAGTCTCTTAGAAACTACATCAATACATTTGATGTTGAGTCTTTGGATAGTGACAGTATTTTCAGAGCCAGAAGGCATCCGCTGCACTGCACGGTGATGTTTCCTTTTTAGGCTTTAAAGAGATAATATTTCCCATTTTTTCAGCCAAAAAAGCATTCTTTGATCTCGAGGCCATGATGATGAACTGGAAAAGGGGCTCTAGTGAAGTCCTGTAAGGGCATGAACATGACGTATATCCTTCTTGTAGTTGCAGTTAGTGACAGTTTGGACGCCATGGTAGCTCTGACAGCTTGTAGTACTTGTACAGGCAGGGGACGGAGCTTAGCAAAAGGTCAAATGTCTGCTTTGAAAACTGTGGTATATCCCTTTAAAAAGCATGAATAGAACAATGTATTTTTCTTCCGTTTACGCACAGATCTACATGCGCTTTCTGGAGTATGAGATGCACAACTCCAATGAGTGCAAGCGCAACTTTGTCGCCATCTACGACGGCAGCAGTTCGGTTG
The DNA here is from genome assembly GCA_029853015.1 of Chelidonichthys spinosus. Lineage (NCBI taxonomy): Eukaryota > Metazoa > Chordata > Actinopteri > Perciformes > Triglidae > Chelidonichthys > Chelidonichthys spinosus. The sequence goes on along the minus strand of CM056827.1, from coordinate 25,258,742 downwards.
AACACCTGAAGAATAAGTTCTGCTCCACGGTGGCCAACGATGTCATGCTGGTGTCCTCCGTGGGCGTGGTGAGACTGTGGGCGGACGAGGGAAGCCGGAAGAGCAAATTCAGGATCCTCTTTACAACTTTCCATGAACGTGCGTGAATCTCCTTTAATCTGCAAGCTCTCTTTCACAGGCGTGCAAATTATATTTTAGGAATTTTAAGATCAGTCTTATATTTGTTGGTAACAAAATTGGGATTTTTAAAGAAAAATTCTATGATTAGAAAATATGCTACTTTGGCGCCATCTGGTGGTTATGCCAAGTGACGCAACTGCACAGAAGTGTCAAAAGTAGAGACATTCTATACTCTACCTACCTACTAAGTAGAAGTACAGATACATGTATTCAAAAAGGCTCTGGGAAAAGTAGAAGTACTGATTCAACTTCTTTACTCAAGTAAAAGTGGAAAAAGTACAGGCTCTGTAATGTACTCAAAGTATAAATTGAAAAGTATCCATATTTTTTTTACAAGGCTAACCTATCATATTAATAATATAATTCCCCTGAAATGCATTAAAACTAAAGTAAAGAGCCTGCTTTGAAAGTGTGTCCAAAGTAAAGCTATTTGTTTGAAAATTGTCAGAAAAATAAAGTGTAGTACAGATACCTGAATATTCTACTCACACACACAGTAACGATGTATTTGTACTTCCTTCCTTCCCACCTCTGCAACTGCACGACTTTTTCCTTTTCTATTTCAGCTCCGTGTGAAGGAGACACTTTCTTTTGCCATAGCAACATGTGCATCAACCACACGCTGGTCTGCAACGGGATCCAGAACTGTGTTTACCCATGGGACGAGAACCACTGCAAAGGTACCCTGGCAGAGAAAACATCCATACGTTGGCCGTGGACGAACATAGAGTCACTCTTCTCCTTGTGTTCTCTCTCACCACTAGAGAAGAGGAAAGCCAGCATCCTGGACACGCTGGACAACACAAACCTCAGCATCATCGGAGTAACCTGCAGCCTGGTTGTCATCCTGCTCGTCATCTCTGTCATCATCCAGGTCAAGCAGCCTCGCAAGAAATACATCATCCGCAGGTCGAATTTCATTCTCATATTTTACCTTTCATTTTATTTTTAGATTTTATCAATTACAATTTGTATTGAAACAATGACTAATGATCAGCGATGGAAATGAGTTACATTTAGACAAGTATTGTACTTAAGTTCAATTTTGACATATTTGTGCTTAACATGAGTATTTCCTTTCTATGCTTGATACTTCTACTACACTTAAATTGTACTTTTCCTCCACCACATTTATTTTTACACTATTAAATTACAATGTAATATAGATTAAGCCACCCATGATCAAATGACACCAGCAATTATAATCCAATAACAATATCATTCTGAGCCATTGTGCGTAATAGGTACTTTTACTTTAATCATATCTTGGGGCGGCTGTGGCTCAGAGTGAGTGCGAGTCATCCTCTGATTGGTAGACCGGCAGTTTGATCCCCGGCTCCTCCAGGCCACACGTCGATGTGGTCAAGATACCGATCCCCATTGTGGGAATTAGATTAGATTATATCCTGATGGGCAGGTAGCAGTGCAGTAGTAATGTGTGTGTGAATGCCGACGTACTGTAAAATGAGTGCAGGTCCATTTAAGAATGGCAGCGTATTAAAAACAGACACAAGAAATTCTTGGTGTTGGAGTGTTTACGTGTCTCTACTCACCTACAGAGATGACTTTGACCCTGCCCTCCTTCATCCTGGTCTTGAGCCCCCCCACTACGAGCTCTGCACTCTGCGGCGCGCCCCATCCGGCGACCTGACTGACGCCGCCTTGGCCGAGGACTTTGAGAAGTTCCACAAGCTCCGCCGCTCTTCCTCCAAATGCATACGCGACCACCACTGCGGCTCTTTTCATGGCAGCGTGCACGGAAGCGTCCACGGTAGCCGCAGCAACCTGAGCATGAGGGACTCTACCATAGCAGCAGACGGGGGGGCTCTTGTGCCGCCACCGCTGCCGCCGGCAAGCCAGCAGTCGCCGCGCCTCTCCCACCACACCACACCAGCAGGCAGAAGGAGCATCCTGGTGATGAAGCATAGCTATTCTCAGGACGGGGCGGAGGGGTACGGGCCGGAGGAGGATGACGATTTGATGGTGGATGATGGTCCCACCACCAGTCAGCACCACATGCACCACCATCAGATCCACCACGGCACATCAGGGCTTGACCACACCGTCCAACGCACACTGTCCAATGACTTCTAATGGAAGAAAGAAAGTGGTAAAAAAAAGAGAGAGAGAGATCACTGACTTTAAAAAATAGATTTCTATTAATAAATATTCTTCTAAAATTGAATTCTTCTTCTTAGTGTGTGTTGGTCTCTGATCCAAATTAAATGGTGCTACATAGTAGAGGGGCCTAAAGCTTCATAAAAACACCATTTATAATTAAAATATGTATATATCTTAAGGATATTAAGGGCAACTCTTGTAAATCTTTAAATAACTTTGCATTGACTGTGTCTGGGAAATAAACTGTCAGCATTTGACAGGAATGGATCAAATAAGGATCACATATCCACACATATTGAGATAATTCAATTCCCACCCATTCTTATCGTTCCTAGTTTCAACTCCGGGGTAGAATATGTATGACTGCATCATATTTTAGGTTATTTTATGAATGATGCATTGTAGTTGTTTGTTTGGGTGTATTTGTTGATGTCAGTTTTTATATTTGGTTTGTCCCGTTTTTTTCTAGGTGTTTTTTTGTTTTTTCTTCATTAAAAATGTGTTTTTTGTTTTTTCTTCATTAAACATCCTATTTTCCCTTTACTCTGCTCCGTAGCATTGTCATTAATTGTGTGCGTGTGTTTAGTTGCTGCTACTTCGTTAAAAAATGATTTCCGTTAGCGGAAGCGACCACGGAACTAAGGCAGAGCGGAACCTTTGTTCACGCATCGCTGTCATCCCATCGGGCGCGTAAGGGCGCTGTACAGGTCAACCTTTTAACTCTCCCAGCTAGCTAAGTATTCGGTTTATAATCATTCGTTTAGCGCTTTTAACTCGTCACAATGAGCACATGCATTCATGTTTACGTCGGGCTGCTAGCTCCGTGTGCTAACCTATAGCAGAGAAGCGACGTCCAGCTAAAGTGATCCTCTTATTTGTAACGTTTGCGTTCAGCTAGCGACATGTCACAAGATGGTATTTTGCTGGGCTCGGCGGCGGCGGGCAGTTAAACGGCGAGGTCAAGGAGAGGAAGTTCGTGAGCCGCCTCGGTGTCGTGGTGACGGGGGTGCTGGGAGGCTCGCTGGTCGCCCTGTACGCGGTGAGCGGCTCCGTTCGTCGCTCCTGCCCTGAGGAAGGTCTGCTTACCGTTCGTCCCAGCGACCACAGCGCAGGTGGAGAACGTCCTCGGGGTGCTGAGAGCCAGGACGGGGACCCTGGTGGACATTGGAAGTGGAGATGGAAGGATAGTAAGTGTGCTGTGTGTTGTCTGGGGGCAAAGAAATAAATGACTTACCCTAGATCCAAAACAAGGAGAACCAGTTATCAATGACATGTCTCAGAAATACTGTAGAGTAGAATAATTGAAGAGCTACTACAGTGGAAATCTGATCTAAACATCGTTTATTTCTATAGGAGTAGAGGAGTGGTTGAGTGCTTAACCAAATAGCTGTGCTGCAGAAAAAGAAAACCCTCAAAAGAAATGCCAGACTTCATTTTACATCCAGCTGCTGATGCATTGAATCTCCCATCCTTCTCCTTCCTCTTGCAGGTGATAGCAGCGGCCAAGCGCGGGTTTCAAGCATCAGGCTTCGAGCTGAACCCCTGGCTGGTGTGGTATTCTCGCTTCAAGGCCGTGAGAGAGGGAGTCCACCGCTCCACCTCTTTCCACATCTCTGACTTGTGGAAGGTCGGTGATACCCCGGTTCAGAACATTACACCGTGACTTGTTTTTATTGTTCCAGACCTCAGTTGTCATTTAGCGAAACACGATGAAAACATGAAACGTACAAGGTGTCTTCACCTTTTCAATATTTGTGATTCTTTTGCTAGGTCAGTTTTGCTCAGTACTCCAACGTTGTCATATTTGGAGTCCCTCAAATGGTGAGTTCTTGTTTTTGTGCTTTTATCGACATTCTAATCATATTTGTTTTGCTCCTCCTATATGCCATGTGAGTCACTAAAACCGTAAAGTATGTAGTCAGTGGACAGGCACTCAGTTAGGCTTGCTCCTTTACTTACAGACAGTCTCAAATTGTCAATATATGCATGTATCGGTGAGGAAATTAGCAATTCTTGGCACCATTCAGTTCACTGGAGCTGGCTTTTAAATCAAATATAATCAGCTGTTCGAGTCCTCTTTTGGGAAAGACCTCCAGTATCATTGTATCACCTGAAACCTCAAGTTTTCAGAATCCCAAAAGTATTGCTCTTGATTGTTGTCTGTACCTTCAGATGGACCAGCTGGAGCTGAAGCTGGCAAGCGAGTTACCAAGTACAGCCAAGGTGGTGGCTTGTCGCTTTCCCTTTCCTACGTGGGTCCCTGAAGACACCGCCGGCGAGGGCATAGACACCGTGTGGGTGTACGATGCAAAGACATTCAAATCACACCTGCAACATGGAATGACGAGGAAGAGGACATCAGAACACGAGGACACGCCAGACTCGCACACATAAATGACATTTTCTTCTTCTGCCTTTTCATTCTGATGCAATTTATATTCTGGGCTGGACCTGAAATGTTTGGGGAAGACTTGATTAAAAATGTACAACAAAGAGTTACACATCGACGTACTTGTGAGGTTGAGAAAAGAACCTGATAGACAATGACCGTGGTGATGGGTTTACACTCCAGAGATTGTTTTTTAAAAAAACAAGGGGATAAAAGAGGAAGACGTGGTATTGCCATCAATCCTTTGCAGATCGTGATTTATTAAAAGATGAATTGCTTATCCTTAGGTTTTGCTAAGCGGCTGACAAATGTGGAAAACCTGTACCTCCAGAAAACTCCTGCACCATGTGCTATTATTAGGCTCCTGCATTTATAAATAAAACTGTTATTGTCAAGATGGGTTGGTTGCGCTCGGCTGCCATCTAGTGGTGAAACGCCGCACGCCGTTGTTTTTAGGTGCAGCATGACCGCTAGCTGAGTGGAAAGAGCTTTATAATTGATTTCCAAACGTACGGCCACGTCAACGGCAACCGAGAGCTTGAACCGAATACCAGCGTGGCATGTTTGCACGTAGATGGCTGGCAGTCATCGCTCTTTTAACTGTCTGACTGCGGAGCAGGGCTGCTCAAGTAGCCAGTCAAGATGGACACCGCCGAGGAAGGTAACTAGCCAACTTAATGTTAAAACTTGGGACTAAGTTGTTGGCGTTAACGGGTGAAACAGACACGAACAAGTCCACTTCTAAGACACCTTCTAACTCAAGTGTTGCCGGTGGTAAACACCGACTCTGTGTTTACACTTTGGACTCGCTGGAATTACACAAACCGCTAAACTAGCCAATTAGCATTAGCTAGCGAGCTAACTGCCAGCATCAACTTGCACACCGTTAGCTGTCGGCGGTTGTCAATAAAGTTAACGTTAGGTGTTTCGTTTTCTTTATTTTGTCTTTATTTAATAAATCAGACAAACCCAGGAATGGGATGTGGTGGTTGACGTCCTTCTCCCTCTTCCATTAAAGTCATACGTAACTAATTAGCGGTATTTAGTTAACGTTACACGCTAACGTACAACACGTTTAATGTTAAAATCATGGGGTTAGCTTAACCGCACGTTGACACGGGTTTACTTCCACAACTTTTAACGTTTACACTGCTTTTAACATCCTCAACCAACCCCTTAAATTCTGTATTTGTCGTCATCCTTGGACAACACAGCGGCCGTTAGCATGGCTTACACTGTGATACAGCGTGTATGCTTTGATTACAGCAGGTTGTTTACAAGTCAAGTCAGTCAAGTGTAGTCTGGTGTATCCTCTCTGATATGCTGGTGCACCCTGGGCTAATTATAGCTATTTTGTTTTGATCATCAAGTAACACACGGGTAATCCAAGGATTACAGTTCGCCCTATATGACCCGTCTCGTCGTATTCACAGGGAAGACGCCTACTTCATGCTACCCCAAATGTGCTTTTAGATTTCTGAAACGAGTCACAGTGTCGATGTTCTGCAGAAAGCTTGCATGCTTTTTTTTTTTTAAGTGGCTTGGATCAAGTTGATATGTTGTTGAGATGAATGGAAATGCAAAAGACAGAGTTATTAAAATAAAATATTCCAGGAGTAGGCTATGTTATGTTATTGTGTGCTTATTGGAGAAGCTGTTCCTCATTGCACACAGTAAAATATGGCGCACACTCTGCTGCAACAGACTGTACTCTGTGACATACACACATTTAAAGGACTATGTTGGCCCCCACCTCCTCCTGCTGTTGTACCAGAGCATTATGCTTCCTCTACTGTTCCACCTGTATCTTTAACAACTTATCAGTCACTAATTGGACTAACCTCACATGCATAACCAACACGCAGCTGAGATAATTGGTCTCCCCACACCCAACCTTGCAGAACTGAACAATAAGGCCACTGCACGCTTCACAACCTCAACAGAATAGGACACACACCCACTCCATCACCTCCGCACCCTGCTGCCCTCCGGGCACAGATACAGAACACCCAGGTGTGGAAGGGCCTCGCTTCAGTAGAAACGTGATCCCTGCAGCCATAGGGAACGCGCCCGGCTGTGCCCATTTCAGTCTCATCAGTAGAGCGTTGTTTGTTCATGCTATTGTGTAGTTTTGTGTTTTTTTTCCCCAATTGTATGTCCTTTGTCAATGTATCTATCCGATTTCCTTTGGGGACAATAAAGTCTAAAGTAAAAGTCTTGTTGCACAGCGGACATCTGTCGAGTGTGTCGGTCGGAGGGCTCCCATGACAAGCCTCTCTACCACCCATGTGTCTGCACTGGCAGCATCAAGTTCATCCATCAGGAATGGTGCGTTCCATTATTTACTCCAAACTTTTTAAAAGTAGGTTGGGTTCACAGATGCTATTGAAGTGTATTCCAACACAGGGACAGAATTATTCACCCGAAAAACAATATTAACAGACAGACACAAAGGGAAACTACTTCTGACCCAGAAGTCACATTTAATCTGTGAAGAATCATGGATTTTTTTTGTCTGTTCTGCAAAAGTCTTGCACATAAAGTTTCCGTAAGAATCAAAAGAGTAAACTTACTACCTTTCTGTTTTCACAGCTTACTGCAGTGGTTGAAACACAGCAGGAAAGAATACTGTGAATTATGCAAACACAGGTTTGCATTTACACCAAGTAAGTTGTTTGTTTGTTAAAATTGGATCATAACACTTGGGTGTTAAATTTGTTGTCAGCTTCTTTTAAAGGGCCCAATTATGCCTTCCTATATCCCTCTCTTCCACTTTTACCCCCCATCTTTTCTCCAGTCTACTCTCCAGACATGCCGTCTCGCCTACCTGTCCAGGACATCTTCGCAGGGCTGGTCACCAGTATTGGAACAGCCATCAGATACTGGTTCCACTACACACTGGTGGCCTTTGCCTGGCTAGGCGTGGTGCCTCTCACAGCATGTAAGTCACACCGTTCTGTTGTAAAAACACAATGCGGAGAGATTTCATGTTGTGTCAACATATCGCATACATCCCCTAACAAAGTTCAGGTAAAAGATGAATAGAAAATGAATGTAAGAAATGATACTGATTGTTATTTTGCTTCTCCAACAGGTCGTATTTACAAGTGTTTATTTACCGGCTCTGTGAGCTCTCTCCTTACCCTGCCATTAGATATGCTTTCAACGTAAGTTCAACTGGTCTTGCTCCTTCACTCTCACACTGTAACCCGCATATCCCATACTTTCTTTTTCTGTTGTCCAGCTCTTTGTAGCAAAGCAACATGTGAAATTGTTGTGATTTAACGGTCGTGTTTCAACTCCTCCCTTCGCAGACAAAACCTGCTTTCAGACTGCCTCCAGGGTTGTTTTGTGGTCACTTGCACGCTGTGCGCCTTCATCAGCCTGGTGTGGCTTAGGGAGCAGATTGTCCATGGTGGCGCCCCTCAGTGGTTAGAGCAGAACCAACCCCCTCTAGTTCCAAACCAGCCAAACGGTCCAGCACCAGCTAATGAGGTGAGTTCAGTTGGTGTTGCCAACACAGAGCCGGACAGATTATCGGCTTTGTGTTTACACACAACCAGCTGAGTAGAACACTTCTTGCCCCATTATGTCAAACACTGTAATTGCCGAATCCAAAACTATGAGTATATTTACTGATATCGCGAGCCATCTTACCTCATGAATATCTTGTGATTCTACAGGTTCCAGGCGGTAACATCGGCGTCAACGCTCAGGCTGCTGCAGATGCCGCAGGAGCCCAAGACCCTGCAGACCCTGCCCCAGACGGGCAGGCACCCGCCAACCCACAGGAAGCCGGCAACCACGGAGATGAGGCTGAACTTGACGATGAGGAAGAGGATGACGATGGGGAGGAAGATGAAGAGGAGGACGACGACGAGGAAGGCAGGGAAGCGGATGCTGCCGATGCCAATAATGGAGGACAAGGTCAGTGGGAACATAACAGATGTTTATTTTTTCTTGCTAAATAAAGTAATTAAGTTATGATATGAAAGTTGACAAATTAAACAAGATATACATAAATGATTAGAAAACAAGTACATGCATTGCTTTGCATGAACTGGCGTTTTTATCCATCTTTAAAGGAACAAATACATAAATCACGCAAGGAAGAGCAACCTACTTAGAAATAAAGCCACAGAAGCATGTTTTTACTGCACAGTAGGTGTTCCTCACTGTTTCAGTCGTTTCTGATTCTACTTTTTTAGAAGATTTGAACTGGAATGCCTTGGAGTGGGACCGAGCAGCGGAGGAGCTGACCTGGGAAAGGGTGGGAATCTATTTTGTCTCTACTGTTTCCTGCCTCCTCCTCCAGCTCTCTGGATTCTTGCCACTTTTCAGGGATGCTGTTTGTAGCTGGCCTTTCAATAAATGTCTTCTTGGTCGTATTCAAAGTTGTTGAATCTTTATTTACTGTATATGTATTCTAAATGATCATTATTAAGCCATTGTTTTTTGTTTGTGTCCCAGATGCTGGGGCTGGATGGCTCCTTAGTTTTCTTGGTAAGTGCACGCCCTCTTTCTGCTCGTACACATAGTTCTGAGTGTGCCTGAAAGGGTGACTGGTAGATCAACTCGGCTTCAACTAACATATTTGCCATGAATGCGGTTGTATGCATCTTCTCTAGGAGCACGTGTTCTGGGTGGTGTCTCTCAACACACTCTTCATCCTGGTCTTCGGTGAGTTAAACCTGTAATATAGTGATGATGTACTCTCCATACTGTCATTAACTTTGAGAATCAATCAAGCCATCCAGCTAATTCAATTTGAGACAGTCCTGTTTACCTTCTTCACTAGACTACAGATTCTAACAATGACTATGGATTTCCCTCTAGCTTTCTGCCCGTATCACATCGGCCATTTCTCAGTGGTCGGTCTGGGCTTTGAAGAATATGTAAGTGCATCCAATTCCCTTTTGTCGTTTTTGTCGTTCAGTTATTGATTTATCTGATGATGGCATTATATCCGGTTGCAGGTTAAAGCTTCACACTTTGACGGCCTCGTCACCACCATACTGGGGTACATCCTCCTGGCGGGAGCCCTCATCGTCTGCCATGTATCCTCTGTGTACAGCACATTATTTTGTGTATGCCTTTTAATAGTTTTGGTGTGTTTTGTGCAGAATTATTTAAGATGATATATATATATATATCCCAAATATTTTGCAAAGGACCTAAAGCTGACCCACCTTTGGTTTAGCACCTTATCTAAATGTTTGTTATCATGCAGGAACTCTAAAGTTCAGGTCAGCAGTTTGTTTTGGCACCAATAGTTTGCATGAAACGACAAGCTTAAAATACAGACTGAATGTTTTTTTTATCTCACATTTTGGTGTTAGTCCTCAACTGTGCTTCCTTTTAGGCGTTTGCTTCATTAGTGAAGTTCCAGCGGTCCAGACGCCTCTTGGGTGTCTGCTACATTGTTGTCAAGGTAAATTAGAGATGACCGATTAGAACATTTCCAAGAATGTATTTTGCTTTTATGCAACTAATCAAGCTTTCAATCCAAACAGTTATTAGGCAAATTCTGATTACAGAATCAAACTGTGATGAAATGGAACTAAATTGCGATTGTGTTTTTATACGTCTCAGGTGTCCCTGCTGGTTGTCATGGAGATAGGATTGTTCCCACTGATTTGTGGTTGGTGGCTCGACATTTGCTCGCTGGTAAGACGAGAGAATAATCACATACTGAATGACCTACCAAATCGTTTTTAAAATCAGAATTAGTTTGAATATTGAACATACTCACGATAAAGCACGTCCTTTGTTTGTTGCAGGAGATGTTTGATGCGACTCTGAAAGACAGGGAGCAGAGTTTTGACTCGGCTCCTGGTACCACCATGTTCCTCCACTGGCTGGTCGGCATGGTCTACGTCTTCTACTTCGCCTCCTTCATCCTTCTGCTCAGAGAGGTCAGTGTAGGACTTCAGCCAGTTGCCATCATGTGCTGTGAAAAACAAACCATCTGTTAAATAGCTTTTTAAATCCATCACATTTTTTTTTTATGTTGCAGGTGCTCCGGCCTGGTGTGCTGTGGTTCCTGAGGAACCTGAACGATCCAGATTTCAATCCAGTCCAAGAGATGATCCACCTGCCCATCTACAGACACCTGCGGAGGTTTATACTCTCTGTGGTCAGTCAAGTTATTTTTCTTTTGCCGGGTATAGTTTCCACAATCCTCCCTCAGGAGTGCTATTCCCTTCGGCTTTTTTATCATGTTGTGCTGCAAGTCAAGCCTTCATTTTCCTGGCTAAAATTCAGTGGCAAACAGTAAACACAAGTTTCATAGGGAACTAATCCAAGCGCAGATGGTGTCATTATTCCATAGCCATTACATTGTGCAATCAACATGTGCTTCAATTTCAAGTTAAAGCAAAAAAAACCCCCCAAAAAACATATATTGCCCTTTTTAAAGGACAAAAATGAAAAATCGTACACATTTCAATGAGGAGATTGGAAGTGTATGATGATGTTTCTTGAGCATCGAAGGACTTTGGTGATTAGACTTTGATGTGATGCATCCTCAGTAAGCATAGGGCCCATGAAGATAGGAGAACGGTAGAGGTGAAGGTGGAGTTCAGCTAGCAGTTAGAAACTTTCACTTGTAAACACCAGGATCATCCTGAAGGACCAGGTGGTGATGGGAAGAACACAAGTGCAGAATCGTATGATTGACAGGATGAAGGAAACGCAGTGTTATTTAGATCTACTACGAGGAACTTTCATATTGTGTCGATATTAGCGGCCCCTGTCAACAGTAGCGTTTCTGACCACCAGAGTCTCCTCAGAAAGCCTCTTATTTTGGAGCAGCAGGATTTGGCATCGTGCCCTGCTCAGGTCTGGATCTCCTGGGCCTCCCAACCCTCCAGTGGGCCCAGTAATGCAGCTTGGGCCTCCAGCAGTGTGGCGTCATCATTGAATATTTTGTTTCCAGGTGGTGTTTGGCTCCATAGTCCTGCTGATGCTTTGGCTTCCCATCCGAATCATTAAATTGCTTTCACCAACCTTCCTGCCCTACAACGTCATGCTTTACAGGTACACACAACAACACTCAATTACCAACTAACTTCCAGCGTCTCAAGCTGAAGATGACGTCTCTTCTCGATTCAGGCAGAACCAAACTGACCGTGTATTGTAAAAGGAGTTTTGATTTATGTCTCGTCTCTGCAGCGACGCCCCGGTCAGCGAGCTGTCACTGGAGCTGCTGTTGCTTCAGGTTGTTCTGCCGGCATTGCTGGAGCAGGGTCACACTCGCCAGTGGCTCAAACGGCTCGTCCATGCCTGGACATTCACAGCGGGATACATGCTGTAAGCCCAAAGTCAAACCCCTCCCACCAGCATAGTTTAGATTTTCTAACGCCTGAAAACAAAGCTAAGAGGAGGTGCAGAAGTCTAGCTTTATCTCAGATCACTTGAATTCAAATATGCTGAAAGGTTATGGAACTTTTACTCAATGACCATCTTCATCTACCACAATTGGTGAAAAATTGTGGGCCACAAAAAGGACCCCAAATGTATATTTAGTCACTTTGCAGTCTTAGTAATAAGACAAGATAATTACTCCCCCCACAGTGACCTTCACTCATACCTGCTGGGGGACCATGAAGATGATGAAAACCAACCAAATAACAACCCTCCTGGTCGCCATAACAACAGGATCCCTGGCTTGGGGGAGGGGCTTCACGCTGCCCATCAGGCCATTCTGCAGCAGGGCGGTCCTGTGGGTTTCCAGTCGTACCACCGGCCCATCAACTTCCCACTCAAGGTGACTCACGGCTGTTATTCATATCATATATTCATATTGCACATTGCTAAAGCCTGTGCTGCTTCATTATGTTTCCTACTCAATTCATTTTGTTGTCTTTGGTTTTTAAGATCATTCTGCTGGTTGTCTTTATGTGTGTGACTCTGTTACTGGCCAGTCTGCTCTGCCTTACGCTACCGGGTAGGTTTCTCAAGTGGGCATTCTCTGCATTTTACCTTTTATCTCTTTTTCTCAGTCATGCTTTACACCTTCATTCCTCTTCCTCTCCTAGTGTGTGCGGGTCGCTGGCTGATGTCCTTCTGGATGGGCAGCGCCATGGTTCATGAGCTGTACACAGCAGCCAGCGGTCTGTACATCTGCTGGCTGTCCATTCGAGGCGCCACCGTAGTGCTGTCCTGGATGCCACAGGGACGTACCATCATCATGACCAAAGTCCAAGAGTGGACGCTCATGGTAATGTGGATGTCTCTGTAGTCCTCAAAGCCAGCACAAACAAATATCCTCTCACTGGTGAGTGGTTGTGTTTTCATGTGATGCCTTGTTGAAAACAGATCCTGAAGACCGTTGTGGTGGCCGTGCTTTTAGCCGGGGTGATTCCTCTGCTGCTGGGTCTGCTGTTTGAGCTGGTCATCGTTGCTCCTCTCAGAGTCCAGCTGGACCAGACACCTCTCTTCTACCCTTGGCAGGTAGGATGATGGAGATCATGTGTGTGTAAGGGATGCCAGTTTAGAATTGGCTTTTGTTTACTGATCATTTAAGCATTTAATTGTCAGGATTAGAGCCCTGAACAAGCTGCCCAGCTGCAACAAGAACCAATGCACAAACGGGTTAAATCCATCATTTACCCCCAGCTGCAGAGTAGCAACACGGGCAACCGGGTCCCCAGATCACCTGTCCAAGAGAATTGGCAGCCACAATGTTGCATGCATCGTCACAGACGCATGCAGCCACGTTTCCCACTAAGTCAGTTAGTTTAACTGAGAGGTTGCCAGCCGTGTGTCTGGCATACTCTGTCAGGCTCTGTGAACGCAGCAGTACAGGGAGTGTATGGCACTGCTGGCCTTCAGTGTCCTGCTCTTCATGGACAAACAAAATGGATTGAGCAGTAACTTTACCCTGATACAGTGATGCCGAGCAGGCTAGAGGAATACGTCACTGTGTTTTGATTGTCTGGTTTGTCTGTGTGGCAGGACTGGGCCCTGGGTGTGCTCCATGCTAAAATCATTGCTGCTATCACACTGATGGGCCCTCAGTGGTGGCTGAAAACCGTCATCGAGCAGGTCCGTCTCACGTCTTTCTCATTTCATTCAACCATGAACTAAAACGGGATCACTGACATTTTCACTGTTATTTCCACGTTGCGTCGTATTTCATATTTCTTTACGTGATCCAAAGTACAGTGGAACATATTGTCCACTTTCTATTAAAGATGTTTAAAGCCCGTCTATAGAAGCATGTTCTAAGAAATAATCAACATTTTGCATTCACTGTTTAGTACAAAAATAATTTAACTGGCATTGGAGTGAAGTAAACAAACCTCTCTCTCTTGCAGGTGTATGCGAATGGTATCCGAAACATTGACCTCCATTTCATTGTGCGAGGGCTGGCCGCCCCGGTCATCTGTACCCTGCTGCTGTCTCTCAGTGTGCCCTACACTATTTCTCAAGGCATTACACCACTGCTGGGTGAGTCTCGAATGGATTATTATGTTTCTGTGTTGAGAATGAATTTTCAACTCTCCTTTCCCTCCCTAATTTTCACTGCAAGTGGGATTAAAGATTGACGATTTTATTCCAACTAGTACTGACACCTGGAAGTCCCTGTATTACTTTTGTTTTTGGTATTTTGCTCGCTCTGTAATAACAAAAATGTTAGTTGTAAAGTCCATTTTCAACACTCGATAATATTCAGGCTCAGATGCCAGAGTAAAGCCGACCCAAGGCACCAATTTTAGTTTAAAACAGTGTTTTTGATGTTGACTTGGATAAGACTAGCATTTAAACAACTGGTCAATAAAGGGAGCATTGAGGTAATCGGGAGATTAGCTATTGTGCAAGCCAAAGTGCAATCGACTGGTTTATGTCTTTCATTTACTCGTTAGCTCAACTCTTAATTGGATCATCCCTAGAGATAACGCATCGCAGACACGCTTGAGGAGAACCTGTTTGAGTATTTATTCTGTCTTCTCTTACTTCCACTCACCTCCTCCCCTGCATCCCTCCTTCCCCATGTAGGTGTGCAGCCCCAGATGCAGACGCTGGTGGAGCGGAGGATCTATCCCTTCCTGCTGATGGTGGTCATACTCTTGGCCATCCTGTCCTTCCAGATACGACAATTCAAACGCCTCTACGAACACATCAAGAACGACAAGTTAGTTGACGACGCAAGCTGTGACTGAACACACGAGGGCAAATAAGCACAGGGTTTGATTCCAATCAGGCTGATCCAGCCAGTGGCTGTGGGATGTGGCAAAAAAAAGTGACTTAAAAGTTAGTTAAAGCATAAATTGAATTCACAGATCCTTTCAACATGACCTGAATGCAACAAGTGAAGGCAGCTATTAGCTGTTTATTATTATAAAGTTTTGTAAAGTAAGATTACCAACTGCCGCTGCAAAATGAAATTACTTTAGAAGTAAACTGGCTATAAAAATGACCGATAACCGTAAAAATGCTGAATATCTGTGCCGATAATCATCCAAGCCCGAGTGTTATTTATTGGCCCTAAGGAGCAGATTGAAACATAACATTGACAGCAGCCTCATGACTGATATTTGTGAAGCTGAATGTCCGAATGTTAGACACCACTTTGTTTCCCCAGCTGAAGACTGATTGTAAAAGCTCTTAAATAAATTGCGGCTGTGTATTTTAGAATTAATAAATAATGTTTAAAATGATTTGTAAACAGCTCTGCCTTTCCTGTTTCTCCTCCAGGTACCTGGTTGGGCAGCGACTGGTGAATTATGAACGCAAGTCAGGCAGGAGGACGTCCTTGTACAGCACCTCCTCATAGACCTGACACTGCTGTGGGATCAGTGGAGCTGACTCATTCTGCCTCGCACTCAGAGCTAGCATCAGCTCCTGGGGTGAAACCTTTTTTTTTTTTTTTGTTCCCCCGTGCTTGGCTGTCAGATGCCAACTTCAAACACCAACCTCCTAATCTTTTGACTGCAGCCTTGTTTTTCTTATTCACCAAGATTTACTGCGGTAACAGGTTGGGAGACAAAGACGCTGAAGAGTGAAGTCTCAAAACTCTTTGTGGAAAATTTGCATTCGTTAACAAGCCGGCATGATTGAAACTCAAATGCCGGTGACTGTCCATCCTGTTTGATGTGTCCGTATCTTCAACGCAGCTGACATTTTAAGTTGTCATAGTATTATTTTTAAGAAAAGGTTTGAAATCAGGTCAGTTGAGCATAGCTTTTTACCTCAATTTGTGCTTCCCTTTGAATGTTTGTTGTGAAGTACTGACTAGCTCACGCTGAGCATCTCTTAACGGGCCGTTCTCAGAGCTGAAGAGGCGATATGTTGACCATCGCTGGGGCTTCTGTGGTTCTGTTTCGATTGTAGATTCGTCTCAAATTATACCCTTCATCAAATAGATTTCATTGATAAGGAGGGACACACATAATGTAGCAATGTGATTGTATTTTATTTCTTTGCTTTTTAGATGGTTTTATTAGACGTGTTATTTTTTTTTTTTTACTTCTGGAGTGAGCTGTTGGCTAGTCCTGAGAATTTCTTTGAAGTAAGATGTAGATATATGATTGATAGTCTGGAAGCAGCCCAGGACATGTTCTCCTGTGAATTTTAAAGACAGTCAGGGTAGTGTGGTACCTTCCCGAGCCACCTTGAGGAGAGGAGAGGTCATTTAGCGAGGTTTCAACTACAAATATTTGAACTGGAAAAACCGAGAACATTTCAGAATGTGCCTGTTTTACACCCTTAGACTAACATTGATTTTACAAAAATATTTATTTTGAAAGAATAAAAAAAAATAGTTGCTGCTAATCCAGCGTTTCAGACTCTAACCCGTCTGCATTCTGTCAACAGTTGGGAGAAAACAGCTACAAACAACTGTATAAAAAACCTGCTTTTCGTCAGGGGGAAAGTGAGAAGTTTAGTTCTGGCAAACTAGAGTGAACTCATTTCAGTTAGGCGAGGGAGTGCCAGTAATGTACTAGATAAAAAGATGGCAAGCTGCCATGTTAATCTTTTAGGTTTCCTAACTAACTCCTTTTTCGGTACCGTTACGTTGCTCTGATTTATCATTACACTGATCGCTGCAACCTGCTGAGCTGAATCACACAGATCTTGTGATCAATGTACTTGCTCATGTGGTGGGATTTAATTAAAACAACATCATAGCTACATGTACAGGAAAGGTAAAGGATTAGCGGATGTAGAGATTTCTCCATAAAAAAAAAATGTATTGCCAGTTTTGTTACAGCTTTGCTACAGTGACTTCCTGTTTACATAGTTGATTGCTTTTGATTGGACGTAGCTACTGCGGTTGCCTTGCAATCGGCTTTCACGTTACTGAAATCTTTACATTTAACTGTGCAAACAGATTCAGTAAATTACATGGGCTTGCTTATAGAGTTGGGTCGGTTTGCGGTTTTGCCAGTGCGATGTAAGCTTAAATCGGTTTGATTTTATTCGAAACGCCTGAAAGGCAAGGCAATGTGTAAACCCTGCACGAAAAAAAGCAACGCTGCGTTGCCATCTTGTGGCAATACATTTACATTTACATTTAGGTCATTTAGCAGACGCTTTTGTCCAAAGCGACTTACAATAAGTACATTTGTCAAAAGAAGGAAACAAAGAAACCACGACGTATCATTGCCGATAAAGTAAGAGCTAAAAATAGAACAAGTGTTAGGTCCTCATCTGAGTAAAGTAGTACTTCAAGAGCAACAGTGCTAAGATCAGAGTGCTATAGGTAATTTTTTTTTTTTTTTTTTTTTTTTTTTTGGGGGGGGGGGGGGGGGGTGTCGAGGGAGGGTGCTAGTGGGTCATGCTATGTAGAGTCAAGGTGAAGTCTGAACAGGTGAGTCTTGAGCCTTTTTCGGAAGATGGCAAATGACTCTGCTGTCCTGACATTGGTCGGGAGTTCGTTCCACCACTGAGGCGCCAGAACAGAGAAGAGTCTGGACTTTGCTGAGCGACATTTGCTTGATTTCAGCGATGGTGGTACCAGCCGGCCAGCTGAAGTAGAAGAGCGAAGTGCTCGCTTCGGGGCATGAGGTTTGACCAGTGTTTGAAGGTAAAAGGGTGCCGTTCCATTGATGGCCCTGAAGGCCAGTGTCATCGTCTTGAATTGGATGCGTGCTGCAACAGGGAGCCAGTGGAGGTCACGGAGGAGGGGGGTCACGTGGGAGAATTTGGGTAGATTGAAGATAAGTCGTGCTGCAGCATTCTGGATACGCTGTAATGGTTTAATCGCAGAGGCCGGGAGTCCGGCCAGGAGAGAGTTGCAGTAGTCAAGGCGGGAGATGACCAGTGCTTGGACCAAGAGCTGCGTTGCATCCTTTGTGAGGAGGGTCCGAATCCTGCGGATATTGTAGAGGGCGAATCTGCAGGATCGGGCCACAGCAGTGATGTTGGGGGTGCAGGATAGTTGGTCATCGAGGATTACACCCAGGTTCCTCGCAGTTGAGGAAGGTAATACTCTGATGCCCTCGACAGTGACCGACAGGTCCATGCGAGGGCAGTCTTTCCCTGGGATGAAGAGGAGTTCGGTTTTGTTCAGGTTGAGCTTGAGGTGATGTGCAGTTGTCCAGACAGAGATGTCAGCCAGACAGTTTGAGATGCGAGTTGCAATGTGAGCGTCAGAGGACGGGGGAAAAGAGAGGAACAGTTGGGTGTCATCTGCGTAGCAATGGTAGGAGAATCCATGCGATGTGATAACAGAACCTAGTGATCTGGTGTATAGTGAGAACAGAAGCGGTCCTAATACTGAGCCTTGAGGGACGCCCGTGTCCAGAGAGCAGGGTTTGGACATAGAGCCATTCCATGTGACCTGGAAGGTGCGGTTTGTCAGGTATGATGTAAACCAGGCGAGAGCAGAGTCAGTTATGCCAAGTTCAGCCAGAGTGGAGAGGAGGATTTGGTGGTTGACTGTGTCGAATGCTAAAGCTGGTAAGACCATCCGAGTTGAGAGTTGGGGGAGATGTCTTCTGGGAGGGAATAGGCGTGAATGAGGAGCTGATGTCATGTACTTTCTTGGTAAAGTAAGTTGCAAAGTCATCGGCAGTAAGGGAGGAAGGGGGGGTAGGGGCAGGAGGGGTGAGGAGGGAAGAGAACACGGAGAAGAGTTTCCTAGGGTTGGAGGCAGAAGAGTTGATCTTTGCCAGGTAGAAGGCAGATTTGGCTGCCGAAACAGTTGAGGTGAAGTCAGAGAGGAGGAGGTGGTAGTGAGCAAGGTCCTCGTGATGTCCCGATTTCTTCCATTTTCTCTCTGACGCTCGCAACAATGATCTGTTGGTTCGCAGAGGTTCAGACAGCCAGGGAGGGGCGGGAGATGATCGCGCCGGTCGTGAGATTGAGGGACAGAGTGTGTCCAAAGAAGAGGAGAGTGAGGACATCAGGATAGAGGAGGCTTCCTCAGTAGACATTAAGGAGAACTGTTCCGAGGATGGGAGCGAGGAGATAATAGTTGAGGAGAGAGCGGAGGGTGTGAGGGATTTCAGGTTGCGGCGGCTGGTGACCATTCGAGGCGTAGAGTGGAGGGATGAGGTGGGCTTCATGGGGATGGAGAAAGACACAAAGTGGTGGTCGGACACGGTGAGCGGGGTAACAGAGAGTACCGAGATGTCACAGGATCTTGTGAAGACAAGGTCAAGTTGGTTCCCGGCCCGGTGAGTTGGTGGAGAGGGGGACAGTGTAAGATCAAATGCGGAAAAGAAGTCTATGAATTCAGATGAATGCAGCTTTCCCGGGTGGATGTTGAAGTCACCGAGGACGACGAGTGGTGTGCCATCATCAGGGGAGCAGCTCAGGAGGGCATCCATCTCATCCAAAAAGTCACCAAGAGGACCGGGTGGGCGATAGATCACTATGATGTTGAGTTTGAGAGGAAGCGTGACAGAGACGGCGTGAAATTCAAGCGTAGATCGGGGTAGGTGGTCGAGAGGAAGGACCTGGTAGGACCATGTGGGTGAGATGAGGAGCCCAGTTCCTCCTCCTCGCCCTGCTCGTCTTGGGGAGTGTGAAAACGAGTAGGCAGTTGAAAGGGCAGCTGGAGTGGCAGTGTTTTCTGGGGTGATCCAGGTCTCTGTGAGGGCCAGGAAGTGGAGAGTCTGCAGGGAGGCATAGGCTGAGATGGTGTCCGCCTTCTTGACTGCAGACTGGCAGTTCCAAAGCCCTCCTAGTACTTCATGTTCCTTACCGGTGGAGAGTGGTGGGTAGCAGAGATTGGATGGGTTACAGCCTCGAGTGAAGGGACTTCGGTGAAATCTTCTCCAGTGCGATGTCCTGACTGGGATAAGACACATGGCTGCGAGGGGTTGAGATGTTATACCTACCTCAATGGGCTTCCTCGATGGACTCCCGCAGATAGACTCCCTATGTCTTTGTTCAGCTGTCTTGACTCCCGCAGATAGACTCCCTATGTCTTTGTTCAGCTGTCTTGACTCCCGCAGATAGACTCCCTATGTCTTTGTTCAGCTGTCTTGACTCCCGCAGATAGACTCCCTATGTCTTTGTTCAGCTGTCTTCGTTCTGATGGCCCGACGCTGCAGCTGACGCTGAAGTGACAGCCTTTTAAGTGCTCAATTTACCGCAAGTACTGACTGTGGCTCCTCCTTCCCTCTAATCAAGTCTATTCACTACAGGTGAGCTGGCTCAAAAACAAGCTGATTGCTCACTTAGCACAGACAGCTTCACAAGAATTTCAACAACAAGCTATCAATACTAGACTAAATGTTACCACTAGCTTTACTCACACAATGCCTAAACTCAAATCTACAATTAGTTTCTGACTTACCAACAAGAGACAAAGCAGCTTCCTTCCTTTCTCCAGACAAAATGTGGTTTGAAGAGAGTTACTGCTGTCCCTTAAGTTCTGACTGTGGCTCCTCCTTCCCTCTAATCAAGTCTATTCACTACAGGTGAGCTGGCTCAAAAACAAGCTGATTGCTCACTTAGCACAGACAGCTTCACAAGAATTTCAACAACAAGCTATCAATACTAGACTAAATGTTACCACTAGCTTTACTCACACAATGCCTAAACTCAAATCTACAATTAGTTTCTGACTTACCAACAAGAGACAAAGCAGCTTCCTTCCTTTCTCCAGACAAAATAGAAAGCAATTGTGCGACGGACCTACAAAAACCTGATCTAAAGTCAATTGCGCTGTAATTAAAGGGTGCATCAGATAGTAAGAGCCTATAGGGAGGATTACGATGATGATCTCGAGCATCAAACACTTAATTTCCTACAATCTGGTGAAATTTTCAATTTTTTATGTGTTTGTTGTATGTTGAGGAAAAATCCTGTCAAATTTTTTTTTTTGTATTTTAAGCCCCTGAAATGCAGTTGTAAACAGAATATGAAACTTATCAATATAAATACATAATTTCATGACGATGATTGATTTAATTAATGTTACACCCAAAACCTATGCACCATTCAAGTAGCACGCATGGAGTCAGGACTCCCTAAATGCACTTGGGCCATTCACTGTAGACCACGCACTATTAGATCACTCAATAGGGCCCTATATGTTGTACTCACACTTGTCTCCTCTGCTCCACTACCCTCCAGAGAAATGCCCAAAAGTTCATTCCTTGTAATCAAGATTTTTTTTTTTTTTTTTTTTAAATGTGCACTTTATGCCACAGGTAGCAATCATTTCAGAATTCACTGCAACACAGTCAACACTTTTTATTTCTCTCCCACCGAGAAGCAACAATGTCAGTATTTCACTGTGGTGACTCAGCACAATGGGTTTTACTTAAAAGATGAATTTAAGTTTTGCATCTGTTTTTGACTTGTGTGTGTTGTTTGGTCAACAAACTGCTTTTCTATTGATACGGATTGTGAATGACATTGACTTTAGTGCTGACAACTGTAGTGCTGCTGTGTGAAATACATATAATGCTGCAAAGTGACCTTTTTAAGTATCTTCTTGAACTGAGCTGGACATTTAAAATTTTGGTCATGAATTTCAATTTCTAGAGGCAAATGATTTCTATTTTTATATGTGCAACAAGCAGCGGCATGTACTGTAACATAAAGGTATATAATCTAATGTCCATCAATTGTTGGTTCAGTCATTTGAAACAATGCAAATTATTGAGATGATCTATTGGAGTGTGCAGTTTCTTCTTCACACTGCAGACTTTAGTCTTACCGGCACAAATCCTCAAAACACCTATAGCGCGTTTATACTTTTGGAGGTATATTAAAAATCTAAATGTTGTATCTGCACCTAGACACATCAAGCTCCATTAAAAGATACTGTTAACACTTTTAAATATGTATAAAGAAATTTTAAATTCTTCTGAATTTTAAGATAATCTCATTTTCATGATTTCCAATCAATCTCTATGTAATTTGGTACAGTCTATAAATATAGCATACTACTAATATGTACTGTAAAACTTAAAGTTGAGCCCCAGCTATACACCAAGGCCAGGTGGAGCTACATATTTGCATATTATAGGATGCCATAAAAAAATGCCAGATTCAAAATGTATAGTTTGTTGACGAAGTAATAAAAAGTAATAAAGTATGTAAATAAAGTCATAGTTTAGTATGTCAAAGTTGAACATACAATATGTTGAAAAAAGATGGAAATCCCTTTTTAAACTATTTTTAAAAAGCCATAGTATGTTAAAATAAGTCAGTAGACAGTAATTTTATAGTATAGTGTTTTGAAGTAAAGTCATGATAGTGGAACAGAAAAAAAACCTAACCATAACCGATCAAGGTCAAAGCCTAAGCTTAACCATTCAAGGTCAATGCCAAACCCTAAAGTCGAGCTGACACGGCATTATAATTATTAGTATTTAGCTTCCGTATCATGGTGAAAAACCCTAACCTTAAGCTTCAAGGTAAATGCCTCACCTCAATTCTCTCACATGGATTTTACATTCTAGACTGTTTTATCTAGACGTTGTTTGACGTTCTTCAGTTGTTAAAATGTTATTAGGACTGTCAAATATTGCCATCTGATGTCTGGTACAAAGCACAGTTCTAAGAAACAGGATGTAGGGTTATTTCTGCTGAATCCAATTACCTTTCTGCTAATGCACAGTCTTAACGGTTGTCGAAACCAAGTGCAGATTAGGAGCGTATGCAGCTGAAACAAGATTTCCACTGTCAGGCTAAATCAGATTTTTACAACCTGTGCTTCATTTTTCACAAGCACAATGGGATCAACCTTTTCATGACGATCAAATGACGGGCTAAGTGCCTGTAATTTGTCCCTCCTTGAGCTCTGAAGAGATTATTGCTGTGCCGTTTGATTCCTACTTCTTGTCTATGTAAAACCAGACTCCAGGAAAAGAGTCTAAAATGTATACTCTGGCACAGATGACTATTTTGCCAGTTGTCTTTGTCCCAGGTCTGCAATCTATGATTTTACCTCGCAAATGGCAGTTTATTACACAGAATGGTGCTGTGTTTCAGGGAAGGCGGGACGGAACTGCTAGAGATTAGGGTTTCTGGGTTTCACCTGGAATCCAAAACTGTCTTGACACAGATGCTCAGGCCAGATACTGAGTTCATGACCAAGTCAACTAGACTGATTTACCAGCCACACCTAATAATACTAGTCCTGTGTATGTGTGTCTGTATGTGTTGGCGTTTGATATTTTTAATCGTATCTGGGGGGAATGCCGGTAAATTCAAGTAAAATACAGACTTGTACCTGTACGAATCTCCCGGATGAAACAGAGGTCAGGGGGTAATTTCAAAATCACATGAGGTCCCCATGTACTAGTAACTTTGTGTGAAAAGGGCACTAGTGAAGGTTACATTACTGCCTAAACTACCTTGGTTTTAAAAGGGATCCCATTCCTTCCACTGTTCCTTGTACACAAATGAAGTCATGTGGTTGTTAAATCCAATTTAAGCTGGCAGTGTTAAGTGCAGCAGAGGATGAAATCAGAGGGGGTGGGGTCTCTTGACACGTTACAGTATTTCTCTAATAAGGATATCTCAGTCAGAACAAAGTAATGGCCTGGAAGTTCTGGTATTTGTTGCATTTACTTTACATATTCTCTGTGTTTGTTCTTTACACAAGACATTTAAAGCACTACACTGGCTCACTTGCTTATTTCATTCAGTTTTCCCAGAATAAAAGAACAGATATTAAGCCAGAACAATTTCAAAAGTTAAGACATTCCCTCTGTGCTTGTACCATTACATTTTACACTTTATTGTATTCCAACAGAAAACGTTCAAAGTGTCCCGTCACAGGGGAGGGGAACACGACACAACAGCTAGAGCTAGAGAGAGAGCGACTAAGGGGATTATCATGCGTCAGTTCAAGAGAATGTCTCTCATCCCATTGCTGGCCATCATCAAAGTAGGCTCAATGCTTCTCCAAGGGGGAAACGCGATTACTTGCTGTTTGTGGTGGCTGTTACTGTTTCACACCAAGAGGACTGCCTATTCTGCTTTCCAGAGGATCCAACTTGAGCTTGCTTTTGGATTTCAGCTTTCGCTTGAACTACATCAAGAATTCAGGAATTACAGCTCCTCGTCTGGGTTCTGAAACCATGTTTAGAGGATTTGACGTACGAGGCGCTTGGCGCCATCGTGATGATTCACATGAAAATGGGCACTGACTTTTACACAATTTGAAACTCATGGAAACTCTTGGGCTCATGGAACTCCAGCTATTTGGAAATGCAATGGTGACAAAGAGGAAAACGTGACACTTATATTGACTCTCGATAGGTCACTTCAGATCATGCATATGATCAACCCTTTCTCTCACGGAGTTCTGGGGAATCTTAAAGTCTATGGCATCCTGAGAGGATTTATTTGACAATGACGGAGGATTGTAAGCATGTGTAATGATCTCATGCCTCCCTTGTGATCTCTGGTGACCCTTATCTCTTGGGAAACCTGCCTGAGCCTGGCATGGTTCAACGTATGGCAGCAGCCTGGTGGACATAAACTCTAGTTCTTCCTAGAGTTGTCCTAATTTTGAAGAAGTGTGGGGGCAGGGGAGGGTTTAAATGGTGGAACAAGGTGGAGGGACAAAGGTTCTGGAGAATGGAGTGTCCAGAGGTGTGGGACTGGGTGAGAATCAGTTTGCGATGGATAAGCCTGCCATGTCCATCACCAATACTGATGAAAAAGTGTGCGAGTGTGAGGTGTCAGGAGAGGACGATGACAAGGAGAGTGAAGTCGATTACACGCGGAACTACTGGGAGGATGAGGATGATATCTACCAGGAGTTCGAGGAGCTGGACTTTGAGGCTCTACCGAATCGATCCGACACGCAGAGCATCGTCTCGGACGATTCTTTCTACCCCCCTGACAATTCCATCGTATCCCAAATGTACCGCTCACCGAGCCCCGACAGCCCTGAACCCATTTCCTTCTTTAAGGCCTGCTGCAACAACAATGCCATCATCGTCAAGATTATGATAAGACAAGGAGTGACCGAAGAGGAAGTGAAAGAGACGGATCGGAACAGAAGAGTAGGTGTCTGGGTTTGAAGCATTTTAATGAAGTGTTTGATTTCCAGGCACCTCTGGCTTTGTAAACGCAGAGCAATGCCTACATTTTGTTAACAGCTTCCCTGTATCAAAACCAAACTAATGTCTTTCCATTGGAAACCTAAGTTTGTTCCCAGAGCTTATAGCACTTATAGTGCTGTACATGAAAATCAGTCTTACATGTAAAATACCAGTGTTTGTCTAAGTGTACATAAATTATGTATACTGTGTAGAGTTGAATTGAAACCAATGGCTGCTTGCAAGGTTCAAAGGTCAGTAAAATGTATATACTATACATTTCCTGCAAAGTGTTATTGGCAGGTGGATTCTGACCGTGAAAAAGCTACATATAAGCAAAAAAAAATAACATTGGAGCTTGTGGTGTCAGCAGTTATGTAGATTTCTCATGATTGGAAGTAAACAAGTGGTCCTTTAAAAAACGACTATAAATGTTGATGACATCAGTAGTAGGATTGTCCCATTTTTCAAAAGAGGTCATGTACAGATGTTCAACTGATGTTATGTGCAGCATCAGTGGTAAAACAGCACTGTAGAGGTAATTATAAATAGTCACACCTGCAGATCACAGTTGGGAGCTGTGGTAGCCACTAGGAATTATAATCATTATATTATACTATATATTAAAGATACATTGTTAATTACAATGTATTTATTTTATGTAGATACATTGTTAATTACAACAGAGCCTTTGTTTTAAGTTTTAAGTACGCGTGCGCACAATGTTGATTGAGCATTTTTAAATATTCCGTCCTACAAGTATTGTTCAGATCCATTGAGATTTTGTGACTGCGAGTTCAGTAAACAAAAAAATCTAGAAGTTCTTTCAGTGATGATGGTAAACACTCCCATAATTCATCAAGTTAAGGCCAATAAGACATACACTGAAGGATAAAATGCATGTTTACCCTGAGTGAACTTGGCTGTTCTTCTCACCGGCAGTCGTATCAGGGTTTTGAGGTCTGGCCAGCAGATTCTGGTGCAGCTCCTCAACACCAGTGAGTCACTGAGGGTCAAATCCTGAAGGAGGGTTCAGAGCAATTGGTTAATCTTACGGCGACAGATGGGGAGTGCAAACTGCACACTGACATCATTGCTCAGCTTCTAAAGAGCTCTCGAAGACATTAACCTGGGAACTTGGTCAGAGATACTGCAAGCTTATAGAGCTGGAACGGACAGAGAAGGATTTTCCTGGGGTGCTGTGACAGACATTCTGAAAAGTGAAGCTGACGCACAAGTGCCTTAAACTTGCATTTTCTATACTAGCCATCAGGGGGCGACTCGTCCAGTAGCAAAAAGAAGTTTGATTGCATAGAAGTCAATAAGAAAATGACCCTACTCTTAATTCATCATCTCAAATTATAAAATCATTCCTTTTTTTATCAGCTAGTAGCAACCAATTTCAACTCTAGCTCTGCACAGAGAAGGTTGTGAGCTAATCTTATGAACAATCAAATCAAACTCCATTTCCGTTATGTATTTAGTATATCCCGTTTCACGAATACAAAATACATCACGAATGTTAGATAGATACTCTTGAAATGCCATTTCAGCTTGATTTAAAATAGGAAGTGTCTACATCTTGATCCAGTTCGGTTTTGGCTTCATCCTAAGTAGGGATGCACGATATTGATTTTTTGAAGCCGATACCGATATCGATAACTTTCTGCTCCTCGGGACCGATACCGATACCGATAACCGATAATATTGTTATTCGTTTTTGAATGTATATTCAGATCAAATTCAGGTCAAAAACACTAATGACTAAGCTTAGGTAGATTTAGCATAGCTTTGCCTTTTACCAAACACCATACCAGATGTATCACAGTGACATGATAATGTGTTAATACTATGAACAAAAGAAAGCCAAGAACAGTTTTGACTCTTCAATAAAATGACAATATATATATATATATATATATATATATATATATATATATATATATATATATATATATATATTAAATGTGAAGAGTAGATAAACAAATATGTGTATTTCAACGGTATATCTGCACTACTACTGTCTATACCATACACACTCTCTGTCTGTGTGTGTGTGTGTCTCTCTCTCTCCCTCTCTCTCTCTCTCTCTCTCGCGCTCTCTCTCTCTCTCTCGCGCTCTCTCTCTCTCTCTCGCGCTCTACGGACAAGAAGTGTACAAACTTCTTGGTTACAGAAACATGGCGTATTAATTTTATGGGGTTTAATGGAAAAAATAGCTCTGAATGAACAACAGCTGAGCAGAAGCGCTTGTCGACCGCCGCGGAGAAATACGCGTCTGGTCTGAACGGGGGGTGCGCGGATCGCTCGCGTGCAGTGTGAACCTGGCGTGAGAAGGGAGCGCTCGATTTGTGGATTAACTCCCTCCTCCGAAACCTGTGATACCACAGTAACCACATCACATGCTAAACAGGAGGCGCCTAGAAAAAAACTAACGTCCCTCGTCCCAATCCACCCGTAGCACTGTTTTAACACACACATCCTATCGTCGGATTATCGGAGGTATTAATAATTGTATCGGATTTATCGGGATGACGTCATAATTCCTATTATCGGGCCGATAATTATCGGTCCGATAATTATCGTGCATCCCTAATCCTAAGGGATGCCCAAAGACCTCAACTTGGCACAGACTTGTCGCTCAATACTACCCACGTTTGTTTTTTTCACTGTTCTTTATCTGTACTGGTTACATAGCGCTCATACTGCAGTGTGTCCAGCTCTTGCTGATTTGTTGTCTTTCTTCATATTCTGCACGTTAGTATCAGCTTTCAGCACAGCTCTTAAGTGTCACTAAAGCTTGAAATGCAACCGCTGTGTATTTTGTGGGGAAATTATAATTAACCCCTAAAGCAAACTAACTCTGATTTAACAGCTGTTATTCTTTTAAATAAGAGGAAACCAGCCAGTAATGATTTGGACAATTGGGTTCTTGGCAATGGACCACAATAGTTGGAAACCCATGTTTAACCTGAGCTATCAGTCTATTACGGACTCTGTATGTTACATTTAGCAAAAAAAACAGCCTTTTATTTTGCTTTTAGGCAGTGTGATTGATAATGTCCTATTTTTTATGAAAATCACTGCAATGATTTTCTCCTGTGAGGATTTATGGCCACAAATCCATAAATAAGTTCCCCCATAGCCCCGAGGGATAACTTTTGGTGCTTTTGAGAGCCAAACTAAAATCACAAAAGATAGAAGAAGAAATTCAAGCACTCCTGTTTTTTTTTTGTGTTTCAGTCTGGTCTGATTGTGGCGTGTTACCATGGCTACGTGGATGTGGTCATGGCCCTTTCTCAGTGCCCATACCTTGATGTCAACTGGCAGGACAACGAGGGCAACACCGCTCTCATTACAGCAGCACAAGCAGGTAAACACACCTTCTGGCTTCTGAATAGTGCTAACATTTCTGACTTGACCACATTTAAGATTGTTTGATTATTTTTGTTTTCACTGAAAAGGATGCTCATTAAAAAAACTGTGAGGCAATGAAAACATGTTTCTTAACTAAATATAAAGTGATTCCAGTAGGTTTTAGTGCTTTTTTTAAACAACTTTATTAATATTCTGATATTTGTCAGGATAATATCGTGAATCATCGTTATTTTTGTCCAGGATAATCGTGACGGGACACTTTCATATCATCCCATGTCTACTGTGCAACCTCCATGAGCTTCCCACATCCTCTCTCTCAGTCACAAATGTCTAAAATGCTAAACAACAAGTCCATACGTCATGACGATACAACGTCACCTTGGATTAACCGGTAGCCTCATATGCAAAGCTAACCGTAAAGTAGCGATGCTCGCGGCCATTATGCTAGGCTAACGGCTAACTCGCGATTAGCAATGCGCATGTATTTGACTTTGACACGTAGTCACATGTCTTAAACAACATACAAACTCACATTTACCTCTTGAAGATCACAAAAGTCCAAACGACAAAATAACGGATGGTTACAGACGTTATTTTTCCTCGCACAACAGCCAAAGTTCACTCGACGGTGAAAAAAAAACGTTTCTCCTAGGTTTACGACTAAGCCCCGCCCCTCTGCCTGAGGACGCAACGGGATTGGCTATTACTCCCGGAACGATCCAATTACCATTAGGAAATGTAACAGCTGAACACTTGTACATGCAAATGAGCGTAGTCTCTCAACTCTGACCTTTGAACTGTAGAGATTATACTACTTACATTTTACACATTTTAATCATTCAATGCCCGTTGTTTATTTATTTTTTATTTTTTTATTATACCTTTTTAACCATATTTAACATTTATCAAACAATATTTTTCATGGTAATTTACATCCAGATATCTCAATTACTTTTAGCCAGTTACAGGAAATAAGTAAAAACAGCGGGCTGGTGGGTCTGAACCGCCATCTTGGGGACGGAGGACTACATTAGAAATAAATATATGTAACAGAGTCAATTATACAGCAGTGATGTGTAGTATATTAAATCATTTGCCATCTTCCGAAAAAGGCTCAAGACTCACCTGTTCAGACTTCACCTTGACTCTACATAGCATGACCCACTAGCACCCTCCCTCGACACCCCCCCCCCAAAAAAAAAAAAAAAAAACAAAAAAAAAAAAAAAAAACTTACCTATAGCACTCTGATCTTAGCACTGTTGCTCTTGAAGTACTACTTTACTCAGATGAGGACCTAACACTTGTTCTATTTTTAGCTCTTACTTTATCGGCAATGATACGTCGTGGTTTCTTTGTTTCCTTCTTTTGACAAATGTACTTATTGTAAGTCGCTTTGGACAAAAGCGTCTGCTAAATGACCTAAATGTAAATGTAAATGTAAATGTAAATCTGTTCTAATACTTATTACCTGACATGTGTAGCCTCCTAAGTCAGTATGTGGAACGTTTGAGACTCAGTTTCTGTACCCCGACGTTCACTTTCGTGGGTCCCCCCTATAAATGTGTCCCACGCTTTTGCCTCTCCCCTTTTCCTGTTATACTTGAGAGAGGAGCTCAAGCTGTAAATGATTGATGGGAGGATTTTGTTGTTTACACCTTTTGTCAGGGAGAATAAACGGAGATCGCCTCCAAAGATATCCCGGTCTGGGCCTCTTCATTAATACACAAAGCAGACAACGCCAGAAACTAGCCGGTTACATATACATTCACTGTTAAACTGACTTGGCAGCAACCCAGCAGAAAATGGGTTAATTGTTGTATCTTTTCGGGTTTCAAGCTGACATGCTCAACTTCGAGTCCCCTTTCTTGTGTTTCACTGTTCCATCCATCCATCCATTGTCTACCGCTTATCCTGTATTCAGGGTCGCGGGGGGGCTGGAGCCGATCCCAGCTGTCTGTTTCACTGTTCCTCATTCAAAACTTAAAAAACTCTATGACTGTCCAGACATATACATTAAATATGATCACTTCAGATGTACACGCATAACCCAGAATGCCTCATTTCATCCGATCCATGCACATTTATGCATCAATAAACCCATTAATATCCTTTTTACCGACTATTGAATACCCGGTCTTTCTGATTTGGACTTTACACTGGTAGAAATTGTATTGCAGAGAATTGAGTTTCATAATTAAAGCACAGATTATATTATGAGGTCTAGTGCTTCCATTTGCACGAACCACTGTTATTTGCCGGCATTAGAAAGCAGCGTGGTAAGGAGCCCCAATTTCATAGCGATGCAGCCGCACTTATCAGACGCGGCGGCCCGGCCTCTCATCGGCTAACGATGATGAATGGCTCTCCATGCCCCGTGATGAATAGCTGCAGACTACTCTTCATTTTCTGCTTCATTAAAAGACGTATCGATCCCCTCTCATGACAAAGTGCTCTGGGGAACGGGTGACCAAGGCGGCGAGAGCAAGGGAGCGGTCGAATACGTGCGAAAGAAAAACTTCCCCCTGAAAGACTTCGCTCGAGGTAGAAAGTGTCTAGACGTGAATCAGGTCCTCGGAGGTGAACCGCCAGGAGCAACCATTCAACCACGCTTCCTCCTTAACGGATTCCTGCTGCATGATAGAACTCTGCATTGTGCCCACTTCGACTTCCGCTTCATGAGTCTGGATTTAATCAATTAAGAAAGAACAGGTTGTGAATGTTTAAGAAGCACAAGTTGAAAAAGTGAAATCTTAAGCTTCCAGTGCTTTTTATAAACTTTTAGGGCCCAATTATTCAAATAAGTGCTTTTAGCAGGAAGTTGATTTACATCTGACCCAAACCTGGACATGAACTCTCTTGCTGAGGCGACAGTGAAACCATACCACCACCAATATGATCGTGAAAACAATTAAAAACCTTTCCAAAAGCCAGTGTGACATGTAGATGCATGTTAAAATAATTCCCAGGAAATGTAGCCTTTGCTGGTTGAAAATTGTTTGACTGTTTTCCAGGTTTTCCAGGTTTTCCAGGATGCATTGGGAACTCATTTTTGTTTAAGAGCTATCAGAAGAACCTTTATGAGTACCAAGCTGTTTAAACCAGCCTGCATTAACACACAGGTCTTTGTCTCTGTCTCTCTGGTCTGCAGGTCACGCGCTCATCTCAAACTACCTGCTCAACTACTTCTCCGGGATGGACATCGACAGGAGGAACTGTCACGGTTTCACGGCTTTGATGAAGGCCGCCATGCAGGGCCGGGCCGAGTGCGTCAGGGCTCTCATGCTGGCTGGTAAAACTCACATTTTAATAATCACTGCAAACGGGACAGACGCTCCTGGAAAAAAAGTGTATGAGAGCTTTGCGACGGAGAGCTCTGTGTGGAGGATGCATCGGGGTGGAGATTCGATGTGTGGGTGAATGTATACATGTGGAGCAGATTACAGCACAGATTTAATCTGAATCCCAATCCATCCTTTGGAGGATTCATTTAAAGACCGCATGCGACACAGCGGCTACGACAAGGCTCCTTCAAATGCAGAAATGTAGCCTTCTTTTCTCTGATTCAGAGCATCCAGCTGATGGATCCTGATGGAATTTTAATCAACATGGCAACCGCGAGCTGATCAGCAGCAGGAGATGAGAGCAGAATAGTCTCACCTGAAATATATCCTCTATATTAAAAAACGATCTCTGGCTTCATTTTACTCATGTAACTTTAGTGACCTCTTCTAGCTGCTGGTTGCTAGGCAATGGGAGCAGTGAGGCAAACAAGTAATCCTCTGTAGACCAGACCGCCTCATTTCGGAGACCACTCGGTGTCTTTAAATGCCCACATAGGCCGCTGAGTTGGGACGCAGCTTCAGTCACAGATTCTTCTCCACATTGACCACTTCCTTAACTTAACCGTGTCTCCAGGAAGTGACATTCAGGCGCAGGACAGCGGCCGCAGACTGACACCCAGGGAGTGGGCTCTCTTCACTGGTCGATACGAGACGGCCTATCTGATGTATCGGCTGATGGCGAAGCCCTGTGCCGAGCAGTTCTGCGACTCCTTCTCCCTGGAGTGGCCCATGTTGGAGGTGAACAAATGCATCACGACTACAGTCCTTCTCCTCAACGCTCCTCATAATGCTTTGAACTGACGACTCCTTTAATGTTTCACCTTCTTGTGCAGGAGCTGGTGGCCCGGGCCCAAGAGCCAAAGTCCTGCTGGAGGCGTTTGATCAACTCCCTTTCCTGCTGCCATTTTAGGTTTTACATGAACAACAAGGTAGACCCTTTGGACGAGGGCGTGTTCGACCACATGGTCCAGATCACCACCAGCATCTCCAGTCCCATCATCGCCACGGCTTGCCGGACGGTGTGTCCGGGCAGCCCGCCCTGCATCGGGAAGCGTCGCCAGGCCGTGCAGGAGATCTTGAGGAGGCAACGGGTGTCCGAGCTGAGGCGCCTAGGCCCGGACAGACTCAACAACTACAAGAGGTTTTTCCAGAACTCGCGGGTCCTCCTCATCCCCAAGGTGAGGGATCGGAGGGCCAGCCTGCAGCCTCAGCTGCTGAGTGACGTGGCCACGGTGGCCATGAGACGGGCGAGCCTCCTCCCTCTGCACTTGCTGAGGAGGAGCAGCGTGCGGCCGGGCATCATCGTGCCCAAAGTGAGGCTCTGCAAAGCCCCGGCGCCAAGCTTCGTGCCAGAAAAAATCAAACGGGGCAAAGACCACAACCAGCTCCAGATCCCCAAGTGGAACTACAAGATGAAGAGAATAGAGAGGAGGCAGGAGGAGGAGAGGCGAAGACAGCTGCCTCCGATAAGGAGGAGATGAGGATGGGAAACTGGAGTTCACATTATCTCAGGGAGCAGGAATTCACAGAGCTCACTAGAATAAGACTATTTTGACTTTTTTGATGATATTGTTGGATTTGTTGCCTTGTTTCTACTTGAGTTCACACGCTTCCTTTGTGAGGCATAATTTATGGTGCAATGTATAAGATATGGGGTAGAAGAAAACCAGATCCAGTGGAGGAGGTTTTGTTATTCCTGCTAGGATCTAAAGAAAAAAAAAAAAAAGATGCAGGCAGCTTGTATTTATGGTGGATTCAGTGACACGTGGCAAAAGAACAAAAGAAGATTAAGTGTTGGGGGTTTGCTTCACAAGAAGTCTCAAGCTGAAGTCCACCAGCTCGGAACATTTACTAAAAGAAAGGATGAAGGAATCGGAAAAGAGATGGGGATAAAACTGAGATTACCATTGGAAGGATACGAGATGGGGCAAGAGAAAAAGACACATGATGCAGGATATAAAACGTTGCTTGTAAGGCAGAAAGGTGACTAACTCGGCCCAATGAAGATGGCTGGCTGCTACCAGAGCAAAGGGCTGCTGAGCTGATAGTCCCAAGGAAGGAAAGGGGGGGGGGGGGGGGCTTGTGAGCTGAGGAGCCAGCTCACACGGGCTTTGTGAGGGTTTTGTGGCGACGTGGAAAGGCAGAGCCAAAAATAAACAGCTCAGCGCTCGACTGTGACTTGTTGACTCCCAGAATAATCACGGGAGAAAGTCCACGAAAGGCACCTCCTGCTCAGGGAGAAACGGAGGGCAAACCGGCTGCTCATCAGCTCCGCGACTAGCCTTCATGTGTTCCTGAATCTTTGCATCAGAACGAATAATGAAAAAGGCCTTTAGAGGAGCTTTTACAAAATACAGAGGAACGGAATATGTGTTCTTTATTACCCTCTAGTGGCAAACAGTGGGAATTGCAATGGAGTGGCTGAACTGAACTGGACTGGACCAGTGTTGAGAGTATCCTTTACATTTCTGCCAAAAATACTGAGCAATAACCGATTTCTATCAGTGTCTCCACGGAGACGGAGTCTGGAGAAAGCAGCATTTAAAAGCATCATCAAAGCTGTAACATAAAGGAAAAAGAAGCACCGATGCCAAATTCACTAGTTGAACTGTTGAAGGCCTGAATACACGTCACACCACCACCGGCATGAAGACATGATGTGTGACTCTTACTTGAATGTTGTGTATAGAAACAACAAAGGGCTACGTCATTCAGGGAGGAATTGTAAGAGGATATTGTTTGCATTTTGCATTAAAGTTGTAACAAATACTTGTGTGACATCTTCTTTTTAGGAAGAGCATTTGAAGCCATTTAAAAGTAGCGGCCGAACCATGGAATAACAACTTCCAGCATCATCACATGATGCCATTGGGCTCAAAAAGGTATTGGGAAAAAGACCAGCAACTCACACGCAACCATTTACCTGGTGACGTCAGTTAAGACCCTGAGGGTTAAGGGTTTAAGACCCTGAGGGTTCAGGGTTTAAAAGGACCATACTGTTCTAATTCTGACTTCTCCCCATTAGCAGAGGTTCCCTCGTCTTCAACAGATTTTGTGTGCATCAGTGGCTGCATCCCATTGGTCATTGGACGTTCTCTGGCTGGCTCTGATTGGACTATGTAACCAGGAAGCGGTGCGATAAACAGCTTGTATGAGATACCGCTCAACGTTGGTTTACGATCTATGGCCTCTATGTGGAGACGAAGATACTGGCCAAGAGGTCCCAGTATGAACATGAGGAAGACTTACTGGGAGTTGAAGTTGCGACTGTTGAGTCGTGTCAGTACAAGCCTGAAATTCACACAAACCCCGAGGTGTAACTTTCAGCCAATCGTTGACCTCCTTTACTCTTTGGTTCCGCCCTCTGAGCAGTCAATCACGACAGAGCCAAGAGAACTGTTGAGCAGAATGTTATTACGCCTGGAAAAATAGTTCCTTACAAGAACTGAATTGAAACTGGAAGTTCTCTGTGCTATATATATATATATATATATATATATATATATATATATATATATTTTACACACACATTTATCATTTCAGTGACTTTCTGCCAAATCTACACTAATGCAAAAGATAGAACACAATCATCCAAGACAACCTGAAGTGCCTTAAACTTTTACATAGAACTGTATATTTTGAATAATTACTTCATTACCACCAACGGAAGTAACAGATACAAAATAAATCAAATCGGATGTGTGTTTAGGTCGGAAAACTGCACAGAAAGTACAGAGAATGGGTTTTGCATGCTGTCGACTCACTGAGCTGGAACGTGTCACAGCCCTCATTTCCTTTGTTAAGTCAGCAGCAGAGGAACACTGTAAGCCGGCAGGACGGCAGCTCGGGGTGATTCCTAAAACAAAAACCAGCCCGAGAGCTGTGCGGCGTGTTGTTTTCAGCTGCAGGTGTCTTGCGGTGGTTTACCTGCGATAAGGACAGCGATGGACTCCAGCCTTCCTCCCGTGTGTGTGTGTGGCGCTGCGACTCCACGCCTCCTCCGTGCTTTGTTCTGCGTCCCAACGGTGCACGAGTCACAGGGAAGGACGTGAGCTCTCGGAGATGAACACGGGTGGTGATCTGTCTGCAGAACAGGCCTCGGAGACTAAAATGGCTGCCACCCTGACCTGTGGTGCAGTTTCTCTAATGACCGCTAGAGGGCTCTCAAAGATATGCAGTGACTGTGGGTGCACACACACACACACACACACACACACACACACACTAAAGAGTCTCTTCTTTCCTCTGTTCTGTGGCTGCACATCTGTGTTCTGACACGTCGGATATTTTCATTTATTATCACAGTAAACATTGTAAACATGAGTTAATGGTCTTAACTCTCTAGTTTCTAGTCTTCCTCATTACAGCATGATGCTCATTTAGTAAATGATGTTCCATTTAGAGTCAAACAGACTATGGCCAGGCGACTATGAGAAGTTAATTGTACCATATTTGTGTTTTGTTTCGGTGGCTTTGTCTTACATCCACTGGTTTATCTTTCTCTTATTTCGGCCAAAGAACTACAGCACTACACCGCAAAAACTAAGCAGCACCATGTTTCGCTGTGATGGAGCTGCTGTCGAGCAAGTTTCAAGTCTTTGTTGGCGAATTAGCATTTTACGGTCATCATCGCGGCTCACACACTGGAAAACAGAACAAAGA
The DNA here is from genome assembly GCA_029853015.1 of Chelidonichthys spinosus. NCBI lineage: Eukaryota > Metazoa > Chordata > Actinopteri > Perciformes > Triglidae > Chelidonichthys > Chelidonichthys spinosus. The sequence continues at coordinate 25,222,202 of CM056827.1, read as the reverse complement.
CAGAACAAACAACTCCTAAATCAGTGGTTCTTCGATGGTCCGTTTATATTTTTTTGGAACAGTTGCAATCTGTTTGAGGCAATAGAAAGATTCACAATTTTTCTTTTCAAAACACGTTTGGTCTAGCAACGAAAAGGTCACCGACATTCTATCCATACAGGTTCTCGTAGTCAGGTTTTTCTGCCTAAGGATCACAAGGACATACATAACGTCGTCAGTTCCCAGATGCTCGCTAACAAATACAGTCCGTCTGTTCGTCATCAGTGTTTCTGTGGGGACAGTTGCATTATGGGTCTTTTTTTTTTTTTTTTTGCAAGCGTCAGAAGATGACCTCTAGGACTTCTAAACAGCAGTGGGTAGGGAGAACCAGGGTCAGTTGTCACATTTTACAATTTAGCCTTTCTCACATAAAAAAAAATAAAATTAAAAATCATTTAGTTTCAGATTTCCTGACGACAAATACTCATGCATTCATGGGTGCGATTTCTACTTAGTATAATGAGACCAATTAATCAGAACTGTTTTTTTTCATGCGAGGGAATAATCGAACGCGATTGTTCTCTGTGTGGCTGATGATCAATAGAAACATTTTGTGCACAGTTAAAGGGTGTAGTGCCTTTTTTTGGGGGGGGACTTTAGTGACAACGTGGATCCCTGGGCCCTGGTCTACTCTACTCCACATAGCAACAACATTACTACACAAAGTCGACAATTTAGTGTGTTGACCGGAAAATAAAACGTGAACAAAATTCCTACATGTAGCCGTTTTTTGTTGTTGTTGTTTTTTTTTTACAAGTCTTTTTCCATAATGTTGCTGCTATAAGTGACATCCACATCTGCACATAAAAAGTATATATTTATATTTATATAATATATATCCGTACTCTATTAACAGTTTTGTCTACCATGAAGTTAGAATTGCCACCCATCTCTCAGAAAAGTTTTTTTTTTTTAGTTTTTTTGTACTTCAAACATTGATTATTTTACAACACAGAAATCAACTAATTTTGTACAACTTTGGAGGAAGCGTTGCTCCGCCCGCTCACAGTCCTTCCGTGATTTTCTTCTTCTTTTTTTTTTTAGTTTTCCTTTTATGTTTTTCTCCACAGTCCCAGTGCAGTTAGACAGGTTTCATCCCAGTAAAACACAGTTTAGAAAAACCAAAGCATTTACAAACTGGCATCGTTAGAACCGCAAGGATGTTCAGCTGAGAGCTTCAGCTGAACTTGGACCCTTTAACACGCCCCTAATCGCCCCCCTCCCCTTTTCAGCGGAGGGGAAGAAACCCTTGTTTGGCACGGTTATGTACACAATGAGCACAGTTCACTCAAAGGAGGCGCTCATGGGAACAAAAAAGGGGATCTGAGGTGTTAATGTGGAAAGATAGCCACCAAAAACACAAAGCTAGCCTAAAAAAAAAGAGAAAAAAAAACTAATTTCATCACCGAAAATGCTGCTCAGCTGTTTGAGGCGGCCGCTCTGTGAAAACAATCTGTAGGGCAGTAAGAGGAGCACCGTGACCTACCAGAATTGATGCTTCGATACCCGGTTCATAGCCAATATTACACAACAGCAACGTGTCGACATACGTCTGCAGCTGCAATATGAATTTTGAAAGAGTGCGGATTTCTTTGTGTTTTTGTGGGGAGAAACGGGGGATAGTTAGTGAGGGAAGTGAAGGTGACCCAATGGCGAAAAAGGCCTGACATGACACAGAAAATAGTGCAATGTACAGTACATGATGCGTCTCCGTAAAATGTACAACAAATACTATACAACCAGAATCGAGAATTAAAAAAGTAGAAACACAACAAAAGAAAAAGAAGAAGAAGAAGAAGAAAAAAAAAAGAAATGTTCCAAATGACAAAGTCCAGAAGCGTTCTTTGCCCAGGAGGATACATCACGCATAGAGAGACACACGGATCCGTGTGACAGACGTCCTACATGTCCTACAGCTCTGCTTCTTGTGCTTCACGTTACTAAAAGCCATGTTTGCTATAACACATATTTACAGGGTTTCTCCTGGGAGTCACGTTCCCATCGCGATCCTAAAACCTTCCGTTCTCGAGTCCATCGATTCCCTTTCACTGTCCTTCTTCATCTCCGTATATATATATATATATATATATATATATATATATATATATATATTCCTCCTCTTTCTCCTCGTCATGTCCGTCCCTCTTACGTTCTGTATCCGGAGGCCTTCGGGTGCAGGAGGTCTTTCCGTCTGCTGGACCTTCCAGCAGTCGTCGAAACACAAACTAAACACAGAAAGAAAACGTGTCCGTCAGGTTTGTTGGTGGTGTGCATGCACATGCATGGCTGCTCCTCCGTCCGCTGCTGTTCCTCCTTCGTCCCCCTCCTCCCTCCCTCCCTCCCTCCTTCGCATGTCTCTAAAAAGGAGTTTAATGTCTTGGATTTCCTCCTCGTGTCTCTTTTTTTCTGCACTCCGTCCTCCCCCTCCGTCGTCCTGCTATCTACGATGCTACTCAGGAACTACAGGGGAGGATGGGGAGGGAGGGAATCAGTCCTCTCACCTTCTTCACTCCTCTTTTTAACCTACCCCCTCCCCCATCCATCCTCTCCTCCTCCTCCTCACCCCCCAGCCTCCCTTTAGACCCAGGAGTCTGGTGAGGCCGGATAGTGACTGGTCTCGTAGTTGAGCTCGCTGTAGGGCCGCGAGGCTGAGTAGAAGTCTACATAGTTGCCGGTGGATTTGAGGCCCCCCAGGTGCATGTTGATGTCACCCTGAGGGGGGCGCCCTCCTGCGTGAACCTGGTTCTCGTAGAAGGCCTGGTCCTCGTAGTTGACGTTGTCTTGTGGGGGAGGGTTTTGGAAAGGAGGGTAGGGCTCTGAAGGCAGGCCTTGAGAAGAGATCTGTTAAAAAACAAACAAACAAAAAAGCTTGTGATTGAGAAAAGCAACTTTATGACAACAAGGTCCAACTGAGGGGAAACACAGGAAACGTCCGTTAGCAACGTAGCATCCCGAAACACGAGTGCAGAGGATGTTTTCTACAGTGAGGTTTGACGACGGTTATTATTCAGCCGTTACGAGCGGCGGGGAGCGGCCAGAATCTGAGCTGCTGAGAGCAAACGCCAACTTTCCCTTCGATGTAAAACTGAATCACTTTTCTTCAGTGAACGTCGGCGTGGGCAGTTTCTGTTGCCAACGACAACCCAGAGGGAGCGACCTGTGAGTGCTGGAGAACTTCTTCAGGACCACAAAAGAAAAAAACGGAAAATATAACCGAGACCAGCAGGGCGATTTTTGTCATTGTGGTTCTCCCGTTTAATGGTCCGCCTCTGAATGTGTGAGAGACAGCGGGGGAAAACACTGCGTAGTTATTTAAGGATTTATTTTGACCAAACCAGAGCTGGAAAACAAACAAAGACGTGTTTTTGTGTGTTTTACGATGAGTTAACGGCATGTTAGCTCGTCTTAATTTGGTGTCAGAGAGGTCAGTACTGTTGTGTATGTGTCATCACTTTTTGTGAGTTTATTTTGAAGGCGGGGATCAGCTTTCATTTTTCACCATCTGTCAATACAGGATCTAACAAGAGGAACTAATTAGCCATTATGACGTTCACCTTTTGCCGACTTGTTTCTCTGAAAAATCTTTGTTGAAATAATGTGAAGCGTTTTTTCCAGTCTCCTGGCGACGAGCGTGAGTTAGCGCCATTGATTTTGCAATTAGTGAATGTCTTCAGCTTGACGGTTTACAACAAGGTGGCTGACCCAAGTTAAGCTAGTCAAAACACACAATTAGATTAGCCATCGCTGCCGGAGGGCGTGATGGGAAATATGAAACGCTTTTACAGGCAACTACGTGAAACTGAATGCAGCTCGACGGGTAATCACCGGCAGTATTCCTATAATCCACAACTGGGATGTTTTTACCCCTCATCCTATTTTTATCCACTCTGGTGTCGCTATTCAATTAAATGTGATTTTAATTTACCAAAGTAGCGGCGTAGTAAGTTCCAGATGGAGACAAAATACATTATATTTTTAATTAAATCACTTTATTTATCTCCATCTGGAACTTACTATGCGGTTGCGTCTCCTCAAGGTGAAGCGAGTGCGTTAAGGCATTTTAAGCTTATTGAAATGACAGTGGTAGTAATTCATCACATGGGGGGGAAGTGATGAATATTTGTGCGAGCGGCGTCGTGTCTCAAAGTAGAGACTCAGATTTAAACACAGATGTAACTGACTTGTCATACCTGATTATACTTCAGGTCATCGGTGGGCGACACGTACGCTCCTCTGTGCAGCGTGGAAGAGCCGCTGGAGAGTTGACCTGCAGAGACGGAGAGGACTTCAGGTTAACACCTGCTGGCAACCATTTAGTCAGGGAAGCATGTTTGTCAATTTACAAGATAGTGGAACACATCGAGACAGTCCGATTTTGTATTTTTAACTATTAAAGACTGTAAAAATACGCCGATCCCAGCTGATATTGGGTGAAGAAATAGTCCCATTCAAAATCCCCCCAAACTGTTGTCTTTTAAACATTTCCTCCATGTCTTAAACAGATATTAATAGTAAATAGTAAGGGATTTTATTCCCTGGACGGTGTTACGCTAAGCCTATCTATATCCTAAAACTGTTCCTTTATATTGGAAAACCTTGTGTGGCTGCCGTTTATTCCAAAGCTGGAAAAAAAAAAAAAAAAACGATTGCAAACACTTTATGTCAGAATGACGGAGCTCCTACCCATCATGGCGTCCTTCCGGGATGTGTGCTCGCCCTTGTTGCCATGGTAACTGGCATTGCCTGTCGACTCGTAGTCTGCCTTCCTCTCCTTCAGCGCCATCATCTCCCTGGGGGAGGTAGGGGCGCTCGCTGAACACACACACACACACACACACACACACATTTTACCTCTAAATCCACCACAAACACACTATCGACACACTTAACGTCACGTCACCCTTCCCGGCAGAAAGGTCTCTGGGTTTTGTATTCGCCTCGACAAAAGCACAGCACTCTATTATTCCCTCTAATCGCCACCCTGCAATCTCTCTTTCCGACTCAAAGACGTAAACATGGAGTCATCCCTCGGCCCTGCCGGCGCCGTTCTCTTTACCTGTACTTACCACAGGTGCCTATTCTCATCTCCGGCTGATTTAATCTGCCTGTCTTGGCATTACTCACCCAAATAGGTATCAGAGAAGATACACGCCCGCACAGTATGGAGGGAATAACAAATGTGGACTGTGACAGTGGGGTGGGGTGGGTGGGGGGGGGATTCAGTGGCAAACAGATAATGAGCTGGATCTGGTTAGCCGCGTTGGAGGAAACCTGGCTATTGATTTGGTGCCATATGGTTCGGTAGCATTTCCTCTAATATTCAAATCACCATCAACAGCCTTTCACACAGAAGCTGCTGGCTGCATCTGCTGCTTTGTCTCTCTTCTGTACGACACATGTAGCATTGATCCACAGTCTCATTAATGCTACGCTAACAACGCCGCCAGTCTATTGTGATGACGCGCCTCTACTCATGCTGCAGGAACGTACACGTTCCTCGGGCTCGTGAATGAGAAGCATTTCTTGCCACAGCAGCACAAGTTGCACAAATGAGTTGGTGAACCATCTGCTTGGAAGAAAATAGAACTTAGCTTCCCAAGTCATGTTTATGTCATTATAAAGCTGTCAAAGGACAACCTTATAAATCCAGTTCTAGTGATTTTTAAAAAATATTTTTGGCGTGTGGTCCAATGAGACTAGCTGTGAATTATGCATCGGCAAGCAGACACAGAACAATATTTCTCCCCAATGGAGGCGTCAGGAAATATGACGGAAACGATGCAACCTGTCTGGTTATATATTTATTTTAGACCTGACACTATATCCTCTTGATGGTCACCACATAGAACTACCTCCTGCTTTTATTAGACACCAGATATCGATACCGACTCTGGTATCTGTGACAATTGGGCCGAACTATTTAATTCAATTCCATGTTTATATATAAAAATATACACCCCCCACACTGATTTCTGGCTTTTGTTTCACTGGATACTGTAAACGGAACCAGTTTTCTTTAAATGAGGATGATGTCACGAGTCCAGAACTATTGAAGCAGAGTCGAACCCAAAGTCTAAGGTGCAAACTTTCTTTCAGGAGGCGCCATGCAGGGATTTTACACGCCGGCGGGACAATCTGTCAGCGGTCGTCGTGGCGTGAAGGTTGAAGCAGACTCGGAGCGGCGTTGGTTTGATTGGACTGTACCGACGGAAAGATTGATAGAGGACAAGAGGGAGGACGGCCGGAGCCGGGTGGACTCACCTGATCGATTGTTGGGCGAGGTCCGTACGGGCGAGATGGACGGAGTGCGAGAGGAAGAATAACGGTCGCTGTCGGTCTCGCTCTATCGTGGAGGAGGAGCCGACGAAATGGTACTGGGAGTAGCCGTCCTGAAGAAGGGAAGAAAAGGGGAAGATGGAAAGAGGAGCGTGAGGAATAATGCATCTCCGTGACTTGTAAGTGTATCAGCGTTACTCAGACTTCACCTTCTTGTAGAGGCTGCGGAGGTCTCTGTACTGCCACATGCTGTTCAGGACTTGAGACGCCGCTTTCACCACTTTGGGACTATGTCTGGGAATTCAGCAGAGAGGGAAGAAAAAAACAGTATAAAGCTCGACAGTCCCGTTTGAGACATGAAGCAATAAAGCATCGCTGCTGTCTACGAAGAAGAGAGAATACAAAATATGGCACTTTAATTGTTCTGAGGCCAAATTGCATAATAATGACTTGTTTGATTGATTGATTGGCTAATATTTCATTCTGCATCCTCCGGTGTTTGACTCGGCTGACTAATGGCTGTGAGTTTAATTGGCTCATATGGCCTTATCATCGCCGAGCAAATGAAACTTTATTTCTTCCAGTCATTTGAGTAAATGTCATTGTTTTGGATTCTGCGATCGCATATCCTGTCCTCGCGGTGATGAACACCGGGGAACATTATTGGAAGAGCAACAACATTTTATTAATTTTATTTGGAGAAAATCAATGCAACTTTTGGACGTAAAAAGAAAGTCATCTAAACTTGCCATCTGCTACACTTTGCCGCAAAAGGCAAAACACGCTCATATTTGGTCAGAATTCCGTTAAGACTCAAATCTGACTTTTGGATATTAATTCATAAAGAAATGTCCTCCTTTTATCTGTGCCATTAATTACGTCACACAATTAAAACGTGCCAGACCATCCATTAAAACGTGGACCATCCATAATATATACCAACATGTGTTTTTTGTAATAAATACATACTCTAAGCTAATTGGTTTTCAATGTAATTGGTGCCCCTAGTAGTGTTGCTGCATATGTGTGTAGGGCTTTTATTGTGAAAGGTAAGAAGTGGTAAAAGCTGCCACTGTCAATGTGGAGGAAATTAGCATATTATCCCAAATGAATAAATAAATACAAAGCTTTGCTCTCATTAAATACATCATATTCATGGATTTAAATTAATATATGGGGTATAATAACTCTCACTTTACATTCAGACAACTACAACAAGTGACGTTTGTTGATGATTTAGGTCAGGAAACAAATATCTCCTCCTGACAGAACAGCAGGCTGCCTGATGAGCATTAATATGTCTGCATCTCAAAATCAACATTTGAAAATATGGAGACAATTAAATGCAGATTATCTGCGGTCTAGCTGGAGACGCGTCTCCTCTCTTCGTGACTTGTATGCCGATGTCTGAACGTTTCATAACAACAGGAAAATCATGCTTCGAAAACATTCAATCGCAGGGCTTTAAAGTTTCCAATTCCCGATCAATTCTGGAGGAATTAGCCGACGGCAAAGTGGTGTTTTGTTTTGGAATAGTAACTCCCACACTGAGATAGAAGCTGTTTTGTCTATGAAACCTCCGACACATCTTCTTCCCATTCGGCTTACTTGTCGCCTTTGCTGCGGGCGACGCCGATGAGCTTCTCGATGCCGCCGGCGTCCCTCAGGGCCTTGGTGTTCTCCATGTTCTTGGTGATGACCTCGTGCAAAGCACAGCAGATGGCCGTGACGGTGTCGTCCGACATGGTCTTCCCCGCCAGGGTGCTGCTGTTGGTGCTTCCTCCACCGCTGCCGCCAGTGTTGTTGTTGTTGCTGCCTCCGGGCAAACGGTGCACCAGGTCCCTCATGGCGTATTTACCTGTGGGTAAGAGTGACAGGGTTGGTTAAAGGGTTTCGAGGTGCAAAGGAGAAGATAAGGTGGATGTGTGAATGAAACAAAAAAGCGTTGTGTTGTTGGGACTTCTCTTACTGTAGCATTGCTGGCTTATCTCCGTTAACCCCGGTCCCTTCACCTTCTGTCCACCCTCCCTTTTCTTAGCTGAAAACCCATTAAGCTAAAGCTAAAATGGAAAATACATCCTCGCTGTGTTGCTGTCAAGACAAAGATGATGACTGGACCACGTGATCGAACGCCAACTGACCACTTTTCCCATGACAGCTCAGTACTGCTGTCAGGCAATCTTGTCCACTCTGCCCTCTGCCTGATTGGGTCGTCACCCTGGGGGGCGTCAAGACCACTGACAGTTCACATCTACAATATATGTGTTTTGCTACTGATGCATGAAGCATGTATATATATATATATATATATATATATATATATATATATATATATATATCCTTTAGAGCACTCTTACCTAAAGCGGCATCGTAGCGATTAGCATTACCACATAAGCTAATTGAAGGGTCCGCCACGAACGGTAATTTAAAATGCGGTGCTTTTTATGGCCTCTAACTGTAGCATGAAAGCACGGTGGGATTAGCAAGCAAACTATCTTACTAGCCAGCCCCTAAATGAGTAAAATGTAACTCCTCAACGCTTCATCCGCACACTTGATTCAGACGAGGAAAGCACATTGCTGTCACCAGATAATCAATAATCATAATAGAATAAAGTCGAAAGACAACAGAGCAAATACTTGTGTCATGCTGAGATTTTAATGCTACACTGGTTGCAGAGAAAGTGGCAGCGTTAGACGTTTCTTATCCCTCCTCCCAGCCCTGCACATGTTCATCCGTTTTCACATTCTAGAGGCATTTTTTTATTTATTTTCAGACGAGAGGAACTTTTACTACTCTGGGGTTTAGTGACTCTTTAATGACTTTTTCAGCTTTAGCAATAAAAAAATAATATTCTCTCCAAATAATCTGTTTATAGCAGCTTATTACAGCAAGTAATCAAACACGATTGAACCATGTAAACAGCCTAATTTAACTATAGCCACTATTATGCTTGCGGCATTCGCAGTATTTCCATTTTTAGAAACACTCAAAAACTGAAAGTGAAGTGCTTTCATCAAGTTTGCTGCAGTAAAACAAAAGTTGGCGGTGTTGAATTCTACAGCTGAAAGCTCTGAGGATGCAACGACACAATATACTGTGTCTCTAATGTCATTTCTCCATGTATGACAACACGGACGCCCCGTGGCAGCGGGTTACAAGGTTGACGTTACAACCCGCATACACTGTACACGTGAATGGCTGCATTCACACAGGCAGACAGCTTATCGCTCTGCCTCCAGCATCAGACAGCGAGAGGGAAGGAGGCATGTGCTTGTTGCTATGGGGACCAGCAGAAAAAGCAGTTGATTACAGAAATCGCTTGATCTCGAAAGGAAAAATCAAGCATCAAAGATCAGTCAGCTTGAAGGAAGCTATCTTTTACATCAGCAGAAATACAGACAAATATCCTCAAAACACGTCTTTTTTTTAAATGTTTTATTAAAAGCTCGTCGACAAGCCAGTCAGTCATTCCTAAAGGCGATAACCCTCTACACAACCCTCTAAACATTTTCACAGCTCCTTTCGACGTCTACTCAAACACCTATCATATCCACTATTAAAGCGAATGAGTCACGATAACTGCACTTGTTTTCAGTGCCATCATCTTCAATCGAGGTAAAATTAAGCACACTACTCCACAATCATGTGTCCCGTTGTGCAACTTCACTCCTTGTATGTATGTCTGCTGCTGTCCGTGATTGAGGGACTCACCAATGAGCTCCTTGTTCCTGATGTCCAGAGCCATGTTCCTCAGCGCCGTGGCCACGGCACAGACCACCCGGTCGTTGTCTATCCTCAGCAGCTCCACCAGGATGGGGAGGCCCTTCTCCTTACGCACCGCGGCCCGGATATACACCGACCACTGGGCAGACCATCACAGAGATTACATAGTTTTAATCTAAAGCAGTCTTCAAACAATCCCCCGTGTAACTTATCGGAAATATATAGATGGGATAATTTTCTCATTAGGATATGCTTTAATTCTGACATTAAAGATACAAAGACATAAATGTCTAGGTATGGTAAGGTTTGGTCCCCAAAACAGAGACTGTATATAAAGTCACAGTGACATTGGTTTGTGGACTGCTGTTTTGAGCCGTCGCCATCTTGGTTTTTTTTTGCAACCAGAAGTGACCAACTGGAACTACAGTTAATTGTCCAGAACCGAAAACGCTCACCTGTCAATCACCAGGTAGCCCCGCCCTAAAGCATGCTATGCTATTTGACTGCTAAATGGACCATCATTTACTAAACGAACATCATGCTGGATTGAAGAAGACTTGAAACTAGAGATCGAGACCATAAACTCATGTCATTTTATCATTGACTTCCATGCAATCAGACCCCCTGCTGCCCCCTGCTGGTCATTGGAAATAATGTAGGTTTAAGTCACTTCAATTTTGGCTTCACTTTTCAGAACTGGAGGTTGCCTCTTGAGGTTGTTATTTTGTGCCGAGAATTCTCGTTTTCAGAACACTTCCGCCGGCGCCTGAAAATGTAATCCACCTCGAGCAGATGCCCTTTAGTGCGCCAGTGATAGGGACGCAGCCCTTACCTTCCAGCTGCCAGCAGCTAGGTTCTGCAGAGCCCCAGCTGCTCCCTCCAGGGTGTCTGGGTTGGAGCACTCAGACAGCAGTGTGAGGTAGGGCTTGACGATGGTGGGGTGCCACAACATCTGGATGCCTTTCGGGGGCTCCGCCAAGTCTGGAAACGGGCCCACGCCGTCCCACTGCGGGAGATGAGACATAATTCAGAATAGATAAGCATTTTGAATTCTGTGTGAGGCCGACAGTGACAGTGGTCGGGTGCCAACACGGCCCCCTCAGGCAGCAAGGAGAGAGAGAGATTTACTATTCACAAGCAGCCTATAAACATGGCATTCATTTATTTGTGCATTTTTGTCTCCTCTGTAATTGAAATCTGACATTTCCTCCTGCACCCATGATGCATTATGAAAAGATGCACACGCGTATTGTATATCAACAATAAATGTGAGTGGCTCTTGAATACAGGAGGTTTTCAGTGGAACTGCATTAGTTGCCGCCCTGTACGATGCTGGATTTGTTGCTCTCTTGCATCCAGTTTATTTTTGGAAACACAGAGAGCAGTGCCTCTCTAGCGAGCTACAACTTGTAAATCTACTGCTGACAGTTGTCATTTCATTTCAGTTGGAAAGAATCTCTGCTGCTGGCTGTAAATTAAAAGCCTGCTTTTGTCTTTCACTGCCTGGAATCAAAGACCCAAACACCAAGAATAACGTTATTATGATTACATATGGAGCTGAGAATAAAAAGGTGGAGCAACAGGTAACTAAACGTCCTTTCCATTGCTGCGTTTTTGTTTTCATCCAGCGAATGGCAGCAATGCACTTCCTGTATCTCGTCTGCCCAATTTCGTAAGAAGAATTCAAAACAACACATTTCTTGGCGCGTTCAAGGCGAAGCAAATGGCCCAAGATGTTTCACGGCACTCGTAATATACTGCAGGCTTTTATCTGGATGGGCGTTTCGCAATTTTCAGGCTTCTTTCAGGCAATTTGAGAAGCAACTGCAGGAACAAAAGAAGAGGCTCTGATGACGTCCATGACAGAATGCCTCGGCAAGTGATCGGACCACAGTGCGACTGGGTGGCCGTTCTACACTTCTATTTTGGTTGTGATCCCGTCATTTTAAAACCAAATACATGTTTCTGTCTGTGCACTGTAAAGGTCTATGGAGAGCTGCCGGAACCTGGACCTCCTCGTATGCTTCAACGTGGTCCGGACGTTTGATTCCTGACCTGATTAGTAGGTGTACAGTATATACTTATAAAACGGGGATGTTCCGCATGCTTCCTATGTGTGATCAATATGTAATATGAAGCCACACATTTGTTTTGTGTAGAAAATATTCTCCTTCCGTCCGCAGTGATGTCATATCACACATCCGATACCTCACTCTGCCAACAAACAAAAAAATACTGTTGTCTTCCTTTGCTTCCATTTTTGCCTTAACCTTATTATTCCACTTCCTTTTCCCCCTCTCATCCCTTTCTTTCTTCACCCTCCCTTTATATCTCCTCCCTACCGACGTATCCTTTCCTCACTCTCTCCTCTAATTACCCCACAGTTGATAGAGTTTTGCCCTCTCCAACAAGCTCCCCGACCGCTACTTCATGGTAATCACCCACAGCTGCACTGGAGTGGAGACAGACAGATAGAGGGAAGGGAGGAGGGTTATTATCATTATGGAGAGGTTATGATTTCTCCCTTTACAATCTGATCCCACGGTTGGTTTTAAGATCCCTCATCTCCCTGGTTCTGCCTGGATACACAAAAAGGGTTCGCTTGGCAAATGGAAGTTTAAGACTTAGCTCGTCACTAATTAAAAAAAAAACTCCTTTCTTTGACTTTTCCAGAAAATGAAAGGCGGGCAAAAAACATGCAGGGCTAATGAGCAATTCAACCTCCCAGATCCACCGGAAGTGTTGGGTTTTTAATCCCCCACAGCTTCACTAGAGGTTGTAAGACGTCTTGCACTCTTCACACCAGAATGTGATGCTGATTGCTTATTAGCATGACAAGAGGTTAGAGCCTCCTTAAAAGGCAGCCGTTTGGTTTCTGCCAACTCTACAACTAAAAAGGCCGCTATTTTGTTTTTAAACTGGAGGATGAAACACTTCCTGTTGGCGGCAAAATGGATGGACCCGAGCATCGGCTCGGTGTCAATCTGTGGGTAAAGCTCCAATCTGCTGTGTGGAACCTCGTAGTTGACAGTACAACTCATCCAGGAAAACAGAAACAGAACATTAGATTAAGATGCACGTCATCAGGCTCTCCTACATGCAGCAGTGAGTCACTTTGTTCTGGAGACGTGGCCCTAAATAATCCAGGTGGTGGGTGAAGATCAGTATGTTGGCAGAGAGAACTCTGGCTCAAACATCACAAATATCAAAGAAAGCTGCGGTGCATTCATACATACTCATTTGAGACTCGGGATAGTGTGAAGCAAGAATGAACTGAGCTCATGTTGCTGGACTACAAACAGCACAAACAGTGAATCCTCCATTTGGAAAAGAAAAGATTTGCTCAGTGATTTTCTTTGTTTTCTTAAAGAATTCAAAGTAAACGTGCCGAGTCATTGATCCACAAATCCAAAAATGACGTTGTCAAAGTATTCCTTTAATAAACAGATAGGGCTGATGCTAGCGGACAACACGAGCCAACCGGACACTGAGCCTCCTTTTGTACCAGCAAGTAGAGAGGAGCAGCATTCAGCTAAGACCGAGTCCATTAGCTTGTCTGGGTATTTATCAGAGGACTGCTTAGAGGCATGAACCACTACATTATTATTATCCACCATAATAATCCACCGTATCATTAACTGCACAGAGCTGCAGTACACTGTGAACCCAACTGTCTGGAGCTGAGGCTGCAAAACGTTTTTATCTCACACCAGCGATAAGCGTTTGACCGGATCGAGAGAAAGAAAAAAAAAAAGGAAAAAGGAAACCAACTGTCTGTTGTTGTTTCCCCACCTGGTCGTGTCCCTTCTTTTTCTTCTTCTTCTTGCCCCAGCATCCGGAGCTCTCCGCGTCCTTGCCGCCGGTGTCACATAACAGGCCGTCCAGCTCCTCCGACCCCCCCTGCTGGCTGTGAGACGTCTCCGCGGCCAAGCGGTACGACAGGTTCCTCAGGATGCACACACAGTTCTCTACGGTCTAGTGGGGGAGGAGGAGGAGGAGGAGACAGGGAGGGAGGGTGAGAAAGAAGTGGGGGAGAAAGTGATAGACGTGAAGGAGTGACAGATGAAATCATACGAGATAAATATTCATACACTTGTGTGAATAGACTGCGCAGTGCTGCCTGTATAACACACTCACTACACACACACACACACACACACACACACACACACACACACACACACACACACACACACACACACACACACACACACTAATCCCGTTGTTGTGAGTGGCTGTGCAGCCAACAGTCACAGACTTTGATCTCGTGAAGGATTTCTGAGGATTAAAAACTTCACATTTCCTTGTGAAGAGCCTCCACACACACACACACACACACACACACACACAACTAGACACTGTTTACACATTAAAGGGATAGTTTGGGTGTTTTGAAGTGAGGTTACATGGAGGTTCCCACCATAGTCAGTGTACTGCCTACAGTAATGGCGGTCTGCACGCTCACCGTTTGGAGGAACAGGCAGAGGTCAGAGGTCAGAGGTGCAGCAATACACCACTGTGGAGGGGCGCAGCAGCAGCCAAATGTGTTTTGGGCAAATAAAAGAGAGGTTACAGGCTACACACTCTTTATCTGGCTGTCAGACCTCTCTGATGGGGAACTCAACTGACCTAAAAGTGAAACTTATCTACACTCTTCAAAGCTAAAAGACAAGATTCACTCACAGTTCAGTTCCTCGTTGGAAAATACTCTGAATGTAGATGTTTAGGTGCCTACAGTAAGCCCAGCCTTGCTGGTTCTCCTAACTGGGGGCATGCTGATCACCATCAAGTAGGCAACACTTCAACCTCACTTAAGAATCTCCGAACTATCCCTTTAAACGCACATCCATGCATGCGTGCACATGCACACAAAAAGATACACATGGTTGCTCACAAGCTCACATAAAAGCACAATAACACACACACACACACACACACACTCTCTCACTAGTGATGTTTCTGCGTCGCTGGCCATCTGGGTTGGGTGATATATGGTCACTGTAAAAAATGACAAGGTCTGCCAGCTCGGCTTTTTATTACTGTATGTTTGAAATGTTCTGATAGTTGTTTCAAGATATGATTCATCGTTTGCTGGCGTTATCTTTAAACACATTTTTAGTGATATGTATCTGTCAGCAGAGGTGGGAAGATTCATATCTGCCAACGTAGGAAGAAAACATTCCCATTAATACCCATAAGGTCGTTTTTTTAAATGTATTTTTTTACAGTGTGTACTTTGTGGTCTGCAAGCCTTGGACATTAACACACAAACCACAGGCAAACGTATACAGATTAATATACAGTGTGTGCATAAACTGCAAAAACACAGATAAAACACATTTGCATACAACTCGTGTAAATGCCTGTTCATTCTAAATATATTATACTAATCATTATGAAAAGCGTGTTTACTTGGCAAAACAAGCATTTACATTCTTAGACAGCGAGACACACACACACACACACACACACACACACACACACACGCAGACAAGCAAATACGCAGAGCCTTTCAGCAACATACCCTTTTTATTTTTTATCACTGTGTGTGTGTGTTTTTTTTGCTAGAGGCTGTGAGAGGTTGTTTGTGTGTGTGTTTGTGTTGTGTGTGTGTGTGTGAGAGAGAGAGAGAGAGAGAGAGAGAGAGAGAGAGAGAGAGAGAGAGAGAGAGAGAGAGAGAGAGAGAGAGGTACCTTGCTGTCAATCTCACTGCTCCCCAGAGCGGTCTGGATGACGTAGAGCAGAGCGTCTGTCAGGCCTTCACACTCCCTCATCCTCCTCCGGGCCTCCTCTCCTGCAGAGCTCACATTCCTGTTACACACACACACACACACACACACACACACACACACGGACAAAAAAAAGGTAATTAACTGGCAGCCATTGACAAGCAACTCACTGTAAAAAAACAAAAACACAGTAATTAACTGGCAGCTATTGACAAGTAATTTACTGTTTTTTACAGTAAATGACTTGTCAATGGCTGCCAATTAATTAGCGGGATTTTCACAGTACATTTCTTACAGTGTATCTGCAGCATCATACGCACAACTGGAACCACTTGTGTTGGTGTGTTTAGCACTTTAACACTACAAAATACCATGCCTGCAAATGGATGTTGCTCCATGTCTCTCAACAACTATGTGTGTGTGTGTGTGTGTGTGTGTGTGTGTGTGTGTGACAGAAACAGATAAAACGCCAACATCAAATCACTTGAACGGTTCTTTTAATCCACGTTATGTACTTCCTTTCTTTCATATATTCCCCTTTAGTCTGGATACCACCTGTTAGTGGATTCCATTCAATTAACCTCAGTCAATTTGGCAGCATTGATCCCTCTGAAGCATTCCCTCGCAACGCAACAAGGCTGCAGATTATCTCTAATTATGATCTTTTAGTGTGAAGAATCCAAATAATGAGAGAGAGAGAGAAAAAGAATCACAATGCTGAGAAAAGAGGGAGCTTTCAAACGGAACAGAATTTGATTAATCCACGGTGTGTTTGCTGCCGCTGCTGCTGCGAGAAAAACAACAGGGAGAGACGCTTTCTTTGCCTCTCGTTCTGTCATCGAGGGCAGGTCTCTGCAGGAGCGTTTGAATCGTGTTCGGGCTAGATTGAATCCTGGGAAATGTATTTCTCTTATTAAACATAACCAGTTCATTTAATGATACTTTTTTCAATCTTAAAACCAATGCAAGTGTTGGCAGAGCACCTCTTGTCCTCAGCTCTAGCATGCTAGCCCGGTTAGCCGGGTTAATAAAGCTCACCGGATCGCCTGTCGGACTATCTGACGACACTGTTAACCTGAAGTCGGGTTCATCTGAGGATACAAACATCTAATTTATGAATAATGACGTAAAAACAGAAACATCATCATCATCATTTTTTCTTCTCACTTTGTTTTATGATGTGAAGCACTTTGAGTCTGCCTTGTGTATGAAATGTGCTATACAAATAAAGTTGCCTTGCCTTGCCTTGCCTAAATCAAACAACATATGCATCATCATCGGTCATTGTTTACGGTCCGATGACCAACTTGAGATGCAAGAACAGAGTCGAGAAACATAACGAGCAGATTGTTGCACTGCATATGAATGAAGACCCATGAATAAACTGTAACCAGATGGTCTGGTATGATGTCTTGACCCGTCGCCTTCGGATTCTGCATCCATATGCAGATGTCTGGAGATTTACGCTCTGCTCTGTCGGAGCGAGTTTAGACTGACAGCTATCACTTTCCTTTAGCACGCCAGCTAACGGATAGAGCTGCAAGAGAAAGGAGAGTAAACCGGGTCTCGAGCAGAGATTTGGAGGCAGCCGTCGCAGGACGAGCTCCTGTAAGTACACGACGGGTAAGTACCGGCGTAGCTGCATGGACACTTGGGAGGAGTTAAGATTAACAGAGGGATGCATTCACATCCTTTACGTCTTGGGCTGTGTGTTTATTAAGTATTAGTAAATATCAAAGCTGCTCTATTAGTTTCAGTAGATTTTGTGTCGCATCTGCAAATGCTTATTCAGCTTCCAAGCAGCTCGAGCTTTAGTGGTTCCTGCTACACACACATGCATGCACACACACACACACACACACACACACACACGCAGGAGTGAGAAAATATGTGTGCATGAAAGGGAGAGACGGAAGAAGAAAGGGATAAAAGGAGGGACAATGTGATGAAGAGAGAAGAGACGTGTAGTAAAACGAGACGGAGCCGAGAAAATGAGCCAGGAGGATAATGGGAGATGGAGAGAGAGAGACAGAGACAGAGACAGAGACAGAGAGAGAGAGAGAGAGAGAGAGAGAGAGAGCAGGTGGCCGGCCGATACACCAAACCCACCATGAAATATTCAATCTTTAATCAGACTCCCAGCATTCCCTAACGAGGCGTGAGAAAGATGAATTAGCCCTTCGAGTTTAGGGAGCTGATCCACACAAAGCTATCTGCTGCAACACACACACACACACACACACACACCACCTGAATCAAGAATACAAACAGCAACAGATGTGTGCATTTTCACACACGTACGGTATGAGAAGCTTCGGTAAGCGGCCAATATGTGTCGTCTATTTTTCACCGAGGTGAGGAGACATATTGCGGTTGGGATTAATGGACCACACGTGCAGTAAGACAGGCAGGTGGGCAGGCAGACAGACAGACAGACACACAGATGTAGTCATGGCAGCAATCCCATCCTCACTCAACTTGTGCTGCACTTTTGCATTATCACCACAAGATAAACAAAAGCTAAAGAGAATCTCTAGCCCAGTTTTAGTTCACGTCTGCGTCAGGAAAAAAAAAGGCAAACAAACGTTTGTCAACCGATGTTTTATCATTATTTTGTCTACACGATGTGTTTTTTTCCCTCTCTTGATGCTGAAAAGTTTGACGGAGGAGCACATGAAAAAAAATTAATGAGCTCGGAAATTTCATCATCTTCAAAAAGCATCTCATCGATACAAATGTTCTATCAGATCAGAGAGCTCCCCTTCCCATGTCACATGCAGGCTCATTAGAAACTGGATCTCCACCCACAGCAAAGGTAGTTTGTTTGTTTTTATTCGCAAGCCAATCAGAGCACACTGGTCTTAAAGTGACAGGCGCTAAAACGGAGGGTGAACACAGGGGTATTTAAGGTGCTTTTTGAACATTTAAACATCCCAAAATACAAGTATGAACCTCTGAATCCTACATTGTAAAGTCACGGTTTATCTATTAAAAAAACCCAGCAGGAGCAGGGAACCAACACATCAAAGAATATGTGTAACGGTCTTACTACTTCCAGACTGCACCGACGCTGAGCACCGCGGCTCGATCTTGAAGTGAAAAGCCACAGCAGCTCTGAAGCGAAGCGGTGAGTCATCAGACGTGCTGCTAAGTCTGTCGGTTCTCTGTGTTAATTATAACGGGACCGCTGTGCACCGAGAGACTCGTTTCTCCGTTTGAATGAGATTGCAAAAGCAAAATGTCATTACTCTGCGGAAATATTCACAGCGATCAATAGGCAATAACGTGGCGACACTGACCGGAGGCAGCCCGTGGCGTTGCGGAGGACCTGGGAGGAGTGGAGGTGCAGCTTGCGGTCCTCCTGTGTGTGCGGGGAGGTGTCCCAGCCCGAGTGGGGGATGATGACGGCGTTGGTCAGCACGGCGAGGGCGTCCTGGATAATCGGCATCTTCAGGGCGTCACACGACGACAGGTTCCACAAAACACCTGAGGAGGACGGCAGGGAGACGTTAAAGATGATGATTTCACAACATAAACTTCAAGGGCCCCATGGTGCAGTTAATTGAGAGTGTAAAGTAAAAAAATATATAAAAATAAAATAAAAATAAATAAATAAAGTGAAGAACTGAGCCGTAAATCTCTTAATCCTCACCTGAATTCAACATACAGTGACCAGCCAAGCAAGCAAATGTTTTGTCCTGCCTACCAATTACTGTTACCACTGCATAGACAAACGCTTTCTACCACGTATGCACACACACACACACACACAACCATCACATTTAGCTGCAAAACGCTTCTAAAAGTTGTAATAACTGCGGATCTATGCAACACAGATGTGTAATTTCTGTCATATGGATTGACTATGATGTCATTTTTGCACGTCCCGAGTCAGAAGATTGTTATTTATTTGCTTAAATATAGGTTAAATATCTCTCTGGGGACAAATGTGTGATTCGGGGCTGTGTATTTAATTGAATCACAGTCGTTGACCTCACTCTTGCCCCACCTAATCCATGTGCCACCTCCAGTCACACCTGCACTCATCCACCGTCCTCCTTCCTGGAGGTAATTGGCGCCGTAGAAACAGCCTCTCCTTGGATGTGTGTGTCCGTGTGTTTGGAATACGTCCTCGCCTCTAAGTGCCGTGTTGCTTCACCCTCGGCTGAACAGCGACTGTGTAATTACAGCTCCTGTTCTCTGTCTTTCTGGGTGTTTGGATGAATTTGTTCTCGCGTGTGTACACTTGTTTGTATCCCCCGACGAATCAGTCTCAACATGCGGTGTTGTTGAGGCGTTGGAGTTTGTGGTCTAAGGGAGAGTCTAAATGACCAGCTCCTGGCTTCATGGCGGTAATCGGCCGGGCCCGTCACGTCTCCGTCTCGTCTGATCGGCTGCTCAAGGAGGGCAAAGAAGGCGTGGCGGGTTTTTGATTTGACCTTCATATTCAATGAGATGCGTAATAATCCGAGCTGACCTTGATTTTTACATCTTGGAGTCAGTGAATGCGTCATTTCACTCCACGTCTTTAGCTTGTGTCGTTAGCTTCCTGTGGCTAATCCGCAGAACACGCTGCCAACTGTGTTTAGTTTTTGAGTTTTTTTCAAATTTATTGTTTGAAATTTTTTTTAATAAAAATAGATGAAGGTTGCACTGAAAAGTCTGATTAAAGGTACAGTTACCCCCCAAAAAAGTCAAGTTTCCATTTCATCTTTTGATGACAAAGAGGGTCAACATGTTGCGTATTCATTTTACAGTAACTGAATTCATGAAAAATGTCTTTGAAACAACGTCTTGGGTAATAACCATGTTTTATTCCCCGGTCTATACCAATATAGAATGTGTTCCAAACAAATACAGAAACAGGTTTGCTAATTGAGCCCCTCTGGATTAATTCCCTTATAAATGTATTATTAGACTTTTATATTCCCTATTCATAATTCTGCTGGAGCACTTTGATGAATATCATCTCTGGTTGCAGCTGACAGAAAAGCATCAAAGACAACAGTGTTTAAAAATTCATTGTAAGACAGATCTAATATGCAATTATTGAAAACCATTTGCGTTATAAACATATATCCTGGTTATTCCGAATGTAGCATTTGCGAGGTGCTAAATGATGCTTACATATCATCGACCCAGCATGAGTTCTGCAGGAAGATTTTCTATATTATGATTACATCTTAATGGAAAGTAAAGCTGGAGTTGGATTTGTTCGGTACCTTCTGACCCACTTCCTTCTAAAAGTGAAACATTTAATCAAGCGAGAGGAGACTTCCTTTTCCAGATAAAATCAAATGAGGTAATTTCCTCGTTTTGTTGGGTTTAATCCCAGACAGAGTTCTCGAGGCACTGGACGCTACATGACTCACTATCGCCTCCCGAGGTTACAAGTTGTATTACAAGACAATGACAGGCCGGAGCTAGCTGGTTAGCATGCTCACCAGCTATGACTGCAACCAAACACTTAATAATATTCTAACCTAGTGACCCAGTGACCACCAGAGAATCACCCAACACAAATCCTCATAACGAGGAATTATGCATCAGGATCAATTAAAAGCACTGTGGGTTTTTTTTACGAAGCAATAACCCCGATATCACATACGGCGACATGATGTCATGCTGCAGCTGCAAGAAAGGGATGATTTCAAATAACATATTAATGATATCGTGAGTAAAGTCAGCTGTTTGCCAGAGTCTCCGCTCGCTGTGCAGAGAATGACATCATCTCCCTGAGGTGGAAGGCAGCAGGATCTTATCTTTGATCTGAATGCAAACGCACAAACCGCCTCACACACACGCACACACACGCACACGCACGTACCAAGTGTGTATGACAGATGAAGGAGGTTAATTGCCTCAGCCTTACATCATGAGTGGCAGCAGGAGGTTATGAATGCACGGTTACATGGAGGGAGGGGAAATGAAATGAAGCCGTAGCCCATCTCTCATGTGCGGCGGATCCTCACAATTTTCTCTTCGGCAACATCGTGCTCGCCTCATTATTCGTCTCTTGAGCTGCATTTCTTTTTCTTTGTGTCCCTATTCCCCTAACGCATGCCCTGTCCTTGTGGGCAATATTCTATGTATGAGACCTTTTTGAGAGATGCCCCCCCCACCCCCACCTCTCCACACATCGGTACGTCCAGGCTGAAGGTTGAAAAATAAATGTAGTCACCGGAGGGTATCACCGAACATATGTGAGTGAGGCTGGGATTATGGGTTATATAAATAAATCAAATACATTACTTAAATTATTATTACTTTACTTAAAAGCTGTAAATGTGAAGGTTGAGGCTGTTGCTTGGTCTCTGAATGAAACTCCTAAATATGAAGCCGTCCATCCAGCCATTTCTGTGTGTTGTGTGTGTGTGTGTGTGTGTGTGTGTGTGTGATGACTGTAAATACTGCCATGACTGACTTGAAAAATAGAGCCTGATTTAAGAAAAATACAAGAGACAATTAATCCTACACTAAATATGCTTAAAAGAATGCATTTATCCTTTCATTATGCAGGGAGTCCTTATGATTTATCATAATCTTATTGAAGATTATTTGATTATTTTCTGTGACACAATTAAAAAATGAGAAAAAGAGAGTGTTTTAGTGCCGGTTTAAGTGTTTTAAGCATATGTTTGATGATTGTTTTGTCCATGTTATTACACAGCTTTGTTGAATATCGACCACTGAATCCTTAAAACCTATATTTTCTGTCCAACGATGATCTCTTGAGTAAGCGGCGGCGTGATAAGCATAATGTCGTGGACCCGCTCGTCCCGAAAGGTATTCAATTTTGGCGATAATGAGCGGCTCCCTTTCTGTGGAAGCACCTTCGGGACTTGCTTGTATGCACGTTGCGTACGCAGCTATCTCTATCAAGAACCCACACTGATGGTTTGACCTTGAAGGCAGCACGGTGCCTTTGTCACGAGAGAGAGAGACGACCGCTGTGTAAACGGCATGCCGTTAGAACGGGCCTGTCGAAGGCAAGCATTCAGTATTCTTATTGTACGATATGGAGTTATAACATCAGATTACAAGCAGTCAATGCAACAAATACAAAGGCTAATTCATTGTAGGAGAAATCCTAATAAACATTCTGATTTTACAGGTGAGCACTGTGCTGGGAAAATAATATTCAATAATATATTATTTTCCTTGTTTACCTGTCGTGCGCTTTATCAATCTAGACTGTTTTGGAGTGTCGTGGCTCATGAGGGGGATGTACAGATGAGGAAGGAACTCAAACGTGTGAATTCAAATGAAGTTTACTGCAGTAAGCCCAACAGAATAATGCTGTTTACTCTGTTTATACAGATCAGACAACAACCCCTCTCACGCTTCCACAATTCCCACACAGCAGTTCAAAACTCGTCACGGCGACCTGTCAAGGCGACCTGTCAAGGGTCAATCACCCTTTCTGTTCTTAAATCCAGATTCTCCTCATCTTTTCTGTTTCTGTTCTCTGGTTACAGTTCAGCAATTCCCCGAGGTTCACATATAACTACATTCAGTACACATTCAAAATACCATATGAGTTGCCGAGTGTGGGAGAGCCGCCGTGGAGATGTCTGCCTTCTCTCCAACATGATGGGAATATATAAACACTTGTGGTGCTCAAAGAATTTAAAAATGTGAAAATAAGACCTTAAAGTCATAAAGGCCGACATTTCAACCCCTGTGTATTTTACTTTTGGTTTTATAAACCTTGTTTTTTTAACAAGCCACGGTCCCTGGAAAGTGGAATTTTAGGAAAAGTACCCCTTGTACCTTTAATTTTTGATAATAAAATGGATACATTGTTAACAGACATTGGTATTAATTACTGTAACGACTTGCCGGTCCTTAAAGTCGTTTGAGAGGATGAGGTCCTGTATGTTTGTGCGACGCGCTGCTGCTGGGTCATAAGCAAACTGAGTCCAGGTAAGTTTCAACCATTCAGTAACTTGAAATCATCACGGCTACTTCAGCGGCCAGATTACACACGCCTGAAGACGGAAAACGTGCACTGGTGGCGAATATGTAATAAAGCAACAAACTGAACAAAATGCGGTCAACAAAAATTGCGGCTACCTACACTCCTCTCTCTCCTCCCCCTAGTGCAGGTGATCCAGTTCCCTATATCACCTACGGCGATCATCCCCAGTATCACCGTGGCAACCAGACCAAGCAAATCAAAAGACAAATAATCCACCAGTGACACAGTACGGCTCCTACAACTACTGTTCAAGTAGGATGTGACGAATGAAAGGTTATTCCTTGTCCATAAAAAACGTCACAATAAACCGTTCTCCCTCTAATCTTATGACGTCCATATATCAGTATAACATTGGTGTAGTCACATATGAATAAAGGGCAACCGATGACCGTCTTATGCAAAAAAAACATGGCACAGTACGGACACAATACACACTAATCAGTAGATGTCATGTACTCTAGAGTCCCAGCACTTATGAGATAACGTCTGAGATGAAAAGCTTAATTTAGTAGCTTTCAATTTTTGCACACATTATTCTCCTCAAACAAAGAAGCCTCCGGCGTAAGCTCTACTTTTCATAATGAGGCAAACATGGATCGCTGTTAATCACGTGGTCCACGCGGGCCAACAGCTGTGTGTTATTGAGCCAAGGCCATAGTCTGGAATCGTGTTTACTCAATGTGGGTCCATTTAATGACATCGTCATTAAAAACAGGGAACAGTGCGGCTGAGCAGTTTACTGTAGATAACATCAAGGTCAACCATAGCGGATTTGGAACGAAGATAACAACAACAACAAAAAGGCTCTTTACCTCGGCTTTTTGGTTTTTAGATTTTTACGGACATTATTTGAGGCCGACTGAAAAATGGGGGGAGGGGAAGAGGTTTGAGATGCAACAAAGGTGTCGAGGCTGGAATCAAACCCGGGACGTTGGCATTATGTGGAATAAACTTCAAAAAACTTTCAAAAACCGCCGCTGGAAAAGTGCATCTCTTTGTGTTCTGCTCTGCTGTTGGATGAGGAGGAGGAGGAGAAGGAGGAGGAGGAGGAGGAGGAGGAGGGAAAGAAGATAAAAAGGAGGTTTTGGGTTCACGACAAAAAAAAAATATAGTAATTAAAAAACACTAATATCAACCTTTTATCTGCATTTAAGGGGGTATGTTCTTACTACATCTACCGGCATCCAAACAGGAAGGAATTGGTTAAGTAGTAATACCCCCTTGCTCAATTTTGATTGGCTGCCAAGTGTGGCATTGACGAGCGGTGATCGTATAAGTAAGTATATTAACTTTTATGCTTGTATATAAAAAGTGACGGGCCAGACCATTCATATAAGAAAACTATGAGACAAATATCTGTCAGTATATAGTTTATGCTTGTACTTTATGTAGCATAGTACAAGCTTGTACTATATGTAGTACAAACACCAAATCTGTTACTTTTGGTGTAATTTATACATTTATTGCTCACTCTTGGGAGACGCTGGATGAGCGTTACGACTGGATCCAGAGCTGCCGTCACAGCGCGAGCCTGACAACTTCCATATCCGCCTCTGAAGGGGCTGAAAGCAATGTGAGCCATCCAGACCTGTCACTTCCGACGCCGCGCCGCTGTGACCGGATGAACACGTTGCATTGTAATGACAAGTGGAACCACAGCTACTGATGACATGGACACTTTTAAAAGGGGAATAAAGAAGTTAAAAGAAAGTGCGGCGCTCTGTGACTCCGGGAGGGAAGACGTCAGGGTGTCGGCATTTCTCTGGAAGTTATTACTCCATGCATTTCAACTATCATTATGTCATACATCATTTCCTAGTTCAAGTCAGGATTGATAATTGAAGATCAAACCTAAGACGCACAAAGATTGGTCTGCTGCAAGTGAGCTACAACAAATTGGCTTTGACAGCCTCCAAAAATACCTGCAAGTACACGACTCGCATGCAAGCGAGCGCAGAAACGCTCTGCTGCTGCATCACATGAGCAGGTTAGAGCTATTATCAGCTCCTTCAAAGCAGCTTCATTCCCTCAAGACGAACATCTTCGCTTTCCGAACAGGCGAGGAAAAAAGGGAGCAATTACTAAAGCCAAAGCAGGGAGAGAGCCCGAAGAACCGAGGGCGTCTACCTTGTTTGCTACGTTTTGATTTGCGCCATCAAACAAACCCTGCATTCGTGTGGGTCGTTGAATCTGTCGCTCGCGAGGCGACCAGCTTGACTTCCCGCTGTGGTACCGACTCAAAGTGAGAGGGAGAGAGAGAGAGAGAGAGAGGGGGGAGGCAGAGAAAGGCAAAGAGGACAGGAAGAGAAGGGGAGACCAATTATGAAAACTCGACCACAGAGGGATAAGAGAGCTAGCAAGAGAAGCTGAGAAACAAGGGGGGAGAGAGTTACTTCCTCTGGGTTTTTAAGAGAGAGAGAGAGAGGGAGAGAGGGGTCTGTCTGTGTCCGGTCGGTCGTTCAGCTGATTAATTTGTGACAGGAGGGATTTCTGTGCTCCGTGCCTTGAATTGCTGCTCTAATTTATATGGTAATCTTCTTGAAGACTCTGGCAGAATACACAAATATCTTTTATTTCCATCTCTGCCGAGCCTAAACCCTTTTTTCCATACTCTCCGGAACACATGTAAACATACAAACACGCGTGTGGGCCGAGGCGAGGAGGACGCATCTCAATAGTATCACCGCCCTGATAAGTCTTCCCGGTATTCTCTTATTACCGCGGGTGACGTTTGAAACGTTTGTCCCTCAGAATCACCCTGAAGTGAAGTGCTGCTGTAAATAATTAGAGTGGATAAAGGCTCAAGGGCAGCCTTTAAAGGCTGTTGGGTTTGGGGAGCGATTGCAAGGACGGGACATAAGTATGGAGGTAACAGCCGAGTTGGACACACTGAGCCCGCAGTCGCATCGTGTGGGATGAAAGATAAAGATTCCCTTGTTTACAGCGGACGATACGGCGCTATCCAATTACGTTAATCGCTTGGACTTTGCCTGACAAGAGGCGTCCATCTTTGTTGGAGTTTGGTGGGTTTTAAGTTGTCATTACGACTTGGATGTCAGAAAACAACCCTATTGCCAGAAAAAAACAAAATGTTATTGGACGATTCTGTGCTTGTGGATGAAGTTTCAATGCCATGTCTCTTTTCTTTTTTCCCCTTTCACTTGTTACTTTCTGCAGGATCTGTGCACAGCAACGATGCTATGGGGAACGATTGTGGTTGTGGCACATAAACGTTGGTGCTGTGATTTCATTGCAATGAAAAGATGAGGAAGGATGCCGAAATAAATCCATAAGAATGGCGATTTGTAAAAAATCTGAAGTCATTCTTTGTTAGATAACTTTTTTTTGTGACCGATCAGAGCTAGGCTATGCTAACACTGTAGGTCCTCCATCAACACTTACAAGTAGATATAAATACGTTAGTGAACGTGTTTGTACCGTAGTTGTATATGATTTATTTAAACCTACAAAAACCAACCTTCCTTGTTTTGATAGTCTACTGATAATAAGGGTCACTTCAGGCAACATCAATTCCCACGTTCTTGTATCAAAACATAAACGGTCATCCATTCTATGAGTTTGTATTCAAAAGGCTAAGAAATGGCGGATATTTGGATGAGATAATGGACGGGGAATTGAGGGGCGGTCTGGAGGACGGCGAGCTTCATAAGAGTGAGATAATCTTTATTGATCTGCGGCTCTGCACTGAAACCCAACGAGTTCGTTAATCCTATGACTTCCACTCAAATTGCCGTCTTCATTGTTTGGATTTTCCTCCGTCCTAATTCCCGACGTGAAAATCAAATTAGTCTGACAAGACGATTCCTCAAGGTCCAACGATGTTTCCTACTGCTGCTTTAAAACTGTATTGTCTGCTTGTAGTGGAGATGAATTGTTCACATGCATTCTCAGGAGAGGCATTTTTACGACTTCCTGTCCGCGGATGACAAGTAGCTCAGCTAGCGAGCTCGCACGTCAACAGATCCATCAACGAACTCCATCAATGGACTCCATCTGCTGGCGAAAAAACTCTCCTGTTTCCACGGTGAACTTTCCGGCTTGAATGTTTAAAGTGATCAGAATGGTAAAGCATTGGTCCAACCTGGTCTGGATGCCATAATATAACTGGCCCTACAGTCAGGCTGTTCCCTCCTGAAGTCAGTACACCTTTATTCCCTAATATCGCCCTAAAACATGCCGATTAAAACTGCTCTGGAAAGCTGAACTAACTAAATTCTTGCTTTCTGACATGTCTTGAGACATCGCGCCCTCGACAGGGCGACAGCTGAGATGTTTTCATGAGCGTGGGTGCTGCTAAGAGAAATCCATTTTTCTCATTTGGCTCCAGGATTGGAAGAAAACCCCCCGAGGATTCTGGATGTAGATCAGTTTGAAAATGGAGTGTTATTCCTCTTTTAGCTCAGTAGTCTCTCCATCCCCTCCTCCAGAGGGAAAAGTCCTTTTTTTTTTTTTTTTTTACCATGGCTGTCCGTGTGCATGCCAATTAGAAAAGGGATTGCCAGGATATAGAAAGTTAAAAAAAATCTATAAAAAAACACCGGTAGAGGCCTGGCTGGCAGTCTTTTTAATCCTTTCTCTTTGCGAGTTTCCAACCAAGACCTCAGTGGGTTTAGAACCTCAAATTAATCAATCTCAAACACGCATTTGTACAACGTGGATGGTATTTGTGTTTACTGACAGACAATGCAAACCGCTGTGGGTACAAGTGTAGTGCAGCCCTTTCCCACCGAATCTTAGTTTGACAAGTCAACAAGTACTTAACGAGTGCAGGGAAGCAGGCAGGTGGTAAACAATTCCCTCCTTTGTGTGTGTGTGTGTGTGTGTGTGTGTGTGAGCACACCTCTTTGTGCTCAAGTGTTGTACAGTATTGTAGTACAGTTTTGTGTGTGAAATAATTATGTGTAAGTGGAATCACTTTTGTACCTGCAAATTTCCTCCATTATATAAGATAAAATGATTCTGATTTTATTCTTGACAGTATGTTGTGATATTAAACCCCATCTTAAAGCGTAATATTCTTTACAATTCCATCCATACAAACCTATCTGAAGCAGCGTCTGTTGTTGTCTTGATAAAGGTCAGGTGTGTAGAAGTCGCAAAGTCGAGAGCCAAACACCTTCATGTCTTAAATTCTCTTTTATGAACTCTTTAAACTAGTCAAACTTTTACCAACTCTGCTTTCTCTATAATTATTATCATACTACATAATTATGCAGTTCTTGCCAGAAAGCCCTCCTAGGAAATAATTAATTTCTAGATGCTGTTTTCAATCCTTTCTACTCGGCCAGGAATTAAATTATTTTGGGGAAAAACCAAATCCTTGTGTTTATGTGATGGTTTAAAGGTTTCTGTAACACTTTCTATAATGGCCATGTCTAAAATGCATTAGATATATACTTGAAACTATACTCGTTTACATAATACTGTATATGCATGTATCATTACAGGCATATAATAGAATGCGTAAAGGTTTCAATCAAATACAAAAGAAAAATAATTAAATATGCTGTGTCGTAAGATGGGCCAGTCCTGGTTATATGGATGTTTTTCATTGAAACTTTTTGCCCTCAGCTTCATTGGCTTGTAAAATGATTTTTTTGCCAAGCAGCTGAACTGTATGCTTTCAGAAAGAACACCAACGCTTTTTTACCTGTGAGCAGCTCTCGGATCTCCACATCGGTGGTCTTGCGGAGCAGTCGCACCAGAGCCGGTATGCCTCCACAATTCTTCAGGGCGATCTTGTTGTCGTCGTTGGCTTTGCCGTACACGAGGTTCCTCAGGGCTCCGCAGGCACTGCGGTGCACGTCGGTCATCCGGTGGTCCAGCAGGTCCACCAGCAGCTGGATGCCACCCTGCCGCCGAATCTGAAGACGCAGGAAGGAGGACGGCTGTCACGAGGTGAACGGCGGGAAAATGCACCTTTTTTTTTCTATCAGAAAAAATAATTTCCCACTATTGCATTTATTGAATGCAATGGTTGGAGAAAATGCTATCATGTAAATATGAACTTTTTCCAACACTTGTAAATAACCAGTGCACAGGGACTACACTGGCACTGATGCAAGATTCATGTAAATGTCTGCAGCCCTGCCTGCTCTCCTCCGTCTAGACAAAGAGCAAATGTAGGGCAGACGGCCTGCTTTCTGTAAAGACAAGAGACAAGTTGGTGAAGGAGATGGCACCGAGGCCAGGCACACTGGGTGTTTTGTGCTCCAGATAACAGGTACATGAGCATGAAGCCTACTGCAGGCCGGTTCACGCTGGATGTCAAACTGGAAAGTGATTACGAGGAAAAGTAACGGTCATGATTGTGTTACGTAAATAAAAGATAACGGAGATCTACTCGACTTGATCTCTGTCTGTCTTTATGAGGACTAGAGATGGGAATTAGCCACCTGGCTATAATATAGCAAGAAGGGTCCTGGATAAAATCCGAATTTGGATTCCCTCAACTCACGTTTCCCCTCGCCGCCACCCTGAACAGGAGAATCTGTCATATTGTTATCATTGCTTCGGAATAATCAAAGCCTCACAACCTCCAACCGCCAAGACAGTTGTCTTCCTATCGCTCTTTTTGTCTGGAAAACCCACAAAACGGATAGACTTAATGACTTAATGACGACAAAGAAAGAACAGAAACCTATTAAAACTATGAATCGATAGCCAAATTATTGTCAGGTGATGTTCTTTCAGTCTCGTCTCGCATTCGTGGCACAGAGACAGGAATATAACGACCGACGGGATAAATCACATCTTTACGGTGCATCCGGTGCTCGGAGACCGAACAGGCAGTAAGCCACATACATATCCCCCCAGCATCCCGTCTATTATTTCACCATTCAGGCATCTCTCTCAAGGGCAAAAAACGATCTGGTCCGTGGGTTGTAGTTTTGGCAGCCACGGCTCTAAACACTCGACTCTCATTCTTCAACACGGTTTCAACATCACTCATCTTTCTCATCTGTCTCTCTCCGTCTTTAATGCCTGTTTTGTTTGCCCTCGAATCCATCGTCTCCATGGGGATTAATGAAGGGGAATGGAGCTGAACCATGCTGACATTGAAGAGACGGTCGGTACAGAGACGCCGAGTGTTCGACGGCTCTAAAAAGGACGGGAGGACGGACCGCGGGAGCGGGGAGTCGGGCTAAGTGTGCGTAATGAGGAGTTAATGCCGTCTATGGTGGGACGGAGATTCCCCTCGATGAAGACCGGATACATCTTTCACTAAAGTTGGCCATATTTACAACCTGGCCTACATGTAAGAAGATGTAGGCCTACGGGACTGAAACGTGAAGCCTTAAACTCGCATTTTCTCTGCTGGGTATCAGGGGGCGACTCTTCTAATTGTAAAAGAGAAAATGACCCTACTTCTAACTTGATTTATTAAATCATTAAACATTGTAAAAAATAATTTATGGTCTCGATCTCTAGTTTTAAATCTTCTTCAATCCAGAATGATGTTCATTTCCTAAATTATGGGGCATTAAGAGACAAACAGACCAAAAAGCAGGTTACCTTGTGATTGACAGGTGGTTGCCCTGGCATTGTCCAGATGGTGACAGCCAAAATGCCCACTTTGAGGCTTCAAAACCGTAGTCCATAAACCAATAGGTGACAATGCGGCCTTGACAACATCAACTTCTTATATACATCTATAGTCTGACAAATGCTAAATTGATGAATGAAGGTTTTTACAATGTATATTTTGGGCATTTTGTATTATCTAAAACATTTGTGTGCATTGCTGGAGTTTAATTGCCAGATTATAAAGACCTAAACGTCTACATGATTGCAGCTGTGTGGTGGCAGAAAGCACAGTGGAAATGTGGGATTATTCCTTTATTGGCCTGTTGCATGGCCATCAAAAATATTTCTTAGCACACACTCGCCCACACATTCTTTGTCAAGCACCCTTGTCCCCAGGAATTCTGCCTGTGCTACTCAAAACACTGAAAACCCCACTTGAAAACCTCAACAGCAGGCGAACCTTTCCAGAAACAATGTTCAGCTGAACTTTAGAAAAATCAAAAACACTGCATTCCTATCTGCGTACTAGAGGAACAAGTGAGGAAAGCGTGTGTTTGTGTGTCGCCAACTCTGAATACCCATGCATGTTTGTATAAAAGGCCGGGTGAGTTCAGGCCAAGCAGAGTTTTGGACTTGTTTTTTTTTGCCCAATACCTCAGATTTGATCTTGTTGTCTCCAAAGCAAAGGTGCTGGAGGTAGGCGGCAGCGTTGGACTGGACTGATGGGAACTGATGTTGCAACATCTGGATCACCTCCGGCAGCTCTGGATCCCTCCAGCCGAATTCCCTGCAGAGATACACACACACACACACACGGAGGGAAAAAACTCAACATGATGCGATGTGTGCAGAGATGGATTTGTGTGTGTGAGCTGAAGCTGTTACTAGGCAGCTTGTTTCCACGCTCATTTAAAAAATCTCACCGGACAAAGAGGGGGGGGGGGGGGGGGGGGGAGACAGAAAACGAGGTTGGAGATGAAAACAAAACAAAAAAGACACATTAAATACACACATGGAAATTCAATTATGTGTTCACTGTCCGCCAGAAGGTGGACGATCAGTGAGGAGACACCGAAAACATTACGTCAGATTTGTTCACACTGGTAGGTAAAGCAAGGAAGGTCTATTTCAACGTTAAATAACGTGCCGGTTAAGTCGTTGAGAAATGGATTGCAATGGTTTGTCTAATTTTTTTTTATTTTTTTTTAAGTGGATCTCCAAAATTGAGGAAAACCCTTTTTTAGAGTTTAGAATTTTTGTCCCTTTCCTGTTTCAACATGACAACATTTCGGGATGTCTGCCATCAGATTTGAGATGTCAGAGCAGCCCGCTGAGCTATTTTCACCCTGACGGTGCCATCATCTCCCGTAGAGACGGCATCACAGCAACTCCCTTCAACATATGGGACAATTTCTGTCAAGTTGGGTTGAAAACCAAAAACGTGGACAGCGGGAGAGAACGGCTGAAGAAGCAGTGACTTGTGCTGCACTTCTGTTATTTGGTTTACTAGGAACTGAGGTTGCAACTGTTAACACTTAACATTAAAATCCTGTCCAAGATAAAACACAAACTCCAAATATCTTGTTGTCATGAAGCTTTTATGATTTTAAATCACATTTTGGATGCACTGAAAGAACTTGCTCCTGCTGTGATGAATCCTTATAGCTGCTCTGGTTTTGTAACAAGGGTCTACCCATGCTTTTGCCTAGAGGCATGCTTTAGGCGCACACACAGAAAATAAGCTAGATACGCGTGTGTGTGTGTGTGTGTGTGTGTGTGTGTAAAGATACACAGATGATTAACGTGAGAAAGATGCGATGCGAAGGATGCTGGGAGAAGAGGCGGGGCTCATCGATGCAGATAGCCTGTTGCCAACGGCAACGAAAGAAACCTGTTTCCTTGACAGCGATGGTTCCTACGGAGCGACTGGGGCCGGACCTTTTCTGTCTGGGGCAAAGTTTTATTCCCACGCGAGATTTAGAGTCAATAAGCCTGGAAGACAGACGGAGACGGTACGCGCTGGATATTAATTTTGCAATACATTTTTTTGGGGGGGTTTCTACTTTTTAAATCCAGACTTTATCCCATTTTGATGAGATTTTTCTCTTCTCCTGACAGTTGTGAGGAGTTTGGTAAGGAGTCGGCGTGTAGAAGCCCTGTTTGCTCTGCTCTCGTGTACAGCCCACTTCTCTTTGATGTATCTTATTCGTGATGCAGCAGCAGCAGCAGCAGCAGCCTCCTGCGTCCCCGTGGAGATAATTTCAGTTCGGTCTAATCTAACGTAAACACACAACAACAATCTCAGCACTGCGCAGACACAATCACACACACACACACACACACACACCGCCGAGTGCCGTAGGACTAGCAGTCAAACACACACTCATTGACATGCATCCACACCCAGCCATCAAAGGCAGTGCAGAGGAGCGCGGATTAGAAAGCTTTTGTCTCTGAGTTTCGTAATGGGCCGATGGGATAAACCCAGTGTTTGAAAAAATGGGGAAATTGAAGTGAGAAAGAAGAGAGAATTATTTCAGAAGGTTATTTTCCTCCCTCTCCCTTTGAAATCCTCCCTCTCTTTAACAATTTTATTTTCTTTTTTATTTAACTCTGAGCTCTGGGTTTCTTTCCTCGCCTTGTTCTCCGGGACAAATTCCCGACACAAACACAAACAACATTATGATTTTTTTCTGTGCGCATACAGTAGCACGCGCCTCACTAAAAATGATCGGAGATGACATAACCTTGTTTAGGTCACCCGGAGGGTTAATTGGCTGATAAGACGTCCAGCGTTACGGCTGAGTGAGCTGTCAGATGGGTGCCGTTTTTT
The DNA here is from genome assembly GCA_029853015.1 of Chelidonichthys spinosus. Classification (NCBI taxonomy): domain Eukaryota; kingdom Metazoa; phylum Chordata; class Actinopteri; order Perciformes; family Triglidae; genus Chelidonichthys; species Chelidonichthys spinosus. The sequence goes on along the minus strand of CM056827.1, from coordinate 25,188,070 downwards.
TTATTGTTGTTTTATTTTTACATTGTAATTAGAAAGCAGGACACCAGCGATAACAACGTCTGTAGACATAAAGCTTCTTTAATAAGGTGTAAACTTCACTTCACAGATTCAACTACTGACGTATTCATTGGGTGAATTGAAAGAATAAAGTTGAGGACATATAATGGTAATAAATATAAAAAGATGTGGTTCTGGTGTGAGAGAGATATCACATATATCAGTGATTGTACTTTACGTGAAAACTTTTTATACTCTTTCATAGTTCTTTTTGATGCTTCTTTATACTTACACTTCAATACATCTCAGTGGAAGATGTTTTATTTGAGTTGCAATAGTAACTTGATGTTTTCTTTAAACATACAGGATATGAATATAGTACATTCTTATACATATACTCATGCATAATGAGTACTTTTACATTAGATTTTGAATGCAAGACGTTAACCTGTAATACACTATTTTTATATTACAGTATTGTAATTGTCCTGCATGTTATACAGCAAATAATGCACAATAAAGCCAATAATAAGTACAAATATACGTAGAACAACCACAGACTAAATCTGATACACTAGTGTTTTTCCCTCTGAGCCTGTTTTGTCACCAATAGTACATTTTGGATTTAAAAACAGATAGTTTGCCAGCTATGCCATCTGTGGTTGTAAACTCAGCCGAGGCCTCATCGAGTTGAGGGCTGTGAAAGGGCACGTTTGTGCCAAATTTGAAGAAATTCGCTCAGGGCGTTACCGAGATATCACGAGAATGGGACAGACGTGAGGTCACATCGACCTTGACCTTTGACCTCCAAAGTCGAATCAGTTCATCGGACGTTGCTGATGTAGACTGCAAAGGCCACGACCTCCAAAGACCACAGAGAATTTCGTGTTCGCGTCACCAGCCGCTCCCGTCACCTAGCAACCAGCTAAGGTTACATGAGTCGGAGCCAGAGATCATTTAATTATTATTTTATTTTATATTATAGTGGAGGATCATGTGTGTCATGATATATTTCAATAGACAGTGTCCATCCACCGGTTGGACTCTGCGAATCGGGCAAAGAAGGCCGCGTTGCTCTGCTTCATTTGAAGGAGTCTTTTTAAAACGAGACAGCCTTGTCGCAGCAACACAATCCGTCGTAAGAATAGACCAGACATACAGTTACAGTTAATGCCTCCAGCATTAAATATGCTGTTTCCATTTTCTTAATTGGAAATACTTGCCTTGACATTGTAGAGTAAAGCAATAAAAAGCTATTGATAAATAATAATTAAAACACAGTACAGCGGACGTTCTGTCTGAGCTTCTTAAGTAACAGCGGAGCTACGGAAGACAATCACGGGTATCCAGTCAACTCATACAGTTTGTAATATTTATATTCTCGCCACAAAAATACACATTCAGCACCGATTCATCACCACTGATGTTTTCTAAACTGTCTCTCTATCCTCTTCCTTGAAAGGTGCATTTTCCGAAATGGCAAAATGAGCTTGCAAAAGTGCTTTTCGGGTCCGTTACTCATCGAAACAGCACACGGTGATGTTTCCGGCACATCAGTGGCCGGAGAATAAACGTTTCTTGAAGGCCAAAGGGACACTTTTGGCAGCACTCTATTACAAAAACACTCTCTCTCTCTCTCTTTTCCCCATCACGTCTCTTCTTCTATCTCTCTGTCGTCTCAGACAAGAAAATCTCTATCTCACAGAGGCCTTCCTCTCCGAGTGTGAGGTCAAAGTGGGGGCACACACATTTAGCTATTTACATTCTACATGCCATAGCCCAGCCAGCATGTCCATGTGGGGCCCATAAGGTTTAAATTTGGGCTGCAGATAAGGGTCCCAAGTGGGTTTGTCCGCAGTTTCCATGGTGGCCCCACCTGTGTTTGCCCATATGGGTTTCAAGTTGGTTCTGACTGGGTTTCAGGTGGGGCCCAAATTGGTGAGTTGCACAGGACCCATGTAGGCCCCATATCTGTGCCCACATGGGCATGAAGAGGGATCAGACTGGACCTTAAATGGGTCCTTATATGGGCAAACACAGGTGGGGCCACCATGGAAACTGCGGACAAACCCACTTGGGACCCTTATCTGCAGCCCAAATTTAAACCTTATGGGCCCCACATGGACATGCTGGCTGGGAGTTAAAAGGTAAAGTGCAGTGTTACTGACTTGGCGACGTATGGAGCTTGTGCTGCTAGCTACTTTTATTTCATTCATTTAGGTTAGGTCCTCCAGTGCTGTTGTGTTTAGGTGTTTTTTACTGCCGTCCACAGCAGTGCATTGCTCCCGTGCTGCTACTCCAGGTAAAACACTGACTATGGATAAGTACCTCACACAACCCCACTTAAAAAAACCCCATCCAAACCATCCCTTTAACACTTGAATAAATGGAGGAACACTGGAGTCTAATTGTCGCCAGCCTGCAGGCACAGAACATTTGACACACCCACCCACACAACAACAAAAACATACAAGTAGGGGACAAAACAAACCAACACACCACTATGCACACGCATATTTTCAGTTGACAGGAGACGTGAATATGTGAAAAATAAACCAACACACACACAAAGACAGAGGCCGAGAATAGTCGGAGAGAAAGTGGCACATCACAGCGGATCAAACTCAACCCGAGGCTTCAGGCTGTGACGCTTCCAGGCCACACACACACACACACACACACACATATATAAAACACAAACGTACACATTCAACACGGATGTGATGCAAAGCTCCAACATGGCTGAGACAGTACAGTTGACTGCCGTTCTGGGGTTTAAAACTACATTCTAAAAGCGGACCAACACTGCAAAAAGATGTTTCTACAGAACAAATTAAATGAAGAGACTGTCTGTCTTCTCCGCCCCAGAAAGCTGTACTATAAGGGTTCATTCATTCACTAACTCTAGCCCGGAGCTGTACTACTTTCACTCTCGTTGCAGAGAGAAGGGAGGACACGCTGCTCCCAGTGTCATCCACCGCGCAGCAACACCACAGCTGGACGAGCAAAATACTACACAGCCATCTGTGAACTGTTTCCAGGGTTTGGGTTAAGACAACAATGTGCTAAATATGTGGTTAACGCTGTAACGTGTGGCCCTAGAAGGTGTAGCCCTGTTCGTTTTCTATTGTTCGTATTGTAGTGTAAATATCTAGGGCTTTTATTGTGAAAGGTAAGAATGAAAGGAGCGGGAATCGTTGTGGAAGCAATAAACGCATATTAATCAATAAATACAAATGACCTTTGCTTGTGTTGTTATCCGTTGCTCCACTCACATTAAATATATTATATTTATTGGATTTGTCTCAATCATGCTGCTCTCTCTCTGCTCTCCTCCATTTTCCCTTCAGAGCAATGCATGATGGTATATAATGCTCGGTAAGTGACCGGTTATACACAACTATTCAAGATGAATTGTGGGATGCTTTGAGTCCACTATAAAGGGTATATTATAAGTCTGACTAAACATTCAGACTACAACATGATTTTGGCTGCTGACGCTAGTGAAACAGAATAAGGCAAGATTATTCCACTACTAGTGATCAGATCAAATTGTGTTTTGCACTTTTGTGCTTCCCAGTAACAAACCGTCTTAATATTTAGCAGCAAATTTCTCTTTTTACCCTTTTGTCCTGCAGATGGCTCCAATCTTAACAAGCCAGAATTAAGATGGAAAACACTGTCAAGGACAAAAGGAGAATTTGAAAAGGGAGAGAAACGAACCGAGACATAAAATTTCCTCTTGCAAAGACAAAATGTGCATAAACGTAAGCGCGTATATGCACAAGCAGGCAGGTGGACTCTCACGTCACCACTCGTCTCCCGTGTCTCTGTGTGCCGTCGTGTCACCTACAGCCAAAACATTTACACTACAATACGAGGTGCAGGCAAACCAACAATTAAACCCTGGAAATGAATAATCTACCTATGAATTATGTATTCAGAGAGACGAGGCGCTGTAATTTGGGGGCTGCAAGGCAGACAATGATCACTGCTACATCGAGGCTGAGAGAATTTCCTGTGAGTCAGGGTTTTTAAGGGGAATAGAGCGAGTGCGAACTATGCGATTTGTGTCGTGTGTGTGTGTGTGTGTGTGTGTGTGTGTGTGTGTGTGTGTGTGTGTGTGTGTGTTGCAGCTGCTGAGGACTGTCAGGGAAGGGAAATGGAGATGCGCTTGATGACTCATTCCCCGATAGACAGACAGAAATACAGACAGACAGGTAGGGTAAGCCTGCAGAGTAAACAGACAGGAGGAGGAGAAGAAGAAAAAAGGAGGCAGGAACAAAGGAAGTCAGAAATAAAATCAACAAGGGGCGCTGACTCACTGCATTGGCTTTTTCAGCGGGACATCCGACAACTTCGGGCGGGTGGCTGATTAGCAGCAAAACATTACGGTTTATTTATAGCAAAGTGGAACAGAGGAGAGAATACAACAGGAAGACCCTGGTTAGCATCCGAACCAATCTGATCTGAGACCAGCAGCAACAGACCACCAATGGATGGATGGAGTAATCAGCACAGTAGGTGATTCAACGCTGGTCAAACTCAAACGGTCCATGTAACTGTCCTCGCAATGATGTTGTAGTTGAGCTCTCGGTTTCTCTTCATCAGCTCTCCTGTCTGTCTGTCTGTCTGCCTGTCTGTCTGTCTGTCCTTCCTGTGTTCCCCATTGGACCATATTTCCAGAGTACCAACTTTTTACTTTTATTCCCCACATTTTAATACAAATATCAGTTCTTTCTACTCGAATTTTCAAAACAGGCTCGGTACTTTAGTTTTATTGCATTTAAGGGAAATGCAATTTTTATTTTGGGTACATTTCAGAGTCTGTACTTTGTTACTTTTACTTGAGTAAAAAAGTTGTAGTTTTTTTCCCCAAAAAAGTAAATCACAAGCACTAAAGCACCCATCATTTACATTGTGCTCCTTTCATTTCAACGATGTCATTTTGTCCTGGGATCCAGAACTCAATTCAGCCATCTCAAGGGACAAGTATTGATCATTGCCAGCTGGCTACTGAGGTTTTTTTTTTTAGAATATCCTGTGGCAAAAAAACATCAATCATCATCATGGATTTTTGTGTAATAGGACAGGCTGCATTAAGGTAACTGAACCTTACAGAACTAAATGTCTGAAAACTTGTAAATCCAAAATACATGTTTTAAACTGTTTTAACTTCTATACTAAATGTTTTTCACAAACTGGAAAGCACCAATGACATCATGCCGTCATGGCTTTGCAGCGAGGAATCACCACTGCAATTGAAACGCTAGAGGTTCGTATTATCAAATTAGATGAACGAGACTTTTCACCTGTTCAAACACAGAACTAAAATACGAATCCGATCAAAAAATATAAAACCTGTAAGATCTTTTAAGCCACCTTGCCTTCAGAGTTGGAAGGAGGTCAAAGTGACAAAAGGGATGACTTGAAGAAGAAAGAAGGAAATACTGAAGCAAAGAGAAAACACAAGAAAGAAAAGGCAGTGTGTGTGTGTGTGTGTGTGTGTGTGTGTGTGTGTGTGTGAGAGAGACGCCATGGCTGACTGACTGGCCCACTGAGGCTGGTCGAGATGAACGAAAGGTCAGGAGATGTCAGGCAGAGCTCAGAAAAAAACACACACATGCCTCGCAGAGTCCACCTCCACCCCGTGACTGAATACGGATCAGAGATCCTCACTGTGCTTATGAGCATGAAATAAAATGAGGCACGTTTATGATCAGGTCGGGTCCCGTCTAGCGCAAATCTTTCTTTGTGTCAGCGGGAAGGTTTACATAAATTATTGGCAGCCTCGAGGAGGAGACGCGTTGGAGTGCATATGAGGCTGTCGTCGCAGCAACGTGCCTTGATTCTGCCAGTGCGAGGTTGACAAAATTGCTAAATGATGTTTGATGCCTTATACAGGATAACAATGTTATTAGGAAGCCGGCTGCAGTGAAATGGAAAATGAGCACAATTCTTCAGTTATCATCTATTTACTGATGCAGCGTATGGGTGTTAAATAATTTAATTGCTCAATTCCATTTCAACAGACATATGATTTGGTGACAAAAACTATGATCTCAACATATTAAGCTTTTAGTAATTAGACGATCTTGCCAAAGATGAAAGAACTATGCATTAACTATTAAGTTTAACAGGTAAAACGGCATCTGCTTCACTACAATCACTTCCTCAGGAATGGACTAATCTTCTTGACAACAGCATCTATATCAATAACGTTAGGTACCTGTAATGTTAGCTAATGGCGATGGTTCCGCTAGTATTGTTAGCTAATATTATGCCAGTATTTATTGTTAGATAATGTCATATTTCTGCCAGTACTATTAGCCAATGTTATGTCAGCTACTAGTTTTGTTAGCTACGCTTTTGTCTCCGCAGTATTTATTGTTAGCTAATGCCTGTCTGTGTAGTGTTTCTGCCAGTATTCTTAGCTAATGTTATGTTTCCGCTATTATTGTTAGCTTGTGTTATATTTCTGCTATTATTAGCTAATGTTGTTTCTCCCAGTATTCTTAGCTAATGTTATATTTCTGCTATTATTAGCTAATGTTGTTTCTCCCAGTATTATTAGCTAATGTTATATTTCTGCTATTATTAGCTAATGTTATGTTTCTGCTATTGTTAGCTAATGTTGTGTTTCTGCTATTATTAGCTAATGTTGTGTTTCTGCTATTATTAGCTAATGTTATGTTTCTGCTATTATTAGCTAATGTTATATTTCTGCTATTATTAGCTAATGTTATATTTCTGCTATTATTAGCTAATGTTATGTTTCTGCTATTACTAATGTTATGTTTCTGCTATTATTAGCTAATGTTGTGTTTCTGTTATTATTAGCTAATGTTGTGTTTCTGCTATTATTAGCTAATGTTATGTTTCTGCTATTATTAGCTAAAGTTATGTTTCTGCTATTATTAGCTAATGTTATATTTTTGCTATTATTAGCTAATGTTATATTTCTGCTATTATTAGCTAATGTTATGTTTCTGCTATTATTGTTAGCAAAAGTTATTTTTTTGCTATTATTAGCTAATGTTATGTCTGTGGCTTTTATTGTTAGCTAATTTTATGTTTCTGCTTATATTCATAGCTAACGTTATGTCTCTTCTAGTATATATCGTTAGCTAATGTTATGGTTTTATCAGAATTGTGTTTTTGCCGGTATTGTTAGCTACTTTTAGGTTTCTTGCAACTTATGTACCAGGGTCTTAGATGGAAAGAATAAATGAAGGATTTATGGGCAACCAAACTTCCACTAAAAATACACAAGAATCAGCAACAAAACAACTGGGACAAGCTACAGAAATATTCCTTTTTGGCAGAGACTAGGATCAGTATCATTAAATCAAAATCCTGTGCCAAAATGAATACTGGACAACTGCCACAAAGCAGGTTAACAATACACCAGGATAGACAGACAATGGAGACAAATGAACGACCGGATAAATCAACAGATAGATAAATGGATGGAGGGATGGGCAGATAGCCAAAGGAGAGAATGAGGAATATTCATAATCTAAAAAAAAACAGCGGCCCTGATAAGCCAAATTGCTACAAATGGCTAATAAGCATTCAGTAATGGGAAATTAGTTGCCTAAATATGTCTTGTGTGATTGCAACTTCCTTCTTAGTGTTTGCAGGTCACAGCGGATGCCATGCTGGTGTTATGTAATGACAATGCAAAGTGCTTTTTAAAAGCAAGAACTCTGGTCCTGTCTCCAATTTAGAATCCATAGAACGCTACAATAAAAGTGACGCCTGTTTAACAAAGCGCTAAATGGGTGACAATACAAATGGGAGATGTCATGTGGCCATTAGCATTAACATCCGTGTCTGACATTGGTGTCATATAGAGAAGATGGACAGATTCAGTGAATGAGACAAAAGGTAAGATAGATAGACAGAAAGTAAGTGTGTAAATAAATAGTTGGATTACTTTGTCATTCTTTGCTCGGCTTGATTTTGATTCCACACAAGGAATTCGGGGTCGTACCTATCGAGGGGGGACAGGCAGAGAGAAACAAGAGAGAGGTATTTGTTGGCTGTCTGGCAACAAATGATTCAATAACCGTCATAGTAGTGATGATAAGTAAATAGAAATCAATATGTAGCCTCTAGACTCTCTCTCTCTCAACATTTGGTTATCAGGCAGCGGGTGGAGAAGGTTGGCAGGGTGAAGGGCATGCACTTAAGAGTGGGTGGGATGGTGGATATGTTGGGTAAAGAGAGGGTCTTGGGATAAAACAAACCACTATATTCATTCGCCAAACTGGATGTTTGGGTTACGTCCGGATGCTGCACAGTGGAGTTAAACATTCGGATGTAAACTGTAGAGCCAATTATCAGAGTGCTTTCTGAGCAGAAAGATCTGATTTACTGTAGGTTCTCAAAGGACACGGTACAGACCCGACTTCAACATCCTCATTAGAGAACACATTAAGTTATTACAAGGTCGGCCTGTCGGCCACATGACACAATTCTTCACGTCTAATTTATTTGAATGTCTTTGCGTGTTTGAAAGTGTCTAGCTTTATCTCAGGAATGCAGGACTTGTACCAGGTAACGGCTGAGTAAATTACAAGCGAAGCAGTGTTCCTCACATTAACGGAGGTGGTGGCAAATGATGAATAAATTCCAGTTGCCGGAAATTGTTTTGATAAAAAACTGAGGTTTTAAAATTATGATTTCTTAATATGCTGCTAGTTTCTGATATATTACACATTTTGTAGATTTTGTCTAAAGCCTGTAGGTATAATCTCATGTAAACGATTATGCTGTAAGTACTTGCTGGCCAACTGTCAACAACAAAAGACCAACACCAACAATGAATTAGTCTCATTAACAAGCGTTTCCTGAAGATTTCCTCAGTCGCAGAAGCCCGATAGGCTAAGATCTTATCTCCTCTGTGCCCACATCCACCGACCTGATGCTGTAAAAACCCACTAGAGAGCACCAAACGTGGATTAACCTACAGCAGAAAATAGTCCCCATCAAATCCACTAGTCCCTACTGTTTGAGTAACGTTGGCGACACGTTTCAGGAAATTAATTAAAAAGTCAAATGTCAAATTGAAATAGTGTCAGAGGGCCACAGATACAGCAGGGAAGCCTGGCAGCACTGAGAGGCGGGCTAACATTGTTGGTTTTGGTCTCTTTGCTTACACAAATCGAATAGAATTTTAATAACATGCTCTTTTCAAACAACTCCTCTTTGAGCTGCATGAACAGCAGCATTGCAGCGAGCTTGTGTGGAGCAAAAACTTGACAACTGCAGGATCAGAGTGCTCCTTTATAATTCTAATCTTCAGGGGGGGGACCCTCCCTTTAACGCAAGCTGCTCTCATTCACACAGTGCAAGCACTGCCTGCATGTTGCACGAGGGTAAGAAAGCGAAATGCCATGCATCACAAGTCAGTGCAGATGTTACACAACGATGACGCCGGAGCTCGAGATTGAACAAACGGATAATGCGAGTGCGATGTGCACGGAGAAATAAAAACACAATGGGTGGAGGAAATAGCAATGGCAACGACAAACAGAAATCATCACACGACATGAAAAGACGTTCCTCCAAATGTGACCATGTAAGAAGCAGTGCTGCACAAAGTGACTTCCTCATTAGAGGTTTTACACATAAGGAAAATAAATATAATGTAAAAATACATCTTCTGTTTACACCTGAGCTGAAATGTCATCTTCAGCTTTAATTAGGCTGCTTCTATCTGTGACAGTACGTCTGTGCAGTCATGAGTCAGAGAGAAAGATCTAACTGGAATAGTGTTTCAAGCTCGACGGAGGACAACGAACGTCTCTCACGGCTGCTCTGTATGTGTCTCTCTCTCTCCGACACCCGCCTCTCCCTCGTTCTGACGCACCCACGCTCGGACGCAGAGGCCCCTGGGTCGACATTCACACTTTTCTGTATTAACTCTAGTCTACCTGCTGCACAGAATGGGCTTGATTGTCACTGACGGAGGGGCACTCCACTCCTAACAGCCAGAGCAAACTTGTTAAATTGGGCCGAGAGGTGTGTGTGCGCAGGCATTCCTACGGCAGCTGTGAACGAGCACCCTGCACCGGGCAAACTGGAGAGGACAGTGGAAGATGTGGCGTGATGTGTGCCTCATACTAAAGCCCAGATTCAGCCTTTTACTGCGCCGGACCGTCAAATCCTGACAGTCAGTTGACCTGTTTCGGTGCTGCAAACTGTTTCAGTGTCACCACGTTACACTTTGAAGACGTTGACACTCTTTTGAAGATTGCAATTAAACTGTCTTTCAACGTTCCAGCTGAATGTTTCCAGGTTACTGATTGATTGTTTGCATAATTGGGTTTAATTTGGTGAATCTGGCCCTCAGTAAGTTCAGTGAAAAAGGGAAAGGGAGCGGAAACAAAAGGGGCTTCATCAACAAGCCGGAGCTGATTTGACGTATATATATATGGCTTGTTCCTGCTCACCTTGGGTCCTTCTGGATGCTGTCCACTGATGGGGACCGGCCCAGGGTGGCCTCGGGCGGGAGGGCGGGGCCCGACTTGCTGTAAGGCGACTCGGTGGACGGGCAGAACTGCAGAGTGCGGTACGGGTTGGCGTAGTCGGCCGCCCCGCCTCCTGCGGCGAAGCTGCCTCTCTGGAAGGTGCCTGTGGCGCTCTGGCTTCCCGTTCGCTGCAAGGGGATTGGGTCGACACCGGGGGAGGACGGGGCTAAAGCAGGAAGAGGAGAGTAGGGAAAGAGCAGATAGTTGAGGACGTCTTGGTACAATTGGTTCACCACTGGGTTTGAAGTAGCCGAGGAAAAGGGCGGGGAAACGAAGCAGTGAGAGAGGAAAAAAACACAGATGGAACAGATAACACAAAAAGCACGGAGAAAAAAGGAAGGAGGCAAAATGAAAAATTAAAACAACAAAACGTATGTAAATAAATATGACAACGTACAACAGGTGGGTTAACTTCAGGTGAAAAGGAGAACTCACCAAATTATCATATTTTTCAATAGAAAAATACTTACAAAGACAGAAGCAATCAAAGCAAAAGGAAAAAATATGGACAACCTGTAAAAGCCTCATGTTAACTTCCACAACACATTTATAGCTAATCAAATTACCCCAAAAACGAATTGCAACACAGCGAGGGTGGTTTGGGCCCTGAGGCAGTTTTTTGCCCAGTTGGTATTCGAGCCTTGTTGGGGTTTTTTTTATGATAGTGAACACGGTCTGCACCGGCTCGCTCTGAGGGAGGTGAGCTGGGTCAGTCTGTGTGTGTAGGGAACCTTGACGAGGCCTCAGGAAATTCACCTGTGATGTGAAGTCGGGTGTAAAGCGTCGTCTGCTTGTTTCCAACTGTTCATTATCTTGAAACTATTTGAATCGTCCTTGAAACACAGTTGGGCTTCAACAGCTACTTTTCTTTGTGTTGCACAGAAAAAGAAAGAAAAGCAGATCTAAGTCGAGAAAAAAAAAAAAAAAAAAAAAAAAGGATTTGACGATCAGAGTGCCGAGTCGTGACTTACATTCACTGACACAAGGCAGGAGAGGGCATAAGAGTTATTTTGACGCATCAAAGCAGCCTAGCAGTGTGTGTGTGTGTGTGTGTGTGTGTGTGAGCCAGCACAACCTCAAATCCTTTCGATTATTAAGGCAAAAGTGTAAGAGATCTGATTTGACATTTCTCTGTGCGTTTCTCTTTACAGCGGCAGATGTCGTTCAGGCGACCGAACGCAGCACGCCAGAACAGCGTTGACAACATTTTTGGACACGGTTGATTCGCTTTGATTTCAAAGCACCCGAGCAAACGCCCATGGGATTAATTGAGATTAATTTTCAGCCTTGAAACTAATTAGTTAACAGGCTGTGACTGAGAGACAAATTGCCATTGAGACCCCAATTGGATTTGCCCACCTGATCTGGTAAATGCGCTACGTGATCAGATGGGACGAGCAGCCTTTTAATGAAACGCCGTTAAACAATAATCCGGTAACGTGTACGCCCGTTACACTACTACCTCTCGGTATGATGCATCTTTGAACAATCACAGTGCACCACGTGAAGTCTTCTGATTGTTAAATTTAGAAGGTTCAGTGGGTGATTTACAGCACGCTGCAGCTATTTATAATGTTGGACTATTTGAAGCACATTTACGGGTTCCTCCTGCCTCTTCTGTATCACTTCCTTCCATTAAGGAACCTTTAAAAAGGCTTTATAAGTCAAAACTAATGGCTTTATCACTGGCTAATGAATCATTTCCTAATGCTTTATAGATTTTAAATCATGACGGACAACTTCTGGGTTACCAGGTAAAAGAAAATGCTTTAGGATGGGGTTTATCCTCCTCCAGCTTGACACTTGCTTTCTTTTTATAGCCAGCTCGTAAAGTGGTACTCCGGAGAGTTAGTAGTGCAACGCCACTGAGTTAGAGGACTACATTTCTCATAATGCCTCATGAGAAACAAATCTCCCCCTCACATAATGTCTTTATAGAGGACTATCCTGCTGCTTTTCAGTATTTCAGGTTCCTACTACGACAATTTTCACATGCTTTAATGCTGAAATGTCTGCTCTGATTGGTCAGCTCTGTTGTGATTCATCTATCACTTAGTGTGTTTGTAAAACCCGTTACCATAACCAGATAACAGGAGCTGTACTGCTGAGGAGTAGTGAGGTTTTGTAGACATCCTTTTACACCTTAAACAAATATCCCCATGTGTCTTCATGCCCCTCATATCCCCATCCCAGCTGACCTTGTCCTCTTAGGTTGGGCTTGGTGTAGACTCGGTCTTCGTAGATCGGGTCGATGTGGTGTTCGGGGGACTGCAGAGGTCGGAGCTCGGCGCCCAGGTGACTGTGCTGGCTGCTGTAGGAACCTCTGGAGCCTGGAAACACAGGGAATATGGAGATGAGACACATGGGTAGACTGGCACATTTTCATTTCAACAAAATAAATGAAACTTTCATCCAGAATTATTTGGGGGGTCAAATACTTTCAAAAGTTCATATTGATATCGTAGTGCTGTACAATAGCCAATTCAAATTCATGTTATTATATATATATATATATATATATATATATATATATATAATCTGAGTTGAAGAGTCAAACAGGATGTCAACATAATAGAAACCATAATTGTAGATTCATACCAAAGATAAAATTCAAGACAATGGTTGAATGCATGTTCTTTGAAAGCCACTTAAGAGCGAATCCGTTTGCACAAGTGGTTCCTTTGCCTCCAGCCGGCACATGAGGCATACAAATGATAAATTCACCTTCTGAAAAATCCCAAAACAAAGGGTCCTCATAAATCTCTTTCATTAATTAAGTTCAGAAATACGTGAGTACATTTGCAATCTAATACATTTAAGATAAAACCTTGAGCCAATTTAATAAAAATATTTGGAAATATGTTTTCTTTTGAATTGGGCTCATGCTGATGAATACCAATGAGGCATAAAGGGGTTCATGGGACCTTAACGTAATGGAGCTGCCTCCGAAATGCCATATTAGGCTGAAGACACACCATAATATGAATCCAAAAATAACAAATTAAAAAGGATGATTATAAGTCTATGGCCACTATAATGCACCATCTACTTATATCCCAAAAATGGAAGCATGACATGATGCATTTCACACATCCACACACAATAAAAAAGTAATAATGAAGTTTCCCTGACCTCTCCCCCCCAGGCTTCCAGGCCTTTGCAGGGTTGCGTTGGCGTACAGCTCGTGGGAAATCTTGTAGCCGTCTGGTCCGATGTGATGCAGCATACGCTTGGTGGGCGACAGGGTGGCGTAGCTGCCCACCACCGAGCTGAGCTGGTGGATGGGCGACGAGCTGTGGTTTCCCCCCGGGGAGGCGGCCATGGGGAGGGGAGAGGAGGAGCCGGCGCCACCCGATGCCACCATGTTGTTGATGGGCGATGAGGTGCTGCAGGAGGGGACGGTTTGGTTGTTAAACATTATAAATCATTGTGTCCAGAACGAACATTTACCAGAAAAACTGAGACCTGGATTCAGATTTTAGAATTTTGGAGAATAAAAGATCTGTGGCAAAGAAAAGTTCCTGACATTCTTTTGTCAGCAAGATAATCTGATATCACTATATGATTTTAGTAGCGTTAATGCCATTAACGAGAGGGGAATTCAGTGACGTATTTTATATGCGATATAGTAGTGATTCATAGAATGATTGAAAGGCTGATGGCATCTCTTCACTCCTCTCTCCACAGTCGAGTCGATTTATAGTAGTGGGTGGGGTTGGGGTGTCGGTTGGTCAAGAACTGTTGTGTATATTTATAACACAACGTGTAGAATTCAACTTTGCACTGTTATGTCAAGGGTTTGACTTTAATATATGAACAACACGACTAAATGCCACTAAAGAGTGGATTTTTTAGCTGGAAAAAAAGGGTGATTTGGGCGTTTAGTTACTCTTTAAGACTGAATAAAAAATTTAAGGAGCAAATATTGTCAAAAAACAAACGGGACATATACAGAAGACATGCATCCTTTTTCCTCTTTGTATTTTTACATCTATACAATATTATATTGTGTGATATTCAAACCCAAATATCTTCGTTCAGCCTGAAACATGATGCCTGGTGTTTTTCACGAGGATTTAAAATAAGGTTCTGTGGGTTTGAACAACATTTGGCTACTCAGCATGAGCCTGTCATGACCGGCACACCAGCAATCTGCTACTTCATGGGGCTCAACGCTGTATGTCTATTTCAATGGAAAGACTGTGCATCAGGAGGTTAATCAAAGATTTTATTGGTTGAAAGTTGAGCACTAAACACCCCATTCAATGCAGACCTGTACAGGAAGTGCCTTTAATTATCTGCACAGTAAAAGGCAGACAATTAAAAGCACTGCACCACATTAGGTTTAGAAAACTGCTTAGTTGGGTTCAGAAAACTTTAGTTAGGTTTAGGAAAAATGTCATGCTTAGGCTTAAAATAACTGCGGAAATGTTAAGGCGACAAAAACGAAGGTTGACTTTGTCTCGAACACCATTGTTGTGGTTGAAAGTCCTGTAGTTTTGGACCCATCTACGTCTCCACCCGCCCACCATGAGTTGCATTTGTTGCAGCTCTGACCATTGAATAGTCAGGTGAATGTGTGGAATTAGTGTGTGTGCATGAAAAACGATCCTAATTGACTTTCCATTGCATTTTGTGACTATTCCTGGCTTGATAGTGCTTTGGGATGAATAAAAAAAAGTCTTCTAATAATGAGCTCGGAGGAGAACCCACCTGTAGGACTTGGCGAGCCGGCTGGGCGACTGTTTGGGCGAGGACACCCTCTGTAGCGTGGCGTAGCTGGGCATGTCGGAGGAGGCTGATCCCAGGCGCTGCAGCTTGGTCGGGGATCCCACTGCCTGCAGAGGGGAGCTCACGCGCTGCAACAGAGGAGCCGCACATCATTAAAGAGGAATGTCACACACTTTAAATATTCAGCCACTCTTCTTGTTCATATCATTATTTTCAGATAGATGAACAACTCCCCCCCCCCCCCCCACCGGAGCTGGAAAAACCAGGGAGCAGAGACTCTAATCTGTGATAACATCCTGATGAAGAGTCAGCAGACCAAACATGAACAGGAATGACTCTGAACTTTTATAACCGAATGATGCAATGGGCCGCCAAATGAAGTTCCAAAAAATGCATTTTCATTTTGCTCCAAGCGCGGGGGGAAGAAATATCTCGTAACTACAGAGACCCGATGAGTGTGGTCAAGACGTGCTGAAGAGCGGAGGCTGTGGAACGCCGGCTAATCTGTTTAAATTCATTCAAGGACATGATTTATGCTGCGTTCTTAAAATCTCTAAAACTCTGAGCCCGCAGTGCAGCTGAAGAAGCAATAAAAGAGTAAATCATCACCCAAGAAGTCAGATATTAATACAGGTTTGGTGCATCGTGGCCGCACTGCTGACCGACCCAACGAGAGAAACCCCTTGCGGAGCTCACAAGCCCATTCTGCTAATTGCAAGAAAGATGCAGAATGAGCTGTTTCTTCAATTGCTACAACGGTCGAAGTGATGTCGGATTTGGCAAGCACAGCAGTAAAACGCTGACGTACGCGTGTTTGTGGTGGTGTAAAGCACCCATCTGCCACAGATTTAGTGAAGTAGCTCACCCAAAGAGTGAAGAGGTGTAATCTTCTGTCAAAAAAGTAAAAAAAAAAAACGCGAGTTCACCCATTAGTTAGATCAGGATGCAATTATCTTGCTGTATTTGTTAAGTGGTTCACAGATTTGTAACTCTGCCAAAGGAAACAAAACAAGAAACACAAGGGAGGTTGCCATAACCGCTATGCAGCATTTGTGTGCTGGTAGGAAATTCTGTAATCTGGGACTTGCATGAACTGTAACATGAAAATGGATTTACATGAATTTCCTTTGAGTCTGGGAGACAAACTGAAAAAAAGAAAGAATAAGGATTTAAAGATTTTGCACCTTTTGTAAGCTGGAGAAACGATAAGAATATATCGGGCTTACCTTGTACTATTCTTAAAGGAATATGCCACCAAAACTCTGATTGAAAGGTGGCTCTGAAAATGTGGTAGCTCGTTAATTTCCAGAGGATGGCAAGATTCATTGCTCAGTGATTTGTGGACTATTTTTCAAAAAGACTTGAAACTCCTGATTGAGACTACAAGCTCATATTTACAACGTTTACTGACATAATAAATTGAGTGAGAAGTAGACTTCCATGTAATCACACTTCTTTTCTTAACTTCAACCAGAGGAGTCGCCCCCTGATGGCCAGCAGAGAGAATACAAGTTTAAGGCACTTAAGCCTTGGCTTCACTTTTCCCCCCAGCATCAGTCCGTCCCCCAACAGTGGATTCCGGTGATCCAGAGCAAAAACAAAAAAAGAATAGGTAAGAAATGTATCAAACCACAACACTGTGTGCCAATAAAAATACACTATTTCCACTCCTCCTGTGTAGCTCTGAAACTCTGCTGGAAGCAGCAGTTTTAGCAATCCGTTGGCACACTGAGCACACGGATCAACAGCAGAGAAGTGGTTTGTTTCGAAGAAGTTTGAGGGGTTTCAATGGGAGGATGGTTTTTTTATTTGTTCGTATTTTTTGCCATGACTCTGGTTCGCCATCGGTCTCTGTTGCACCTTTTTTTTTTTTTTTTTTTACACAGCCACCTTTCAAGCCTAAAACCAAAAAAATGTATTTATCCTTTGTTTATGCAGGAAGTCTTGTGATTTATTTTTCACAAATGAAAAGAAAATGTCTCAGAATTCACAGTGTATGATGATTATCAGTAAAGCAGCCAATGTGTAAAAAACGTAAAAGGAATGATGCCAATAAAACAGGGCTGTGGTAGCCTAGCTGGTTGCCCTAGGTTACAGCAGGGTGATAGAAGTGATGTGATTCCATCAGATCACATGTCATCTCTTCAAGGTCCTGTACCTGAGCAGGCAAAGTGGCGCAGGAGTAATACATGGGGGGTCCAGGGGGCACGGATCCGATCTCGGCGGGCATGTGGAAGGCGCTGCCGTGGGCAAACGAGTCTCTCTGGGACTGCGACGGAGAGTCAGTGGCGGCCAAGTGTGCAGCAGCACGGCTGGATGTCACCTACAAAAGGGCAGATCGCACGGAGAAAGATGGTTGACAAAGAGAGGAGGAAGAAGAAGAGGAGAAAGTGTGAATGAGAGAGAGGAAGGATGAAGTGGAGAAAAATGGAAATGAAGGCAGAAAACGGGTGTTTGTACCTGGTTGTAGCTGTGAACTGCCCCTCCAATCTGCCCGCCGCGACCCGTGATCGACTCCCCAAGTGCCAGCCCTTGGTTACTATGGTAACCAGCTGCTGCATAGGCATCCTGGTGGTTGAGCTGCAAAGCGCTTTGGGACAGAAGTCCTTGTCCTGAAAGAAGAGGGACGAGGAAGAGAAGCGTCAGGAGGTTAAGACACAGGCGACGCATTTTACACGTCAATTCAAGAGACGAGAGGGATCGGGGTTTGAGAGGTCAAGGGATGTTTGCGTCAAAACCTTTTGATCCTTTGATTTTGTTTCACCTGCGTCAAGCTGCTTTTATGTTTTGTACTATTTGTTTCTTTGTGTAAAGACTTATTCAGTTTACGGCCTTGAAGGCGTTTTGTAACCAAGTTTACATCCCACACGTTGTACAACCCATTAATTATTTCTTTATGGGGAAATGAATGAGCGTGAATACAAAAGGTATAACTGCCTCAGTTTGCAACGGACCTTGAAACGAAGGCAAGAAGAGAAGCAACAGAAGAAGTGAAAGCTGAAATAGCATCGGCCTCCCCGAGACACCCATTTGCTTTTTACCCACCGTGTTTTTCCAGCCTCTAGCCTCTCTTCCTGCTCAGTGACCCTTAAATCTCACTCTGTTCCTGACCTCCATTTAAAAACGCACTCCTCCCCCCATCTTCCTTTCTCATTCTGTCTGCCTCCGTCGCTTCCTTTATTGCTCTCCATTACCCGTCTTTCTCTTCCTCCAGCTCCATATTTCTCTGTATAATTCAGCAGGGGGAGCACCAAAGTGATACCAAAGTGTCGGAATCAGGTCAAGAATACAAACTCACTCGTCGATGTAATGGAATAATAACAATTTTTCCGTGAAGAAGGCAATTTGGGACTTCATATGCAACTATGAAGTGGAGTTTATTCATCTATTCCATGTATTGGATTAAAAAAAATCAAACTTTTTTTATCTTGAAGCAACCCATTTTTAACATTATAAAAAAAAAAAAATGTTCATTCAATGGAAGAACTGTGATCAGCGAATTTAGGGAATACTTGGGACGGCAAATTGATCAGGACAAAGCTGCATAGAATAACGTCTAATCTGTATTTGAGCAGAAAGGCTTGCACAAAGCTTCCCGTAGAGACGCTTGTGTTGATTGGTCACACTTCTTCCTCATCCAACTCCTCGTGCTTTTCTTTTCAGCCAAAGAGTTGTGTTCAGCCAAAATGACTGTATCAAGCTTATCAGATAAATCAAACACGGCCTGACAAAGGATTGGAAAAAAGAAACTAGAATTAACGCCTCGGCCAACCAGTAAAGTCACTGTACATCCAAATTGTCATAATTAGCATAAGAATTCTTCAGTTGTGGCCAAAACTGTGTGTGTATTGTGAGGTGAAATTCCCTGGAGGCACTCCTAAGATTTCCCAAGAATGGGACCCTCAAATTCTAATCAGTTCTTCCTTGAGAGCAGGTGGACGTTTGGCGCCAAATTTGAAGAAGATCCCTGCAGGCGTTGCTGAGATATCGCCTTTATGTGAACGGACGGGAAGGGACAAAAGTACGCCCCGAAAGCGCAATTCTTCCTTCTTTGCTCTGACGTGCAAATTCACTGCAAATCATCTCGACAGTGGTGACCTTTGAGGGAACGGAGAACCTGAGGGTCAAAGTTAGACGAAGCCAACTGTGACGAAAATTCTAATTTTATTTAAACGTGCTCAGACAGAGCAGAACCAAACCTACAGCATAACGGTAACCGTCCTGCAAGGCAAAGCCAGCGTTCGATACCCGGTCGTCCTTCAACACGAGATACTAGAAGGGCCTCGGCCAAGGCCGCACAGTGCTAATGAAAGGTACAAATAATTACTGCGACTTTTCCACCAAGATTCATGAAAATCAGGCCCAGTTACTAGTGTTTGCATCATCCTGCTGACAAACAAACAAAACCGGCAACATAGGCTCCTTGGCAGAGGTGGTAAAGCTGGTGTTCATCTTGCTTTGGGTGAGAAAGAGAGAGAAGTAGAACCATTTATCACACATTTCCTCATTTCGTGAAACCAAATGACTGAGCTTAGTCTCTGGCTCATTACACGTCTTCCACACTTTCTAATGTCATCTGTCAGCTGTCGTGAAAATTAAAAGTGCGAGCTGGTTTTATTAACACTACGTCTTCTACTTCCGCATTCATCCAAAATCTACCGAAGATCAGTCGGCCTACGCCTCCGTGGTAAACGTTTCAGCTTAGGACGTAAATTAACTCCTTTCTATAGAAATGTTGTATTTGCCTGAGCCTCGATACGTGTGAAAGCGGATGCATTCTCTGAGTCAGTTTGTGCGTTATAATGTTATGTAACTGACTGTGACACACACACACACACACACACACACACACACAGTGATACAACTCTTCAGTGCTGATTTTGTCATTCATGTCGGGCGTTTCTGCAGCGTGGGGATTTGCACACGGATCATTTTATACGCATAGCACAAACGAGGTATATGCAAATGAGCACACGCGTGGCAAATCATGACGACGCATTAACAGATTTTTAAGACTTTAAAGTGTGAGTTTGTCCGGTCGCTGAGTTTGAAGCAAACTTAATTGAATAATTTGTTGGAGGACATTAGGGCCGAAACTCTCCCATCCCTCTGGAAAAACTTTCGCTGATGATGGCAATTATGTGCCTCATCAAGGACTTTAATTAGAGATATAAAACTAATTTTTACCCAAAATGTTAGTTAAAACTTGATCCCCTCTCCCTCCAGCGGCAGTTTGCTGCAGTAACACATGAGTGTACTTCAGTTACTGCTAGATGTTTGCCTTTCTGTCAAGCAACTCACTGCACTGGAAAAAAAAAATCACTTTGCTGTATTATAGCAGCTCTAAGTAGAGCTATACATTCCTAGCGCTCTGTATTTGTACTCTCGAAGGAGATCTGGAGCTGTCCTCCATCAACAGCGGCTGTCCCTTTAATCTCCACTGATGAAAGGAAGCACGGCGCGTGAGACAAGCAGGAAAACTTTGCTTTGTTTTGCGATGATTAAACAAGAGAGAATAAGAAGTCATAGCGTGCCAGCGGTCAATATCCTACTGCGTGGGAGAGATAAAGTCAGACGCTAACGGCAAATGCAGTCGAAAAGAAGTGAAAAGTCACTTGAAAGTAGAGCGAGAGGCTCCTGTAGGCGGTGTGGCTGGTGACTGTGCATTATTTAAAATACGATATTAAGCTAAATGTGCTGAGTGAGTTTACTGGGTCAGGGCCTCCGCGTCCGATATAGGCTCTTCTTGGCTGAGTACACGTGTGTACGAAAACACGTCATGCCATGGTTGGAGTTCGTACTCCAACGAAAGGATTCAAACCCAGCGGATGTTTTCTGCAGTTTTTGTTTGCCACTTTAGGAGCAGTTTCATGTGGGCAGCGGAGCCTTTAGGGAAGCGAAGGGCCTCATAAATAGATTATCACTCAGACGGCAACAAAAAACTGAAGGCTCCACTGAATCCATCCACGGTGAGAGGGGAGGGGAAAGAGTGCGTGTGGGAAGAGGTAGGGGAGTATTAGAGTATTAGCGGTGCCTGTGCATGGAATTATCTTCTGGGCCTTGGATGACGACACACATACGCACATCTCGCTGGCTCCGTGTTCGCAAACGCCGCATCTGCGTATACCTGCATTCATGTAGCCGTGGCAATGATAGACCAACTCCGGCTCATTAATCTCTCCCTCCGTCGCACACACACACACCACACACAACACACACACACACACAGTAAAAGTTGTCGAGTGGCTTCTTCTTCTGCATCACGACCGGCGCTTTCTATTGACACATTTTAATATTTCATCAGTTGTCTATTTTTAGATACCCCGTTGGAGGCATGCAGAACAGTCACACACACACAAACACACACACACACACACGGTCCCAAATAGCTGCGTACGCTACAGACTACATGCATGATGGCGAGCATCACCAGCATGAAGCATGAAACTGTGTACTCTGTTGCTGTGTTGCACTAATCTGCTCAGCAGCTCGAGTAGAGAAGTGGATTTTGCTGCTGCTGCTGCGTGTGTGTGTGTGTGCTGCAGGTGTGCGTGTGTGTGTGTGTATGTGTGTGTGTATGTGTGTGCGTGTGTGTGTGTGAGGCTTCATGCTTGTGTGCATTTGGCTGTGTGTTAAGTAAGTAGAGGTGTAATGATTGATTCAATTAATCAATTAATCGTTTGTCAGTCCTATAGATTCTACTAAATCGATCCTCTACAATAAATAAATAGAATGAATCGTTTTGGTTTCACCAATAATTGATATAAATGCATTTAATCGGATAAATTGTGATTCTTACTTATGATAAATGTTTTAATACGTTTAAGACACTCTCTCCCCTGCCAGCATGTCGTCTACTGAATAATGTTCAAAATAACTGAGCAATGTTTAATTACATTTTTTTATCCAGCATAAAATATTATGCAGGTTTACTTTTTTATAGAATAAATGTGTAATTTTTCACATTTCAGAAGAATACAGATAGTCTCACTTGCATTATTGTTTATTTCATGGATATAGAATTTTGGTTACAAGTTACTGAATCGAATCGTTACAAAAAAAATAAAATCGTCCTTGAATCGAATCGCCAACTACTGTATCGTTAATCGAATGGAAGTGAAGCCAAAGATCCACACCCCTATAAGTAGGCCATATGCTTGTCTGCCAAATGAACATATTTAACAAACTGCTGCTTGTTGACTCTTCTTTTTTGAAACCACAATGAAACAAATACGAACTGATTGACCACTTAAAATTCTTTGTTATTCCAAAACTACGGGCCCTTGATTTCACACAGAGGTAGACAAAAGTAAGCTTCCCAATTCAAAGCAGCGACTGATTTCTTTCCAGCTGAAATTACAATATTTACTTGCAGACATTGTCAGCCTTAGCTAGCTCACTAATTAAGCTAAGCTAACCTCCGGTTCTGAAAAGTGAAGCCAAGGCAGGAGTGCCTTAAACTTGATATAAAATTGTAGACTAGAAGAGAAGACTTATGATTGGATGATCAATGTTTGGGAGAGGCATTTAGCAAAGAGTCATTTAAAGCAATGTTTTTGTTTCCCTTTGTCTCTCCCCATCTGTCTATTATTTCCACTGTAGTTCTCTTTTTTTTAACCAGTCAGGTGGTCGGTTACATAACTGTTATCTAAACATCAAAAACATCAAACAGAATTATTTTTCCTAGTTTTGCATGCATGTGTATGTCCGAGTGCTTAGCGATGACAGCATGTGTGCATAAACAGACATGTGCATGCAGGCCTGCGCACGTCTGTGTTTCTTGTATGTGTTTCATGCCTGATGGTGATGATTCATGGTTCATGTGTTATTATACATGGTGTGTGTGTGTGTGTGTGTGTGTGTCTCCCTTCTCTGCACTGCGAACAGCAGGCCAGCTGACACCTCAGCGAGGATGGATTAGCATATCAAACTACTGGCACAACTCGGCACGTGTCCTGACAGCTACCTCCCTCCCATGGGGTCGCCCTTACAAGAGACATGGGTATCAAGAAAAGATGAGAGTGGAGCAGTTCAGGATCTCGCTGAGAGCTCTCCTCTTACCCGTGGAACGTTTTTGGTCTCATCTCTATCTCTCTTAGTCTCTGAACCACTTTGTCTTTCAGCTCGTTGTTTTGGTTGTCTCTGACCGCTCTCATGTTCTGGTTTCAAGCAGGTCGCTGTTCACAGTTACCAACTAGACATGCAGTCTAACGGTTATACACCTCGGTCGACTACTCGATTTAAATCCACGTTCAAAATGTTATCGCTCCATCATTTTATCCTACAAGACAGTTTAAAGCCTTGAGTGCATCGTCGCTATCTTGGAATCTTTGCAACCAGTGAAAGAAGTGACCATATTTGGACTGCAGAGGAGCGACGGGTGGATCTGACGAACACAAGTTTGGGGCAGCAACCTTACTGGATCAGGATCCATGTGAATTCTGGTGTGAAGCTGTGAACAAGCTTAGCTTCATAATTCAAAGTGTCATCTTCGTAGCTAATTGCATTTGTAGCGTGGTAGCGAGCTGTCGATTGTAGAGTGACTCCACCCTAAAGCGTCCCCTGCTTTATGGTCTATAGGCATCAAAACACGCTACACTGCCCGCCCAGCAACAAACGGCAGACAAAATGTGCAACTAGCTGCGGAACATTTAGCTGTTAAAGATCCACACATTTCCCTGAGACGTCAGTGGAGACCAGCAATGCATGGACCGCAGTAATATCCACCGCCGCTGCGGTTAATCCGCTGATCGGACAGGCCGTGTCATAAAAATGAACATGCTGATTAATAGCGGATGGGTGATATAAAACATCATATTAATTACATTCTCTACAGGGAGTAGTACAGCAGAGCCACAGAGCAGACAGCTGAGAGACACACTGTGCACATTGACTCACCAAGAACAGCAGCAAATCTTCATGAATTATTTTAGAGGCTAAAAGAGGAGTTGTGTTTCCGCTGTCAAGTTTATAATCAGGCTACAGTTCTGCAGCTTAAAAAGTCCCAGGATGTTTGACATCACTGTGGCACGGAAACGTTTATAATGACTCTTTAATCATTACCATACATGGTTGAAGAAAACACTCGTACATCAAAAGACTATAATACATCATTTAAAAAGCTACAAAGCAGATTATATGTCCTGGTTGTGTAGCAGTTTTTTGCGCCCCCAAGTGGCTAAAAAGCAGTTACTGCAAAGTAACGATAACATATGCGATTTGCATGTAAATCAAGATCAGTTCTGCTTTTGTTTTACCGACTGCCAGTTCAGACCAGCTTCAGAAAGCTGTCTGGTAGCTTGAACCTTGGAAACATCTTAGTATTAAAGCATAAAATGCACCAAGAGTGAACAGACAAAGAAAAAGAAAAGCAAATGTCATCTTTTGGATGAAAAATAAAGATCTAATGAAACTACCAGACAAATGGATCACCAATCTAATCCACTATACTTGGACTTAAATTATTTCATATCGTCAAGTAGCACTTTTTGAAAGATGTGATGAAATCTAATGAAAGACGAGCTCTTGATCAGCCGTTGGGTCGAATATCCTAATTAGAGCAAGTGCTCGAGTTAAAAATGTATCACAGACTTGATTATATCTTTTTTTTCCAAAAGGGATGAATTGTCTTCTTTTTACAATTTACTCAAGGAAGCACTGAGGGAATTGTTTTAATGCTGCAATGCTCACTAGTGTCATGGTGCAGGCTGGCCTTGTGAACGGAATTTTCTCGGTGAATTCACACACATTCAACAGGTTAATCAGGCAAAACCCGGAGACTCCAGCACAGCAGAGTATCCATCCCCGCTGGTCCGTGATTGCTTTTCACTTATTCTCTCCTGAGCCATCCTTCTTGGCTGTCTCAGAAAAGAAAAAAAAACCCACATATAGTTAATATTGGCCTTACTGTCTCCTGTAGAAGTGTCCTGTGAGTCCAAGATGCCCGATTCCTGGAGCGATCGGATGCAGGAGTCCACCAGCTCCAAGCCCGTCGTCAGCTCCTCCTCTATGTCCTTCTGTCCATCTACAGGTGCACACACATAACCTGGGTTGAAACAAAGACACAGCTTTTAGTATCTTTTATTTTAAATTCAACTCAGAATATGTGCTTTGTGAATACTACATCAATTTAAAAATAATAAAGGCCTTAAGAATTGAACCCAAATGACAATTCTTCCTAAAACGCCTTCTTGTCAGAGTCATAACGGAAACGGCACATGTTGGAACCAGCATCAGCATCATGACGTCCACCGAGAATAAACATCCATAAATCCATTTAAGAAAGGCTTAACATGGTGGCGTTATCAAGGGCTTAAAATACTAATTATTACAAATTATATGTGACAAAGTCAACAATAAATGTCATTATTTGTTTTACACAATATATTATTTGACTAAATTAAAAAAAAAACACCCTGGAAACACTTGTCTCCGTGTTTTGAAAACTATCGAGACACATCGTCTGGTTTACTGTAGCAGTATGAACACAAAACAAACTATTTTTCTGCGATTCAATTGCAATAAACGGATAGAAAAGTATGCCGCAAGACGACAAGCAAACAATTTTTAAAATGCTCGTTTTCTGAATGGAGTTCGGCTTCATCGGAGTTAGGCTATGCTAACACTGTAGCTGCTCCATCAACACAAAAAATAACCTCGTCTAGACATAAATACGGCAGCGACGTTGCTATTTGTAGCACAGACAGTTTCTAGGTAATACATATGTAGCCCGGTGAAAATTAATGAAGAATAAAAGGGCAAATGTTAAAATAAGTTAATTGCATAATAAATAGCAGTTATTATTTAAAAAGTCTTAAGTTCATGATTAATAAATGTCATTTATGTCATTTAAGGTAAAAAAGGTAAAGTTAAAATCTTTCAGTTAAAAAAGTAAATACTGTGTGATGTTACTGGTGAATTAAACCATGCATTTAATGTTAATTATTTGTGGTTTATCAATGCCTGTAATTACGTTTAACTATAATGTTTTCACTTAAGTGCAGGAAGGAAGAAATGGACACACAAATGGTTTTAAATGTATTTTATTTTGAAAGGTGTGCTAGTGAGACTTGTACCTGTAAAAAAAGAAGAAAGAGAGAGGTGCTAGCGAGAAGCCGAGGAGGACGAAGCATGGAAGCTCGGCGTGTACAGTGAAGGAAAAGAGACTGTCGAGAAAATGTCTGTCACCAGGGTCGTGGATGTGTTCGCCAAGGACATTTCGGAAGACTTTGTGGTGAAGTTGCTGTCTGTTGAGCGGATAGCTCAACTCAAGATAAGTGAAAGACGACAAGCTAGCTGCTAGACAAGTGGCTAGTTGCTTACACAGACTGTGCTAACAGGCTAGCGGCTAGCGACCCTTAGAGCAGAGCCTGTGTGAGAGCGTGTGTGGAGCTGCGGACAACGGAGCCGACCCAGCGCGAGATCGGAGGCGACGCGACGACGGAGCCGAGCCAGCGAGCCACGGTGGGATCGTCGGTGGCGTGTGTCCCCCCCCCCCCTCCTCCCGGTGGAATCGGGCGGTGTATGTCTTCTTCTCCTCCTCTGTGGTGGATCGTTTCCCCTCTCCTCCTGTTTCGGCTATTCTCTTCAACACCTGTGGATTAAGGTACCTCTCCTTTTTTATTTTGCCCTGTAGTGGTGAAGCAGCCATTTGTTTGAGGCTACAACGTTCCCGGGCTGCATTCAGGCCTGCATCGTTTGGACGGTATATTTGACCAGTGAGTTTTATTTTATTGCCGGCTGTTTCATTTTCATGGGCCCTTAAAGTGTCACAGTGATAATAATTATTTTTTTTGAAACCAACTCTGAAAAGTGTGTGAACCTGCTAAATATAATCTGTGAGTAAACAATTCCTTTTTTTTTTTTACACTAAACTGTTGTGGTCACTGAGTCGATATTTTAAGTTCTTAAAGGTCACAAGGAATAATTTTGTGTTAAAAGGGGAGTAAAAAGTACTGTGATTTAAAAAGTATTTGAATTCATACAAGAGTAACGTGCTGGTTAAAAAACTTGATTTAAAGGGGAAGTTTAGACTACATTTAAAAATCCCTTTCACACACACTGTTAGTGTACACTTTTAAGTTTATTACAGAGACCCAATCCTATTGCTATATAGGAATAAAGAGCTCAGGTTAGCCACCTCTCACTATAGTGTCATACACTAGAGAGGCGCTACACATATACATTTATATACGTAGTTTTGCCCGGTCGCTATACTAATATGAGCTACTATCTTAGGGTTCTGGGCACAGACCGCTACCTGTTTTCCTCCATTTCCAGCTCAGCAAAGTCAGCGCGACAGGAGAGGAATCTCGACGCTGATAGGCTCCCCCCCCCTACTTTTACTTATGCACATCTCACCCATCCAAAATACTAATTAGATGCACGTAAATTAAAATTAACGTCTCATCACAGAGTAATGCGTGAGGATAAACCTCGGGTCGAGGGTAGAAACGATACTGATAATAAAACAACTTGCGGGATCTATAGGTCTACGCGGCGCCGCCTCCTCCTTAGACACCAGGTTTGTCTGTCAGAGCGAGGCAGACAACACGCCCGGTGTGTCTACATCAGAGAAGGCTGCCAAGAGGGATAAAACTTACAAATGAGTCTTTGGAGCAACATTAATCTCTCATCCGGATAGAGCGAGAGATGGTAATAGCGGAGGCCTTTTGAGTGGATTTAGGAGGCTGATTTTATTGACTTTGACTGACGCGATTGCGGACTGATGATGTTGCTGCTGTTGGTGAAACATTTCCAGTCCGGTGCTGTCCGAGGCATTACGCTGGATTTACTCTCTCGCAAGCCAAAACTCATTTTGAAACCCGCTTGATCCAGAAGTGATGTTTTTTTTTTAATGATTTGTGAGTGATGACGAGATCAAAAAGGTCTGATTGGAGGGAGGAGGGGGGCTGGAGCTTTGGTGCAACAGATGGACAGGGACTAGCACACACACACGGAAAGCCTTTCGTGTATGAAACATTTTTGACCACAAACCCTTAAGTCACTGCTTTGTTGGCAAAGGTCGCCAACCCTGCACTCAGACGATCAATCTCCCCTCAGCGCCCTATACATCTCAACGTCGACTGTCAAGGACTGGAGACAGAGCGACCCGAGTGTCATGCACGGGTTGGAGCTTTTCAACTAAAGTGCTGTCAAAGAAGTTTCCCCGGCTCAGAGAGGTGTCTTCATTTGACTTTCAAATCATCTGAAAGGGCCTCACACTCATTGATTCTTGTTTTAACCTTCACGGAAAACACTTCCACCAGAAGTGACGAAGGTGCCTGACCTATACTCAGCTGTCAGAGGTGGTGAGGGAACTTTTTATTTTGTTAGAGCAAGCCTTTTAATAAAGACAATAACAATTCTGTGCAGTTTGATTAAACATCATTCCTGCAAGAGCCATCACATTTCCATGAATATATTGTAAGTGCATGATTTTTTTGATAGATTTTTTTCCAACAGCAACCAATATAATAAAGCACATGGCAGGACTGTGCAGTGCCAGAATGCAACAATAGAGGAGAAGACAGAATGTACGATTTGAGAGCATTTGAGAGGAAACGTTACCTTGGTTGTTCCAGCGAAATTTCTCATCGGCCGAGCTGCAAGAGACAAACGACAGAAGGAACGGGTCAGAGAGCAACAAGGTGATATTTTACCTTTTGTGTTTGTTGCTGCACTTCCAGAACACGGCATTCCCATCAGCATCGCATGCCCAAAACAGTCTTCTTTTCCCCGTAAAAAGTGCACGAAACTTTTCATTCATTTATTATTACAGCAAGCAGAAAGCAAAACATGACTCAATGGCTCTACACTTTGGGAATGTTACAACACACAGATAACACCCGTCATCTCCTTAGTTTTACAGACTGTGAATGAAAATCCTGCAGCTTAATTTAACCTTCCGGAGGCAGGTCGTTATTTACACTTTGTCCAGTTTTCAACAACTCATTATTTTCAGTGGATTCTCGTAAATTCGACATGAACGGCAAAACCATAAATCTCAGGTCCTTCAATTAATGACCCTTGTGTGCCGAGGCACCAAACATGAACCAAAAAAATGATTGAGTTTCTGAATGACGCGGTAACTGTCAACGGACAGTAAACATTTGGGGTTTAAAACGCTCATAAACAAAAACAAAAAAAAAGCAACAGATATTGCCAACTTTTTGCAAGTAGAATGAGGTTGTGCTGCCGTGCGTCGTTTTCCTACTGGATCGTTTCCACATGCTGCACTTTTGTGTGTTTTCAAAGTCGCTGTAGCTCTCATTTAAGGAAAGGAATATGAAGCAAGAACACAAGATACCGACTTAAGAGAAGCGGAAGCAAATGGAATCCTTCCAGCGTAACCGCGAGTTGTTAATTGCTAGTCAGGATGTTTCCTCCTGATGGAGCTTCTCTGACACATGTTCAATACCGCTCACTGCAATACAGCCGCTTATTTTAAGATTCTCCGGGAGGGTTGACCCCCGTCGCCCTGGGTAAGGAGGAGGAGGAGTTGTCATTTATATGTCTTTCAACACATTTGTCAGACGATAGTCCGCTTGTAAAAACTTCTTGATTGGATTTTAGAAAAATGTAATAGCTCAATTAATTATCCCCATCAAGTGTTACTCGTGTGAATCCACGTCCGTGAGACGGAGCCATAAAGAGGCCCATAGCTCCAGTAAAAACTGTAAATAAAACCCTGCTGCTGTCTGTAGGTGAGAAAATGCAAAGCATTTTAGTATGAAATCCTCCATATCTGTGACCCAAAGCCCCTGAAGCTAAACCTAGCGCTGAATGCTAACCCCTCCCTGCGGACGCAAACAGATGCTATTAAATCATCCCATTGATTACCCCCGTTCTGTGTGTGTGTGTGTGATGTGTGACGGATCACAGAGGGGAGCCAAGCGCCACATGTTAATGGGGCCCTCCGTCAACAATGCAGATTCCTCATTCATCAGGCGTTATTATGGCAAACAAACACACAGCACACATTTTCCACACAAAGGAGGCCGATTCATTACAAAAAGTGTGTGAGCAGAGAGAAAGAAACTGGGTGTCTTGGAGGATGGAGTGTGTTCATATCAGACCTGCAGCTCAGATGAGGCAGGATGATGAGCGTTATTATCACCAGTCTGGTTTCAGACAGCCAGTACTGATGACAGAGGCTGAGTCAATATTTTATGAAAGGGCAGGACGGACTGGTCCTCGCGCTCTTTTCTCCCGTTGCCTGAATGCCCTGAAAACTCCCGAGTTAAGGCGGATGTGTGTTATTTACCATGCCCGCCATGTGATGTCGGGAAACCTTAACGGTAGACGAGTGCTGACGTCGAAACCTCAGTTGGAAAACTGTGAGGAAAAGGAGGCCGAGGCGGCGTTATCATCAAGTGGTTACATCAACAAAGGGGCTGGAGCCGGAATATAAAACAGTCCGGAGGGTTTCAGCTTTCTGTCTGAGCTGGAGGAAATCTACAAATGTGCTCGCATTATCGGGGAGATCAAAACACGCCAGAACAGACTAGACCAAACGAGATAAGACCGGAGGATAAAAGAAGAGGAGATATAACACAATATCTTGGAGGAGAATAGACTAAAGTAGAGTGCACAATCGCAGAACAATCCTCCATCGAACACAGTCGGACTGGATCATGATCAGAGTCAGGGTGCAGATTTCTTCTATTCTGTCTGCTATTCATCTCTATGAGGTCACCCTCTCGTATAAGTTGATTAATCATTTATATAGATTCTAAGAAAATTAATCACCAATGATTTTTTTTTATATCTAATAGTCATTAAAGTCATTTATCAAGTAACTTAGGATCCACAGCCTTGCTCGTGTCCCGATAATGGCGCTAGAGGGAAAGTCACTAAAGTTGTTAAAATTCATCTTGATGGGGACGGAGTGTGTAAACCACATTTTATGTCCAGTCACCAACGTCCTTAAGATTCATTCTCCATGAAGGTCTTTACAAAATCTCATGGCAATCCATCCTATAGTTGGATTGTTTCACTCAGAACCACAAATTCCACCCGCATGTCCAGGGGGCAACTTCCAGGTTCTGGAAAGTGCCTTTAACTTGCATTCTTTCTGCTGGCCATTAGGGGGTGACTCCTCTGATTGCATATTCTATGAGAATATGACCCTTTATGGTCTCAATGTCCAGTTTCAAGTCTTCTTCAATACAGCATGATGTTCATTTAGTAAATTATGGTCCATTTACAGTCATAGACCATAAAGTGCTGGGGATGCTTTAGGGCGGGACTACCTTGTGATTGACAGGTTACTACCACGACGTCGGCAGGGATCACCAAAAACAGTGGGAGTTATCCTCTGGAGACCATGAATGCCGTACAGAATTTCATGGAAATGGTTATAATTCAGTCTGTACCATCCCTCACAATCATGTGATGCTTTCTTCTCCTATTTTCTATTATTGCATGATATTATTTTGTTATTTATTTTGTTGCTATGGCAACTTATACAGTCACGTAAACGGGCTCCAACCGCGTTCCTGTGTTCAATGATCTGATGAATGGTTGGATGAATATCTTGGGGTCCTCTGAAAAGCACCTGAGCTGCAGCCTTCCTCCTCTTTTCTCCGTCCTGCGGGGCCGTCAGGTACATCTCATCAAACATCAGTGCCTCAAACAACTCGCCGACCTCTCGGCCCACGAAACACAGAGAGTCGGTGTTCACCTTTGTTTATTTCCTGTCGAATGTCTGTGGCGCGTCAATGGGATGTGACAGCATAATTAGTGGACCGAGAGAGAGAACTAATTGACAGCGTGATCAACTCGCCTGCTGCAGGTCACGCCATGACATGGCACTTCATCACCGCTAATGATATAATGCTGTGTGAGGGTGTAAGTGTGGTTTAGTTTATGTGTATCCAAAGCAGCCTGTGGGTTCTGGATGCACAGGGATGAAAGCTGGTTGTTGTTGGGTTTGGAAGTGCAAAGCTCAGACAAAGACTACTACACAGCTTTAGACACTGTTGTAACCACAAAACTCTGGTACAACCTTTTTTGGCAGATCTGAACACAACAATCATAAAAAATGGCATCCACAGAGTAGCTATCTGGTGAATGACCAATAAACGTATCGACCAATCAAGTTGCAAGGAGCGGTTATATTCAACATACTGTACACACTGCATCGTCCAACGACACCAAGGCTCTTTGGTCAGGAGACGTCAAACTTGATTACTCCTTTCAACTACAACAAATACAGCAGAGACCTTTCACAATAAAAGCCCTCAGACTCTGCGTAACTGTAACTGAACTTAAATTCACTTCACTGAAAGGAAACTAAATAAAATGGCTAAGTCGTTTAGGATACCTGCAACAGAGTTGCTCTGGATCATCGGGATCCTGGTAGTTGATCCTCTGATTGCACAAATCGATTCAAGCAATTTAATGAAAACTAATTTGCACGATTATGTTGCATTTTTGCGTTGTTTGTCCGTCCCATCCCCGATGTGCAAAGGCATTAAAGTGGCTGAGTATTCTCAGGAACAGTTAAAGTGGCAGACAGTGGAAAATTCTGGCTCTAAATACATTGTGGTTACCTTTAATGGCTGACATGATGCCAAAATGAGATAATCACGTAAAAAGCTTAGCCTATATTTAAAAAATGAAACGACATCCCAGCTGCCAACCTTCCTGGAGCTCCACCAAGAAAAGGTGTCGAAAATAAAAAACCTGATGCTACTTAACTAGACATTTGTTCCATTAGGCTGTTTGACACATTGGCCATTTTAGGGCTATAATAGAAATATTAAGTGGGAATATACATGTCAGGATAAGAGGACAATAAGTCAGGTAAGTCAGGTAAAAGCTCTTATTGCAATACTTGAGCTCAGTTATGATATTTTTAGTTGAAAAGTGCCACTTGTTAAAACTGTTACTTTTGCCTGGATAAAAAGAACAGATGGGAAGCGTAATGCTCTGTAATTTTGAATAATGATCAACTCCCGTTGTACACTCTGACCTGATATTTTCAGCTGCTTTGAAGAGCACATTTTGGTGCTCTTCCTCGGGGGGGGAAACATGATGATGTTATAAACCTGACCACCTCGGGTAACCGACTGGTCCGCTGCATTAAGGGGCGGCCGAATGGCAAGAATAGGAGAGCAAAGAGGGAGCCGGAGAAAATGAACATGATACTTAGACAAAAGAGGGGGACAACAATAGAGATGCATCGAGAATATAATACAGAGGGGGGAAGAGATGAGTGGAAGGAGAAGGGGAAGCAGAGGAGGAGAGAGGGAGTGTGACACACACACAGAGGGAGAGCTCTGCTAAATCCAATGAGGAGGGGATCAGAGATAGAAATGAAAATCCTGTCATTTTATCCACCCAATAAACACATTCCGAACCCGGGCCACATAATCCATCTATTTCCATGCCCTGCATATTATCTGTTATCTGTTCTGACCACAATGGCCCGCTCTCTTGTAGACAGAAGCTGCTAGATAATAGAGCCACCCATAAAGGGGAAGAAACAAAATAAACATATGAAAGCAAAGGCCTTTTTTTTCCCCCCCTTTTAGCTCTTGGAAACCATCAGGCAATAATGCAGCCACAAGTTAAAGCCACGATGTGGTTGTTAATTCACTCAGGAGCATTTCCCATTAAAAACAACTCAAACAAATTGGATGACTTATGCCACTTTTATGCATTTCATTTAGACATCAGCTACTATCCTTGACAGACACCGCTTATTTACATCTCACGCAATTTCCTTCACACATCTCCTGACGCAGCGCTTTTCAAAAGCTTCTAGTCATCTAAATAAAGTCTAAATTAGCATTCAAATGTGTCAGATCAAAAGTTTCTTTCTTGACCATTCGGAGAAATGTAGAGTCGCTTTATTCCCAGAAGCCTCGTCCATATTCATTCTCTTCACTTGTTTAATCATCAATCACCGCGGCTCGACGCTGCTGAACACATAATCGTGAATTCTGCGATGCTCCTTTATGAGACAACACTCTGGCACTAAAGTTAATTTGTAATACCGAATAAGGTAGACGGTTGGGATGTTGTGGATGCTGTACATTTTAGATAGATACAGGGTGACGCGCATTAATCGCACAGTTTAACCATCGCAGAGTGAAATAAAGTTTAACTGCTGATCGTTATCGTTCGATATTCAGCACACATAAACGAGATCGTGACATTTATGCTGCTGTGATCCCGGACAACGCTGTGTTGTTGAAATCAGCAAGTAGCGTTAGCGCTAACAGCTAACGCATGCAGAGTTTCCATTCAGTGATGCATTGGTGCTTTATTCAGTAACGTTTTTTATTCGGCAAAAGTAAATTATAACATTACCATGATGTGTTTTTGAGAGTGAGACACTTGAATGAATAGCCTGCAGTTGTTTGCAGGAGATGTTTTCACAGTGTGCAGGTAAAAACTGCATTATTAATGCACACATCTATTATTTAACATCAGTGTTGTGTGAATTTCCACACGCTAGACTAAATGCCATCTTACGTTTAAAAGAACAGCCAAAAATGCTACGTAGCCGACAACCGCAGGAATCCTGAGACATGAAAAACAACATGATGTGTAATTGCTGTTGCTATGGTAATACCAAAGATATTCTGCTTCTCAGACGGGCAAACATGAACAGGATAGAATCCCAAATATGAAGTTAACTATGGCAGGAGCTGTGTCATGACTATTGAATGGGTCGTCCTTTAACCACAAGGTTGGCCGTTTGGACTTAAAAGGATTCCAAGAAAGTTAACTTTCTTGGAATCCTTTCAAGTTTTTTTTCAAGCAAACACAAGAAGCTGCTTGGCTGCAGACAGCAGCGTCTAAATATCACAACTTTGTCTTACAATGGGAAGAATGATCTCAGCGTGCCTGTCAGAAGTTAAAAAAACCTGCCTATGCAACAGGAGATGAGCAGTATCACGAGCTGAAACGACTTCAAAGGGAGACATAATTCACCGGCTGGTCCCAGTGGGAGCAGGAACTACATCAAACAGCTTGGCTGTAAGCCACACCGACAATAAGTCATACAGTTGATATTAGCTGGCTCGGAAACGATAGCAAACTTTGTCAAATTCTCCATCGCACAAATACCCACAGGTGATCCAAAACCTAAACATCCCCGATAGGAGAGCTGCCATCTTGCTCTTGGAGTCTACAGTAGCAGATGTGTCAAAAGGACACTAGAAGTAGCCAAATTCCCCTCAAATCCGTTAAAAGTCATGTAAGGAGCCTGCTCTGAAAATGTGAGGGGTAGAAAGTACAGATATTTGTTTTTAAATGTAGGACGTAAAAGTAAAAAGCAGAAAAATGGTGTTGTCTGCAGTGTCACATAAATCTGAGTAACCTGGTGTGAAGGTAGAACTGGGTGTGTTGCAGATGCAAGCAGCATACGATGAATACAACAATGCATGAAGAACCTCTTACAGCATAGAAAGCCAGTAGTTACGCATAAGACTTATGGTCAGCCTCTTAATATTCAAGCACTGATTCGAGACCCAGCTTGGAGCCATAAATTAGCCCAAACGGAGCATACCATATTAAAAGGTGGAGCTTGATACTGTAACAGGACTGGTGAGAG
Organism: Chelidonichthys spinosus; assembly: GCA_029853015.1. NCBI lineage: Eukaryota > Metazoa > Chordata > Actinopteri > Perciformes > Triglidae > Chelidonichthys > Chelidonichthys spinosus. Next base: position 25,152,235 of record CM056827.1, on the reverse strand, counting down.
ATACAGGACAACTGACAACATTTTGCATTGAAAGCATACAGATAGAGGTACCTTGCAGCGGTAGATACACTGATATGGTATTGAAATATGAGACTCCAGCGTGAATTCACCTGCTGCATTGGTGGCAGTCAGACATTCCTTCAGCCAGCCATGGGAAAAGGCCCAGGCACATCCCCGGACGGCTATTGTGGACCTTTAATTACAGTCTGAGCTGGAAGATGGAGGACCCCGGTGTGCTCTGTAACTACGTGCTTTATCTTGCCCGGTCACCTGAGTTTTACCTAATTGCGCATTATGTTGGAACAATAGGTGAACTGTTGCTGCTTTGTGCAGGTAATATCTAACTCGGCTGTATCTCATAACTCAGGAGAGAGAGAGAATTCAACGGGTTGAAAATGTCAACAGCCTCTGGAGACTGTTGAACATTGCTACCCGGAGAAGGGGCCGTGTGGTGCATAATGCATGGCTGCATGGTGAAATGAGATGGGAGGGAATTCTTCAAGCCCAGGCGTAAGCCTCCGTGCGAGTCGGAGTCTGCACCGTTGAAGAGTCTTTGCCCACAACACTGAATCTCAAGGCTGCTGACCTCTGACCCCACTGGAACCACAGTGTGTGTGGTCATTAGTTCTGACGACAAAGTGCCATCCTTTGGTCGCAACCCCTTAAAATGACCTCTACTAATGTTTTCTTAGTAGTTTTCTTAGTGACATTTTTAAAGCACCACCCTGGGGAGTTGGTTCGGGGTTGATGCTTGGGTGTACTGAACTCTGACATCCAACTAAGATGTCACTAACTGTTACAAACAGAGGTTTAATAAATACGTTTAATGCCTCATCCTTCCTCATAAAACATCTACAAAGCAGATTTTTTAAACATTTAAAATCTTGGGTCTTCTTCACTGCTGTTGTTGGTGCATTTCTTGGCACCAACTACGGATCAGGGTGGTCCTGCACGTGTGAAACATACAAAATATTGTAAAAAATATTGCTGCACGGTGCCACTATTCTGCGGGGGGTCTATTCCAGCAAGTTTAATCAATATTTGTTTTATAATAAGACATGAAAACAATGTGAAATGGGTGATGAACCTATTAAGAATTATCACCTGAATCTGTAGCTTCAAAAGACACTCAGTTGTTTTGGAAGAAAATAAGCATATTTTGAGATTCAGGCTGGAGGCAAAACCTTGGAAACAACTTTGTTTCAAGCGGAGACGACGCCGAGCAGAGGAGGTCCTGGTGAGAGCTGATCGTTAGACAAGATCCGAACACATATGGGGTGAGATGTCTGTACTGGTGTGTGTTAGCGCCAATGTCACCAAGTCAGATGTCATGTACGCCACGAGCTTATCTGTCAGAGTGCATGCATCGCTGCTAAGGTAAAAAAAAACTAAAACAATTCAATGTTGTGTGGTGGCAAACGCAAATAAAAATAATGCTGGTTGCCAGCAGCGCTGCAAGCAGATTGCAATCACCAGAGAAAGTTACATGAATGCAAAGCTCCGTGTCTGGCTGCTGCCGATAATATTTTTTTTTCCGTAAAAATCCTGCTCTATTTTAATGAAAGGCTCAGCGTGAGCTGCCAAGCTGGAGCTAGGACAGTGAAGGTGAAGGGAGATATCCGTCTCGTCTGGGTGTGATGATACAGGAATTCAGCCGGGGTAGAGGAGAGCGTTCCTTCCCTCCGCCATGTCGACGGAGAGAAAACACGAGGCGCTTTGAGGCGAGTGATTAAAGCGCAGCAGGACGAGGAGCAGCTCGCCATTTCCGTTACCCCGGCCACATGCTCCGAACAAATGGTTAGAGAGAGGCAGAGAGAGTAGCAGAAGTCTCCCGTGACCCACTAAATTGGTCAGATTGACTCCCTCGACTGCCAGTGTGGGAGGCGGCCATTTTGACTCGGGGCCAGGAGTTAAATGAGAAGCTAGGTGGAGGGGGGGGGGGCATGTTGGTTCTCTGCGTGAGGCCAGACAGCCTCTCTTGAACGGCCCAGAGACAGATAGCGTCTCTCGAGGTTTGTGCTCACATTTCTCTCAGCAGATAAAATAATCCACGTGTCAAATCCATCGTGTGGATAGAAATATCTCTTGACAAACACGTCAGATACGATGCATCTCTCTTATGGTGCTGCATTCGAGCCTTCCTTTGAAAAAACAAAGCCAAACCCAAGAAAGAGTGTAAGAGAGCTGCACTTCAGGTGTTCACAGAGTGGCATGATCAGTCTTCGCCATACAAACGAGAGCTGATGTGTGCTGACTTCAGTAGGCCAACGCTCTCCTCATCTCCTCCCCTCTTATCCAGCTATCAAAGGCCAGAATATTGAGCCTGTCAAGGGCTATAAATAAGTGTTTCTGTCAACAGACAAAAGCTTCCTCTGGAATAAGAGCTCGGAGGTCATTTCTTAAAAAAGGAAGGTGCTGAACACGAGGGTCACGGTCCGGTGCACGCAGCCACATGCAGAATATGAGGTACGGAAATTGATGCATGTAATGCAGGATGAAAAGAATAAGCGTGAGTTCCACTCATAGACGGTACTTATGAGAAGTGGACGAAGTTGTCACGATGTCACCCATTGGTTTGTGGTCTACGATTTTGAAGCCTCGACTTCAGCATTTTAGCATTTTTTTCAACCCGTGAAGGAAGTGACCATATTTGGTGCTGCTAACAATAGTAGCATCATAATTTTGAGGTAAAACTTACAGGTAATTATGTTAAAGTAATCTTAGTAGCTAATTGCATAGCTTGATTGTGACGGTAGGGACCTTCCAATCACCAGGTAGCCCCGCCCCCTAAAGCATCCCCTGCTTTCTGGTCTGTTCGACTCTAAATGAACATCATGCTGGATTGAAGAAGACTTGAAACTAAAGATTGAGACCATAAACTCATGTTTACAATGTAGATTTACATGTAATCTGGAGTCACCCTTTGATGGCCAGTTTAAGGCACTTTAGCCTTGGCTTCACTTTTCACGAGCGGAGGTTGCTGACTAATTCGGCCCGGAAACATTTAGCTTTACACCAACAGGTAGCACGACAAGCTGATTACGAGTCAGTCACCCTATGTTCTTGGACAACAGCAATGGAGAGACGGTTGTGTTGTGTGTTAGCCGCGAACACACATTTAATCAACATGACATATAAAAACAAACGGATCAAATGTTTCCTTGAATATTTAACTATCAACACTGGCAATAAGTGAAACATTCATCCTGATATATCTTTTTATCTAACTCTGATAGAACTAATTCACATAACACAAGCTAAATATATCTGTAATCTGGTTTTAGGGGCTAACAAATAAAGAAGGTAAATGCTTGAAGCACAATTCCCATCGCCCCGACGCCGCTGTCTGGACGAGTCCTCACTGGAACCCGATACGTGACACGTTCCCGGTGCCAACGCTCTGCGTTTAGGCCAACGGTCAGCGCTATAGTAGCAGTGTACTGTGTTTTTGTGTTGTTGTTGTTTCTCTACAGATCGACAAGCCAAAACTGTGGCTGTCTACTCTCTAGCTAGCTAGATGTCAAATCAATTTGCTGGCTTTGGACTGTACACACACACACACACACACACACACACACACGCACACACACACCGCCAGAAGCCGTGTGCCAGCTCTCCTTATCACCATCGATCTGGTCCAGCCAAGTCACTTAACTGGCTGGCAGACTTCCAGAGCTAATTTAAGGAGAACATCGGTGTGTGTGGCCAAAATGGCCAACGATCTGTTCTCAGTCACTTCGTGCCGCTGCAGCCGACTCCCAGGTGTGTGCTCGGCTGCGAAACTCTTAAAAAGGAATTAAGTTAATTAAGTTTTGTTATCAACAGTTCATGTCTCATTGTGTGACCGAGGTAGTTTGAACGGAGGGCAGTCCCTTAACAAGCAATATTGTGAGGTTTGATTGGAAAGCATCAGGAGATTTGTCTGCCTTGAGTTTTTTTATTTTGTCTAGATTCTGCGTTTCTCCACCATAATGTTCTGACGTACATTAAGTCAGTGAACTCACCATGTGGTGATAATTATTAATGTCAGACATTTTCTGCTAGAAAACCAGTAGAATAATCATAGGGGCGTCCAGATCATCCATATTCATTTATGATTTTGGTGCTCATGTGCTGCTACAGAACTGTCACTTCCTACCACCAGTTTGGCTCCGCCCACAAAATATGTCATCACTGTTTACAAACAGATAAACAGCTTTATGATTTCATTAGTGTGTTTAACCATGCATGTTTGGAAAGGTTTAGACGCTGAAAAGACTTCAGTGAATTCCTCTAGACCATATATTACCATGGCAACCTCAGCCATGTAAATTCACAGCATTGTTGCGTGAGGCCATGAAGTCGTATGCATTATTCACAGGATCCCCTTTGGTTTCATTTAAGTTCATCTCGGCGTATTGCAAAACTGGATTTTCAAACAGTAAACTGATGATGATGCTTTTGTTCAGAACATCAAAATACAGCAAAAGATTTTCAAACGCAGGTCACTGAACTACAAGTTTAAGCCTCGCCTCTCTGACACGACGTTCTGTCAAAACAAATACACTTAATATGCATTTGGGAAATGATTCAACGCACATTATGCCAATAAAAGGAAAATCACAAATGCGCTCAAAATAAACGTGTCGAAAACATTATAGCGGCGTTGCATTTCTCTTCCAGTCAACCTGAATGCTTGGTTTGAGCTCGTGCGCCTCACAATTCAAGTGCATGTTTTGGGCGCGTCTGTGTGCGAAATCTCCCGTTGTGTGTGTGTGTGTTTGTAGACTAAGAAGGTTTTTATTGGAGCTTACGTGTGACAGGTCTGTCTCCGTTCTGCTGGCGGATCAATAATATAGTAGATGACACACACACACACACACACACACACGCACAGTGTGGCAGACGGAGACTGTCTGTGACTTTGGAGGGTATTAGGCTTATTAAGAGTGTCTGGGTCTCAGAGTGACTCATGCTAACTCAGTGTGTGTTTGCAGGGTAGCAGTTAAAAGGGCTTAACATGAGAATGCATCCCTCCCCTCCCCTCCCCCGCCCTCCTTTGCCTCCTGGCTCATCTTGTTATTCCCTTGCTCCCTTGCTCGGCATCCTTGTTGACTCTTTATTCCCTCGTCTGTCCTCCTTCCAACCCCTCTGTCCTCTGGTTCTCGGCGTTCCGCCCACGTCTCCCTCTCATTTATTATTATTTTTTTCAAAAAGACAGATTTTCTCCGAATGCAATTTTGTGACAGCTTCGACTTTGGAAATATGGGTGTAAACAATGTACCTCGATATAAGTGATGAAAGGGAGGAAGCTAACAATGACTTGCTTCAGTGCAAAGTGTCTAAAATGTTTACTCCAGGATATGTTTTTTAAAATTACGTTTGATTACTTAATGGTTGTAATTTTTTTATAATACGGATGGATATGTTGAATGTCAACATGTCAGAACCAAAGATATGTTTTCATATTAATCATATTCTAGAAATACGTATGACAGGTGGTTAAACAATTAGTTTTGTTTAGGCAACAATCCACGCGTTCATGGATAATGGTTTATGGTTCATAGCGAAGTGATGCCACGTATATGTCTAGGGCTTTTATTGTGAAAGGAAAGGAGTGGCATACGAAGCGTATTTTCCAAAATTAATACATAAATATACTACTTTGTGACCATTTGTTTTATGACGCTATGATGCTCACATTAAATGTATTATCTTCATGGATTCATCTTAATTGTTTTTTACTTCATGCATGATGGCCTATAATGCTGGGTTAATGACCATAGGTTGTACATTAGAGTATAATGCTGCTCACTACACATTCAGACAGCACTACAACATGCTGAACTCACTATATAGTGACTAGTGAGTGATTTCAGACACAGCTAAGAACTTACACACCCAGTTGAATCCAGGAAAAATAGATCCAGAAAAAATTGGGGGAAAGTTGTTGTGACTTATTAGAGAAATAAAAAAACTCATGAGTATTTCTGGATAAATATGCCTCCGCTCACAGCAGCTTATTTAGGACGGAACACAATGGAAGAGAACTCCCATGAACACAACGTGAGCAGAACTGAATGAATGGCGACTCCCTGTTTGTGTTACTACGCTGGCCTGCTAATCCGGCCTCGTCCATCAGAAAGTAAACTGGCGATGCTTGTCCTTTTTTTTTGTGGGTCGATAACATTAAAAGGAATAAGCGCAGAAAAACTCCTCCATTACATTGGAAAATAATCATTTTACTTCCACCCTTGCTGAAGTCACAGTGTGTGAAATTGCATTGAGTCGTATCATTGATACAAAGGGCCAAAAAGTTTTGAAAACCTGGAAACTATGAACCCGAGTGATTTTACCTACATCGCCCAACAGTTTCCCGCCCGGCTTCCCCTCCTTCCTCACTCTCTCCTCTCTCTTCTCCACACCGACTCCATAGATCAATGAGCCGAGTGCAAAAAGGTCGGCGTTTGAAAATGGAACTTCCCCGTTTCCTCTCGCTCCCGGATCAATAATAATAACACACGCATGAATCCACCGCTGTTATCACCAAGCAGTCAGCTTCTCCGGATCAATGAAGGTTAAAAAAAAAAAAATCAACATGAAAAACGGCGCCGGCGTCGTCATTGTACGTGTCGCATTGTCCAAATCTGAGCTCAAAAGAACTTCTGGTGGTGCTGCATGAAAATGAGAGTATCAGTATCAAAGGCCTAAAGAGCACAGATCATTCATCGACACATGAGCGCACTGCTCTGATGGCACACCAGGATTTGCTTTGCCAATATCGAGATATTCCTTTTCCCCCCCTCTCTCTTTATTCAGAACTTTAAGAGCCTTTTCAAAATACCAGATGGTTGAGCCGGGCTGTGCTCAGCATTCAGGGGTGGGGGACATTGTCTGAGGGGTAGTGGCCTTTAACTAAAAGTCTGTGTGCGGTTCATGCAGGCACAATGACGGCATAACCATTCAGAGCGCTGGCATTTAGAGAGGGAGCGTGCAATTTGGTTCCAGATGATGCAGTTTATGGGCACGATAGAGAGGATCCCTGAAATGTGGCTACGCTGCCCCAGAAGAAAGACAAAAAAACAGAAAAAAAAACGCATTGATGAGCTGGAGTAAAAAAAAAATGCATAGGATGTTTCCTCATGAAAAATATCACAGCCATATATAATCATGTGCGTGAGACCAGATGTTTTTTTCTTCTTGATTATTTGTTGTTGGCGTTCTGAAACTTGTCCTCAAGAAATGAAGTAAGACATGTGGCATAAGTACGTTTCAAGGAACATATGCTGAAAACAATCCCTAATCAATCTGAACACAAATGATAACACATTTTTTTAATATTCAACAGTCAGATATGATCGTTGACAGAGGGTATGCGGATGCAGAAATAAATAAAAAAAAGACAACTTTGAAAACTAACCTGCATCCAACAGGCCTTAATGTTCACAATAAACTCAAAGCTAATTTCTATCGATCAAAGCAAAGTCAGGAATGTTTATAACAAGCCACACGTTGGATATATCAACCCAAAATAAAAGAAATCCTGTGATTTTAATCGAAATAGATGGATAACAATGATGCCAAAATAACTTAATAATAACAGTGATTCAGATTCAGATTGTCTTGAATCTTTAACAAAATATCATGGTGAGTTCAACTAGAGGGTTCAGAAATTGCGTCATTGCATTGACACAGATAGAAAATAAAATTGCAATGTGAATGATAAAATACGGCAAATATACAAGAAAACATTAAGATAGTTAGAAACATGAAGAACACTGACTCAGTCAGCCTTATTTGTTTGTGTGTATATTTAAGAAATGAATATCGGCTGATATATCTCTATCGTAATTTATTTATAAAATCCCATATCGGTTGTATTATGTCTTGGGCTTTTATTGTGAAGGGTAAAACATGAAGCAGTGGATTTGCTGCCTTTGTCAAGGTAGAAAGGAACAATAAAGTTTGCCCTTTTGGTTTGGACGACAGAGCCTCTGTGTTGAACATATTAAATATTATAACGTTGTGGTGAGAAAGCTCAGAAAATTGACCTTGTTCTGTTTTTTTTGACACGTAACTGTTTGAAAACATAAATTGAATCAAACTAAAAAAGCCTTCAGTCCAAACACTTGAGGAGCACTTTTCAAAAGGAGAACAGCTCAACACAAGACTTGAAGTTCCTACTTGTACTTCCTGTCACGGGCTCGTCTCTCTGGTTCTTTGAGCTGGATTGTATGTTGTGAAAGGTGCTTTTTAAATAAAGTTTATTATTATTATTATTATTATTCTTGCCAAGGTTGTTTGATGCTGAAAAGTCACATTTGTTTAATATCACTCTACCGGCATTCCAAACAAATTTAATAACACGTTTACTTAATTACACCTTGTGTGAAAAACAGGTGATCCTAGTGCATAGAAGGTTGCCATGGCAACTGGGCACCCTGAGGAAGAGCAGCCGCGTCGCGTAAATAAAATATGATTCTGTTGGGCCGCTGATGGGAATATGATGTATGTGACATCATCGGTTGATGATGATGATGATGATGTCTACTCTGTTCCATTCTATTTCTTGACAAATGGTTTCCGTTCAGTCTCATCTCCATCGCTTACAGGAGTCAATTAGCTGTCTGACCGTCCGGGATGTAAAAAGGTTCTGTCTGACAGCAGGCCTCACGTCGGCTCTTTGACTGTCAAGAAATCTTGCGCGCGGGGAGCTATAATGCAATTCTATAGATCGCTTCAGTGGGAAAGCAGTCCTTCAAAAGGACTATTAGAGAGCCGTCTTTTTCGACTGAATCAAAACAGGTAATGAGTTCTGGAGAACGCCGCGGCCCCTCTGCAAACATCTTCGTTAGTCGGTGCGTGCTGAAGAGGAGCAGAGGGAGATGACAGCTTCTAGGTAATGGGCCCCGCCAGACGAGCGGCGGCGGTGGTGGTGGTGGTGGGGGGGGATTACCGGCAATGCTCACACACACACAGAAACACACACACACAGAAACACACACACACTACCACCAGTCAGCAGCCAGACAAGCATCCGATGACGAGAATCTAAGATATGGACAGCATGGCAGGCATGGGAGGAGGCGGATGACCACCATGGTGCCGCCAGAGCTCTGATATCTGTATCTCGATGGCGGTGTGTGTGTGTGTGTGTGTGTGTGCGTGCTCGCTGTCAGGGGTCCACTCGGATGATTAGATAAAGGGGAGGGCAGCCAGGGAGCAGGTAAACACCGGGTAGAGTGAGGAACACCGGGCAAACACAGACGTACGCTCCGCCTGGCTTCCTCCTCCCTCCTTGTCCTTCCACGGTCACACTCAAAGACTTAACTTCCAAATCACAGATTGATATCGCCCAGCTGCATCGTGGGTTAGCAGAGACAAACCAACCGCTCCGGGATTGGTTTAAAAAATCCACCGAAACGATGCTCGAAGCAAAGCACCTGACCGGTGCAACCAAACCCAACTTAAACCATGACCCAGAGTTCAGGCAACTTTGTCCATCCATCCATTGTCTACCGCCTATCCTGTATTCAGGGTCGCGGGGCAACTTTGCGTTTGGGAAATAAATAAAAGCAGGTCGATTATAACAGAGAGTATGGTCGGGAACCTGAATATGATTTAATATGAATGTGGAAAATGTTTCTTCAACTTCTTTAACAGCTGAGAAGACAAGAAGATTGGCCTGTATAACATCTGAGCAATCCCTGGAGGTGAAGGAAATGTCAAAAGCTGCAATTCTTCAAATGGCCACTTGAGGCCCGGCTCCAATAGTGAATCCAATGACCTCCATGTGAAAATACCAAATGCTTTGCATAGTACTCCGATTTGTAGAGGGCTTTGTGACTTAGGAGGAGGTGTTTGAAATGAAAATAATGCAGATTATAACTTTAATTGACAAATATTAAAGAAAAGAGCAGTGCTTCAATAGTGAACAATAACATCTACAAAAACAATCATGGAGTTACGATTTCCTTCATTTCCAAGCAGAAGAACCACCAGAGTATCACTTGCTACCTTGACAGTTGAGGCGGAATGGTCCTTTAATTAATGAGGTCATTTCTATGTACCGCTCTTCTTTCCACAGACTAAAACACCGTCTCCGCTTGACAGATAGAGCAACACACACACACACACACACACACACACACACACACACACACACACACACACACACACACGTGCGCCACAGTGCTTTTTGAAGTGATAAAGCAGCAGCATATGCCGTGGCAGACACTGTGACCTGTGGTGACTGATTAAAACTGGAAACAAAGGCAGAGCTGAAGATCTCATTAGCACCTCTGAAAGTCTTTATCTTACAACACAACAGGACCCCCCCCCCCCCCCCCCTCCCCTCCCTCCTCGCAGCCACACTGCTGCACTTAATGCTCGCTCTTAATTCGACTTTCTGTTTGTCTAGCTGGGGACAGATTTCCATTATTTTAAGTGCTTCATTGCTTACACTTTTAATAGAGCTGTCAAATCCAAATATGAAAAGATGAAGAAGGTCAAACGAAAATGACTTCTAACTTTAAGAAAGAGAGAAAAATGTGGTGCATGACTCGCATATCAGTTGGTTTTTAGGGATTCCCTTCTCCTGACAAGGAATTCTGTGTGTTTTTTTAAGTCGCCGCGAGGACACAAGCCACATGAAACACAGTCACGCATGTTCTATCCGGATGCTATCTATTAGGCATCTGACACACACACAGTCAGCGTGTTGTCATAACAACAATGGTTATATTATATGTGCTGTGCCGCCTATGAACCTGTGGTTTTGTCTGGGACTAGAAACTGGAGCCGCCCCTCTGGGGAAGCCAATGACGCTGCATTCACATGCAATCAGACAAACCAGATGTCATTTTAGTGGACGAGATCAGGGCGGCAAAGTAACTGCAAAACAAGCGTGTTGTCTTTTTTATTATGCTGGACAGCTGACGCCGCTATGGCGAGCTAATGTGACACACAGACACACTGAGAAATGGTAGCTTGCGGTAAGTGACGCTAACCCACCGAGCCACCGACAATCTCTTCAAGCGCCCTCGTTAAACGGCCGTTTCGCAGCGTCACCGCGTCTCGCCACAAACTACCAAGATACATTCTGTTCGCCGCGACAAGCCATGACTGAAACGGCGACAATGCTAATATTTAAGTGGGGATTGGACAATAAATCCTTCATCGCTTTAGGCGCTAGAAACTTGCAACACTGCCTTGTTGTGTTTTGCCAAAACCCATCTATCCATTCGGTAATTACCTCCAAGTCAAAGTGGGCGGCCAATGAAAAAAGCACTGGAAGAGAGACAGTGCTCCTCACTCAATAATAAAGCTAATCTAATCAAGTCAGCAGCCTTTATTCCATCTGTGCTTGGTGATGAGGTGGAAGATGTGTTTTGGGTTTTTTGGGGGGGTTTTTTTGGACTCCACACCTCCTCCGCCTCCCCTGTTGCTGCAGTTTTTAAACGGCGGGCCGTCGATTCAACCCCCCCCTCCACCGTGACAGCGTTGAGGAGCTAAATGCGTCACCAGTTAATTAGACCGGTGAATGAATCGGTTTTTCAGACCGTCTTTCTGCTCTTTGTTGGTCCAACCCTCAAATTGAAACGAGAATTACAATGCCAGCAGATGAGTAATTAGTTCGAGACGGATGGAATCCCCGCTCGCTTAACGGAATCAAAGAGGAGAAAAGATGAAGGATGTGTGTGTGTGTGTGTGTGTGTGTGTGTGTGTGTGTGTGTGTGTGTGTGTGTGTGTGTGTGAGAGAGAGAGAGAGAGAGAGACGGGGAAACGGAGGCTTTAATCGTGTTACGTTGTCCTGAGAGGCGGGCTGAGTGCGTTTTGCCTCCATTGTGTCAGGAGTGCTGTTTTTCGCTCCGGGCCGGTTGTGGAATGTGTAGCGTTTCTTTGAGCTCGGAGCGGCGACGCAGCCCGGGTCCAAACTCAATCAAGCAGCAGATAATATGAAAGTCTCCTCGCATTGTGCACAGTTTACTTCCTGCCATCACAAAACCAAGAAGGCGCCGAGCAGAACAACGGATCTCCTTCGCAAAGCCGCATGTTGTTTGGTGCTTTGTGAGAAGCGATTGCAGAAGCGTGTTAAGGTGCGTTTTTTCACGTGGTGATAAGGCATGAATATGCAAAATTTATTAATTTTAATTTGAAATATTTCAACTCAAGCAAGAACTTTACGTTATGCTACGTCACGAGTGGCGCAAATCAACACAAATGATGCTGCGGTCAAACTCATGCAAGTAACGCAAGGCGAAAATTCACTTTGGTCATCTTGCCACAGAAGAAATTCATAAAAAAAAAAAAAAAAAGTCTATATAATTCTGGGATATGTTACCACAAATGAGGAAATGATTGACATAAGAGACTGTCTTTGTAAGTTAGCACAGTAGAACATGTCTGTGTCTATGCAATGCACTTTAGCTCCAAGTTGAAAATCTCCTCAGGTTATTAACAAATCCATATTAAAGTGTTGATTAAATGAGAAACGATTTGATCAATCAGTCAGTTACATGATCATCAAATCTCCATTAACTCAAGGTCAAATTTCTTTCAAGTTCAAAGTGATGTAAATTAAATTCCTCCTGAGTTTAGAGTTGCAGTCAATGTGCGGTTAAGAGCTTCCGGATTGCAACTTGATCGCATCAATAAACTCAATAAGACGGTGACTTTTTGACAGATCCGTTTACTTTCTATTTTTACTTCCTCGAAGGACAGCTCACTCATACGATCAGACTCATAAGAGGTCTCAAGTGATCATCCTCGAGCTCCACTTGTACTTTTTCCTGCAAATGAGTCTGGATTGAGCGACGTGTTTTATAAAGCGATAACAACTTAATTGCTCCATGTCCCCATCACCTCTCTGTTGTCATTCTGCATGTTTAGAATGAGGAGCGAGAGGAGGGACAATAATAATGAGTGCTGATAACGGCTACGTGTCTTCAAACGGAGGTCAGCTGAAGTGTACGTAATTACTGGAATGTAGTTGTACAACGACCTGATAAGTAAAAACAACTCTTAACATTTCTCATGAGTTAAAGCTGCTCTGAAGTATTAGCTATTAGCATTAACTTCCAGGGGCCAGGATACAGTTAAAATATGAACCCTCTAAATAAAAAAAAGCAGTTTTCTGAAGCATCTTCAGCTCATTGTGTTGGTTTTAGGAGTTTACCGTAATTGTTTCAACGCATTATGTTTATCGACCGGCAGGTTAAACACTATACCTTCCCAGCAAACAACATACGAAGATAACGACTAGCTGGTGAACTTAACTTAAATTAACAGCTAAAGTTGCGAAATTTTTTGCCTCAGCAGTTGGTGGAGACCAAAACAGAGCTGATAAAAACTTTATTTGGTTATGATATGTCATGTTGTACATCAGTATTTAAAAACATCAATTAATGCAGCTTTCAGTTGAACACTTAGTTGGGTTAACTAGCTAGGGAACTTTCAGTACTAGGCCAACAGTTTGATTAAAAAAAGGAAGAAAAATGTGTGTGCTAATTGTCTAATATGATATAATATAATATAAAGACATGTTGTAGCTCTACTGCAGTCAGTGTGTGGGTGAAGGAACATGATCTGCACCAGAGGAATCTAGAGTCCCAAAGCAGGAAACAATTGTTGTTAAACCTGCGGTTTCTATCCCAGGGATGGACTCTGGACAGGAATCAAGGCGTGTAGCCTCTAACGCGACCAGCTGCATCGCCGGTGACCTGCGAGAGCCCAGCCGACAGGTAGAGAGCACACGGAGGAGGGATCGGACAGGTGCCAGGCAAACACACGAAACACACCTGATGCTTGTCATGCTTCCGGTCTCAGAGCCAAGCTTGCATCTCTCCAGCTGACTGGCGACGATCTGTCGCTCGGCTTCCAGCTCTCTGGTCAGACGTTCAAACTGCAACTCCTGGTCAAACAGAGGGAGAGAGAAAGTGTCCTAAATATATATATATCCGTCTATTTGCAGTCACATTCACAGTCATCCTGAACAGTGTTCTGGCCCCGTTGTCTCTCACACATTGTTGAGTTGTTGTGAAATGGACTCTCTGCAGTCTGTGGTGGAGATATCGCTGCATCCGCCAGTTTCACGCTCGTTCACCGAATGTGACATTTGTTAGTCTGCGACTAGGAAGGTCGGGAAACAGACGAAGTTTTGGGATGGAGATGGGGGGGTTTGTTGTCAGATTCACATGAAAGCTTTCATCTAAAGCTTGCAAGCTGGTGTTACTGCGTGGCGGCTGATATGAGGGGAGGGATGTCAGTCACAACACCACAGTTTGTCTGAAGCAAAACACTGCAGGATGTTGATACACTTAATAAAATGTTCAGACTGAATCTAATTCCATATGCTGTCAATGTGCATAAAAACAGGTGGATGGAAACGCACATATGGAGAACGAGACATTTTCACACCATGAGTCTCTCATTTGTCAGCGAGGCTCACTATGATGATTACTCCAAGTCTGATCCACCAAACCTTCAAACTACACAAACTTGTTGTGCATTTCTTATTTCCACTTGATGAAGTTTGTTTCGAGAGATTTGGTCATTAGTGTCGTCAACGCAGCAGCTCCAGGAAGTGTCATTCACAAGAACATCTACTGAACTCGAGATGAAATCAAGGCCAAAACCAGTCAAATCAGTTAGCACTCATGCACAAACGCACAAAAAAAAAAAAAAAACACTGTGTCTCAATGTTGTCAAATCAAGCTAAAATGCACATCACACATTGTTTTTATGTTTAATTCATTTAATTCAATATGTGATTCATAACCACCAATTAACTGACATGCAAACACACCATCAGCTGATTATAGTATTTGTGCCTGCTGTGATCATTACAGCTGATTACACGTAACTGATTCAACCAATTAACAACAACAAACCCAACTAATACATTGATTTCAATTTCATCTTCAAATCCAGTAGAGCACATGGTGCCCACACACTGAAATAATAATTCAGATCTTAAATTGGTTTCTGACAGTTTTCTGGTGGGTTTCCAGGTAATAAAGTGATGGAATTATAATAAATCATGTCGGAACAGGAGATGTCATCAATCAGTATTCCCTCGGATATCATTTGTCACAAAAGAGCTCTGATCTCTTCTAAAAGACAAACTTCGGAAGCGACTGGTCGATTGTTAAAGTTTAAAGTGAGATTGCACACGGCACAAATTCTGTGTGTGAAGATCTAGCAGAGGTGTGGACTCCAGTCATATGACTTTTGTGCCGTCGGCACAACATCCAATCAAATTAGATCCACGTTGTTTTGATGAGACAGTATTCATCCAATCAAATTGTAGGACAAGCAAGAAGGAGAAGAACCATCAAACAACGCAACAGTTGGCAAAAATGATACCAAAGATAGTTTCGTTCGGGTATAAAAACTACGAGGTGGTCGACAGAAAACAAATTGCAATATGCAAAACATGCTGATCGAAGATTACAGACGGAGATGCAACAACTTCCAACTTCGTTCCGAATGAAAGCTAATGCTAGCTTATCGTCTAACGGACTGGAAAGGACTCGGAACTCTTGGGACTTGTTGGTCTTGACTTGAGACTTGACTTGAGACTTGACTTGAGACTTGACTTGAGACTTGTTGGTCTCGACTTGAGACTGGTTGATCTCGACTTGGGACTTGACTTGAGACTTGTTGGTCTCGACTTGAGACTTGTTGGTCTCAACTTGAGACTGGTTGATCTCGACTTGGGACTTGACTTGAGACTTGTTGGTCTCGACTTGAGACTTGTTGGTCTCGATTTGAGACTTGTTGGTCTCGACTTGAGACTTGTTGGTCTCGACTTGAGTCTTGTTGGTCTCGACTTGAGATTTGTTGATCTCGACTTGAGATTTGTTGGTCTCGACTTGGGACTTGTTGATCTCAACTCGAGACTTGTTGATCTCGACTTGAGAGTTGATCTCGACTCGAGACTTGTTGGTCTTGACTTGAGACTTGTTGGTCTCGATTTGAGACTTGTTGGTCTCGACTTGAGACTTGTTGGTCTCGACTTGGGACTTGTTGATCTCGATTTGAGACTTGTTGGTCTCGACTTGAGACTTGTTGGTCTCGACTTGGGACTTGTTGATCTCAACTCGAGACTTGTTGATCTCGACTTGAGAGTTGATCTCGACTCGAGACTTGTTGGTCTTGACTTGAGACTTGTTGGTCTCGATTTGAGACTTGTTGGTCTCGACTTGAGACTTGTTGGTCTCGATTTGAGACTTGTTGGTCTCGACTTGAGTCTTGTTGATCTCGACTTGAGACTTGTTGATCTCGACTTGAGATTTGTTGGTCTTGACTTGAGACTTGTTGATCTCGACTTGAGACTTGTTGATCTCGACTTGAGACTTGTTGGTCTCGACTTGAGACTTGTTGATCTCGACTTGAGACTTGTTGGTCTCAACTCGAGACTTGTTGATCTCGACTTGAGAGTTGATCTCGACTCGAGACTTGTTGGTCTTGACTTGAGACTTGTTGGTCTCGACTTGAGACTTGTTGGTCTCGACTTGAGACTGGTTGGTCTCGACTTGGGACTTTTTGGTCTCGACTTGAGACTTGTTGGTCTCGACTTGGGACTTTTGGTCTCAAATTGAGACTTGACTCTTGAGGGCAAAAGACTTGAGACTTACTTGTGACTTGCAAAACAATGACCTCTGGTATCTAGTGATACAAGCACACGTGCATTATGTGTGTTACTTTTTCACTCATCCAACGCTGAACTGCAGTTTATAGCAAAATTAAAGCTGCATATATTCAGAAAGCATGTCATTAAAAAAGCGAATGAAAAGTCAGACTGCTCTGTTTGCACAGACACGGTCAGAGAAACAACTTTATAATTGTTTTAACATTTAACATCGCCAAAAACCACATGTCGCAGCAATAAGTTGACCATTAAGAACATTAATCTTACTTATATTGCACAGTTTGTATTTTCAGTGCCGGTCCGCGGGAGCTTAAACACTGATGATGCCTGAGGCAACTCCGAGGCTTCCATAATGATACAATTTGATTATAATGAATCGTTAATGTAATAAGTTAACTAATCAAATTGCAGATTTCACCGTAATTATGCACCGTCGTCCTGTTATTAATAGGGATAGTTTGGGCGAAGTGGGTTTATATTAGTGCTCAGCCAAAGTCCGTGTTTTGCCTGCAGGCGATGGCGGTCATCCAACCCCACTTGAAAAACTCACCAACTATCCCTTTAAGGCAACTGGAACACACGTGCATATTTGGAAAGACATACGTATGTGCACAGAACCATAGGCTTCGTTTGTATGGATTCTGCAGCCCATCATTTCGAGCTGGAACATGTGAAGATGATCTATCTTGTGTTTGAATGCATCTAAAATGTGGACTTCTTTTTGCAGCCACAGGAGTCGCCCCCCGATGGCTGGCAGAGAGATTGCAAGTTTAAGGCACTTCAGCATTGGCTTCACTCTTCAGAACCACATGTTGCTGCCTGCTCTGTGCAGAGCTGAAGTTGCATTTCAGTTGGTACTACCTGATGTAAGCACGCATCAGATTTTATTTTAAGAATAAAAAATGAGCTTTTGATGTAAAAATATGAAGAAATGTATCTTTTATAATGTTTTTCCAGCATATATTAGTATTAAGGTGAAATCTGACCGGGGATGTGATCTAAAAGGGTTAACAGTGCATTTATTTAATTTCAGCTCAACTTTCACTTATAAAAGTTTTCCCACTGACTTCAATGGCTGCAAAACACTTAATGTAACTTCTGTCAGTGGGAAATGTTGTGAATGCAGAACAGTCTGTTGATGTTTACATGATGTAATGCTCACACACACACACACACACATTCACAAGTGTGAATACTGCAACAGCAACATTGCTTCATGTCTCCACTCCATCACATGAAAATATAGCCGCTCAACAGATCATTTCAAAAACCACCTGACTACATCAGGTGTGCTGAGCTGGCCGTGTTTACTGAACCCGCTTATCTGCAAGAGATCAATCATCACAGCGTTAAAGTTTCATCATGCGGCCAATCATCGGTAGGAAAACACATGGTGGTGTTAGCGCCTATGATCTCACTGCTGAAAGGCTCATTTGAACTCAGAAGCTGCGATCCTTTGATGCAAACACAAAACCGCCCGCTCGCTACAAAGCAAGAAAGCTGCAAGACTTCCTATGACAACGCACAGTTAACAAACGGCAGTTTTTTACATCTCAAACAACTCTGCATGCAAAAAAAGTGCAAGATTTCCCCCCTTTGTAATCAAATCACTCCAATCACTGGCTTATTTAAAGAAAGGAAAACCTGGGGGGGAAACAACCTACTTCCAGGCGACATCTCCCGAGCAGACGAAGGGAAAGATGAAACGCGCGTGTTTGTCTTTGTTTTGTTTGCTTGTTTGGCGCTCCTACAGCTGAGAGAACAGAGGCCCCGGCGGCTGAGCGAGCTGACTAACTAGCTGGATGGCGAGCCGTGAGAATTCGGTCGTAAGGCTTCTTGAAAAACATCCAAACAAAAGGGGGATCTCTCTCCCTCCTTTTCCCCACCCACTCCCTGATCCCACCGATCTCTTCTCCCTCCAATTCAGGCCCGACGGGGCAGACACCTGTTACTGCAGAGCGACAGCCAGGGACCACGATGGAACGTATTCTGAGCAAAAAACAGATTAAAGAACCAAGAAAAAGAGTGAAAGAGAGGACTAGTGATGAGACGTACCTTCACGTGGACCATGCTTCACAGACACACACACTAAAAAACAAAAAAATGGCACAATTTCCTGGTTTTTTTTTGCTGATCAAAAAGCAGCAGCAGCAACAACAGCAGTCCCTCTCTCCCTCCTCAGGACTCTCATCTGTCCCGGGTCAAACCCAGCGAGCGGTAGAGGGACAGAAAGAAAGACAGAGAGAGACTCCAGTGTCACTTGAGCTGACTGCAGCCCCTCTGTCTCTCTCTATGTCTCTTTCTCTCTCTCTCTCCTCGGGGGCCATGAAACACACACACACACACACACACACACACACACACACGGTGTTCACTGAGGCACAAAGGTCCCCATGGCAACGCGGCATTTAGAAGCCCCGTGGCATTATTTATGCAACGTTGCATCACAATGGGCCCTCCCACCGGCCGGCCCTGCCAAAAAAGCCCGCCGCTCGCCAGTCACCCTCTGCCTCTCTCGCCCTACCTCTCTCCCTCACCCTACCTCTCTCTCCCTCTCTCTCTCTCTCAGACCACACCATCTGCACTCCTCCCCTCTCCTCCCGCCTCCCCTCACCCATCACCACTGAAAAGCAAATTCAGAGGAGGAGGAGGGGGGGGGTGAGACAGAAGATGGAGGGAGACACACACACACACACACACACACACACACACACACTGAAACAGCAGACTCATACCTGCACATGAAGACACACACAGGCCATAGCAACACAGTGTGTTTTAGCTGAATGGAAATTGTAGAAAAGCACCATTTTGTGTAGTGTTTTTAGTGTACTTTTGTGTGATAAACAACTTCAAGTGTACTTGCACAGAAGTACACTCTGTGTATGTATTAATACTCTATCTCTAGTGCTCACCAGCAAGAGGCTCAATGACAAGCCCCCAAGAAGACATGAAGAACCATGCTTAATTGTTTTTTTAATTAAATTTTAAATCTATACAGAATCATCACACCAGCGAGACTTCACATAGCATTAAAAAAAAACCCAAGCATGAAAACAACTCTTACCCAGATGCAATCTGGCTCCAGATTTAAACCCATAGTGTCCCAACAGTGAAAAAAAAAGTCTTTTCTTTTGTTTTTGCTTTCCTTTATCCGACACGTCCACTTGCCTGCGAGCCACACTCCAACTAAACCAATCACGGCATACCGAGCAAATACATGCTGCACATGCAAAGCTCCGGCCTCCACTCATTTCTTTATTCAAACGTTGGATTGCTTCAGTTTACACGGCTGTTTGGCTGCAGACTGACTGAACGCTGGTTCAATCACACAGACAAATGGGCCATCGTGTGCATTAAAGGAGACGGATCAGCTCTCGACTTTATCAACGTTTCAGTCGGCAACTTTACAGCTTCTCAGGACGGGATGCAACTACACAGCAGCTCTGATAGAAAGCTAATATAGTGTATCGAGGTTGTCTGTGCAAACTGTGACTGTTAAAGGGAGTCGACTGTCGTACATATTTTTTTCCAAATTAAAGTCCCAGTATTCATCGAAGCCGATACGCTCCGATAGAACAACATAAATCATCCGGTTTTAGAAAAGAAACACGCCTCTACGTGCACGTAGAGCCTGTTTGTTTTGCAAAGATCTGACAGCGCCCGGATCATCCTGTCCAATCAGCAAGCAGGGCTGTGTTCGTACACACACAGGCCCCCCCCCCTCGGGTCGTACCACTATCACAGGGGGAGGTGGAGGGAAGTAGCAACAAGCTTCCAATTCCTCGTTAAAAACCGAAACGAGGAGGTCCAAAACAACCAAGGAGAAGAAAACACCGGTGGAAAAGAAGGCAAAAAAGAAAGATGGCGACGGTGCCCGTGATAAAACCAGAGTCAACATCGGACCCGCGTTTCAAAGGAGGTGTGATCTAAGGGAGTTCAAAGGGCAGGCAGTCGAGGGGGAGGAGCTCGGTGGTCGTGGGGGAGGAGCCTGAGAGTTTAAACATTCAAAATCTGACAGAGTGCCCTCGATCCGCCAGACTTGCCGACTGGGATTTTAAGGTCCCATGGTGGTCCACCAGAAGGGGCGTGGCCTAGCCTCTCTATGGCAACAGCACACAAAAAGATGGCTGCTGCTCTGACCGTCCCTGCTGCGTGGATTTGAATGGGAATCTACACTTCTACATGATCGATACAGGATCAACGAAATGTGCTTGTCTCAGGTTTTCACATTAGAAACAAACTGGCCGATACCAGATTAGTGTGATTGCCCGTGTGAGTAATCACGGCTTGATAAGCAATTAAGCAGGGGAAAAAAAGGACAACAATTAACTATGTCTTAATGAGCAGTGGCTACAATCATGTGCTTGTCAACTGATTGCATTACCAAAGATTTGCGCCTATTAATGGAGACGGAGGGCGGACGGATAGAGAGTTAGTGTGCAGCCACTAGCTTACAGGAACAGGCTGGCCCCTGAAAACCCCATTAAAGCAATAAGGAAAGTAAAATAAATGACTGGAGGACAGCGGTGGGCTGCAGAGGGGAGTCAAGTTGGGGTGGGTGTTCTTGCTGTAGCCGCCCCCCTCCCCCCTGCCTCTCCCTGCAGTGTAGCGGCCTAATTGTGCCCCGTGGTGTCCGCTTGGCATTTAGTTGTTTCAGAAGAGGCCCCCGTTCGATTGAGAAAATGTCACGGCGGCTGTACAGCTAAAACCACTTCTCTCTGGAGCTTTTGTTTTTGGACGGGGAAAAAAAATGACCAAGTACATCCAGACTGTAACAAAGTTGTACCGGAGGCAGAGGGGAAACACGAGGAGGTGGGGAGCGATGGAAAGATAAGAGGCCAGGGGGGCAACGAGACGAAATGAGATGAAGGAGAAGAAAACTTCAGCTGACTGGAGGAAGACAGATTCAAGGAGATCGAGCGTCTCTCCGGACACCAAAACTACTTAAATGTTCATCACACGCCAGACAGATTTGTCTTGTTTCTGTGATAACTGCGGCTGAAGATCCGAGGTTTAGTTCCTCTCCTCTCCATCTGTCGCCGCTGAGACTGGTTTATATCACGGGGTGAGAGACGCAAATTGTGGAGCAAATGGGAAAATGTATTCACAACGCGGCGGCGTTGTTGTTGAGCTCATTGTGCAGCCAAATAAA
Source organism: Chelidonichthys spinosus (assembly GCA_029853015.1). Classification (NCBI taxonomy): domain Eukaryota; kingdom Metazoa; phylum Chordata; class Actinopteri; order Perciformes; family Triglidae; genus Chelidonichthys; species Chelidonichthys spinosus. Next base: position 25,130,447 of record CM056827.1, on the reverse strand, counting down.
TGAAAAAAATAAAATAACTGTTCACCCGGCATCAAGGTGAAATTGTTTATTCAAACTGAAAAAACTCGAGGATGTTTAAAAGCCCAGGGCCACGACACACGAGGTAAACATCTACTGGCGGAGAGTTATCCAGAGTTTTCTCGACATTGTTGCTTTAATCACACTGAAACACCTGGTGGCCTTGTTATTTTTGTCTCAGTTTATTGCCTGTTGCTGGGAGGATTGCCGATTGACATTTTACACCCCAAAAAACACATAATATCCGCAGGTGCTGCTGGGAAAAGAGAAATATGAAGCGCTCTGCCCAATAAAAAAGCACACTGTCCTCAAAGGCTTTCACTGAATGGATTCAAGAACAAATGTAAGTACAAAATGTTAGACAGGATCCTAACTGCTGTCCGCTGTAGGAAAACAGATAAAGTCCTGGGAGAAAATGACCAGAAACATTTCCTTTGACCCTAAAACAGAACATTCTGCAGAATTAAAGAATGCCCTCTGAACCATTCACAGACACTTCTGTCAAAAAATTACACGAAATTCAACTAATTCTAATTCTAAATATATTTATATACTCATAGTTTGAAAATGAGAAATAATCCTGGTGTATCTGGTAACATCAGCAGAACAAAACTTTTTCCGACTGAAACGGTAGCTAACATTAACTCCTTAACATAAATCATCCTAATAAATATTATTTTTTGTATTTCTACCACTGAAAGATGAGGAAGGTTTCTACAAATTGGAAAAAAATCAAATGAAGATTTCCATGGGCGATGGCTGCTGCCTCTGGCAATTTTCCTGCTTGCGCAATGCGTGATTTAAAAAAAAAATCAAAGCTATTTCAAAGTCTCTCCTATAAGTCAAGAGAAAAACACCAAATTATTCATACTAGAACCTTTTGTGTGCACTTTTTTTTTTTTTTTTAATGTCAAAGAAATGGGGCTACCACAGGAGACACACTTTGATCAAGGATGGTTATTAATATGCACTTTTGTCAATGTCAAAAGAAAAGATCAAGAGGCTGCTCAGGTCGCTCTGCAGAAACGTTGAGGCAGCTCGTGGTGACCTCTCATGACCTCTGCCCTGTTGCTGCAGCACTCATTTGATTGGTTGTTTGCGAGGCTACTCCAGCTTTGGCCAGTTTAAATGTGTTTTTGGTTGTTTTAAGTATAAATATTTTATTCAACCTTTCGTTGACGACATGCCATTGTAATGATGAAAAGTTGGTGTGACCACAGTGACCATCACAAGGGGCCAAAGTAAATAAATATCCTAAACTGGAAGAAACTGGATGACAGGATTCACTTTGTTAAAAGAATTACAGCAAATAAAGATGAAGACCATTGTGTTTGTAATGAGCCAGCTTGCAAGAGGCAATATATTTTAAGTCGTCTCAAGACCTTGTTCTGAGAAAAACGTCTGACAAAACTCTGAGAGTATTGACTTAATGATACACCAAAGACGAGGAAGTTCAGGGGAAAAAAATGTGGAAAATAAAATCAGGGAGCTAAAATCCTGGCTCGGTCTATGTTGCAGCACCTGTCTCTTTCTTCATTTGCCACTCGACTCACACTCATCAAATATAAAGTATGGTATATTTTCCTTTGAGGCTACAGTCTTCCCAGATCTCTGCATAATACAACTTGCAGTTGCTGAAGTGAAAGTCAAGGGACTTTACTCAACTCTGCAAACCCGACGGAGCATACATGCACAACCTGTCACTCCCCGGTCAACCGTTTTATTTCTTTTCTTGCCGTGGCAGGTAGCAGAGAGAGAGAGAGAGAGAGAGAGAGAGAGAGAGAGAGAGACGACGTATAGGACTGAGCTGTCAGATCAATCCTTTCTGAGCCCGGTGACGATGCACTGCTTTTACTCGCTTGTCACTGCTTTACAGTTCGAGCTACAGACGTCTAACAGTCATAAAACTTGTGGACGCCAAAATCCAAGATGTCCACGGCCAAAATGTCGAACTCGAGGCTTCGAAACGGCGGTCCATAAACCAATGTGTGACGTCATCTGCTTTAAAGCCTTGAGTTCGGCATTTTGGCCATCGACATCTTGGATTTTTTGCAACCAGTTAAGGAAGTGACCATATTTGGACTGCGGAGGAGTGACGGGTGGATCTGTAGCTGCTAATGAAGTTAGCTTCATAACTCAAGGTCAACTTTACAGCTAAGTGGTAAAGTCATCTTAGTAGCTAACTGCGTAGAGTGGTAGTGGTGGCAGCGAGGCCACAGTAGAGAGAAGTAGTGTCATTTTCTCATAGACTTCCATGCAATTAGACTTCTTTTTGCAACCTGCTGGTCAGCAGTGAGAATGCAAGTTTAAGGCACTTCAGCTTTGGCTTCACTCTTCAGAACCAGAGGCTGCTGCCTGGTTGTAGCTAAAGGAGTCTAATCGGTATGGACGCACACGTAGCCTAAATACAAATAAACAGACAGGTATTCACACAATCTTGCATGGATGAAATAAGACTTGTATTTCTGCAATGGTACTCTGGCATGAAGCTGTAAGTAATAAAGAGTAAAAATGTTTTCAAATGTCAGAGAGCGACACAGAGAGAGAGAAACCCACACGATTCCTCCCAAAATCCCTCCCCTCCCTATACTCGCCCTTTAAATATTCTACTTTTTCCTTTTTCTGCATGCTCCTTTCCATACGAAGTAAGACAAAATAAATATTTGATCCACTGTGAAACCACTTCTTATGAATATCTCACTGTGTTGCGATCTTTGAAGATAACTATATTTGGTCATTTAATGAGGTAGGCGATTCTAAACAAATCTTAATTAATCCTTAATAAACAAAGAATGAGCTGCGAGGGGGGCTGCTGGAAGGAAACGGGAATAAAAGAACCTAACGAATCTTCCAAGAGCGAGTACAGTTACCACGAGACTGGTTTCAAAAAGCTGTCAATACTGTGTTTCCTGTTATATCACCTCACACATAACACCGATCATGAATGGAGCACAGCCATACATGAATCAATTCATAAAATGAATGAAACCGGCAGCTCGTCATCGGTGTTTATATAACGATGCGTAGGTGAACAGGAGAATTGAAGACCAGTTTAATTAGGCGTACGGGGAAAATATAGGTATCATTTCAAATTGCCTCTTTATAAACTGCTTTCTGCTTGGATTCATGTGAGTTCAGACCTAGAAGTTTTTCTTTAATCCTGCTGCACTGCCAATTAGAGTACACATTTCCACAGAGCGCCATGATTCACATTAATTATTAGGCAGAAACACCCGATTCAGATGCGATAACCATGAGACAGCCTCTGTGATAGACTTTCTCCTCTGTGATTTCTCCCTCCATTTGTCTGCTGTTTTCCCACCAACTTGTAATCTTTGTCATGTGTTGGATTCTGGGGGGCAAAGGTTGAAGCAGTAACGGCATGGTGGAATATAGAACAAGAAGACATGGTGCGTCTCTAATGAGGCCCATGATCACATTTATCTTCTTGAGTTTATCCTTGCAAACTGTGATAGTGGATCAGGTTTGGTTGAATCCTCTATTCATCAAGTAAAACTAAAATCTAGCTGGTAGACGGACATCTAACAATTTATTTATTAATTTGGGAAAATACGGTTATTATAACAGCAGCGCATAGTCCTCTACATAGTCCTCTACATAGTCCTCTACATAGTCCTCTACATAGGCCTCTATATAGGCCTCTACATGGTCCTCTACATAGGCCTATATATAGTCCTCTACATAGTCCTCTACATAGGCCTATATATAGTCCTCTACATAGTCCTCTCTATAGTCCTCTCTATAGTCCTCTATAAAATCCTCTACATAGTCCTCTACATAGGCCTCTATACAGGCCTCTACATGGTCCTCTACATAGGCCTCTCTATAGTCCTCTATATAGTCCTCTATAAAATCCTCTACATAGTCCTCTACATAGTCCTCCACATAGTCCTCCACATAGTCCTCTATATAGTCCTCTACATAGGCCTCTATATAGTCCTCTACATGGTCCTCTACATGGTCCTCTACATGGTCCTCTACATAGTCCTCTATAAATCCTCCACATAGTCCTCTATATAGTCCTCTACATAGGCCTCTACATGGTCCTCTACATGGTCCTCTACATACTCCTCTACATACTCCTCTACATAGTCCTCTACATAGTCCTCTACATAGTCCTATACATAGTCCTCTACAAAGTCCTCTACATAGTCCTCTATAAATCCTCTACATAGTCGTCTCTACATAGTCCTCTACATAGGCCTCTACATAGTCCTCTACATAGTCCTCTATAAGTCGTCTACATAGTCGTCTCTACATAGTCCTCTATAAATCCTCTACATAGTCGTCTCTACATAGTCCTCTACATACTCCTCTACATAGTCGTCTCTACATAGTCCTCTACATAGTCCTCTATAAGTCGTCTACATAGTCGTCTCTACATAGTCCTCTATAAATCCTCTACATAGTCGTCTCTACATAGTCCTCTACATACCCCTCTACATAGTCGTCTCTACATAGTCCTCTACATAGGCCTCTACATAGTCCTCTACATAGTCCTCTATAAGTCGTCTACATAGTCGTCTCTACATAGTCCTCTACATAGTCCTCTATAAATCCTCTACATAGTCGTCTCTACATAGTCCTCTACATACTCCTCTACATAGTCCTCTACATAGTCCTCTACATAGTCATCTACATAGTCCTCTATAAATCCTCTACATAGTTGTCTCTACATAGTCCTCTACATAGTCCTCTCTACATAGTCCTCTACATAGGCCTATATATAGTCCTCTACATAGTCCTCTCTATAGTCCTCTATATAGTCCTCTACATAGTCCTCTACATAGTCCTCTACATAGTCCTCTCTACATAGTCCTCTCTACATAGGCCTATATATAGTCCTCTACATAGTCCTCTCTATAGTCTTTTATATAGTCCTCTACATAGTCCTCTCTATAGTCCTCTACATAGTCCTCTATAAAATCCTCTACATAGGCCTCTATACAGGCCTCTACATGATCCTCTACATAGGCCTCTCTATAGTCCTCTATATAGTCCTCTACATAGTCCTCTACATAGGCCTCTACATAGTCCTCTATATAGGCCTCTATAAAATCCTCTACATAGTCCTCTACATAGGCCTCTGGCCTCTATATAGGCCTCTACATAGGCCTCTGCATAGTCCTCTATAAATCCTCCACATAGTCCTCCACATAGTCCTCCACATAGTCCTCCACATAGGCCTCTATATAGTCCTCTACATAGTCCTCTACATGGTCCTCTACATAGTCCTCTACATAGTCCTCTATAAACCTCCACATAGTCCTCTATATAGTCCTCTACATGGTCCTCTACATGGTCCTCTACATAGTCCTCTACATAGTCCTCTACATAGTCCTCTACATAGTCCTCTATAGTCCTCTACATAGTCCTCTACATAGTCCTCTACATAGTCCTCTATAAATCCTCTACATAGTCGTCTCTACATAGTCCTCTACATAGGCCTCTACATAGTCCTCTACATAGTCCTCTATAAGTCGTCTACATAGTCGTCTCTACATAGTCCTCTACATAGTCCTCTATAAATCCTCTACATAGTCGTCTCTACATAGTCCTCTACATACTCCTCTATAGTCCTCTACATAGTCCTCTACATAGTCCTCTATAAATCCTCTACATAGTCGTCTCTACATAGTCCTCTACATAGTCCTCTCTACATAGTCCTCTCTACATAGTCCTCTACATAGTCCTCTACATAGTCCTCTCTACATAGTCCTCTCTACATAGTCCTCTATAGTCCTCTACATAGACCTCTCTATAGTCCTCTACATAGTCCTCTATATAGTCCTCTACATAGTCCTCTATAAAGTCCTCTATATAGTCCTCTATAGTCCTCTACATAGTCCTCTATAAAGTCCTCTATATAGTCCTCTATAGTCCTCTACATAGGCCTATCTATAGTCCTCTACATAGTCCTTTCTGGATAGTGAGTACAGAGGAGTGATTTTGATGCATCTGATTGGTTTGAACCAATGTCAGTGTTGTAAAAACTGGGTAAAAAGAATCTATCAGAGATACATTTTTTAGTGGCTGCATCAACCACATGGCAGTATGCTGGCAGTCAGACCAAATAGCCATTTTGTGTCAGACATTTTGACACAGAGGTCTATAACCAGGCGAAACTGGACCCACGTGAGCCGTTTAAAGTCAGGAAAGATATTTGTCGAAGCAGACGGGTAACAATAATGTTTGAGGAATAGTGGCTCCTGCTTTGCTGGTCTTGATGTATTTCTTGTTCTGCCGGAGAATGACATTCAAAAAGTCTGCGCTTGCATCAAACAACCCAGGAGACCACTGTTCATACCTCACGTGAAAGTCAACACTGAATTATTTTAATAGTTTTCTTACATAACTTGTTAAGTAACAAATTTTTTTCTCAGCCTTACCTTTTGTAGTACTTTTGTTCGACCCTGAATAGAAATAGGATGCGTAGATAACTAGAACGAGAGCAAAAACACACACTATTTGCTGCCTTTCTGACATCATATTGTGATGAAATCATACATCGAGATATCATGACACACAATGACATCATCTAAATTGATAATAACAGACTTATTTATCAGAAAATCTCATTATTTTGCACTTAAGTTCTTTTCTTATTTCATATGGGCCGTTTATTTATTATATTACCAGAAAAAAAGTTGTATCCTGACACATCTTTATCGAGAGATAATGGGAGCGAAATGATAGCGGGATAGAAGTTTTTGGCCGTATTCTCTGAAATCTTTGGTACGATCGGATGGAATTGGAATATTTGGCACCAAAAAGACCTGGATTTAAGCTTTTGCTTTGAACTGCTGATGGGATGAAATGACTTTTAAAGACACTGAACCGAGTTGGTCGCCAAACGTTACCAGGCTGCGAGTTAAAAGACAGCCAATCAATACCCTGTGCCGCTTTCACTTTATCGGTCATTCAGCAGCACAATATGCCAGTTTTATCCCCCCCCCCCAAAATAGGCACATCGGGAATGAACCGCTTTCAGAGCCAAACGCTTCACACTGCGCTCCCCCGGTAGCAGATGTGTTGACGGCAGAGATGATGAACGATACGAGGACAAAAGCTGACAGATGTGACAAATACGACGTCGAATGGCTAATCAATCTCATGTGGGGTAAAGAAGAAGGAAGCGGAGGGGGAACGGCGGCGGGGATCTCCTGGCGTGAGTCAGCAGAGGCAGAAAGAGTCTGACTCGAGTACACGAGTGTGTGAAGCCTTTTCTAGGCCTCTCAGGCCTGACCTTGTCTTTATAAAGCAAAAAAAAAAAACACATCCCTGCTTTCTGGTTACAAACACTGGCAAGAGGCCAAAATGGCACACAAGAAATATGGAAGGAAGTGAAAAATGACTGGCTTAAAAAATAATAATAACTTCACCATTGTGCCGGGGCTTGAAATATAGAAAGTTCAGGAAGATGGGAGGTGGAAGAGAGAGAGAGAGAGAGAGAGAGAGAGAGAGAGAGAGAGAGAGAGAGAGAGAGAGAGAGAGCAACAATCCATATGTCTTCGTTTTCTGCAAATAGCTGACGTTCCTTCCATTCCCGTCTCCTCTCCTTTTTACACATTCTCTTCAGAAGGCCATTACCATGCCCTAGATCAACTGTATGTGTGTGTGTGTGTGTGTGTGTGTGTGTGTGTGTGTGTGTCAGTGCACATGACCTGTGTGTGTGTCCTAGTCCACATGACCTACTTAGACTAGTAATGGACCTCCAGAAGATTGTAGTAAGTTGCAGTGAGGTTTCAGCCTGAAACATGCACAATCCATTATTTTTCACTCTCAGCATTTTCACCGGCTATCTTTAGCATCTGTATTTCAGAGTACATCTTATAGTACTCAAGGACACACACACAAACACACACACACACTATGTCCACAGTATCAAGTATCCACTCGAACTGTGCACCCGCCCACACACACACACAAACACTTCAACCAAAAAAACATCTTCTCAGACCAGACAGAGACATTCGGAGCACTACTGTGTCATTAACCAACATTCCATCGATTCAGCGTTTTGCTCCTGTAATAGTCGGACTCGTGAGACACAGTCAGAAAAATAACATCCATCGGTGTAACAGAACCAGAGATCTCGTTCCTTTTGATTCCTCACATTCCTACAATGCAACTCAGTGGTCGTCGGTTTGGCTGATAACCTTCCTTTCACCTTCACACGTGTAGCCTTCAGCCCCAACACACGCCGGCTTCAGTGAAGACGCTGACTCAAGTGACATCACTTGAAACAATTTATCAGATTCAACAGCTTTAGATGTTTTTTTTTCACATGTAGAACATGGTTTATTAACTAATCGTTTTTCGGTGTAACTGGGCTCAGATATTGGCTATAATCACACATAAGCCCCGCCCCCTAAAGCATCCCCTGCTTTCTGGTCTGCTGTACTCTAAATGGACCATAATGTCCTAAATGAACATCATTTGAAACTAGAGATTGAGACCATAAACTCATGTTTACAATGTTTACTGAGATAATGAATAGAGCCCGACCGATATATCGGCGGGCCGATATTATCAGCCGATATTAGGCATTTTCCAAACTATCGGTATCGGTATTTATAATGTCCGATAAATGAATATTTTAAAAATAAAACAAAAACGGATGAAACACCCTTATAGAACTTAACAGAATTTGTCTCCAGTCTTGTTCAAAGTTATATTTATGAAGCTTACCAAGCCTTTTAATACTGGTAACTTTGTATTTGGTTGTTGTTATTATTGTGTTTTTGTTCAAAGGTCTTTAAGTTTTATATCTAAAGTTTGTATTTTTATACATTTTATTTATCAGAACTTTAATATATTTCGATGTTCCATTGTGACAATAAAATAAACACGTTTATTTGTAAACTGCATTATCATGTTATTTTAGTGAAGACTCATAAATAACTACAAATAACTAATGTTAGGGAAATCTGTGTGTATGTTTTGTTACGCTTATCTGAAAAAAAAAAATATCGGACGAAATATCGGAATATTGGATTTTTAAATCAACAAACATTTGTATCGGCCTTCAAAATCCTTTATCGGTCGGGCTCTAATAATGAATCAATGAGAAGTAGGGTCTTCCAATCAATCAGACTTCTTTTTACAACCAGAGGAGTCGCCCCCTGTTGGCAAGCAGAGAGAATGACAGTTAAATAATTCCCATGTTAGCTTCACTTTTGACCACTGGAGGTTGGTGTCTGGATGAACATCACTGTTTTACAGGCTCCATACACATAATGAGCACGATATGTGCTGAAAATATCTGTGTGCATGTGATTAACAATTGTTTAACACCCCATGAAATCACATACTCGAGACCAGGAGAGAGGCTTTCACTCAGTGTGCTCCAGCCATAAATGCATGACAGACTATAAAGTTTACTCTTGATTGTTATTTAGATCATTTGAGATTGTTTTTCTTCAGAAAGCAGTTTTCCACTCAAAGAAAAAACCTTCAATGCATCTTTTAGAAAATGTGGGCTAAACCTACAGCTATGGCAAGCAGACACGTGATGTCTATATCGGACCGATTTTCAGTTTATTTCTCCCTTCAAACGTTATATAAAATACGACACTATCAGCTATCAGATAGGGAGGGAAAGAAATCATTCAACAGGCCATGTAACCATCCATTCATGACATTGACTTCAGGATCATTCTTGACCCGGTAATATGCACAATTAATGGCTTGTTAATCAGATTTTTTCTTCTACAAACTATCGTTATATCGGTCAACCACAGCCTTTAATATGTAAAACCAGAGTTCCCTTTAAGTTCAAATGTATAAATGGGATTTCACACTAATATAACATGTAATCTGCTCTATATTTGTTGTATGTTGATTGCTACTCATCCTATGGGAGAGTAAGCTGATTGGACGTGTTGGGGGGGGGGGGGGGGGTGTAATGGTGGTCCAACAGTCCATCTGTTGGACAATATCTGGATGGATTAATATTGAATTTGGCAGAGACTTTAACGGTCCCCAGAGGCTAAACCCTAATGACTTCAGTGATCCCCTCACTTTTCTAACCAACACCACCGACCGCCAGCCGATCAAAAAAAATCCACTTTTCAAAACTAATGATCATCAGCGAAGTCGACTCCAATTCTCACAATTTGATTTGTTGAGGGTGGAAGGACGCCGCTAGCGCTTTAAATCTTCAATTTGATATAGAAGATTTAATCATCTGCAAAACTAGTGGGTCCAAAACTGAAAACTAAATAATTCACCAGGTCTTTAGCGCACTGTCTCAACTTGGGGAAAGTGTAACGTACTGAGGATGTCACATCTACGTCAAAGCATAGAATTTAAGAGGACAGCACACCTTCCACACATTAGCAACAATCTAAAAGTCAGTCTAAACATTAGTGTAATGAAAGACATCTAGCAGATGGACTAATCAAGACACGTTCTGGCAGAGTCATGAATATTCTTACCTTCATAAATACGTAATAAAAACACAAAGTCTATCTCTGAAGCTTCATGTTTTCTTTAAAAAATCAAAAGCGTGGGCTTTGTCTTGTCGCCACATATATCCGACACAGCCACTCAGACTTTAACAAAAATTTATGAAATGATGCATCCCGCCACATTAGAGCAGAATCAGAATTCCACCGAGAGGCTGAAGCCCCGAGGCCTCGCTGCTAACGGATCAAAATGTGGCGACATATTTGTGACACATTAGCTCAGATGGGCATTCCATCATTTGTGTTTACCGTTTACTGTCGCTCGGCCTCACCCCGAAAGGACCGGAGGAATCATCCCCACTACTTTCTGGTATTCACATTTCATTAATTGTGACAACCCCTCCGTGTATGCTGCAAACACACAATCAAACACACACACACATTCAGTTCAGACCTGTTCCTTGACGGAGGCGAGGATGGCGGAGGTGGTTTCGGACTCGGATCCGTCTCCGTTGGAGGCGTTGAGGACGGGGCTCAACATGGCGGCAGCGCTGGCAGTGTTAGACGCCACCTCAGGCACTGGCATACCTCCTGGAAGACAAGGGGGACATTGCAACTCTTTAAATATCATTTAAAGACACCGTGACATGCCAGCAGTAAGGCCGAGTAGCTGTCACAACCTACGCTCTTGTACTCAGGGACAACCACACACACAGAGAGATGGACGTAAAGCAGAGGTAATCTGGATACCAGTGTGTGTGTGTGTGTGTGTGTGTGTGACATAAAACGGGTGTTTTCTCAGATGCTGCTATAATGCGTCTTCTGCTGGCTGCTTGAGGGCGACTTGACAGATGTTTTTTTTTCTGTTTTTATGTAATTGTGTTGCTTATTTGGGGACAGTAAAGTTTTTTTTATTAGTCTTATGTCATGTTTAGAACAGATCTAGGCCAGACTCCACAGAGATAATGGTTCTCACTTGAGATGTCACGTCTTGTCAGCCTTCAAGTAATGCATTTGTGCCTGGCAAGCTTGAGCACGGTCCAATCAGCATCCTGTGAGGGAGCTAGGGGCGTGGCTTAGGTATGAGTCATACGACACGGAGAGGCGACCGTTTCTTCTGGCAGCTCCTAAAGTTCTAAAATTCGTAAAGTTCCTAAATATTTACGTAGCATGGCTTTCAACTATAATTCCAAGGTAAATCCATCCACATCATAGCAGCAACATCAGTGGTTTTACTTAAATCAGAGCAACTAAGAAACTGTGAGAGCGAGAAGTTCGCTAAGGGTGGGTGGGACGAAGACAAACAGGAAACTAAGAGTCAATGTTGACATTCCTCCACAGTTGGTTCGGTAGTCGTTAATTCGTCAAGTTAACATCAACTACGCTCTTTTCGTATTCCTAACTAAGTCGTTTTTTGAGTATGCATGTAGGAAATGTTAGCAGCAGAACCAGCAGAGATCATAGTCGCAGTAAAAGGGAAGTCTGAATGGCGGCAGGTGTTGTAGGTGTTTATTTCTATACTCAATCAGAAATTTAAATTGAGTCAAGTTAATAAAATTACATGTAAAAAAATTACAGCATTTTAATTGGTTTAATCCAAAGTAAAAACTATACTTGGAGGGATAGTACAAAGTTTTTTTTTTTTTTTTTCAAAATAAAAATGTAAGTTGTACCAAAGTAAAAATGGTCTCTACAATATTGTTACTTTTTGTGAATGTAAGTCATATTTTGATTCAATTTTGAAGTTTAAACCAAATCATCAACATAATTTGAGAAACACTAAGAAAATTATCTGTAAAAGATTACAGCAATTGTTTTATTGATCCAAAGTATAATTTTTTCAGTGTAGTTTTGTGAGTATGCATGCAGGAAAAGTAAATGTTCACAGGTCATAGTCGTAGTAAAAGGGAAGTCTGAATGGTGGCAGGTGTTGTAGGTTGTAGTCGCGGTAGATTTGTGCTAAGAGGAGTATGTGTACTATTAAAGAAGGAAGGCTACTTCCAGTTCTCAAGAAGACAGGAGTTGTGCCAGGATCACATCTGGCACACATGTGCTGCGAAGGGAGCTCCAGTAATTTGTACCTAAGGCCAAACAGAGTGACACGCAAACAGCAAACAGCACACACAACAAGTATTGTACTCCAAGAGACACAAATATGCTCAGTCGTAGAAACCGAGTGAAGTTGTAGCACTGTTGTAGATGTGGCTTACCAGTAGGAGCAATCATAAAGTGGTGCAATGATGTCATCTTTAGGCAGACAACCCAACATTTTAAATGGTAAGGCTGGCAATATGCTGTCATTTTGTTGTAATTCAATATAAAGACCCACACGCTCCAACTGAAGACGTAAATCTTTAAAAGCATGGCATGAATACATGCTATCAAAAAAAAACGAGGCTAATCACTTCCTCAAACAGCTGGCCCTGCTGTTTTTAGCAAACAAACAGGATTAAACAGAGCATATGTGGGGAACTACTTTCATATTTATTATATATATATATTATATATATATATATATCTTAAGCAATTTACCCCACAAATTGAAATGCACATACGTACACATGGTTTAAAGAAAAAGATTATAACTCCCCCTCTCTGTATATGTAGCAAGGCAGTAAATTGTTTCTTTTCAGACCTAAATTCTACCAGATCCATGATCTTCAGAGCGTGTGACTTTAAAGACAGATTGTTAGTGTGCATTGTTTATTAGTTTTTACTGCCACACAGTCACTGAGTAATACACGTGAATTAAACAGAGTGAACAACTCTTTATGATCCAAAACTGCAAGGCTTCGTACCGACCTTGCTCGTGTAAATTTCATATTTGGTTTCCAGCTAGATTTTGTTGGTCTAATATCCCAGAAATGTGTTTTCCATAAACTCTTCTTTTGTGTGAATGTGTCGATCGTAACCTGTGCTTTAGTGTTTGTTTTGCAGTTGCTAAACACATAATCTTTAGTACAAAGTACAAGTGGTATGGTCAAGCAGCAGGAACAGTAGCAAGATACAACTACTATTTTATAAATTATAGCATTGATTAATATCACATCAGCAGTAAATATGTGCAACTTCATTCCACAGAAAGCCTAAAAAGCCTGGTGTTGGAAAGCAAGAATCAGAGCCCTAGCATCAGAGGGCCTGATGGACACACACACACATGACCACACACACACACACGCTTGATGCCATGTGTCATCCCGTATTTGACCAAGCGTTGGAGACATGAGCTTCACATGTGCCATGTAATCCTGATGCAGCACAGAAGAGCTGGAGTAACAGCTGCATCAGCCAGCTTTACACACTGATGAAAGGCTTGTCATGAGGAATCTGACACACACACACACACACACACACTCACACACAGCTGGCTGTCGACGTGAGGCAGCGGTGTCCGAGCGCTGAAGTAAATGTGGAGGGTTAGGTGTGGAACGGAGGGAGGAGATGGACAGGGGAAAGGAGAAGTGGGAAGACAGAGGGGGAGGCGGGGGAGGAGGACCAGAGAGACACAAGAGGAGCGTGAGGAGAGGAGAAAACTCTTCGTTTACGCTGCTAGGCAACAATCTCTGGTCACTGAAGGCTGCTACTATGGCTGACCTGGCTTTACTTGTCTTCCATTTTGGAGAGTGTTCCTCTTCCTCTCCATCCATCCATCATCATGTTTCTAAATTTTTCATTACCAGCCCACCTTTCCCTCCTCGTGCCTCCCCTCCCATGCACCCCCCCCCCCCTCCTCGTTGCCTTTATGCCTCTAAACTTTCTCGCTCTCCCCTCTTCCTCCCTTCCTTCTCTCCACTTGACCTATTTCAGTGTCTCCTCATATTTCCAGCGTATTTCTGCTTCATTAGGCAGCACGCAGCGGAGGGTGACAGGAGGAGGACGACCTGAAAGGTTGCGAGCGTAGGACTCGAACCTGCAACGCTGCAGTGCACCTGAGCCCCTCCCGACTGTGAGCAGCTCGCTCCCCCTCAGAAACTCTCAGCTGCTTATCGTGGCCTCGTGACACCGCTGCATGCTTCGCAGCCTTCACAACCTCCCCCCCTTTTTTTCCCTCCTCTCCTCCTTTTTCAAGATTTCTTTTTCACTCTCCAGCCACGACTGCTACAGCATTATCGTGTGCTGGTGCTTTCCACCCTCCCCCTCCCTCCTCCTTCTCCACCCTTCCACCATCTCCCTCCCTTCCCCTCTTCGTTAAGTCACATCACACACAATGTCATCACTGTCATTATCACTAGAATAATGTAAAAATCCCTCGCAGTTCCTTTGCTTTGTTCCAATTCGGTGACCAACTAGAGCCAAATGTTGCATTCAAGAGCCGTCCAAAAAAAAAAAAAAAAAGAAAAATACCAGCTGTTCTCTTGCCGGTTACAATTGTTAGCGGGTTTCCTGGTATTTTCGTTTTTGCTTCTTCATTACCGGCGGCGTGTATTGCTAATTGTTTTCATTGTGTTTATGTGGTTAATGTGCCAGCGTTCATTAAATGAAACAAAGTGTGTGCAGCTTTGGCGAGGATCTAGACGGCAAGGAGAGAACAATGTCATCTTGTCAGAGGACGTGCCGCTTCAAGTGTTCTCTGTCGGAGACGTGGGCTCTGATGTGCACGGCGGCGGCGGCGGCAGCGTACCGCCATACATTCCTCTAGTGATTCAGCCCCCGGTGCACGAGGTGCACTTGATCAAAATACCTCCATCAACCTGGTGGTTTCGGACGAGAGGGTCGATCGTGTTCTGACTGCAGATGGAGTTTGTCGGGAGGTGAGACCAGAGAAGTCGGGGTTCCAGTGCGATTGCTGTGTTCCGACGAACCGAACGCTAGCCGAAACAGTTCATGGGACGATCCAGGACGGGTGAGACATTTGACATGAGGGTACAATTAAGCTCGGACTATATGAGAGAACCGGACCAGAGCGCCTGGTGGCCCAATTTGTGTATAGAACAAAAAACAAGAGAGAAGCTCTGGTTTTGACTGTGCAGACGGGGCAGGCAGCCAAATATAGGTCAGCTCAACAGACCGTGTCCAAGCCCTCATCACACAACTGACCAGTACAAAGCTGCTTTCCCCCAATAACAGCCATCAGAACTAGGTTATGGAGGCCCGCAGCCCAGCTAGAGACAAGACTTTGAATATGGATTAGGCCTAAAGGCTTTATTTCCCTGAAGTATAATCTTGGATTTTTTATGTCTATATTTCAGCGCTATAAAGCAGGGGTACTTAGCCCCGCGTTTTCAAAGCGCTAATCTCCGATACTGCTGTAACGTTGTAAATGCGGCGTGATTGACATGGCTGACGCGGCGAGCACCGAGATAAATCTTTTGACCCTTTAAACTCATCAGGCGGGTCTGAGACACGAGGCGTGTTTTGGCGAAGACGGGATTCGGATCAGCGGCAAATCAGCGAGTGGAAGTGACGTTTCCCCGCGCGGATGCATGCGTGGTGTTTACTTGTGTGTATGGATGTGTGCACACGGAGCGCTAGAGCAAACTCTGTGTGTGTGTGTGTGTGTGTGCATTCCTTGTGGGATGCCAGTGTTTGTTGTGTGTTTGACGGCCAGTCCCCCGTCGCCTCATTAAAACCTGCTGCAGTGTTCTGGTTGGGCTTCACCAGTCATCTGCCCCCTTTGTCTAGACCCTGTGCCCACAAACTTACAAATTAACAACACTTTAACACTTAGATTAACAGTGTAATTAGCGCTGCCTGTGTCTCGTTGTGTATTTACTAAGAGTCCACAGCGGAGGCATTTCTTTCTTTCTTTCTTGCGTTCCCCTGAAGCGTTCTGTAACGGGCAGATGATTTTCTTCTAACCCTGAATGAGACAAACTTAATTAAACACGGGGTATCGGGGAACGGCGTTGCATGTAAATCCTTTGACACAGACTCTCCCACCTGTATCCTGTTCAGAAAAACGTCACCGTAGTGAAACTGGATACGCTTTAAATGCCATGTCAACTTGACTTTAAGGTACAATAGCAATCTTTTTCTCGCCTTAACTCATCCAGTTGCCTAAATATAATCTTAAAAAAGGGTGAACCACGTCTGACCAGGAGCAGATATCGGCCTTAGACCAGTTGGTTAAAATGAACAATGTCTGACTATCTAGCTGCTTCAGTTTCACCATCACACTTGAAGGCAAGGAAGCCCTCGTTAACTGGTCGATTAAAAACCCCTGTGCTTCTCCTTAAACCAAATTAAATGCAATAACAGTGGACTTTTTTAAATTGTTCATTTTATTAAATGTTTGATACAAAAATAGAATCTGCCCAGCCGTTTGTTCTTGTAATATCAGCTAATGCATATTTCTGTGAATTCCATTTTTAAGGCGTTATTCTGGGACTCACAAGAAGTCCCTGGACTCTTTGTACCGTTAAAAATGATTATTGCAATTTGTCCACCGGAGCAAATGTAACACAACAGGAGAACGAGGGAGACGTGGATGAGATAAAGTGTGTGTGTGTGTGTGTGTGTGTGTGTGTGTGTAGCCCAACACAGTGGTGAGGAGGGGTCCAGTCAGCCGAGTCAAACCACCTGTGTGGCTGCACCGTAAGCACGGCCTTTCAATTGAATGATCACAGGCGGACACTGGCAGATGGCCTGCCAAGCAACACTGAGGGTTAATCACCCATCAGCCAAATCTATCCATGGTTAAAGTCCAGATGCTAATGGACATTTATATTCAGCATACACACACACACACACACACACACACACACACACACACACACACACACACACACACTACTGTAATGTTGTGATACAGTAAGCATCCCTCTGAGTGCCACTTAAGGACAGCAGCTCTGATGACAAACCATTAAGAGGCGATGGGCCACAATAAAAAAAAAAAAACTATTATTTAATTTAAAAAAATCATATTATCAAAAGCATTAACACAGGAAACCAGTCACACTACAAGGAAAACACTCGCTTCAGAGAGCTGCCGCTGCCGCTGTGTTGCTATTTTACAGTCTGGCTCGCTGAATATAGATCACAATTCAATTGAGTCAGAACGATTGTTCTCACTTCATATCTATTTTGGGCTTGAATGCTAATGATGCTCACTGCTGGGTGTTGGTGTGTGATAGAAAAGCGCTAATTATATAATCAGAATAGCTTCAGTGTGAAGTTCTAAGGACAGCTAATAACTTCAGTAACAGCCCACCGGGTGTTTCGCTTTGATTTCCGTCTTTGTTTTCTCTTACAACACAGTCGGGCTTCACATCACTGTCTATAAGTGGATGTTGTCATGGTGACGTCACCCGATGGTTTGTGAACTACAGTTTTGAAGCCTTGAGTTTGGCATTTTGGCTGTCTCCACCTTTGATTTTTTTTGCAACCAGTGAAGGAAGTGACCATATTTGGACTGTGGAGGAGCGACGGGTGGATTTAGTGAACACAGGTGGCAGAACGGCAACCTTACTGGATCTGGATCCATCTGGATTCTGGTGCGAAGCTGTTAGCAATATTAGCTTCATAATTCAAGCTAAGTGTTGAAGTCATCTTAGTAGCTAACTAGCATTGGTAGCGTGGTAACGACCTGTCAATCACGAGGTAGCCCCGCCCTAAAGCATCCCCTGCTTGATGGTCTATTTCACTCTAAATGGACGATCGTTTACAACATGAACATCATGCTGGATTGAAGAAGACATGAAACTAGAGATTGTTACTGAGAAAACGTCTGGTCATTTTTTCTACTTTTTACGATCAGACTTCTTTTGTAACCAGGAGTCGCCGCCCCCTGATGGCCAGTAGAGAGAATGCAAGTTCAAAGCACTTCAGCTTGGATTCACTTTTCAAGACGTGCTATGAATAGCAGTTTTACGGTAGAGATCAGGTGCTGACGGCTGACAGGAGCTTCCAACGAGCCTTCAGGCTCCTGACAAAACAAACACTGCAGCTAATGTGGCTGATTAGAGGTGTGACAACCACATTAGAAGCACACAACAGAGCAGAAATGATGACATATCACAAAGAAAAGACAACAACTGAACAAAGGAAAGCGTCAGAACTCGCACAGGGCACCAGGTGTGGACACCTGCAGTCGTCATGGTAACAGTGACATGAGCCACAGCATGACTAGTCTGGTTCCAGACCACTGACCTCCTCACACACCTGTGAATTGTGATCATTGGACGAGTGAATCTTCACTGGCCTCACAATTCCATTACGATTCTTTTTCTATAATCACTGCACACGCGGCTTCTTTTACCGCAATTAATGCAAGCAGTTGGATAAACATGACAAGAAAGTGCTTTCATAAATCAGATTATAACAGCCTTTAGCCATCTCAGTGCATAAACATTAAAAAAAACAGTGTGCTACTCGTGTGCCGTCACCTTAAATAAGGTTTTCACTAGGAGCTCTAAGACAGGACACTGTGTGTCTGGCATTTTGCCGAATCGTCACTTTCCATGCCTCTAGTGGGTAGAGGTCCGTAGATAGTTGATACTTTGGAGCAGGATAAAGCTGACCAACGCCTATTGTTCCGAAGGTCCATTTCTCCAAAAATACTCTCCATGCAACACATAGAAGCACATGGGTAACGCCATTAAACATGTTCTCTTTCCTAGCCATGGCGAAGGCATGACCTGCTGTACTCTAGTTGGTTTCCCTGATGTCCATCCATCCGTTATCAACCGCTTATCCTGTCGCGGGGGGGCTGGAGGCGATCCCACCTGACATTTGGCGAAGGCAGAGTTCATCCTGGACAGATTGCCAGACTATCACAGGGTGGACATGTAGAGACAGACAACCATTCACACCTACGGGCTATTTAGAGTCATCAATTACACATAATCCCCATCATCCCTGCATGTGTTTGGACTGTGAGCCGGAGAACCTAGAGAACCCTGAGAAACAAGCAAACTCCACACAGAACTCTGGGATTTTAGCAGCTTTCAACTGACTTTTTACGATCACACAAAATAGATCTGTCAAAAGATCCAGTCAGTCTTTTTTTTTAAAGCTTTCAACATTTTTTTTTTCCCCAAAAAAAGGTGTCCTCAGATCTTTCTAACACAAGATGATGGAATAGAGCAGATAGCAGGATAACAATCTTTAATCCCATGAGAAAGCATCCATATGCATGGATATCGACAAACTCTCTTACAACATCACAAATTCCCCTCACTTGTCACTTTTTCCTCTCTGTAAATATGCCTGAATGTCGCCACAGACACTGTCTGTCATTACGGTCAACGGGGTCTGTTGGCGACCGACATACGAAATCTGAAAACGTCTCGTCACCACAGTGCTAACCACACAGAGTCACCCGGATTTTATTATTGTGTATTTACTGAAGGGCCGTGTCATTTTTAACAATATTTGCAACACTGCAATGATGGTTTCCAATAAGACCGATACCTTCTACCTGCTTCGACCTTTTACATCATGTGAGGCGTGAACATGGACCTGCAGTTGATTACTTACAAAAGACATTATTTTTTCTATTGTTTTCTGAAAGCAGACACTTAAATATGCACATGGTGAAATATGTGAAATATGTGCAAATTTGCAGTTTTCCAGAACAGAAACCTGAATAAAGCAACTTTTGAAATATTTGTTTCATTTTGTTGACATATTCGAGTCAAAGCATTTTTTATTTTTTTAGACCAGCCTCTTTTCTTGTTGACAACGAGCCCCTCATCATCATCAACCTCGGTTCCAGCAGCATATTCACCCAGACGTTGGTGACAAACCAACGAAGCATTCAACACGTTTCCCCCCGGAGCTGGTGGAGAACAAAACGGAGCTAAAAGAGAGCGACTATTGGACCTTTATTTATCGGGTGAAGCCACCAACACGTTTGCTGTATCAACTTTTAAATGTGATGACACAGACAGTGTCGTCTTTGCAGCTTGGCCTCAAGTGACCAGAAAAAAAAATCTATTAATGCGGGTTTAAGAATCACTGACAACAAATCATTGTATCCTAAGCTTGGGGGCTAAATGAAGACCTAACAGTTGTGAAGCTACGTCTGGGTTTTAAGCCTGCTTAACGTTAATGGAGGTTGCATTCAAACTCTACTCAGTAAAAATAAGAACTGGAGAATTAATTTATTAATCATGACTTTGCAAAAAAAAAAAAAACGATAATCAAAGGATTGTGTGTTCTTTTTTTTTTTTTTTATCAAAATGGGAATCAAGAATGATGGAATTTCATTATAGACTTTTGAGTTGCCTGGAGTTCAAATGAGAAAATGTCTTAATACTGGTTAAGTGCAAGATAAGGGGCCGGGGAGCCGGCACGGGTGGAAGGAAATCCATGCTTCCTCTAAACCTTCCTGGATTATTTTCGTTTGTTTTCAACACTGAAATAAAGCAGAAATTAAGTCAGTTACCTCACTTGCTTTCCCTTCCTTTAATCTCCACTTTCTATCTCTCCTCTCTTCATCCAGTTGTGAGGACACACAATTCACAAGGCTTTTTAACTCTTGCATTTGGTGGACTTCAACTCATCATCCGACTGAAAAGGCTACGTATTTAGAGTTAAGACATGAAAACTGTTAAAAAAAAAAAAATTACTAACGATCGCACATGCCTCGTCTTTTACTCATGATCTTGTAAAGTGAGGAATTCCTGAGGAAATAATTTCAAAACCGCTGCCGTATCAATGCAAATCTCCACCACGGGGGTTTTTTATCCCCAGGATGTGTGTTGATCCTGGTGTCGGAGCGAGCGGCGGCTTATTGATGAATCTGGGCGTAATGTTTCAGGAAAGTTCTCTCAAGGTCATTCATTTAGAAGCTTATTTGTGTTATTTGTGTCAGAAAACCCCAATAATAAATAACAATAATAAACGAGGAGACCTGGATGTAAAAAGGAATAATCCTATACAGTATGTCACATGCCTGACGTTAGAGTTAATGACGGAGAACCTCCTGTGGTTCATCTAATCACCACTCTCTCACTGCTCTGTGTTCATTTAGTTGATTAACAAATCTCATTACGGAAGGGCTCGGGATAATGCACATCATCAAGAGCTGACTGACGTGAATGAAATGAGCGTGCAAGAACAATCAGCGGTCGGTGATGGATGTGTGCAGTTTGGCCAAAAGTATGCGGACAATGTTTTTGCTATGGGGGCAGTTATTATTATTTTTTTTTTACCTCCTTTAGTTCGAATTAAGCTGCAGCACACATTGGTGTTTTAGCAAAAATCACAATCACTACCATTTTGGTCGATGAGATCATAATTATTTAACGTGACTTCAGAAACTCAATGCAAATCATGCATTTAGTTCAAAATAAGGTCAAATGCATCAATCAGGTGCACTTTAAGAGCAACGTTAAGATCTAATGAAGAGCTTCGTGCTCTACTAAGTCATTTATTTCTTCATAAACACATTGAATAGATATGAATGCTGGGGGGAAAAAAGTGACTCCAACAAGGTATGCTCAGTTAGTTAGTTAGAGCTTCAACTGTTGAGTTGCCATGGGAGACCCCTGTTCATTGATTAGGAAGAGAGAGAGAGAAAGAGAGGGTGCTTCACACAGCTGACCTCCACAGGTCACATGACCACACACACACACACACACACACACACAGAGGGAGGACGCCACGTTTTCCCGCCACGCTCAACAGAATCCCATTCAGACACCCAAACGCACACGCCGACACCTTCCAATGGGAGCAAAGTCTTGCAGAGCAAAGCGAATCGTTTTTTTTTTGCGTGTACGGCGAGCAGACTCCTGATTAAAGAACTCGCTTCTCACGACTCAAACATCGTGTAGTCAGTCCTCTCCAATTTAACATGAAAGAGGCCACTCCTCGACTCTCTCTCAAATGAATTACTTCCTAACGAACGGGGAAATGCGGGCGATTCGGAGCTGAGGACGCTAAATATTTCATGCAGAGTAATGGCACTCAACTGGAACGCCGCTGCTTTGACTGGAGCAGTGTTTTCGCTTGAAAGGAAAAATATCAAGTTGAATGAGAATGAAGAATGACATTAAGTCGTCTGTTGATTTTCTTACCTTTTTGAAAACACAAGAGAGAGAAAAGGGAAAGGCACAACCTCCCAGCGGGCGGACGGAAGTTAAAAGAGAAGGAAAACAAACCCAAGGAGTAGATTCTCATCTTCATTACAAAGTAGCCCCTTGTTTAACGCTACATCCCCCGTCTGTAAACAACAAGCAGCTAAAAATACCACCAACATCATGAATTATACATCACTTTTCCCCACAGATCCTCTGGATGAGCTACGTTTCTACCACGTAGCTTAATTACAGAGGCGACAACGGCGGGAGATGAACAAATTAAAACTCCCGCTGCCCTCCTCCGCCCACGGAGGGATTCCAAACACTCGACGACAGAAGTCCTCGCATCACGACAAAGCATCGCGGGAGCGGAAGTCGCAGGATGAGACACTTCAAAGTTAACCGCTTTGCGGCGTTTTGTCAGGAGCAAAAGCTGCGAGGGATTTTTTTTTTAGAGCCAAACTCTTGAGGGTTTGTTTTAGATGCTCGTCAGTGAAGTAAATAAAGTGGGGCAGAGTTGGATTTGTAGAGGGGCTCTAATTATTCTTCAACCACAGGTTCAATTCCCACGTTTCCAAGGATATACTTGAGATGCATTCCAACCATAAAAGCGAGACTGATGCACTTGAATGTATTAATATGTATCACGAAACTCTCCGTTTCTTCCTTGAAGCAAAGAAATAATTACATTTCTCTCCATTCGTCGTTCTCATTTCCATTTTAAACATCATGGGCTGCTCTTTGGAGCAGAGCCCGGTCTATGCTCTGATTGGTCAGCCTGTATGCAAGGGGCGGGGCTTAGCATAGGGTCAATGAGGCCACTGCTACTACTATTTACAGACAGCCTGAAGGCAAAATATAATTAGAGCAATATATCACCTGCTTTAATAAAGTCAGAACAAACCAGTGCATTATGTTTGTCCCTCTTTAGCCAACAGACAATATTAGTGAGTTGTATTATATTATATTTTTTATTTGATTTTTGTAGATAGAAATTAAACAAATAATTCATAAATATTACTGTTATGTTCTTGGCATAGCATGAAATAGTGAAATATTGCATTCCGTTTTGTGTGGCTCCTCCAGCCTTCCATACAAATCAAGACAATCTGAAAGTACAGTTTATTTGTGATCTCTTTCATCCCTACAGCTAGCAGCCGTAAAGTGACAACAATGAAATAAGAATAAATGTGCCAACAATAAGAATGACCGCCTGGCCAATATGTCATCACACAAACGTAATGTTAGACTGTATTATGTGCTTTGTGAGGTCTCTGTGGTCCATCAAAATCTAATCAGTTCATTCTTGCATCCAGTGCACTTTATACTCCAACCAAAGTGTACTCCACTGATATCTGTGTACTGCGTTTGCACAAAGACTGCATTTCAATAAAACATACATCGACAGAGAGAGAAAAAACATTGGCCATAGAGCCGACAGTACAAAGGCTTTCCCATTCTCAGCAGTAGGAGCATCACCGCCCCAGAGCACTACAAGCACACTGGTTAGCTACTGTAGCACCATGCATAATACATCGGCCCGACTTCTGAAGGGCTTCTCTCAGAAGAACTATGACATCACCGTAGAAATCGCTTATGGAAGGCAGCATCAAAGCGTCGCCGGCGCCCCTCGGCTTCGACTCAAAGCGTGAGAGCGGCGGCGGCTGAGCTGACGCTGGTCCGGACAGCGTGACGCTAGTCGGGACAAAAAGATCAAATGTCTCGAGCTGTCTCAGCTTTTCTTTTTTTTTTAAGCTGCAGTAATTTTTCATGTATTTCATCATTGAGGTAAAAGTGGTTGGCCACCTCTTCTTCGTCTTATTATTATTACAGCAGGTTTGACCCAAGTCAGATGGCCGCCGTCCTGGAACGGCAAGTCATGAGAAGAGAAATCTACCGTTTTACATCTATGATGCCTTCTTTTTTTCCCAAAATGTCCATTCATCCATGATCCAGCGATAGCAGTGGTTGTTTCTAGCGTTCAAACACAACATCACATGTTAGGCCTCCTCTTCATCACTGTCTCCGGCAGAACAGGACGTGCTGTCGCATTCCCGGCAGCGCCGATACATTTTTAGCAGTTTGTACAAAAACATTGCGGAGCTACAGATGGGATTGGATCGCCACAAAGCGACAACACAAAGCCGCGACCAGCTCTTCCTCTCCCCCCCGAGCGTCTGTTTAGCTCTGCAAGTTTTTTTTTTTTAAAAAAAGAAAGCCATTGCCGTGACATACGTGCATTCTTAAACTGGGCGCAAATTCGTCTCCAGCTGACTGAAGAATGATGCCAAACTGTGCCCTGAAGTGTACGTGGTGTGGCTGCTTTCTATATCCTTCGCCTTCTCTCTTGCGGTGCTATAAATAGTGGCGAGTGCTGCTGTCTCTCATATTTCATGTGTCACTGGCTCCCACAGTCACTGGTGAAGAATGTTCACTGTGTATATAAAGCCTCTTTTTGCCTCCTTTTGGGGTTTTTTTGCGTCGTATCCACTTCGACATTCTCCTCACTGCTGGTTGATGGTCCTTCCCATCCTGCCAGTCTCACAGAGGCCTAAGCCACATGTTCCCAGTGGCAGGAGACTAGATGCCCAAATGTGGGGCAAATTAATCACGCATGTTCAGCCACTTCAAGTATTCTCAGAATTTATTTATTTTTTTATATATAGGAGAAGGCTGAGGCTAGCGGTAGGAGAGAGGGTTAAATGATGATCAACAATCTTTTGAATCACCGTAAAAGGTTTTACAGTCATGTGCTAATGGCTTTTCCTCAATTCTGTGACACACTTAACCATAACCGACTGGCAGGACGGAAGGTGGGTTTAAGGAGGTTAGATCTAAAGTCTATCTGAAAGGAAAAATGTATTTTTAATCTTTTTAGATCACATCCGCGGTCAAACTGTGCACCTTTCTTTAACAATATATGTCAAAAAACAAAAGCTTCTTCATATTTTTTATAACAAAATCCAATGTCTTTTCCTTCCTGTAAAACAAAAAGGATAACAGCGAGCACCAACCTATTTCATCATGAGCATCATGACATCATCAATCAATCTGCGACTACGACTCTGATCCGGAGATGGTCTTGAGCTCATCTTCTCAATGATTAAATCAAATTCCTCCCGGCGTTACGTCCCACCCGTCTGTCTCGTTACCCTCAGATATACATCACCGAACCGAAGCTGGGTACTCTTGAAAATGTCGTCAGCTCAACTTTAATACAATAAACACTGACCAATGCAAACTGATCTGAAAACCCAAAGGTGCCAGCTATGTTACGTGTTTAGCCCAAAGCACCTGTAAATCCTACGATGTAGGATTTTAGCTCAAATTGCGATTGTCTTATTTTTTGTAGTGTAAAGCGATACCAGTATGCCCCGTTTAATCCTAATTATCTGGATAATATCGTGAATGGCAATTATCTCAGGATAACCGTGACATGAAATCACCATCCCGTGTCTAGTTGTTTGGCAAACATATCCGGGCGTAGAACACATATCCAGCTTATCATCGTCCGGTCGATGTCTCCCATCAATTAAGCTGAAAGCGAGTTAACAAAGGCCACTGTTATTTGACTGCAGCAAATCAATGAGATTCATTAACTTAGCCCAGAGCTCAGATGAGTCAAGACACGCTGTTATTTCACCACAGCAGCTGAGAATAGTGCAAGAAAGGAATTCCCAGCCTTAAGTTGAACACATGAAGTGCAGTGTGGCAGCAAGCTGAGTGAACGTCTCTGAGGGATTTGACCCTTTAGCAAATAAACTGCAAAGTCTCTTCATCTCTCAGTCACACACAATGCCTCGTCATCAGCGAGACGCAAAGCTCAAGCCGACAAATCCTTATTAGTCAAAGTTTAAAAAGGTCCGAGAGAAAGTTTTTTTTCTCTGCTTTGAGCGATGTTCAGAAGCTCATTCTCGGTTCTTGGCTTGTCTTCAAGGAGTGTGTGACATTTTCAACCAGCTGCTGCAAAATGCTAGGTTTTTTTGGGGGGGTTTTGGCCTGAATGAGTCTGGTGATAAAAACACCCAGAAAAAAAAAAAGTCCTGCATAGCTGACAGAGAACGCCCGACGGCTGATCCACGCCAGTTCTAAAAAGTACAAGCATCTCATTTCATTTCCATCTCGTTGTATTTCCCAAGTGTTTTATCTCAGACATCAAAGCTGATTAAAATACCTCAAATTCAAAAAATCTATAGCATAGTCCAATATACATTCTAATGACTTTACATTGCATAATATCTGTGCTCTTATTATATAGGCATGTGATTAATAATAATATTTTTAGAGATATAAAAAGATGAGTTAAGCATTTCAGAGAAGAATTCATTCAAGCTCATTTAATAAACGCTGATTTTCAGGGGGGTTTCTATTGATTGCATCAGCATGACAGATCAATGTCAGTACTCACACACTTGGGCGTGGCCTCATGAGGGGGGATCTCACCCTCATTATTTGCACTGTGAATTTTGTATCTCAATATCTCATAGCAAACCTTTCCACCTAATTAGCTCTGTTAATGTTTTTGCATGACTCATTTCCAGAAGAAAAAAAGAACAAAAAAAACCCACATAATCCACATGAACTGTTTTCTTTTTCCTGGATATAAAAACGTTGTTTGTTTGGAGCAGGAAGAAGCACTGATGGGC
Source organism: Chelidonichthys spinosus (assembly GCA_029853015.1). Taxonomy (NCBI): domain Eukaryota; kingdom Metazoa; phylum Chordata; class Actinopteri; order Perciformes; family Triglidae; genus Chelidonichthys; species Chelidonichthys spinosus. The sequence continues at coordinate 25,103,387 of CM056827.1, read as the reverse complement.
CGTTTTTTTATTGCCGGGGCTGTTTGATGGATCAACAAATCTGACTCATATCTTCTTCCGGGGAACAAAAGCTCCACAATGTTTGCACACTCGTGACCTCGCCGTGCTCCATTGTGGTGACAAAAATGTGAGTGAAGGATGACTCTGCAGTTAAGGTTAATGGACACACGCATGCCAAGTCCAAACACATTTCATCTCGTGTGTGACGATAAAGTGCAGTGACCCTTCACTGGCAGCAACGACCACGTCATGTCCGACCAGTTTACTATGCTAACAATGCTCACCGTGGCAACGCTGACACGCTGATGTTCAGCAGGTATACTGTTTACCGTGTTCAGCGTGTTAGCATGCTAACGTTTGTTAAATCAATTAATTCAGAGCATGAATATAGCAGCAATGTTTGTGGAGTAAAAGTCTACCTGAGCAGAGAATTAAGTCACACTCCCGCTGTGTGTGTTGTAATCCGAGCTTCTCTTTGTCTAAGTAGCTGGTCCCACTGCCGATGCTAATTTACACAACAGTGACATTATATTGTATATTCGTACAAAAAATATATATAAAAAAACTTAAATTAACTGACTTTGAATGGCTTGATTATTTGCTCCCCAGTTTCTATCGTCTAATCAATATTCATTCAAATTTATCTTAAATTTCTGAATTTTTTTAGTTGTATGTTGGCAGTTGACTGTAGATTTAAAGTGTCGTAGATGGAGAAGATCCACAGCCTGGAATTAACTCGGCCTTGGAGGTGTTTTCCTTGAGATCAAATAAAACTTAAATCATATAGAATGAAAACAAAAGATCCCCAGACAGTGATTGGTCATTTCGTACGTACATTGACATTTCTGTTTGACTGAACTTGCTTGAGACTATAGTCACTGTGGTTTAGACGGCGGTCGTTTAACATCTTGATATGTTCAACCAGCCTCATTCTTGAAAGAAAAAAGTTGCTACAAGAGTCAGTAATTCAGTATTGAGCAGATTTTTTAGCAAATCATCCAACAAAAGTGTGTAGATTGGTAGGTTCAATATATGGTATTCGAGAAATTAACCCCATTGAAGTTTTGTGTTTTCAGAGCCAGGTTGGAGCCATACCAACACTCACTACTCCAAAGTACAAGGACGACCAACGGACACAGTGGAGCAGTCGGCCGGGAGTGCCGCTCTGCTGCCTGAGATCTTTGGTTCGCACACGTCTGAACGAGACACAAAAGTGCTGAGCAAACCTTTGAGATAAAGAGGAGATTAGTGGCTGTCAGGAAGCTTGCACTGATGTGAGTACAGTGAATGAAGTGGCATTAAAGGCGGACAAAGCTTGGCTACGCTGGCCTTACGCCACTTCCTCTTCTGCACGCGTGCAAACACACAAACTCACTCAGAGAAAACCTGCAAGCAAGCAAATGCTCGCACAGGGTTAGAAAATAATTAGGGCTTGAGGCACCAAGATGCCCTTTAAAGTTTAACAAAAAAATGCTAATGAAATTTAAAAAAAAAGAAAAAGCTGTCAGAAAGAGAAACAATAACTTCCCGTCAGATTTTTGGTTTTGTTTGTGTTTTTGTGGTTTGTTTTTTTTCAGCTTTTCTACATATTTAATTGGTTGAATGGTCATTTTCTCACAAGAGAATTCCACTTCAGGTCATTTTTGGCAGCAGAATAGAAGCGTTTTTTTTTTTTTTTTTTGCTCAGCAATCAGTCAAGGACACAACCAAAAGCAAAAGATTACACTAACACCATGCAGTCTCCACACAAACCACTGTATCAGCAAAAATGCACAGGAAAGAAAAAAAGAAACAATGGCGCCAAGGAGAGTGGGGAGGTTGGGGACAAAGAAAATAATACTTTCACTAATTTCCATCACTGGAAACAAACTTAATGTGAGGTACAACACGTATTATAGGAAGTTTGAAAACATAATCACAACCATTCATTTCACATCCAGAAGAAAAGACTCTCTCTGCACATATTGATCATAGCCAACGAGACACAGGCAGTAAAATAAATCAGAGTGAGAATTGTTCCTATCGGGGTGATAATTGATGAATGGGTGTTTCACCGACACAATCTGCCTTAAAAAAACAACAACTTCACAGCTCAAAAAACAGCTCTGCAGGAAATAATGACTTTCTCTCAGCTGGATTATGAATAAGAAGCTCATTTGTAATTATGTAAGGCCCACTTACACATAAAAGTTCATAAACGCTAAAAGGCATGTGAGAACAAAGAGCGGCTGTCAGGCTGCAGCCAGTGCTCCAACGCCCACCCGGGCAAAAAATACACACAGCATCACACACATGCAAAAAAAAAAAGAAAAAAAGGGCATGAAGAGTCCATCACATCTAAGCATGCAAAATAGGAGAACCTTTGAGTGAGAAAGTAGGTCTGAACGGATCTTATGTTTGTCCTGCTCAGCCCGCTGAAACCACGATGTGCATATAAAAGGTTTATCTACCCTGAAACAGTGCTTGAATTGGGCCGGTACTCACCAGTACGCAGTACCGGGACTTCTGATTTTTACCCATCTGCGTACCGTTACTTCTTACAGCGTACCGCCACCTCATGACGCATCTAGGTACGCATATTGTAGTTCTTTTATCATGTTGTGGATACCTATAATAAGCTATGCAGTTGATGAATCTGTCTTCATTTTAGATCGACAAGTTTCAGTTTGAAAGATTTTCGAGAGCTTGCGGGAGGCTGCGGCGCACTGTCTCTCCACACTTGCCGTCAGTCGAATGCATTTCAGGGCATACCGTAAATCCCCTAATATAGCATCAGCCAAAAATCTTCGCGACGCAAACCTGACAATGAATGGGAAGCGTGGAAATAACGCTGCCTGTCGACACTTGCCCTCGCCTCCATTAGAGACCGGCCGTTATTTACCTCCGCCGTTATTTATGTACAGGGAGCAGAAATGGAAAAATAAAACCGGTCACCCTCTCTGGATGGAGAGGGCTAGACAGAGGAATTCAAGAGTGAGTATCGAAGTTGTGATATCTTTATTCCAAGACAGCCTCCTCTCTCTCTCTCTCTCTCTCTCTCTCTCTCTCTCTCTCTCTCTCACTAGGGCAAGCAAGTTGAGAGACAGAGCAAACAAGCAAGCAGAAAGCAAGTAGCTACAATAAAGCCACACATAGCTGCCATTTCACTGTACATTGTATCCATTTCAGACAAACAATTTTTTTTTTTTTTTTTTTTTTAACAGAGAAATGTGTGTGTGAAAATGATCAACTAGTATATGGTTTATCTAAGCAACTAGTATAGGGTTTATCTAGGTAAACCAGGCAAAAACACATGGTATCCACGAGAGCCACAAGCGCGCGTGCTGTGCAGTTGCTGATTTAGAGTACTGGCACCTTTTTTATTCCAATTCAAGCACTGCCCTGAAACAGAGGTCTCTAACCTTTTTTCTTAGAGCTAATTTGACAGAATGACAGTGGCTGAGAGTGACTCGTAGCACCGAGGTGTACCTCGCCAACAGCAGACATGATTTATTTCTTACTTTCTATTATCCTCTAATAAGGTTTATGCTAATGCCTTCAGGCGAAAGTCTTGACATGATGCACGCTTAGTTACCCATTCCTCGTGAAGGTAAGTGTACTTTTTGCCTTTTATTCATAATCATTTAGTGTAGAACGGGGTGGAATATCTATGGATTTGACTGGATAGCAGGTTTATTAAGTGACTTAGCGAGCTACTGGCTGCTCCACAGCTACTTTATGGATTGATTGGGAAGACTAGATGGTATCTTATCACGTTAGAGCTTTGAGATGTTGCCTTGACGGCTTGATTTAACCTCAAAAAATAATCGAAACGAAGTCTTTCAGCCATTTCTCTGTGTTCATTGGGCCGACTGGTTCAGGCTTAGTGGGGTATTCCAGATGTCCTTCTCCACAGCAATGTTTCCAGCTTTTCCTGGGAGTCCCTGAGGCAAGACGAGATTTATAATGTCTCTAGCGTGTTCTGGGTCTACTCCAGGACCACGTGCCCACAAAACAACGAAAAAGGGAGGCGTTCAGGCATCCTGATCAGATGTCCGAAACCACCTCAGCTGACCCCTTTTGAAGCAAAGGAGCAGCATTGCCATAGCAACATCTAAGGCCTACGGGGGAAGATCATATTGGCAACACAGATGCTGTCCCCAAAGCTTGTGATGACAGGTGAGGGTCAGAACGTGGATGGATTGGTAAATCAAGAGCTTTGCCTTCTGGGCACCGAAGCGCTTGTCCATCTCAAGATCTGTTTTACCCCTGAACAAGACTGCGATGTACTTGAACTCCGATGCTCGGGGCGGCACAATCCACAGATTCCCAGCAGACAACCAATGGCCTCAAACTTGACGTTTGGATAACGGTTCAACAGTTTCCTCGCGGTTAATAAACCTTTTCTTATGCCACCAACGTGAAGGTGTCCTGAAGGGTTGGAACACGTGTTGAGTAAATGAGCATTCGTCCACACACCAACATACAGCAACAAACCGGCGGGGGGGAAAGCATTCCCATCACACCACCGAACACCCGCTCGCCTTCACACACACTTCCAGCTAATTGGGAGTCGACCCTCGCTGACCTCCCCTCACGCACAGAAGGAGTCATCGCCACGACGGTGGAGTCTCGCTCATTATCCCCAACAAGGGTCGGCCTTGTTAGAGCTCAAACCGCCACGCCGCACCTGGCTGACATCACGGCAAAAAAAAAAAAAAAAAAAAAAGAGTCGCTGTTGCCAAGGCGACCACAACTTGGCAACCGCAACTTGGCAACGACCTAACTCCGCGGGGGATTGATTGGGTGAGCAATGCAGTGAGAGGTGGATTAGGAGGAGTATTACTGTCTCCCCCGGTAGCAGAGGGACACGGTCTGAGCCAGACTGAGAGGATGGTGGACTCACTGAGACGAAGATGACGGTCCCGGCCCCAACCCGTTTTAACACATGTATCCACCGCTCATTCATTTTCCCTAATGCGCCACAGTGATTAAAAGAGATAGCGTGGTGCTCATGTGGGTGGTTTTCTTTTATAACTAAATTGAATAAAATGACCCTATTCAACACGGTGGCATTTTCACTCAAGTGTCTCTTCAAGACACAACCGAATAGGTGGCGTAGTAAATATATAGCTGCACTGCGGAGAGAGCGTTTTGAGGTTTTTTTCCGGCTGCAAAGTGCACACTCAACCGTTGAGTCAAAACTCAAGTGACTAAACAACCATTACCCTCTCCAAAGCCTCATACCTGGTTCCTCTCTCATCTTAGGGCAGCAGAGAAGAGGGGGAAACTACTCAGTGCCTGAGACGGGGAGGCAAAGTGCAGCTGTTATTTGTCGTCATCCATTAAGAGAAACCGGCCGGACCCACGAGTGGAAGCTGTGGTGAGATGGGGAAGTGGGCGGCGGTCGATCCGTCACCTGATGGGTGCAGCAGGTGTTAATATACTGTGGATGCAACGTGGGTCAACCCTGGACCCCCATCGCTGATTTGGTTCCACATCTGCTCTTTTATTGTGAACGCAGAACACCTAAGGGTCTGGAGGTTGGATTCCCCAACCCGAACCATGACTTTAACCGTCAGTTTTTTTGTTGCCTTACTGTTAAAAATGCAATTTCGGAAGATTATATATTTTTTAAAAAGTAGCCTTACATATTAATCTCTCCCCTCCAGGTAGCACTCAGTCACAAAGAGGTTGGGGAAGTAAACAAAAAAAAAAAACACCTTTCCTCGACCTCGAGAAGTAGAGGAAAGGAGAATTTTAGGAAAGTTGCAAAAACTCACTCTGTAAACTGTTCACTATCAATATTCCCTGAAACACAGTAATGTGAATTCAACTGTTTTGATGCTTGTTAATTATTTATTTTTGGCCTATCTTTTTTAACTGCTTCTCTGATGGAACCATCCACTTTACCGCAGTGGGACAAATAAAGGATTATCTCGTCTTAAACGTGGACAAGCTTAATTAATCAATTAAGTTCGTTGTTTGAGTCAGGGAGAAGCGGTCAGATCTATTTTCCCTCTTTTTATGTAATATTGATGTATTCATAGATTTTTCTTGCTATATTTACTTTTCATTTCTCATTCTTTTTTACTTATTATATGTTCCAAATAAATAAATACAAATAAAGTGAAACAAAATGTCCGTCACCGTCCTCTCTTATTAACCGACATGATGCCAATAATTGTATGACTTTGTGCATTTTCAGGAACTATGAATCGTGGGTCGGCGCCCTCGTCTTTCCTTTGCATGGTCCAGTGTTTCCTGAGCTAAAGGAGATAAGAAAGGACGCATTGAAGCACATTTGCTCCGTATTTATAGAATTCAAACAGCCGACACTTAAGATGCTTCAGGTCATTTCACTCAGTAGGAAACCTTCATAAGAGAAAACAAACGGCTTCATTATCTTACTCATGCTATTATGTGAGTTTGCCTTTGACTTTTTCAGTGATTTATACTGTTTTTAAAAGTGCTACATACATTGGTTTAGTTTTTATTATTCAAGTAATCGGGCCACGATGATGATCTCTACTGTTTCTGCTCTGAACGGTTCAAGGAATAAAGAGGTTGTTGGCCAGGCAACCTATCTTCCCCATCTACTCACTGAAGGGGGGGGGGGGAGCCAGCTGCGATATGAATCAGATGCAGCCATGATTGGAATACAATGACCTGGCAACACACAGTATCCCTCTCTCTCTCTCTCTCTCTCTCTCTCTGGAGCCATGTGTCTCTCTTCCAGAACAAAGTTATCAGCAGAGATTATCAGGTCAGCACAACAGAAGGCTGACGCCACAATACGAATAGTTTATCGCTGCCATATCGCTACATATCAAACATATTTGCAATCATTTGTTATCATTAGTTCTAATTATTAGCGGTGCTGCTGATGTAGGGCAGATTGGCCGGTTAATGAAAGCTGCTTCTTCTCTACCATCTCTCACATAGTACGGAAGTCCGCGGGGAGAAGAAGAAATAACATCGCCACGCATGAAAAACAACTTTGAAGTTACTTAAGCATGTTAACGCCGCTACAAAAGTGGGTCACATGATGTCTCATGCTAATAAACTATTTGCCCCACCACCTCCCCCCGATGTATACGTTATAGAGTATCTGTAGGATCCCTGATGGCTGATCTCAACTAGTGGAGGCTGTTCTCCTTTCTCGCTGCAGTTTGTTCCTCATTTTTTATTTTATTTTTTACGCTGTACTCCCTGAGGTATTGAATTATTTAACAGTTTTTGGACCGATGCGCCTGCAGTTTAAGCACAGATGATCTAACAGAGTCAGTTGTCACATTACCCTTTTAATGTTCCCACATTAAACCACTGATTGCCACGCCTTTTTTTTTTTTTTTTTTTTTTAGCAGTGACATATGCTGCTAACTGGCATTCAACCTAATTATGATTCCCCATTGAAGCACTTGTTGTAATTAGGTTACTACGAGCTTATAGGACAGTGTGGGCCTGTTTTTTTTATATCATTTTGGCCATACTTTCTATTTCTAATACTGAAGTTGATTTCTGAGATTGTAGAACAGAGTGATGCTGCTAAGAAGAATCCCAATCAGCAAGAAAGCATGAGTATTTGTGTCGAATGACAGATTATTAAAATAATCGTTCAAAACAAACCACATGCAATTAACCCACATTGTTCTGAGCGTGACGTTTCTTCACATTTCACTTATTATTTTTAATGTAAAAACATGATTAAACCTGTTGAGGCTGCAACAGAGCCGATCACTTTTTACACTTTGTTTTTTCCAGGGACGTAACTAACCATAGTCTCACTCAACCATTTATTTCATTTATTATTATATATTATATTATATAAATCCTTCAGTTCGGCATTTTGGCCGTCGCCATCTTGGTTTTGGTGGAACCAGATGCGACACGCGAGGGTGGAGCCGCAAAAAGACATTAGGGCAACCAAAATGTTACAAAGCAACTTTCCTTACTAAGACGACAGCATGGACAACTCCCACACTGGGCAACGCCATGGAAGCGGCCTGTCAATCACAAGGTAGCCCCGCCCTAAAGCACAGCCTGTACGTCACCTGTTTGACTCTAAATGGAGCTGTCGTTCTTTGCACTTCCACATTCGGCTTGTCAGACCCGGAGGATGCTGCAGGGAACCAGACACACATGCGGCATCATTTCTGTGGAGAAGCTCTTTGATCAGTTAACTGCTGCGTGTCGTTGTGGAGTGTTTTCTAGACCGGAGCGGCGCTCTGAGATGTAGCTAATCTAGTTCGTAGCAGTCAGTTAACGCCAGCTTGTTTGTGTGTGCACTCTGGCAGACCAGACGAACACCGCAGACGAGGGAAATGTTGGTGCCGGAGTTGGGAAGAGGTCGTAATAAAACACTTTGGATTTCAGGGCCAGATAGTGGGGAATCAGCCGTTTTTAAAATCCTAAAACACAGGATGGCTTCACCTTTTTAGGTTCCCAAAAAGTATTCACTGAGACAGTGACATCACTCAACTCAGTTACAGACAATCACCACATCACCGTTGCTATGCAACCGTCGTAAGTCACCGAGAACACAGACCAAGAAACTCATTTCTGGTGAAAATGTTGAAGGATTCATTAAAACTTAAGTGTCCCAAACCAGACCCCCAAACAGATGTTGGGGAAGCTCTGCTGAAAGAGCTGAATCTGAGCTGTGGGACGCTCAGTCGGAGGAGGAGAAAGCCTCAGTTCTCTACTAATTCACCTCAATGAAGTCATCGGCACCACCGATGAGCTCATTATATCCTCAACGCTGCTGGTATTTGTGGTGTTTCGCCCTCACAACCCCTAAATGGAAAACATCTGCCACGACACACTGCACTTGCACGTTGGTCAATAAGCAGCCTGTTGATCCACTAAGACATTTCAGACACAACCCCCCCCCCCCCCAGCCCTCATCTATGTCCATCATGTTGATCTTAATAAGGCCGGCTATCTCTCCGTCTCAGGAGTCATCTGCAGCCCTTAAGAGGAATTAACTTTAAATGAGGCGTCATAAAAACCAGCGGTGCCCATAAGGCCACACGGGGGCTTCTTCCGTCGGCCTCCGAATGTCTGCCAGGTCACAGCGCGCGCGCGAACGCGCACACATTGACGTGACACGAGCAGCAAAAACGTGACGATGCGGTGTTGAAATCAGAGTGATGAATGGAGACGAACATGCTCCATGGTGAGGGAGGAGGAGGGGGGGGGGGGCGACCTGGAGCTGATCGGAGACCCGCTGGGTCTGTGTGTGTGAACCGGGCCGGAGCTGTGGAGCGCGCGCCACGGGCTCTGCGCGAGGAGGTGCTCTTCATCCCAGCATCACGCGGCCGGGAGATCCGGCGGATCCGGCGGATGGAACCGCAAAGGCACAAAGACGGTGCAGCGTGTCGCGATGAACCGCTGTCACCGTGCAGATACCGCAACATCAAGGTTTGTGTGGAAGTCATTTTCAGCCAAACCCCCTCCTCCAACCATCACACACCCTCGCTTGGATGGATGGACGGATGGATGGACGGATGGATGGATGGCGAGTCTAGCTGAAATGGGGGGGGGGGGGGGGGGGCATTTTCAGTCCACCAACACCAGCGCACCACAGCCCTTTTAGCGCACCATAATACAACGAACACACAACAAATCCACACCACGCCTCGGAATAAGCCGACACATAATAGCAACAAGAAGAAGAAAAAACCCAAACATCTGGCACACACTTCGAACGAAAACACAACCGTCAGACACACACGCATCCCCAGCAGGCTGTCACAGTCTACCATCGGGTTTTGGGGGTTTTCTCCGAGCGTTTGCAGAGATGGGAGGTGTGAGACGAGCGGAATGAGGAAGCTGGAATGACATTGCGCCTGCTTACTGTAAAATAGATTCCCTCGGGGGATGGAGAGCCTCCCGTTTTTTTCTCTCTCTTCCTCCCCTCCTTTCCGACGTGCGAAATTTCCCCCGAAATTCAGACCATGCGAAACGGGTAGTCAGTCATTCCACCGCTCCGAAGTATTTGTTGGGTCCGGCGTGTCTGAGGAGGAGGGAGGAGGAGGAGGAGGAGGCAGAGCCAGCATCCGAGAGGAGAGAGCCCAGCTGTGGGGAGGAAATGAGGAAGGAAGGAGCGGCTGGGCCGGAGCGCTGCGCACAGGAGAGGAGGGAGGAAGAGCTCCGAAGGTGTACTCTCTCTCTCTCTCTCTCTCCCTCTCTAGTCACAATACAACATCCCCCCATCCCTGCCAGACGGACTGACAGACGACTCCTTGGGTACCAGTGTCAGCAGCGACACCCAGCGGGGATGAGAGGAACTGCAGTATGGAGGGTCATTAATGCCACAATGAGGCAGCAGCTGGAGCGCCGATGTACAGGACGAGGAAAGGGACTAGAAATATTTCATGTCGTCATTATCCTGGCCAAAAACACTAGCGATTCACGATATGATACACAAAATGTGCTTAAAACTATTAAGATGGTAGAAAAACCTGAAAAAGTGAAGATCGTAAAAGGACAAAAAAAGAATTGACTAGCTTTCTATCTAGTTTGCAAATAACATGTGAGCAAGAGAGTTATCAAGATACCCGACCTGGTTTGGGGGTAAAAGCTTGGACGCTAATGTGGGTTGTTGTGGATCTCATTTTTATGGTAGGCTGGATCAGCAGGTCTTCTTCTTCATCATCATCATCATCATCATCATGTCACGTTGAAGACCAGAATTGAAACTATATTGAGACCATAAACTCATGTTTATAGAGATAATAAATCAAGGTAGAAGTAGGATCCTTTTCTCATAGATATCATGTAATCAGGCTTCTTTTCGCCCCCTGATGGCCAGGAGAGAGAATGCAAGTTCAGCACTTCAGATTTGGCTTCACTTTTTACAACTGTAAGTTGCACTCGTTTTGCATATTTTGTTACATTAATGCACAATATGACTGTGGATATGATTTAAAGGTGTTTAAAAAGGCCTTTTTCATTTCAGCTTGACGTTTCCGGTTTACCCTCAACGGTAGTTTCAGCGAGCAAGTACGCCGTTTTCAAAGTCAGCTATATACCATAACCTCAGTCTTCTCTGCCTCCAACCCATTGTGTGTCCCGTCAACTTTAAAGCACCCCCACCCCCCTTTGTTGATCAGGCTAGAATAGAACATATTATATATGCACAGACACATGCCAAATCAGGACAAAGCCTCTACTAGGGGGAGTTTGAACAAAGACGGGAAAAAGTTTGTAACCCAGTTGAACTGAGCTCTGTACATCCTCCGACTCGTTTCTATCTCTGGCTTTATCTATATTCGTCTGCCTCTCTCTTTCTTTCACGTCCTCTTTGTCTAACATTTCTTTGTTCGCTCAGCTGTAAGCTATTTCCAAATGCCACATTCAGAGCGGCATCAATGGCAAACTAACATCTTGCACACACTGTTCCTGCATGCACCGTTTGCCTCATTGCACAGGAAATGACTTGGGATGCTCAGATTATCTGCAACACAGTGCAGCCAAATGTCATGCTTTTAACAGCGGAAGAGACAGTGATTTGCCGATACAAAATCTTTGAAATATGCCTTTTAATATAAGGGTTTGCTTGCTTTTATGGTGTTACAATGCGTTGTTTATTCCTGTCACCCAGATCTGAGTATGTGTTAATTTATTTGCTGTATCATCCCCTCTCACAGTGTACTCTGTGAAAGCTATTCTTATCCGTAGCCTATCGCTCTGCTGCTCTAATGACCTGACATCTCCACGGGGAACATTAAAGTTTCATCTGACCTAATCTAAAATTGAAGTCCCCTTAAGCAAGTCACTTGTCTGCTCAAGTGAAGATGCTCTGTGTCCGTCAGGAGGGAACGTGGCTGAACTGAGAAGCTGCTCGCAGGTGTGTGTGTGTGTGTGTGTGTGTGTGTGTGTGTGTGTGTGTGTGTGTGTGTGTGTGTGTGTGTGTGTGTGTGTGTGTGTAGCGTAATGCTCATTTAAATCTATTTTAACACACACACAAAAAAAGGAAAACGTTATCCCATGGGTGTTGGAGCGAAGGCGGTAGAGCGATGACGAGACCGCGCGGCGATTACACAGCAGCAGCGGTGAGTTGTCGCCTGCACAGTTTCTGGCTTTTGGCAACGGAAACGGACACAGCACCCATCTGCCACACTGGTGCACGGCGATGTCATACGAGAGAGAGAGAGAGAGAGAGGGAGGGAGGGAGGCTGGGTGACTCTTCACCCTGCATCATCCATCCATGTACAACCAGAGTGTGAACATATTCAGAAAAAAAAGACTCAATCTGTCATTTTTTAAACAAATATAAATATTCCCATACATGATTTGAAATGTTGGAGTGAAGCCAAATCTGAAGTGCCTTAATTGTGCAGTCTCTCTGCTGACCACCGGGGGGGACTCCTCTCTGGTTGTATAGAAGTCTATGAGAAAATTTGCCTACTTTTCTCTTGATGTATTATCTCAGTAAACATTGTAAACATGAGTTTATGGTCTCAATCTCTAGTTTCTTCTTTAATCCAGCATGATGTTCATTTAGTTCATTATGGTCCAATTAGAGTCAAATAGACCAGAAAGCAGGGGATGCTTTAGGGGGCGGGGCTACCTTGTGATCGACAGGTCACTACCAATGCAGTTAGCTACTAAGATGTTCTCTTTTTTCTGAATGCACATATAAATCCTTTGAAACCATTTTAAGCGTAACATCAGGTTTGAGTTTTGAATGTTAGTGGGGTTTATTTCACCTGTAGAATGTACCGTTACCGTACTAAATGCTGCATATTTAAACCATTCCATCTTTACCATGCACATTTTCCGGTAAACCAACATGTGCTATATAAACGTACCGCTCTTGGTCTTAATTAAAACGTAACGGAGTCAGATTAATGCAGAGATTAATCCTTATCTCCACAGCGGCTCCTCCTGTGATGAATTCTTCTTAGACTCGGCGCTGCTCAGGTTACAGCAAACCACATCTTCTGTTGTGAATAAAACATGACCCTGCCTTTGCCGAGGCCTGAATCGTGTCCTTTTTCTGTTGAAGTCTTCGCTCTGAAGGCTAACCTTCATCTTAAAATCAAAAGGAACAGGAAAGAAGAGGCTCGGGGCAGAGAGAATCGTCTGAGAGAGAGAGAAGACTAACGCTAATTGAAGATACTGTATAAGACACGACGAGTTTTATTGATCCCTTGAACAAACACACAGCCGTAATGAGATGAACAGAAACTAGAAATCATCCCTGAACCAGTTCATTCATGCTGCTTATTTCTGCCGTCAGATAAACATCACGTGTCTGTTGCTTTCTTGAGCGTTTAAATCGATTGTTTCTGCACCAAAAGCCCAAGATGGTCAGATTTTCTTCAATTCACAGAGGAGCTGGTAATCCCTCCCGTCAAATCGTGAAGTAAAAGTACCGACACAGTACAACCATGTATACTTCCTGCAGATCCAAATCCCACTTAAGTGGCAAAATATATTCAAAATTTCTGCAGTAAAATATATAAATAAAAGCCCCTGCATGACATTTTTGGACCGTTAACGTCATGGCAACGTGTATGTAGATGCTGCAGCCGGTAGCTCCCATGGATTCCGCTCTGTTTTTGTCTCTAAAACTAATGAATGGAAGTATCATTCATCCCTGCACTAATTTTTGACATTTTACTACAAAACATAGTTTTCATACCTACTGTCTCAATGTTTAACACCTCACCGGCTCTGTCCGTTCATGTGGATCCGTTTAATTTGTGTGTCCGGCACAAACAGATCCCTATCGACTTTCCATTAGCTTTGTTTTCTTTCAGAGCGACACAAACGGAGACTTGGTGTCCCCGGATACGGAAACCAACGGATCATGACTGTTTCACAGGACAGAGACCAGCACTCCGGTGGGAGGGGAGGAGCTCCCACGTCGACGTCGTTGACGTCGGTGATGCTCGGTGCTCAAACAGTCAAAGTTGACGGACGACGTTTCCCCCGATGTTAAATTTTTAATGCTACGACGGCGGCCATGTCAGCCGCCCAGAGAGTTGTTTTGCTGCTGCCGTTTGCATTCCTTCTAAAAACTGCACTACGAGTGCTTTTTGTTGCTTAATGACAATAAATCACAAACAAAAAGTGTAAGCAGTATTTTCCCCATAATGGAGTCGTCTGAGAGGCTTCCAGCACGTCTGCAGGGGAATGTAGAATGACATCATCACACCATATTGGTGCAGGAAGAACAGTTGCCACAGTTAGAGAAGCTGTATCGACTTCAGCTGGCTAAAGGCTAGAAAATTAGGCTAATCTCAAAGCTAAAAACATTTGCAACAGGCCGAGAACTCATTTAACGCTTGCATTTGTTTCATTTATGATACATTTTTGCATGAAATCATAATCTAGAAAAAATAGCTAACTACAGCAGCCAGATAAAGTACGTTTCCTTGTGGAGTAGAAAGGGGAGATGGGAAATGAAACACTTCAAACTGCTCTTTTTCAACACGATGTGACATTTCTCCTCTCTCCGTCTCTAACTGAAAACGCAGGCCTACAGTGGATTTTAATTATGACTAACAGTTGTTTAATTTCGCAACTTTTATGGACCGGTAATCGTGACTCGTCTGCTGATTGAGCGGGGCGGCCTATTGTGAAGCAATCACGGAGGTGCGAGGCGGAGTTGGAAAACAAAGGGAAGATAACGGAGAGGTGTAGAGCGCAGCGGTGCAGGCAGCCGGCGAACAAGCCAGCCGAGTCTCTGTGGATCTCGGCACCGGCGGGAGCCGGAGGTGAAGCTTCTGAAGCCAGTCTCAACTCTCTGCCACTAATCAGATGCCTTTTAGAAGAAAAAAAGACTTCCCAAATCCTGCTGATGCACCACAAGTACAAAGAGGAGGAGATGTTTCCACGGCAACAAGGTCTAAGATGCTATAGTGGTTTGAGCAGTCATGTACAGTAAAGGTCAACATATTTTGTGTGTGTGTGTGTGTTCTTGAATCCATCGGGAGGAAACTGAAATCATCTGTATTTCGTCTTTACAGATGCAGCTAAATTGATGTGGTGAGGAATGAAATGTGATGTTTGTAGCCTGAAGGGGAAATGACATGGTTCTGTAATATGTCACTTTAGTGCAGCACAGCAGGATACACTTTGTGCGGACAAAATGTACACTCAGGCCGCTGGCGTCAAAGAGCGACGCCTGACTTCCATCTCCAGCTGTTATATTGCTTAGAATATAGGGGAATTTCCATTTGGAATTAATAATTAATACCTGAAATATGTCAGAAATTACCCTCTAGTCCAACCGAGACCACGTCGTTATTTTACTTGAAGCACACTTTTGTAATCATATAGACACGGCTGACTCCAATTAAAAGAGCTGTTTTTAAAAAGGAACTCTACCTGTGGTGGTCGACGCAGGTAGCTGCAGACATCCGTGTTGCTTCATGCCGACTGCAGCAACATCCTGTGGTTTGAAAGAGAATTGCACACAATTATCTCCTGGCGTGACCTCCTTTCCAATCTAATTTCACATCGTCACAGAAAAGCAAATAACCTCCACACTAACCTCCACACGCGCTGAGCACACAGCCTCTTTTTGTGCAATCAAGTTAAAATGGTTATTTGTCTAAAAAACTCAAAATTCAAACATTAGTTGTGTTTGGAGGTTTCCCCTCCTCTGCATCGCATGATACTGTGGGTTGTAAATCGAGTAGCTGATGGGAATAAAAACGTGCAAACAAAGTCATAAAGCTGTGAACTGACAGAGATGACTGGTGTTACCTTTAGATGCCTTCAAGTGCTGTGGGAAATTTAGATAGCATACATTTAGTAGTTTGTATTATCATAGTTTCCACTTTATCCCACTACAAATAATCCATTTTATTTTCAAGTAGAAGTACAGATACTTGTGTTCAAAAAGACTCTGGTAAAAGTAGAAGTACTGATTCAAATTCTTTACTCAAGTGGAAAAGTACAGGCTCTGAAATGTACTCAAAGTATAAGAAGGTATTTCTACTGGCTCTCTTGTCATTTTAATAACAAAAACAATCGATAATTCTCCTCAAATGCATTGAAACTAAAGTAACGAGCCTGTTTTGAAAATGTAAGGAGTAGAAAGTATGGATAGTTGTTTTAAAATGTAGAGAGTAAAAGTAAAACTAAATATTGAGTAAATTACAGATACCTGTAGTACACGTCTGCTTTCCAGTGAGCCGGATGCAAAACACCAGCGCTCTGGAGCACCTAAATGCATCATGCCATAATTAACGTCATTAACTACACCTGTGTTAATCCTGCGATGACGTTTCAACACAGCTGCTGTGAAAAGGGCCTTTTTTTCTCCATGTTTTTCTCTAATTTGCACAAAACACTTAGATGTTTTGATTAAATCTGCAGCACAGAATTTCCTCTTCAACGGTTACTTAAAAAAAACTGTTTTCTAAATCATGAAACACCATCCACACAGCCGACAACACCACAAATACACAGATATACAGATATGTTGTTATAATGATGAGATTTACGAGGTGACAGCGAACGCAGCGCGGACCCTGGTGCTGCTCGGAGCTCTCCTCTCTCATCCTTTTGTGTCTCTTGTCCAATCAGCGCTCGGATGCGGTTTGCTGGCCGCTGATTGGTCGCGAACGAGGAAGATGCGACGGCAATGGAGAATCGAGCGGAGACTTTTCCAAGCATCCCACTGATGTGATTACCCCGGTGACGTGATTTCCGCGCATCGACTCGCCGCGGTGTGTAACGCGGAGGCCTCTGGGTCGTCCGCTACGGTTTCGGTGTGTTTTCGTGTCCCGTTCGGTGTGTTTTGTCGTCGGACGGGGATGTCGGGCCCGTCGCGCTGCTTTGTGGGTTGAAGTCGCTCTCCGGACCATGTAGCTTGTGCTTACAACACAGGAGGAGCTAAAACTGAAGGTAAGAGATGTAAAAAAAAAAAAAGAGGTGATATGATATAATACAAGTACGTCATGTGTTGCTATGGGAATGTGATTCTGAGTCGTGGTTCCTGTTTTACACTTAATTCTTGACCTGCAGGCCTGATTTTGGACGGGCTGCCTGGTTAGCATGAAGAGATAGCTGCTACAGGAAACCTATTAGAGTAACTTGTAGTCTAATAGTGGTTTACAAATGATTAAAAGGAAGAAATACTAGATGCTAACTGTCTTCTTGTGTTGGCTAACACGTATCATGACATGTAAACACTGTTGGATTAGCTCACTTTGCTCCCTCCCCCTCTAGGTGCTGCTGTGTGAAGGATGCACGAGCGATGTCTGATGTTGAGGCCACGTACGCAGACTTCATCGCCTCCGGCAGGACGGGACGCAGGAACGCCATGCACGACATTCTGCAGAGTCCCACGGACCCCGAGGGACGGGAGCTGCCCCTCACCCTGTCTCTGTCCCAGCTGCACATCAACGCGGGAGGGGGAGGTAAAGACCACAGCCTTGTGCTGGACTGGATCACTTCAGACTGGTTTTTGTGCATTAAGAGAGTGAGAGAGGCGCGTAGAAACTTTTTAGCTCCCAAAAATCTATTCAGATGTTTGAAGTGTAATTTGTGTATGATGACACGGTGAGATTTGACCTTATGACCTCAGGATCTGGCAAGATTTAGTTTTCGTCTTATGTTGGCTCTGATATGAAGTTTTTTTTCACACCACTCATTGAAGATTTGGACGGATGGTTTGTTGTTTTTAGGGGTCGACCGACTTTTTCATGACCAATACTGATTATTACTTATCTGAAAGACCGATAACGGTGATTTGAAATGCATATAAGTCTGCAGCACGAAGAAAAAAGTCTCAAAAGGTGTTCACATTTAGAAAAACACAAACTATTCACACAAAACTTTTGTTTGAATTCCTTAAAGCGTAGTTTAATTCAAAGAAACTTTCAACGTGACCTCAACACGCGCCACTAGCTTAGCTGAAATGATGTGGGATGCAGCCTGAAACACGTGAAAACATCCATATAATCGTATTAATAGTTAAGTCCTGTAAAATGTGCTCTCTCTCGTCATTTTTCTGCAGACGGAGACGACACCGAGGACAGCCAGAGCTCTTCCTCCTCGGCCCACCGGGCGGTGGAGCAGAGGAACAGCTAACCTGCCACACTTTGCAGCCGGACGGTTTCCAGCCGCCGTCCTGATGAAAGCCCAAAGTGCGCTGGTAGCCGGAGGCTAGCGATGGCCACCGCTGAAGTGCCCGTGGGCAGGGCACTGACCCCCTTAAATCCACTGTAGAGGCGCCGTGCTGCGATGTGACCACCCAGTGCTCTCATGGTCCCCCGTGGCTCTGCTGTGCACTAGAATTACAGACTGTTGGAGTGTTTCAGAGTGGGAGCGAGCCGAGACACGAACGCGTAGCTCATGTACAGCCGATTTTTACTTTCAGTCTTAGTAACCAAACACGCAGGCTGGACGACGAGGTTCTGTGTGTCGTAGTTGTGCGAGCCACTGAGACGCTGATGTAGAAGGCCGCGGTGGGAGTAGCATGTTTGTAGTGACGCTGGTAGAGATTATATTGCCAGTTTATGGCTTGTGCTTCCTTTAAATTGACAGTGCTGTAGAGAGAATTGGACTTCCTCGGCTCAAACACCATCTGATTGGTTGATTGATTCTGTTGCGTTTTGATGGGTCGATATCCAGTCATATACTGTACGTGCAATAGGTTTTTTACTGTGGAAAGCATCAGACCGGATGGTGGCGTGACACCGGTCTACTTAATAATACATTCACGGTGAGTACAGTGAGGATGACATATTTCAGTGGTTTAAAAAATGTACCTTTTCAAATGTTGATACTTTTTTTTTAAGAATACTTTTCTAATGATGCCAATATAATCACAACCTGAAAGGAGCAGCTTGACACTTTGGGAAATTTGCCGAAAGAGGCGATCGATGCCAGTGTTTTTTGTATGTACGCTAAATATGTAGGAGTCAGCATTAATATTAGCCTAGCGTAGGATAAAAGACAACTTCGTGAAGGGAACAGAATTCACCTCCCAGGCCTAATTAACGCGTTACATCCCGTTTCTAGAATCAGTATAAAAACTGATGTTTCAAAACAACAACAAGCCATTTTATGACACATTCATGACAACAGTTTAAATTATATTAAGGCTTAAAAAAAGGCCTAACTGTAGGCGTGGCTGCTTTGAGTGACAGGCTGCTTGACCAGACTGTTAGCTGCTAGCTGTCTGCCCTGCTGCTCCACCGCTTTGCTCACTTCTACACCTCCAGCGTCGTCACACTTTACTTTTTGTACCGATTAAAAAAACACAATATAACGTGTTAATGAATGAGCTTCAGAGGTGCTTATTGTGTAACCTTTGGGCCAAGCTAGGCTAGCTGTTTCCCCCTGTTTCCAGTCATTATGCTAAGCTAAGCTAAAAGCTGTGACTTTTATCGGCCACCTGCCACTTTGGCAAAGCTTTCCTGGTGTTTTAAAGAGCATTTTCTTCTCGGTTTCCTGGCGAAGAAGCAACAGTCTTGTTTTTCTCATTCTGGAAAACGGGTGTTGATTCATCACCGACCGCGGATGAGTTAACTCAACCAAGATAAGCTAAACCAGCTACATATTTAGCACACAGACTCGGTGGACTCTCGGCAGAAAAGCGAATGAGTGTATTTCCCAAAATGTCAAAGTATTCCTGAAATGTAGATATGCAATACTCAGTGGAGCTTCCAGCAAATGTAACCTGTTTCGCGTTAAAGTTTCTCTGACATTGAGCCGAAACTACATTCCTGCTTCTTTGTGTGATAGTGAATCCATCCCATAATCATCTGTAAAGGCCATGCATGCACCGTTGTGTATTTTGTTCCTCTCGCCCCAGTTTCACTGAGTATAATCTTACTGTTACTGCTTGACTCCTGCTGATGATAATGGGGAAAATATAACACTTTTATTCCTTTTCTTTTTTGAAATATTAGTCAATCAATCAGGTTTTCAAGTTGTAAACTGCCATGTGATTGTGATAGTGACTCCCGCCCGCTCCAACAGCACTGTATAAACCAGCTGTCCATAAATCAGCATGTAGACTTCTAGCAGGTGCATGATTCTGCTGAGCGTTTAGGTGTTTCTCTGTCTATAACCGCGTTTTCTACTCGTATGTGTCGAAACTAAATAAACAACCGACGAAAAGGAAAAAAGCACGTTTCTCGTCTTGTTGGGCTTCTGCAGTTTGGACAACAGGTGGCACTGTGGCAGAAATGCCATCCATCCATCCATTGTCTACGCTTATCCTGTATTCAGGGTCGTGGGGGGGGGGAGCTGGAGCCGATCCCAGCTGTCATTGGGTGAAGGCAGGCTACACCCTGGACAGGTCGCCAGTCCATCACAGGGAGACATGTAGAGACAGACAGGTAACCAGTCTATCACAGGGAGACATGTAGAGACAGACAGGTAACCAGTCTATCACAGGGAGACATGTAGAGACAGACAGGTAACCAGTCTATCACAGGAAGACATGTAGAGACAGACAGGTAGCCAGTCCATCACAGGGCAGACATGTAGAGACAGACAGGTAACCTGTCCATCACAGGGAGACATGTAGAGACAGACAGGTAACCAGTCCATCACAGGGAGACATGTAGAGACAGACAGGTAACCAGTCCATCACAGGGAGACATGTAGAGACAGACAGGTAACCAGTCCATCACAGGGCTGACATGTAGAGACAGACAGGTAACCAGTCTATCACAGGGCCGACATGTAGAGACAGACAGGTAACCAGTCCATCACAGGGCTGACATGTAGAGACAGACAGGTAACCGTTCTATCACAGGGCTGACATGTAGAGACAGACAGGTAACCAGTCTATCACAGGGTGACATGTAGAGACAGACGGGTAACCAGTCCATCACAGGGCCAACATGTAGAGACAGACAGGTAACCAGTCCATCACAGGGCTGACATGTAGAGACAGACAGGTAACCAGTCTATCACAGGGAGACATGTAGAGACAGACAGGTAACCAGTCTATCACAGGGCCGACATGTAGAGACAGACAGGTAACCAGTCTATCACAGGGAGACATGTAGAGACAGACAGGTAACCAGTCTATCACAGGGCCGACATGTAGAGACAGACAGGTAACCAGTCTATCACAGGGCCAACATGTAGAGACAGACAGGTAACCAGTCCATCACAGGGCTGACATGTAGAGACAGACAGGTAACCAGTCCATCACAGGGCCGACATGTAGAGACAGACAGGTAACCAGTCTATCACAGGGCCGACATGTAGAGACAGACAGGTAACCAGTCTATCACAGGGAGACATGTAGAGACAGACAGGTAACCAGTCTATCACAGGGCTGACATGTAGAGACAGACAGGTAACCAGTCTATCACAGGGCCGACATGTAGAGACAGACAGGTAACCAGTCTATCACAGGGCTGACATGTAGAGACAGACAGGTAACCAGTCTATGACAGGGCTGACATGTAGAGACAGACAGGTAACCAGTCTATCACAGGGAGACATGTAGAGACAGACAGGTAACCAGTCTATCACAGGGCTGACATGTAGAGACAGACAGGTAACCAGTCTATCACAGGGCCGACATGTAGAGACAGACAGGTAACCAGTCTATCACAGGGAGACATGTAGAGACAGACAGGTAACCAGTCTATCACAGGGAGACATGTAGAGACAGACAGGTAACCAGTCTATCACAGGGCCGACATGTAGAGACAGACAGGTAACCAGTCCATCACAGGGCCAACATGTAGAGACAGACAGGTAACCAGTCTATCACAGGGCCGACATGTAGAGACAGACAGGTAACCAGTCTATCACAGGGCCGACATGTAGAGACAGACAGGTAACCAGTCTATCACAGGGAGACATGTAGAGACAGACAGGTAACCAGTCTATCACATGTAGAGACAGACAGGTAACCAGTCTATCACATGTAGAGACAGACAACCATTCACACCTACGGGACATTTAGAACCTATCCCCATCCTGCATGTCTTTGAGGAAGCCGGAGAACCCGGAGAGAACCCACGCTTACACGGGGAAACATGCAAACTCCACACAGAAGGAACCCTGGCCGACCCGGGAATCGAACCCGGGATCCTCTCGCTGTGAGGCGACAGTGCTACCCGCTACACCACCGTGCAGCCCGTGGCAGAAATGATAAGACTTGGTGGAATATGAATCTGTGATTTATGCTAATAGCGAGTATTTGAGGCAAATAGGTGCTTTATCGTTCATTTCCTCTAAGGGATTCTGTTTGCTCACGACTTTTATGGCATGTTGTAAAACTTACAACATAATTGAAGTGTTTCCGCGTATAAAGGCATAAAAGACCATCTGTGTGTGGGCACGTGCACGGGAGTGCGTGTAGCTGATTATGCAAATAATCATTAGACAATTGTACCAGGAAGTTTCAGTGAGGGGGGAGAAAAAAAAAGTCCCCGAGCAGTTTCTCTAAGTTCCTCATTCTGGTGGCTGAGTGTAACAGTTCCTGTCGACAGGCTGACCCGCTCGTCGAGTTCCAGATATCAGCAGCCTGTCAGTCAGTCTGCTGGGAGGAAAAACACGGGGAAGAACTCCTGAAGGGGATCTGAAGCGACTTCTTCACGGCGGATGACCTGTTAACTTCACCGGGATTCCACACTCAGAGAGGTAGGCATGAATGACGCCAATCAGAGATGTGCATCAGGTGACACACACACACACACACAGCTGTGAAGATGAGTGTGTGTGGGGAAAGGTAAATGTTGAGGGGCTAGATTCAGGGATGTGAGGCTCGATCCGTTTGGAAAAGCTGCTGTGATTTTAAATGAAATAATAATATTCTGAGTGAAATTATATTTTGTATGTTTGAGTTAATTTGACGTATGTGGCAAGGAGACGCCATCGTTTGTCAATCTGCAGCGGATTGTGTTCCTCTCATTTCTTCACCACTCCGGTCTCAAACTCAGACCACTGAAGGAGGAAGTCTGGATGTTGGTCGTGTGTGTGTGTGTGTGTGTGTGTGTCCGGCTCTGGTTTTCAGGTGTGCCCCTCTGCTGTTTGCCGTTCAGGTGATTGTGCCTGCACCTTTTCTTCCCTAACTCTTGTCCAAACAGTTGGATTCAGGTC
This sequence comes from Chelidonichthys spinosus, assembly GCA_029853015.1. Classification (NCBI taxonomy): domain Eukaryota; kingdom Metazoa; phylum Chordata; class Actinopteri; order Perciformes; family Triglidae; genus Chelidonichthys; species Chelidonichthys spinosus. The sequence continues at coordinate 25,080,359 of CM056827.1, read as the reverse complement.
AGCTCCTGACCCCATTCTGTCAAACAAATATCTTTTGGAGGACGAATAACCTCTCTCAGCTAAATAATGTTGGAAGAAAAGTGCAATTACGTGGTAGAAAAGGTGCAAAAGTGTTTTATGCTGCATTGTTGAATGTCTTAATGCTTTTAGCAGCCAGTTGATGCTCTCTCTAGGGATGGCAATGTGTAAAATATCCCAAGAGAGATTCAGGTTCCCCTCGGGAATCCCGCTACCCTCGTGATTAAAGCGTCACCAGCAGGTCAAGGTTTTTACTCATCCTCTTAAATATAAATAATAATACAAATAACGTGTGTGGTTCCCAAACCTCTTTACGACTTCCTACTATGACTCAAATTTTGCTTGAAAAGCTGGCTATAACTTCGATAACGTAGATAAGGGTGAGTGCAAATGTGTGCGATCAAAATGTTTTAGCTGCCTCTGAGCCTTAAAACAAAAACTTTAATGGATAATAAGTCAACAAAGGTTCCCTTATCCTTTCCCACGTGACCTACTTCCTTTTCTTTTTTCCATTTATGTGAGATCCATTGATTCCCTGTTCGTCTGTGTTCTGGCTGTTTCTAACAGCATGTTTCTGCCCCTTCTGTCTCTGTTTGTGTTCACTCATGCACTTCAGCTTCCTTCTTGTAGAAAACAGCTGTGAATTCATGACCAGCATGCACTTCTGCTGCTGCGACGCCTCACTTCCCCTGAGTTGCATCAATGCAGCGTCAAACACAATTCCAGCACATACTAATATACAGTAAGATCGTGATGTCATAATCCATCCATCCGTGTTCCTGTTATTGTCAGAAATGTACAACCAGAAAATATGTGTCAGAGCACATCCCTGGTAGTTTGAATACAAACTTTTATTACGACAATAACGTTCGATATGTGGCGACGATTCACATGCAAACAAGTCAAATCGGTAGAAGAGATTATTTGCATATTCTGGCAGTTAGTTTAAGCAAAACCCCAAAAACTGACTTCAACATTAGAAACAGACCAAAAGTGGGAACCTTATGAAACAAGGAGAGAAGAGAAGAGCTAAGTAAATAAAATAAAAAACAAATAAAATCCGTTTTTAAATCTGTCTCCTCCTTATCACATTTCCTTACAGCATATCTACTCCAATAAAAGCCATGAGGACATTTGCATAATACTTTGATGCATAAAAGTGTGTATATACGTGCACTGTGCGTGTATGGGTGTGTGCAGCAGGTGCCACCGAGACGTGAGCTAATTGTTACATCTTCCTCTTTTATGCCTTTTAAACGTTGAACTCTGCACACGGTGGGGATTTTCATGTGAAAATACGAAGTGAAAAACAACAAAAACGGAAGGTCTAAAACTAAAAATCCACTTTTCACACGTCAACAACACCTTCTCAGAAATGTGTGTGTGTGTGTGTGTGTACGGTGTGTGTGTGTGTGTGTGTTTATGGCATATCAGTGTTTGAGGGTTTCCTGCTGGTTAGCAGAAAAACAGTCCAGCCAGAATAGAAAACTAAAATGCATTATGAAGCTGTATATATTTAATTACACCGGATCAAAGTTATATTTTTGGAATGCTGCTTTGCAGTTTATTTTTGATTAAAGTGATCACTTCTAGGCCAAGGAACACTTAAAAGTCTCAGTTTTTCATAGCATGGAACCATGAAGACATTTAAGAAACAGCAATTAGGCTTAAAACGCACAAAAAAACCTCAGATTACCTCCGAATCAGAAAGTACTTTATGGCTAAGTACATTTTCACATAAGGAATCTGCCTCAGTGTGCACTATATTTAAAAAGGTAAAACAACAGTACTGCAGTGAAGAACCCATGGTGTTGATGAGGCCAGTTGCTGATGGTGATGTTTTCACCACGGTGCTGTTTGTTTCAGCGGCTGGTGTAAATGTGCAACAGTCCAGTTCACTCTTCCTTTTTCTCACTTCCTCTCGTAGGCGGTATGGGCTGCATGAAGTCCACGCTGAGCGAAGGTCTGCGTGATGGCCTGGATGGAAAGATCGGCCCACATCCTGTACGTAGCGACCACACACACTACGTCAGAGACCCCACCTCCAACACCAGGAACAACACAGTTAGTAGTCCTGATCACGGACTACGAGATACTGAGTCCTGCTCTGTAAGATGAACTTGGGTTTTGATGGTTTTCTAAAAAAAAACAAAAATGAACAAATGGAGAAAAATGGAGATCATTCAGCTCTCAAGGGAGTATTTTAAAAGTCAGAAGCACGCCTCCTTATGATTCATGGAAGTAGTGAGTCAGATATTTCCTAATGAACAGAAACTTCCCCGTCTCACACGACTATGACCAGCCGATGGATGGATGGATGGATGGATGGATGGATGGATGATGGATGGATGATGGATGGATGGATGGATGGATGGATGGATGGATGGATGGATGATGGATGGATGGATTGATGGATGGATGGATAAGTAGATGGATGGATAAGTGGATGGATAAGTAGATGGATGGATGGATGGATGGATGGATGGATGGATGATGGATGGATGGATGATGGATGGATGGATGATGGATGGATGGATGGATGGATGGATGGATGGATGGATGAGTGGTTGGGTGGGTGGGTGGATGGATGGATGGATGGATGGATGGATGGGTGGATGGATGAGCGGATGGATGGATGGATGAGTGGGTGGGTGGGTGGATGGATGGATGGATGGATAAGTGGATGGGTGGATGGGTGGACGGATGGATGAGTGGGTGGATAAGTAGATGGATGGATGGATGATGGATGGATAAGTAGATGGATGGATATGTGGATGGATGGATAAATGGATGGATGGATGATGGATGGATAAGTGGATGGATGGATAAGTGGATGGATGGATGGGTGGATGGATGGATGGATGGATAAGTGGATGGGTGGATGGGTGGACGGATGGATGAGTGGGTGGATAAGTAGATGGATGGATGGATGATGGATGGATAAGTAGATGGATGGATATGTGGATGGATGGATAAATGGATGGATGGATGATGGATGGATAAGTGGATGGATGGATAAGTGGATGGATGGATGGGTGGATGGATGGATGGATGGATGGATGAGTGGGTGGGTGGATGGATGGATGGATGGATGGATGGATGGATGGATGGATGGATGGATGGATGGATGGATGGGTGGATGGATGTGTGGTTGGATGGATGGATGAGCGGATGGATGGATGGATGAGTGGGTGGGTGGGTGGATGGATGGATGGATGGATGGATGGATAAGTGGATGGGTGGATGGGTGGACGGATGGATGAGTGGGTGGATAAGTAGATGGATGGCTGGATGATGGATGGATAAGTGAATGGATGGATGGGTGGATGGATGGATGGATGGATGGTGGATAGATAGATGGATGGATGAGCGGGTGGGTGTGTGGGGGGATGGATGGATGGGTGGATGGATGGGTGGATGGATGGAAGGATGGATGATAGATAGACAGACAGACAGACAGACAGACAGACAGACAGACAGACAGACAGACAGACAGACAGACAGACACTTACATTGTTTCTGATGTTAAAACCTTTGATCTGCCTTGCAGGATAATTCCCTGCTACCTGGTCAGGTGTTCCAGAAGCTAGAAGGTATGCCCCACAATGCATCCTTTACGTGTTTTTAATTCTCTCTTTATTACTTTATGTCTATTATTTCTACAATGGAAAAAAGGCTATATGCTAAAAAAAAAAAAAGGGGGTGGTGGAAGCCTGATGTACCTCATTTAAGATTAAAGTAAAAATGTGTTTTTAGATTTGAGTTTCTGAGGAAGATGAATCCTGGTGACACATCCAGTCACGCTGTCATACTTAGATACGGTCGTGTCAATCCAATACTTATTTGTGGGTTTGTTTGTCATCTTTCCTTTTTTATATTTGTCTGACGTTAATGCTCACCCTGCTGCTTATGACACAGATTTGAAGGACCGAAATATTAAATTTTTCTTGTATCATTAACATAACATTTTTGGTTTCCTCTCTTAGAACAAGGCGGGGCTGCTAAAATCGTGGTCAGCCTTTACCCGTACGAAGCCATGCACACCGAGGACTTGGGGTTCAAGAAAGGCGAAAAGATGAAAATCCTAGAAGCGTGAGTGAGGACCGATGAAATGTTAATTATTTCATAAAAAAGAGCTTAAAACGGCTCTGAAACGGAGCAGCGCTGTTCCTGGTGACGAGGCCGATGCTTCACCAGAACGTGTTCAAACTCACTCAGCAAGATTTCAACGCTGGCGAAGGTCGTAAAGTTCAAACCACGCCCGTATATTTGAGAAGCACTCATTAAACGATGACGGATGACAGTTGATGTAGTGTCACTCTCGCCTTACAGTAAGCGTCACATAATTACAAAGCAGCCTGATGAATGGATATTTGACATTTTTATGTGCGGAGGTAATATTCTTTCTACTTTAACGCCACTTCAGATAAGTGGTAGTTACGACGGGTCCCGGTGCACCCTGTAATTCACCACAATGACTGGTAATAAAACACACACGTGTCATCACAGCGCCTCATCAAATGATTAGATAGAGACATTGAACAACATGCATATTACCCAGCAATCACCACTATATAAGAAAAAAAGATGGAAAAAAATAATAAATTAGTCATTAAATCCAATTTGTAATTAAAAAATATGCATATACAAAAGTCATAAAGAAAGTATGGGAAATATTGAATACAAGTGAGACTAAACAATAAAAACAACAGTGGAAGTTGATTAAAATTTGTAAATAAAATAAATATATGTATTTATATATACTATTTTGGCATTATTAACTTGCTTTACTAATAATTATTCCTATTTTCTAATGACTTAATGTTTGCATTTATTTTTTCTGTTCTCCGTTTTAATCATTTATTGTTTATTATTAAATATTATATTTTTTTTAATATTTGAGATTATGATTTTGCTATTGCAAAGGAGTATTTGATCAAAAACAAAAAAATATATATATTTAATTTCATCAATTAAATATGAGTTTTTCAAAGAAGAACCCAGGGTTCATCTGGCACTTTAGGGCTCCCATATACCGGAAGGTATACTCACTGAAACACAAAAAGTGATAATTGAAACAGCTTGCTCCTTCCTGCAGACATGGGGAGTGGTACAAAGCAAAGTCACTGACAACAAACAAGGAAGGATTCATCCCGTGCAACTACGTCGCCCAGGCGGACACCATGGAAACAGAAGAGTGAGTAAATCTCAACAAATCACTTTGTTTGTTTGTCCGATTAAAAGCTTTGATGCAACATTTTTTTCTATAAAAGCAACGAGGCCGTTTTCGTGCATTCAGCAGCGTCTCCTGGTCATTGCAGGTGGTTTTTCAAGGACATCACGAGAAAAGACGCAGAGAGGCAACTGTTGGCGCCCGCAAACAAACCGGGCTCTTATCTTATCAGGGAAAGTGAAACACCGAAAGGTATGGAAATCACAGCAGCCCCCCTCCCCATCCATCAAACATTCCCCACCTTCAACACATCGACTTCCTCTTCCTCCCTTTGCCTTGTTTTTACCTGCCGACTCTCCCACAGGAAGTTACTCCCTGTCCATCAGAGACGTGGACGCCCAGGGGATAGACTCGGTCAAACACTATAAGATCAGGAAGATGGATAACGGCGGTTACTACATCTCGCCGAAAATCACCTTCGACGACATCGGCAGCATGATCAAACACTACCACAGTGAGCCAGCCCTCCGATGCCTCTGTTCTCGGTTGCTGATGAAGACTTTCCTTGAATGAATGAATGAATGAAACGGATCTCGTCGTCTGTGTCTCTACCTTCCAGATAAAGCGGACGGCCTGTGTCGTAAACTGCACTCCGGGTGCGTGAAGCCCAAAGCTCAGAAGCCGTGGGACAAAGACGCCTGGGAGATTTCCAAAGACTCTATCAAGATGGTGAAGAAGCTCGGAGCCGGGCAGTTCGGAGAAGTCTGGATGGGTGAGTGAACCTCGTGGTGGTGGAGAGGTCAGCGTGAGGATTGTGGGAGCCGGATTACCTCACTTTTAGACCGTTAATATGAAATATATCATTTTAAGTTCTCCTTTGAGCCCCGGGTTGTGTTTCTGAGGCATGAAAATAAAACTTGAGCCAGTTTCCCGCCTAAAATAGGTTGGAGGGTCAGCGGAGGTTCAAACATGCACTAAAAACAAATCCGATCAGCCCACTATGTCAACAAAGAGACGGAGCAGCTCGGATAACAACACACACTGAGGGAAAGCGACTTCATTTTCTGCTCAGGTAGACGAACTTGCCAACTGACGGCAGCCGAGAGAACAGTTTTGAACTTCGACGGCGCGATGTGATTGGTTTAAGGAGCTCGTTGCAGAATCTGGTTGGTTGGCCTTGAACGCCCACGGTGGGCCAGGGAGAACGAGAGAGACTTGTGAATGAATGAGAGTCTCCCTGACTAGACTTCATGAGTTTTCTTTCATGTTATATTCATGTTCTCTCCTTTAGATCCTTTAAAGGTTTTTGTCACAGTGCAGATGGTGAAACGCTCATTGGATGTATTAGGATGTCCTAAATAATAAGTCTATATTCTTTAAATTTAGAGCTGCAGAATTAAACAATGGAGGGAAGTTCCATCTCCTCCTGATTAAAGCGAATCCTCCTCTTGTCGCCTGTAATCAGGTTTATTATAGTACGAAGTGTTTTGGTCAGAAACTGACTGCTTTCTCTGAAAATATGCTGAAATGTGTCCGTGCAGGATCCTCGCTGTGGTTTTATTTGTATTCTTATTTTAGAGTTCTCAGTTTATCTGACTTTCAATATCTATGTAGGAAATGTTTGAGTGGCGGCGGATTTGCATCAGATGTTTTGGGAGTGGCCATGACACCAACAACGAGAGAGAGAGAGAGAGAGAGACACTGACTTATGTTACATATTCATTGACTTATGTTACATATTCATTGACTTATGTTATATTAACCCGAAAGACAGTTTTCACAAACATATTTCGTGATACATATGAACTCTTCTGACCACATTTCTTGAACATATTAGCATAAAACAAGTTATGAAGATGTCACATCGGCCTTTTAACCTCAAAATCGTCACAGAAAAAAGTCAATGTGACGTCTTTTATCACCTAAAGAAAAACAACAATAACGAGCTGCTCAAATAAGTTAGCTTATTCACTTATTTTCATTTCAAATTAACGATTAATAAACTGTATTTTCCTTTAAGGAAAAATGGGTCTAGGTTCTTATGGGTTAAAAGTTACCTTTGCATGGCTGCACTCTTTTGTTTTTAAACAAGAAGGAAGTATATGACAATGTTAAAAAGATTCTTATCTCCGATGAGGAAGTGGGCTTCATCGTTTAAAGGATCCTAAAAGGTTCCTGTAACTGTGAGAACATCATCGATGAATAGATGAAATAAAACTGCAATATTTTTAGAGGCCTGACTCGATCTATCCAGTATTTCATATAAAAGACAACAATTAGAGAGAAGTCAACTGAAACCGTTCACATCCCTGTTGGGCAATTTAGTTCCCTCATCCAGCTGCTGTGTGGGAAGTGGAAGTGAGAATAACACATTTGTGGGTCATAAATTGAGCAAATGAAACAAAAGGCAGAAATAACCGGGTTAGTCTGCTTATTTTTACACACCGAGATCATTTTTTGTAGTTGTGAGAGACTGTGTGTGTGTGTGTGTGTGTGTGTGTGTGTGTGTGTGTGTGTGTGTGTGTCAATTAAAACATCAATTAAAACAAACAGAGAGTGGCTTGTGGGCCATCCTTTACAAACGCGACATATATTTTTTAATTGCCTATTTATTTTTGTTTTACTTGGACTATAAAGATGTTCACGTGGCTGATGATATGGTATCGAGTTGCATCGTGGGAAATGTAGGCGGCTAAAAACCAGGATATCTCGACTTCTACCTCAAGTGTCCCTTTAAGTTGCTCAAACAAGCAGGAACACACATTTGTCCGTAACACCATGTGATATATTTCAGCTTCAATTCACCATTCATTTCAATTTTTACAATTTCCATAGAATATTGAGCAGTAATTGATAAATAGGATGTCATTTATAAATGGTTTTACATCCAGCAGAATAAGAAAGTCCTGTTTGAAATGATGCAGTCGTCATGGTGACAAAGGGAAAGCCAGGCAGGCGGTTTCATGGAAACATAAATATCCTCTCTCCCCCTTCGCCTCCTCGCCAGCGTACTACAACAACACGACCACGGTGGCGGTGAAGACGCTGAAGCCGGGCACCATGACGGTGGAAGCCTTCATGGAGGAAGCCAACATCATGAAGACGCTGCAGCACGACCGGCTGGTGCGTCTGTACGCCGTCGTCACCAGGACGCAACCCATCTACATCATCACGGAGTTCATGTCCAACGGTAAATGAGCTTTATTTAAGAAAACATTAGACAGACATTATAACCATGAAAATGATGATTATGGAATTTTCAGCATCGTTTTTTATCCATTTGCAAAATCGTTTATTGTGGGTTCATACTGCTGTAGTAAACCAGCAGATGTGTGTCTCGCACTATGTTGTAAATAGGGGATAAAAGCAGTCATGTTTTCTTCCAGGTGAGTTTTAATTCTGAATCTCGCTAACACACAATATATTTTCATTTATGACAAAAAGAAATTACCTGCCCATCTTTTTCCCCACCTGTTTTAAAATGTGAAAAAGAACTAATTCAATAAAAATAACCCAGATAAAATGTTTTCCTCTGCCTGTTTCATAGACGGTCACTTGTTTACAAGGATTACGGGGGTTGGCTAAAAAAAAAAAAGACATACAAGTCTCTGACATGGTTTTTCATGGTGTCTTGTCTTCAGGGAGCCTCCTTGACTTCTTGAAGAGCGACGCCGGCTGCAGACTTCAGCTACCGAAGCTCATCGACTTCTCGGCGCAGGTGATTTGCACTCTGACCTCAAACATGCTGCGTCTGAAGCAGAAAGGACGTCACAGTTTCCACTGCTGGACTGAAAGGAGGAACCAAAAGCAAAAGTCTTAACACTTCGCTGATGAACTTTCCAATAATACATGAATAATGAACTAGAAAGTTCTGCGGCATGCAGACTGGGTAAAAATATTATTTGTTTCTTGACTACCGTACATAGTTTTTTACCAAAATAAGGTCCCATGGAAGTCCACCTGAAGGGGCGGAGCTTTGCCTCTCATTGGTGTTTTTTTGTTTTACAGGAAAGTCCCCAAGATAAGTATTAGGAAATAAAGCTTTACAGTCATTCTTCTTCCCTCTTCCTCTGATTTCCTTGAAACGTCTACATTCTAGATGACCTTTGCTCTCTGACGACTTTTTTAAAGAGTGCAACTAAAGGTTGTATGAAAAATGAACCCATTCCCGTTGAAGCTCAACAGAGTTTGGAATGTAAATATGAAAAGAAAAACACGTTTGCTGTGAATATTTGTTGAGTGAGGTTTTTGTACTTGAATCAACATTATTTTTGCTTAATGATTGATGGTTTACAGTCTTTTCTTTCCCCCCATTCGTATTGGGATAATGCTCACACGGTATTTCCCTGCTGTGGTTGCAGATAGCGGAGGGCATGGCCTACATAGAGAAGAAGAACTACATTCACAGAGACCTGAGGGCCGCTAACGTCCTGGTGTCGGAGAGTCTGCTCTGTAAAATAGCTGATTTCGGACTGGCGAGAGTCATCGAGGACGACGAGTACTCTGCCAGAGAGGGTGAGCTTCCTGCGTTTGTCCGTTCTTATCTTGTGTAAGACATCATGAGCTCACAATCCTGATTTATTGCTGATCTGGAACCAGGAGAGACACTGAACTCACAGTAAAAGGAAAATTAAAAAAAGAAAGGCAAGTAGGCCTACGCGACTCTGATCCTTCCATTGCATGCTATTTATGGCATATTTGACATCCTTGTATGAGTAAAGCATAACCTGTGTGTGTGTGTGTGTGTGTGTGTGTGTGTGTGTCCTCCACAGGAGCCAAGTTCCCCATCAAGTGGACCGCTCCAGAGGCCATCAACTACGGCATCTTCACCATCAAGTCAGACATGTGGTCCTTCGGAGTCCTGCTGTACGAGATTATAACCTACGGGAAAATCCCGTACCCAGGTAAACATGAATTTAAGTGCTGCTGCTTATTACCCATCATTATTATCACCAGCGTACAACTAATCTCAAGGCGCGTTCAGCCTGTTTCACTGATTCATCGTTGAGGTCTAGAGCAAGAGAGGGTTTTGCGCCCTCTTGTGGCAAAAATACGATTATGTTGCTTGTTCTTTTCTGTTGCAGTAGAATATGATATATTTTTTAATCATTGTCACATGAACATTATCAACAGAAACAGTGTTCTTCTATTATTGTTAACATTTATCTCACCCAGGGCTCAAACATTGCTTTGTGATTCAGAGCCCTTTGCTGGATTATTAAACACTAGTGATCAAAAATGAAAAAAAAGATAACATTGGGCTCTTAGTGTTAATGAAGCTTTACTGCCCTCTACTGGTGATGTTATACTACTACGCTATGATGTGCATGTAATCCAGGCCAGATCCCAATGTCCCCCTTAAACCCTGACCCCTGAACCCTCAGGGACTTCATTGCTTTCTGAATTGTTTTCTACACTCGTGAGCTTTTTAAAAACGTTTGATGGTGACCCCGTCAAAATGTGTCTCTCTCTCACGCCTGCACGTCTGCCTGCACTGTCCTCAGGCATGACCAAGGGAGAGGTGATCTCCTCGGTGCAGCGTGGATACCGGATGCCTCGGCCCGACAACTGTCCCGCTGAGCTCTACGACATCGTGATGTCCAGCTGGAGGAACAAACCCGAAGAGAGGCCGACCTTCGACTACATGCAGAGCGTCCTGGACGACTTCTACACCGCCACGGAGGGACAATACCAGCAACAGCCGTAGAGAGAAAGAAAGACATTTCACGTTATTTGTTTGTAATATCTTGTATATATGACATATTTTATACATTTATACAATGCATTTGCTGCAGGTCCGAGATTATACTACACTCAAAGTGCCATCTGTGTATCCCAGTACTATATGAGCCTCCTCTAAACATTCATGGGGTAGATTTGGAACATGATAAAAAAAAAATAACAGAGTAGCATTACATGCAACAAAATGTAATCGAGTTTCAGAGTCTCATACATTTTCAATGACCAACTTAATTTCAATATATAATTGTGTAATGTGTGTGCAAACATTTAGACTTGTTATTTAAATGATTGGGTTATTCTTTGACCACATGTACGCACCAAAGCTAAGGTCAACTTAAGAAGCTGTAATTAGTGGTGGTTTAACAGAAAACATACATACATGTGAAAAGCAGCATTAAACGTTGTGATGTTCCATGATAACATTTCCATTGGGATTGATAGATATATAGATATTACAGCAAATCATGCTCAAACAGAAAAATATGTATATATAGTGTGTGATATATATTATATATATATATACAGACATGTAACCTGTTCTTGACTAATTATTTCATAAACTGCTCTCACAATGGGATTCCCATCTCTGGGAAACAAAACAAACAGTTAAATAACTTTTTTTTCTGTTTATTTGTTGTTTCATTGACCGGTGACGGGTTGATCGCCTCACTTCATATTGAAGTGCTGTAGCTCTTGTTTGATTTGTTTGTTTGTTTGTTTGTTTGTTTGTTTGTTTGTTTGTTTGTTTGTTTGTTTCAGGGGTAGATGAGAGAAATTGTCGTCTGCATCATTTCAAACATGTATTATCAAACGTGTATTCCGGATGTTTACCGTATCCAAGACTAGAGAAGTGTAATATTATTCCACAGGATGTACATGAGGGGGCTCCACATTATTTCTCCCTATAAAATAAAGAACCTGTTCTAAAGAACCACATAAAAGGTCAAAGGTCAGCGGCTCTGTGCAGACCTTTTCATATTTATATTTTACAATCATTTAGCCAGTACCGGAAGACATGTGAGTGTGTTGGCATCACATTGTGTTTTATTCATCTATTTACCAGAATATTGAGATGTGCGTCAATAAAATCATATTTTTCACAATAAAATATTGATAAATACTATTTCATCTATTATTTTATTTTGTGAGTAATAAACAATAGAGAACATAAAACATTTTATTTTATTTTTTTAAAGGGGGAGGTTTTATTTTGAATTCGCAGCGCGTTTCCTGGTTTGGTCACATGACCTTCCAAAATGGCCGCGCCCTGCAGCGAAGGAGCGTAGTGGGACGGGAGGGGTGGCAAAGCGGTGTAAGCGGGTTTGAACGACAGTTGAGGAGCCGCAGTTCGTAACTGACGTCCGTTTAGAGCCTCCGAGAGAAGCCCGTCGCCTCCTCAGCGCCGCCGACATGAGCAAGGACGCCTTAATCCTGTGAGTACGTCTGCGTTAGCATAAACACACTGCGTCAGCACGTCTGCTGCTCGCCGAGTGACGTAATGCGACTGTGTCATTCTTATGAAAACGCTGTGAATTAAATTAATCATCATGTTCGTCTTTCCCCCCGGTGTTCTGCCTCTACGTATAACCCTGATAACCACAGCTCCGTCCTTTATTCAGAAAACCAGCGTTTTAATGTTCCCGCTCACATCTAAATATTCATTACATTTACGACATACATTCATAGCTTTAACGACTCATGTGGGTGTTCTGGTGAATTCGGCGTCCATAAACTGCAGTGACTCGTATTAATGTATTGTTATTACTGTTTAGTTCAGTTTGAATGGTCTTTAACTTCGATAGAAGTACGGATGCTTGTGTTCAAACACTAGAAGTAATGATTCATCTTCTTTACTGGAGTTAAAGTGCAAAAAGTACAGGGTCTGAAGTGTACATAAAGTACAAAGTATCCCTATGAAGGACTTTTCTACTGGCTATATTTTTGAAAGCCTAACTGAATTTAGCATCATATTCATAATTAACAACAAAAATGGATAATTCAATGTCTTGAAAATCGTGGAAAGTACAGATATTTGTTTTAAAATGTGAGGGGGTGAAAGTTGTCAGAAGAATACATACTCAAGTACCTGAAAATTCTACTTAAATACAGTGACGAAGTACTTGCACTTCGTTACTTCCCACCTCTGCTAACCGATGTTCGTGGATGAAAGCAGAATAAATGAGTGAATGACCGTTATTTCTATTTCATACTCTCATAGCATTCCTGTGTGTTATTGTTGCATTCTTAGTTGACATCATAGGTGGCTAGAAAGCGGTTTCAGAGAAGTAGACGTGCGTCATACGTGATGCACTGCGTCCGAAGCAGCCGTTCATTCAACCGTTTTCTTCCTGCTGGACGACGATAAGAGAACAGAGGAGCGTTATCGCTCCTATCTCCCATCTCTGACATTGACGGCTCTTCAGCTGGACGCCTACATGATTGCTGGGGAAAGGGAGGAGCAGGTCTGCCTGTTAGATAACGGGAGCTGGCTACCGGTTCTTTTGGCCGCCGGGCTGTCGTGATTAAGACACTGCGAGCCAAATACCTCGATTTTCAATTAAAAAAGCTGTGATCGGCGATCGGATCGGCCCCCAAAAATGCAGATTGGAGCATCCCTAGTCCTATCCCCTTTTGTCCGAGTTAACTTTGTGTTGTTCTCTTTTGGGAGTCCTCTCTCTCCGTTTGATGCAGCGTTGCTTAACAAGCTGATGCTCAACCTGTTTTTATTTAATCCAGACCCAAGGACTTCCCCAAGCTCCAGAACGACACCTTCCTGCGAGCAGCGAGAGGAGAAGAGACCGAACATGTCCCCGTCTGGTGTATGAGACAGGCTGGACGATACCTGCCAGGTGCTGTCGTCGGCGTTTCTTTCACATGGAGATCTTTAAACAGTGCTATTTTAAGGACATTAATACATATAAATATATATAAGACATCAGTGAGGTGTGTTAATGTTTTCTTGAATCTAATTTGCAGAGTTTCGTGAGTCCAGAGCCGGGAAGGATTTCTTTGAGACGTGTCGGTCACCAGAGGCCTGCTGTGAGCTCACTCTGCAGGTAACAGCCGGGTTTTTCAAGCTCATAGTCAAAGTTTTAATGAGTCAAAAATGGGTTTTAACCTCCAAGACAGGCATAAAAAGCTATTAGGGCTCCGAATACTTAGTTAGATTAATTGAATTATTGAGACTAAAAGGACAAAAGATATCATAATGTGTGTTTACTCAATAACAACCGATAATTAAAACATGTTACATTGCTTCATGGTTAGTACATTGCATAAGTGTATTATTGTGTCGATATGACAGCGTTATAATAAAATATCTTACAATACAAGACAATCACTATTACATAATTATTTTAAAATGTCTTCCTTCTTCCACTTTTAGCCTCTGAGACGTTTTCCTTTCGATGCTGCCATCATCTTCTCTGACATCCTGGTTATCCCACAGGTAACATGTCAACACCTTGTTTTTTTCCCTGTGAGGTCATAATTGCACTGAGTTTTAGCTTCTTTGAGCTCATTGTTTCACTTTCATGTCCCATAAATGTGTCAGAGCTTAAAGGAAACACAAGGTCAGTGTAACAGCAGGAAAGTCTCCCCTTCCTTACATGTTTCTACTACTTTTATTAGACGGTATGCGGTGGTTGCTTCTCTGTCGGCTTGTTTTTGTGTTTTTCTGCCCACTTTAGTGACCAAAACAAGATTAATGCACCTTTTAAATCCTTTTAGACCACATCCTCATGCACCTATTTGAAAATGACATCAACCAGCTATAAAGAGTTACATATTTCTGTTGTTTATTTTTTCTAAATGCTTCCATTGAATCCATCAAATAAGCTAATGATTCCTCTCATACATGAACCAGGCGTTGGGTATGGATGTCCAGATGGTGCCAGGTAAAGGTCCTACCTTCCCAGACCCCCTGAAGGAGCCAGAAGACCTGCAGCGTCTGCAGGCCAAGGTGGACGTGGACAAAGAGCTGGGCTACGTCTTCAAAGCCCTCACGCTGACCAGGCACAAGATAGAGGGCAAAGTGCCGCTCATCGGATTCACCGGAGCTCCGGTTAGTGACGACGCAGGAAAGCATGCAGGGTGTTCTTTTGTTGTTGGATGATAACACGAGTTGGACTCTTACCCCCGCCCTCTTTGCTGTGTCCCTCCCCAGTGGACGCTGATGTCCTACATGATCGAAGGCGGAGGCTCCAACACCCACTCGAAGGCGAAGCGTTGGCTGTACAGGCACCCCGAGGCCAGCCACATGCTGCTGAGGATGCTGACGGATGTGATCGTGGACTACCTGCTGGGACAGGTGGCAGCCGGAGCTCAGGTGCCGTCTAATCTCTGAGATGGGGAAAGATGACTACACATACATTTTTTATTTTTGGTTATTTAATCAAGTTGAAAGAGCTTCAAAAACCACACTGTGCTGTATTTCAGAGTGAGGACATAAATACTATTTGCTGATTCTGGCAGCTCCTAAACACACAAACCTGCTTCTCAGGATCAGCACAAAAAGGAGGTTGAGGCAGCATTTTTTTGTTTTTTTTTGTTTACCTCTCCCAGAAAACAGTTGAGCACAAATCAGGATTATTACACAAAGTGAAGACAATGTCACACCAGCAGAGCACGCTGCCATTTTTACTGCAGTGTTCAGGGTTAGGGGCGGCTGTTGTTTAACCTGGACAACCTTCTGTAAAGGCGTCAAGCGTCCACTCTGCTGGTGTGACCTCTGACCTTCTCAGGAGAGCTAAAATACAAATAACTGGTGGTAAAAACAACAGAAGTTCTCCTCCCTATCACGACTGAAAAGTAGAACTGGTTGATCATGATAACTAGGTTTGTTATTTATACATATTTATTTGTTTTTCTGTTATAAAGAAGAAGCTCTCGAGCACGTCTCCCTCTGAGAGACACTCAGCTGGCTTATTTTAGGTTCACTTCAATGGATCAAATCATCCAAAATGTGACCGTCTGGTCTCCTCAATGACTGGTCTGTTTGCGTCATCCTTTGCTGATCACGTCGCCTAGCAACCAGCTGTCCAGCACCAAACGCACAGACAGACTAAGTTAAAATTCCAGATATTTCCCCCGGGTGTTAAAAGTCAAGTTGCGTTAATGTTGTGTTTACAGCTTGTTGCGCTGCCCCCATGTGGCCATTCAATGTGTTATGGCATGTTTTCAAACTCGCCGTGTGTGTCGTGTCCAGGCTCTGCAGGTGTTCGAGTCTCACGCCGGCGTTCTGGGTCCGGTGGAGTTCAAGGAGTTCTCTCTGCCGTACCTTCGAGACATCGCTCGCCGCGTCAAAGACAAACTCAAGGAGGCAGGAAAGGACGTTCCCATGGTGAGAGGCATCCAGATATAGAAATATACCCAGCTCAACAACACATATTCCTCCACGTCTTCTTCTCGACAAAGCCGGTAGCTAATGATGTGCACCTGCACCTCGTCTAAGCTGCAAACAAGTCAACCGCAACGACTCTACTTTTCATATTTCTAGCCGTTCTCTCTGCTTTCTATATTCGTTTCAATTCTCTGTTCTATTCTTGTCGTCACTCCATTGCTTCAAATACACCCTTTCCCAGGAGACATCATTAAGGATTCAGGTGGTCTCTGTTCTGAATAGAAACTGTTCTGCTGTATTACCAGAAGAGGGCAGCATTTCGCCAAAAATGGTTCATGCTGATTCTTGCAAAAGTTGCCTTGAAAATCATTTTCTGTGCTTGTTTGTCTTTCAGATTGTGTTTGCAAAGGATGCTCACTATGGTCTAGAGGATCTGTCTCAGTCTCATTATGAGGTGGTCGGACTGGACTGGACCGTTGACCCACGATCAGCACGGTAACACACACACACACATTTCTAATAAGTGTATTAAAGGCTGTTTTGGTGCTAAAATGACAACGTAGAATAAAATACAATTACCAAGGAAACTCCAGAGTTAAAATATCTTCTCCCCACTAAGCTTTGTGTTGAAATATGCCACCTGAGCCTTCCGCTCTTTGTGAACTGGTTATAGAAATGTGAATTTTATCCAGCACTTGCCCCTCCTGTGCTAGTTTGCAAGGTTTAAAGTGTTTGAAGAGATATGTCTGGAATGTGAGAGGGGATAGAAAAAAGGATCAATACACGAATCTCCTCATCTAAAGCAAACGCCTTCAGCTTGAAGCTGAATTCATCTCAGGGCATGTAGCCGCCGGTCGCTACGCTAATCATGAACCACGCCGGCGTGTTTCCTGAGGAGCAGGTTAACCATTAGTGACCTCTCCCTCGTCTCTGGTTTGTCACAGAGTGCAGGATTTGAGTCAACAAACGTCTGAGTGTCCTGCTCCGCTCATCAAATGCTTAACCTGCTGGTTAAAGGATTACCCTGTGTGTCCTGTGTTGTGTGTGTGTGTGTGTGTGTGTTCAGGGAGCGTACAGGAGGGAAGGTCAGCCTGCAGGGAAACATGGACCCTTGTGCTCTCTACGCTCCAAAGGTAACCCCCCACTCCTGCTCTGGTTCAGGCTCTCACATGGACCCAACAAGACTCTGGTGTTATGTTCTTTCTTTATTGACTACATTTTTAAAAAACACCTCCAAACATCTATAAAATCCACAATAACAATAGTCTCTCAGAGAAACTGAACAATCATATATGAATAAATAATTACACAGAAAAATAAATACATTTGATGTGTGGATATGCAGTAAATTAAGAAGGTAAATTCTTTATTTATTACATAAATAAAAATTTTTTTATTTTTTTTATAAATGTAAAAAAAAATGTAGCCGTCAAAGTAATGATGTTAAATAAAAATACTCATCAGAGGAGCGATGACAGAACTAAAGAGGGAACCGTTTGAATGGATGACCAAGGAAAAGGTCTCGCAGCCCATGACTAATATGACAGGCGGTCATGTGACAGTCGAAGATATCGGACTAGAGAATATTGTCGTCGACAGCAGATGACGACACAGAGAGAAGGAAACCGGGTAGACCTGTATGAAGATCATCTATTACAGCTACTGAAACGTATAGATTTAAATATGATATCATACTGAAGCTAAATGCAGCAAAAAGAATGTCAAATTTAGATTTTTTTGTTAATTGTTTGTTAATTTTTTGTTAGTTTTAGGTCAGATTTTTGTTTGTTTTTTTGTGAAGAGCCGGGCAGACTTTCCAGACTCTGGACCACATGTGACTCTAGTTTGTTCCTCAGAGAAAGTTCTGTTAAATCAGCGTTACGTGGCGCTTTAGAAGGGATCTGATCATCTGCACAGTGTAAATGTCGCACCTTTAAAAGCATCCACAACTTTATCTCATTACATTTCTCACGCCAGACATCTGCTTTAATCCACTGACTAGACTGAGGTATTTGAACGTTCCTCCTTTTTAACACGATTACATGTTTTTTTTTTTTCCTGTAACAGACGAACTCGCTTCCTTACATGTAAACTGTCATAAACATAGCTTCACCTGCTGTTCATTTGGAACTCAAAACATCAGTTTCTTCATGAAATGTTCTATCATTTCAAGAATATTGGGTTTAAGATGGTGTCATTTATCAGGTTTGCAGCTGGTGATGTCTTTGTGGAGATCATCTTTGTAGAATAAAAATAAAACCCGACCGCTATTCTCGGCCCCTTGCTTACATGCTGTTATTAATTTTGACAAACTTTTGTTTCCAAATACACACACACACACACACACACAGAGCGTGGCAACTCTTCACCAGAGAAGTTAAAACCGTTCCTCCTCTGACCCAGTTTGAGCAAAGTGTATCAACTTATTATAACTATTCTAAAAGGTCTGCCTCCTCTTCCTCTCCCCCCTTCCTCCTCCTCCTCGTCTTCATCAGGAGCGCATCTCTGACATCGTGAAGAAGATGCTGGAGGGTTTCGGCACAAGGGGCTACATCGCCAACCTGGGCCACGGCCTCTACCCCGACATGGACCCCGAGAACGTGGGCGCCTTCGTGGAAGCCGTGCACCGGCACTCCAAACAGATGATCAAACAGATGTAAAGGATAACGATGTACAATAATGCATAATTTTTATTAAAAACATTTACACTCTTCACCTCTGTTTCAAGCTGTTAATTCATTCATTCCCAAATAATTTTGAGGAAAAAATCTGTCCAAATCTGTCCGTATAATACAAAATAAAAAACATAAATTCCCTACATTCTTGTCTAGTGATAAACAAGATGTTATTAATCTGTTGATCTGACCAGGAGTGGATTATGTGTTTCCATTGGATCATTTTTTTGCAAATATGTTACAAACACACTTAATTTGTATGGGATTGTATTTATATTGGATCTGTTGAAGCAGTTTTATTTTTTTACTCCCACAGATAGAAAATCTTCTATGAAATGCATGTTGGTCACGAAGATGTTATCGCTCCTAAATCTGTTATTTATCTCTTTCTTTGTTCTCTTTAATTGAGTCCCTTTATGATATGAATCACTTTGCAAGCATCCTGAGTATTCAATGGCAATTTCCCAGAATATTAAAACCCATGCACTGAAATATTTAGGATTTAATATAATAAAAGAATAACCTAAGCCCCCTGGCTGTGGAAAAAAAAGAAAAGAAAGTTGCCTGGTATGAACAGAGGGAACAGCCACAGCTGCTCTTCTCAACATACAAACACAGGCATGAAGTTCCTCAGCTTTAAACTCTCCAGCTTGGCTGGTTCAGGCTCCAGGTGTCCAGAGGCTCCGCCCACTGCCTGGAGGCGGAGCTGAAGATCTGGAGCTGAGGCCGAAGAGGAGTGCACGCATTCCTCTGTGGAATGTCACAATAATATAATCAGACTTTTTCGACATTTTTCGCGACTTTTTCCAGCATTCTACAATATGACTTTTTCCCGACATATTATAATATGGCTTTTTTGTTTCCAACATAATGACTTTTTTTCGTTACTTTTTCCAAAATACTATAATATGGCTTTTTTGTTACTTTTTCCGACATAATTGTTTCGTTACTTTTTTACGTATTATAATGGACTTTTTCCAAAATTACTTTTTTCGTAACTTTTCCCGACACTTTATTTTTTCATTGCTTTTTCCGGCATTCTATAATATGACTTTTTTCAACATACTATAATATGACTTTTTTCAACATACTATAATATGACTTTTTCCGGCATACTATAATATGACTTTTTTCAACGTTATATGAATTTTTTTGACATATTATAATGACTTTTTTCAACATACTATAATATTACTTTTTT